>CP092868.1:92609378-92660675 GCA_030710605.1 Cordylochernes scorpioides
GAGCGAGCGGCGTGTGACAGACAGTTTGTCCCGGAGGCCGTCTTCAGTGACAAGCAGCTCAATCGTCCGTCCGCCACTGTGTAAATATAGGCAGTGGTAGCCTGCCTGCCCTCCCATGTTCTTGATTGGGTTGAGGATGTGTGTCAGTTCATTTTGTGCCGACCCACAAGAACATATGTAAAGTTGGTTGTCCTAGATTGAAACTAGAGTAGGATATACCTGAAAGTTTTCTACCTTTCAGATGCCGCCTCTATAAGATTTGTTTCCAATGAATTATGATTTCGAGTCAACACAGTTGTCACGGACACACGGGAAGTGACACAAACCGATCCATCATGCCGAGATACTTCCGAGATGTCAACCCAATGCGACAGGCTGACAGCTGAGGAAAGCGTCCCACGACAACTACTGGTTTTGTAAGAAGGATAATGCCGTTTTTCACTACCAAGGTCAACAGCAGGCCTGGTCCTCACCAGTTTCCATTTCTCCTTCTTTATAGAAGCTTAAATCGTTTTAGTAGGAAGGGGAGACGTTCAACATAGAGTTAAACCTCTTTCTCAGAATCGAGTGAAGTTGACATCAATCAAGATATTGGCCCAATTCACCTTGTTTCAAAGGGTTATGTGAAATTTTATCTACCTTTTTGAATGTATGTAAATGTGAAATATCTCATTCCTATATTTTGATTGGGAATTATTAGTTCTTTTTTTTAGACTTGAGCTTATAGTCGCTAGTTTCAATTGGATACTTCCAATGTTGATTTCGTGATGTCAGAGACACAGTGCTTTTTACCTTGAGAAGTAGGTCACTTTTTAAATGTTTTTGGGCGTATTTGTAGAGAAATATGAAAATAGATTCACTCGATACTTTCTTCAGCCAACTGTGAAATTGTTGGATTCAGCAAGAAAACACAATGATAAGTCAACAGCCATTATTTAAATGCAACACATAAAAGATCTGTAGTGAAGCTAGTATAGAAGCTTCTATATTTATTTACATTAGTGATATTGTAGTTTCAAGTTTGAAGCATCTATTATTACCTTTCATTTCACAGCAAGACAAAATAATAAGTAGTCCCAGAGAGTAGAGCAGACATTAGGCCTACCTCCCACGTCGAGGTAATTACAGAAGAGCAGTGTGCTAATATATAAAAAAGAAATTAAAAGAGAGAATCGGTTTGTTCCGGGCGGTAGGCCATCATCAGTTAGGTCCGCGGCCCGCCTGCATGATGGCGCAGGAACGTGACCGCGCACCGCATTCCTCGTACCGTCGTCGGGGTCTGCATTATCCTTCCCTAGCTCGGTGGCCTGCCTGTACCTACTTTTTGTGGCCCATCGCTACTTCTCACAATGGCCTGTACCTACTTTTTGTGGCCCATCGCTACTTCTCACAATGGCCTGTACCTACTTTTTGTGGCCCATCGCTACTTCTCACAATGGCCTGTACCTACTTTTTGTGGCCCATCGCTACTTCTCACAATGGCCTGTACCTACTTTTTGTGGCCCATCGCTACTTCTCACAATGGCCTGTACCTACTTTTTGTGGCCCATCGCTACTTCTCACAATGGCCTGTACCTATTTCTTGTGGACCATCGCTACTTCTCACAATGGCCTGTACCTATTTCTTTTGGCCCATCGCTACTTCTCACAATGGCCTGTACCTATTTCTTGTGGACCATCGCTACTTCTCACAATGGCCTGTACCTATTTCTTTTGGCCCATCGCTACTTCTCACAATGGCCTGTACCTACTTTTTGTGGCCCATCGCCACTTCTCACAATGGCCTGTACCTACTTTTTGTGGCCCATCGCCACTTCTCACAATGGCCTTTACCTACTTTTTGTGGCCCATCGCCACTTCTCACAATGGCCTGTACCTACTTTTTGTGGCCCATCGCCACTTCTCATAATGGCCTGTACCTACTTTTTGTGGCCCATCGCCACTTCTCACAATGACCTGTACCTACTTCTTGTGGCCCATTGCCACTTCTCACTATGGCCTGTACCTATTTCTTGTGGCCCATCGCTACTTCTCACAATGGCTTGTACCTACTTTTTGTGGCCCATTGCCACTTCTCACAATGGCCTGTACCTACTTTTTGTGGCCCATCGCCACTTCTCACAATGGCCTGTACCTACTTCTTGTGGCCCATTGCCACTTCTCACTATGGCCTGTACCTACTTCTTGTGGCCCATCGCTACTTCTCACAATGGCTTGTACCTATTTTTTGTGGCCCATCGCCACTTCTCACAATGGCCTGTACCTACTTATTGTGGCCCATCGCTACTTCTCACAATGGCCTGTACCTACTTTTTGTGGCCCATCGCTACTTCTCACAATGGCCTGTACCTATTTCTTGTGGCCCATCGCTACTTCTCACAATGGCCTGTTCCTATTTTTTGTGGTCCATCGCTACTTCTCACAATGGCCTGTTCCTATTTTTTGTGGTCCATCGCTACTTCTCACAATGGCCTGTACCTATTTCTTGTGGTCCATCGCTACTTCTCACAATGGCCTGTTCCTATTTTTTGTGGTCCATCGCTACTTCTCACAATGGCCTGTTCCTATTTCTTGTGGTCCATCGCTACTTCTCACAATGGCCTGTTCCTATTTCTTGTGGCCTATCGCTACTTCTCACAATGGCTTGTACCTATTTTTTGTGGCCCATCGCCACTTCTCACAATGGCCTGTACCTACTTCTTGTGACCCATCGCTACTTCTCACAATGGCCCATCGCTACTTCTCACAATGGCCTGTACCTACTTCCTTCTTGTGGCCCATCGCTACTTCTCACTATGGCCTGTACCTACTTCTTGTGGCCCATCGCTACTTCTCACAATGGCTTGTACCTATTTTTTTGTGGCCCATCGCCACTTCTCACAATGGCCTGTACCTACTTCTTGTGGCCCATCGCTACTTCTCACAATGGCCTGTACCTACTTTTTGTGGCCCATCGCTACTTCTCACAATGGCCTGTTCCTATTTTTTGTGGTCCATCGCTACTTCTCACAATGACCTGTGCCTACTTCTTGTGGCCCATCGCTACTTCTCACAATGGCCTGTGCCTACTTCTTGTGGCCCATCGCTACTTCTCACAATGGCCTGTTCCTATTTCTTGTGGTCCATCGCTACTTCTCACAATGGCCTGTGCCTACTTCTTGTGGCCCATCGATACTTCTCACAATGACCTGTGCCTACTTCTTGTGGCCCATCGCTACTTCTCACAATGGCCTGTGCCTACTTCTTGTGGCCCATCGCTACTTCTCACAATGGCCTGTTCCTATTTCTTGTGGTCCATCGCTACTTCTCACAATGGCCTGTTCCTATTTTTTGTGGTCCATCGCTACTTCTCACAATGGCCTGTTCCTATTTCTTGTGGTCCATCGCTACTTCTCACAATGGCCTGTTCCTATTTCTTGTGGCCTATCGCGACTTCGCCCAAAGGCCTTGCTGGGAAGAAATATTACGGGAGTCAGCAAGAAAATAATAAATAGACTCATATGCGATTTCAAACTCCATTCATCTTCTCTGTAAATAAAATGCATCGGAAGTTAGAAACTCCCACGCTTATTGTTGGAAACGCTGAGATATGACATACGCTTCTCGTAACTTCACTTGGGTCATTTAAAATAAAAATTATTAAAATTTACATCTTATTCTGATGGGTTTCACAGAGGAATGAATAGTTCAATTCTGGAAGGGCTTCAAGCTACGCGGCCTTCAAGCCACATACAGTACCCCGAGGTGGAGGGAAAGTCGTACAATAAAGGTCACAAATCACACCACTCCGTAAACAGGATTGTGGGCCACCTGGCTAATCCCTTGGGGTGGACAATGGTCCTGAGAATCCTTCTTGGAATGGGATTAGAAGTGGCATCTAGCGGGGTAAAATTGTACTAACCGTCGAATTCCTTATCCCACAATAATGTACAAATATAGATTATTGTAGCAAAGTAATTATTAGATTATTAACAGAGTATCAATTTCGATGTTCATATTTTGCTACTCTGTAAACTTCCCTCATTGCTTATCTTTTTTTCTTTTTTATCATTTATAATTTGTATTTGTCCTAAATAAATTGCTGTGTTATCCTGAAGTTTGTCTTTCCTAATTTTCTACGTGGCAATATTTTTTACTGAAAAAATTATATTGTGAATGTTTTCCCAACCAATAAGGATTAACAGAAATGTATTGCTATAAGTATTGGATGTAGCAGTGGTAAAAAAGACATTAATTCATCGATTTGAATTTTATCATTATAATACCAAGAACTTGGATTTAGATGGTGTCATTAGGATTATTTGCATATCCACACAGACTAGGTATGACACATTCAAGACTTATTCTATATTCTGTTTCACTCTTCGACAGATCAAATTATTATAGAAATTCTTCCAAATATATTGGTCAAATATTGTGAAAAAGTGTGCGCAGTAGCGGAATATGTAAATTTAGCCTGTTATTGGACAAATTTACATATCATGAGGTTGCAATTATAAAGTGACTCCTAAATCGAACTCTTTATATAGACAAACAAACACTCATACCTATTTTACTGGAAAATATAGGGAATTACTCTCTCAGTTTCACCATTGTTAGTTCTCACGGCGCAGTGGAATGTCTAACCTTACAAGTGAAGTGGAGGCTTCACGAGAGAGAAATGAGATCTTGCTAAATTCAGATTTGGAGAGAACAAAATTTGTAGTCGTTGTGGCTGCTGCTAAAAAGGGGCAGACTGGTAGTAAAATCCACATAGCCCCTCCAAAGTGACCATTGTGGAAAATGGTGGTTGACACACCTATTCTTACATTTTCCAGCTTTAGCCTGTGGCCGCCAAGATCTAGCCTGTGACCGTCAAGATCTAGCCTGTGACCGTCAAGATCTAGCCTGTGGTGGCTGAGATTTAGCCTGTGGCCGTCAAGATCTAGGCTGTGGTGGCTGAGATCTAGCCTGTGGTGGCTGAGATCTAGTCTGTGGCCGCCAAGATATAGCCTGTGGCCGTCAAGATCTAGCCTGTGGTGGCTGAGATCTAGTCTGTGGCCGCCAAGATCTAGCCTGTGGCCGCCAAGATCTAGCCTGTGGCCGCCAAGATCTAGCCTGTGGCCGCCAAGATCTAGCCTGTGGCCGCTGAGATCTAGCCTGTGGCCGCCAAGATCTAGCCTGTGGCCGCCAAGATCTAGCCAGAGGCCTCTGAGATCTAGCCTGTGGCCGCTGAGATATAGCTTGTGGACGCCAAGATATTGTCTGTGGCCGCCGAGATCTAGCCTGTGGCCGCCGCCGAGATGTAGCCAATGACTAACAAGATGAGCCCCTACCCACTTCCCCAGTACATGGTGCAACTCGAGTTTAATTAGGCGGTGTGAATCAGAGTATATATAGCAGCGGAGGCTGGAGCTCTCAAGTGGCAGCCGCGGTTAAGTGCTGACGTGACAGCACAATGACGGCTCTCACTTGTCCCATGCCCCAGACAAACGGCCTAGTAGTGTGCTCCTGATCTACGTTTCCTTTTTTATACTTTCGTATTCATTTCAATCATCATCAAATGCCATCTTCAATTCGCAGGAAGTCCGACGGATGTCCGTGTCCACAAGAATTCCTCGCCTAGAGTGCCGCCACCCTCCAAAACATTCTATAAATTGACAAAAGTTTCATATACGGGGTATCACACAAAAAGCAAAATAGTATGGCCTAAAGTAAATGTAACTTAATACACAGCGTACACTCAAGAGTACAACACCAACAACAAGAAGGAAGTAAATAAAACTCAAGATTTTTAAAGTAAAATAAAACAGTACTTGTCTTTATTGTAGCGTTGGTAGGGATCGGACACGGGTTACACCGGGATGCGAAGAGATCCCCAGACACGGAAAACTCACAAACTCACGTAGAAAAGCTCTTTAACCCTTTCCACACATATTCTCCACGCTCTGGGTCCCTCGCATTCCCTTAGTCCCCCCTTATATACAGACATGGCCACATTCGTCCAATGAGAAGGCGTGAGAGATTGGTTCACTAACAAACGAAGACAACATTCTTCCCGCTAAAAACTGATCAGAAAAAAACTGAAAATGTTTGTCAATATAATTTGACAGAATAACCGCCAATAGTTTAGTGAAATGTCAACGAGAAGTACTGGCTGACTGAACGTTTTATCTTATCTCTTAAATCTTAATATGTTAGGGAATCATGTCAAATAAATCACTTTTTATAGAAAATAAAATATGATCCTTCCCTGTGGCGTCTTCCTATATTTCCTTGGACCTTCCCTTTCTCCTTGCTGTCAATGTTGAGATCGGTCTGGTTACCTTATAGCGCAATGTGCCAGATCTATTTACTTCGTTCACTGGAAATGTCGGAGAGCGACGAAGGCTGCCCTAAGGTGCAGTTACCCAGACAGTTCCCGGCGGGGAGCGGCCATATTTACACATGTGTTGCCGGGTTATAAATGACAGCCATTCATCTCCACCTGTGTTTGCTCGGGTGGACAATGTGTACCTCGGCTGTCGTCGCTGCTGTGTGAGCGGACACACATACATTCCCTCTAAGTTTCACTCATTAGAAAGTTTAACATCCCCCCTCAGGAATTCTCGTTCACAAGGCCACCACCACAAGTCGCCTCACTGACATGGGAAACCGTGAACCAGACATCTATTTAAGAACCGCCTTTAGCACCTAGGATCTATTTAGGAGAACCTTGTAACACACACTGTGTGCTTACCAAAGAGAAACAAAATAAATTTATAAACAAGATTTATTTATATTTGGCAGAAAGCAAGTCCCTAAAGACAAGAGGAACTTATCCCCCTATTATTTTTTTATCAGTTGTTTTATACAAAGATAGTAATGGGGATGGAAAAATATAACAAATACAGTAGAACCTCCCTGTAAAGAACACCTAGTAGCAGAGAAAATTTGTCCTATAGGGAGAGGTGTCCTCTTACCGGAGAGTTGCAAAAAAGTAAAAATGGTAATTTTTCAAATGAAAACTGTCCTTTGTAGAGAGGTGTCCTCTAGCGTGAGTGTCCTCTCATGGAGGTTTTACTGTAATAATAAATATAAATAAAAGTAACATTTTTAGCTTAGTTTACTTTTAAGGAGTCAATCTCTTGTTTTATAACACTACATTTTATAGACCCGAATTTCGTAAAAACATAATTTGTATGCATGCCAAAATTATTTTTAGCTAAATTCGGTCTATATTAAATAAATCAATATAATATGTGAATTATACATTTAGTATATCTTGCAGATTGTTTTATTGTAGAAGTGTAAAGTCTGAAACATTAATATATATGTTAAAATTTAAGAAAAATGATACATATATATTACAGTTGTCAGGCGTGCTATACATAGCGAAACGTCAGGGGCCGTAGACACTGTTCTACCAAACCTAAGGCAATAGACGGTCACGCAGAAATATCCCGGAAGTCGGCTCCTGCATATATGTAAATATGACCCAGCGGCGGAAGTGACGTCACACAGGATTGCCAAATAGATGTTGTCAGCGTTATTATACAGTTGTTGTAAGAGTAAAGAAAGGGTTTTACACACACTGACTCAAACCACAAGCTCTGTTTGAATATTTAATACATGCCTTAGGCACTTGAATATAGTGAACGCTGAACAAGAATGGAAACGTCAGAATTCGTACTTGATACAGAACTAGGATATTTGCTTGTTACAAAATCACTTTATTAGGTACCGCTCAACAAGAGCAATCTAGTTTATGATATTTGCAACAATGACTAATAAGTGAAGGTTTTTCATAAATCAAACAAAATGTTAACACAGAATTCGATCCCGGTTCATGGCTGTCGGGAATAGAGGGTGTTACCCACTCGTCCACAGACTCTTGAACAAGGATATACTTGTATTTGTTGCCTGACCAGCAGAATTTCTAAACGTTTTCACGAAGTGCAGTTTAGTCACCTAACCACAGGATAGATGCTCCCCAACAATATATTTGTTAGCAATCAACTTACAAATTAACTTAATACAAGATTTGATGAGGCCGAACACGAATGTTGCTAGATGACAAAAAGGGGAATGAACTTTTTAAAAAGGCAAATAAGGCGTGTCTCTCAAAAGTCTCTTCGCACCCCTCGTACAAACACGTAAAATATATTTATTTAGACAAAAGCAACCCTTTAAAATATTCCTCATTTGATGATATAGAGCTTTCCCATATTTTTATGGAAGAATGAAAACACTGAACACATCCTTCTGTCGTGAACAACTTTAGTTTCTCCTCACATGAAAATTCAATATCAGCCACAGTTGAAAGTCTTCTTTGGTTTTTAAATTTGCCAAACAGATCGAAATCACATTACGATAGGGCAGGCGAAAAAGGAAAATGTGGCATGATTGTAGCACTTTATATCATCAGGAAAACGTTTACAAACAGAGACAAATTATGACGGTTGTTATCATTTTCAGAAGAAAGTTTTTTCCCAAGTTGTTTTGTCAAAATACGGGGCATTCAATTTTTACTAGACCCAGTTTCTTTTGCTAATTGTAATAACGTTTAATCTGCGGTCTTTGAGTCAAATAACTTCTCTGGAATGAACTGTTTATGGACGTCCTGACCTTGGGGCTTGTCCTTCAAATATTTTCCGCCCAATTTTAATCTAACCATGGATAAACACATTCAGTCATGGCTTGCTTACCGTTACAATTCGTGTGTTTCTGTTGATAACTTTCTCAAAACAAAATCTGATATTTAGCTCTGTTTCACTTGGAAATCTGCACAAACTTTTTGATGTATCTCTTCTCCTGTTCCAAAATAAATTTATTAGGTACCGCTCAAAAATAATAACCTAGCTTATGTTATTTACAATTAAAAATATGAAGAGGTTCTTCACAGAAAAAAAAAAGTGTACAATACGGGATTCTATCCCGGTTCATGGCTGTCGGGAATCGAGGGTTTTAACCATTCGTTCACCGAATTCGTTAATTTATCTCTACGTCTCGTGTATGAAATAAAAATGACAAAACAAAAGGTTTTAAATTGTTTAAAAGTTGAAAGACCAAGGATAGATTATGATTACTGTGAATAAATAACTTTTTAGTTGTTGTTTTTATACGGAGAAAAAAGACAGAAATCTTATAGCTCGGAATGTAAACTAAAGTGAGAAGTTGTTCAAACAACTGTGAAATGTTCTCTAATGTCGCACGACGTCCTCTGGGGCAGCACCGCGGACGTGGTCGGTTTGGGGGACCCACAAATCATCATCACCGGCTATCATCCCCACGCTCTGATTTAAGATCCCGGCCGACAATAAAACTCCTCCAATATTCCCGTAAAATTTCAAAGATTTACAAGGATGCAGCAGCGGTAACTTCTTAGCATTCACCTCAGGTCCAGCAACAGAACAGCTAGGTAGAGTACATATATGTCTGTACTGTAGGTAGATCCCCTGGCCATCCTGACGTCTACTAAGACACACATCTATAAGTACTTCCTCGGCGTGGAACTGAGGAGTGTTCAAGAAGACCTTGTCTAGAGGAGAACTCTCTCATGGTGGGGAAGCCTTCCTTTATGAAGAAATTTGTACATATATAACTGTATATATTTTCCTACATTTTATCTACCCTTTATTAACTCCTTATTGTCTTTATTTGATCTTAATTTCACTTTCTATAACAATGGATTAGAAGAATCAATAGTTTAAATTGTCAATTGTCTACTGTAGTTAGATAGTAGAGTCCGGGAAAACTTCACCACGTGTTCAGCACGTGCACTTACACGGAAGAGACGACTCGCTTTAAAGTGAGCTATTATACATGAGGCATTAGCGTTTTATAGGGGAACTATTTGAGAACGATTTTATATTTTTACCCATCATCCGCTGTGATAGAACTCGCCATTGATTACGTGGCTGAATATTGGTTTGGTAATGCAAACTTCAGCTGAACGGCAAAGTCCTAGTTGGCGATGTTGGATGATCTCAAGGTTTGATGGGAGTAAATATGGAATCTTTACATCCATTAAGTCATATATTCCATAGAGATCAACCATTTTATTAAACCGACAGAATGTGGTCCTCACGTGGAGGATAATTCGTTCGCTAGGTAACCAGCCAACAATGGATAAAGAGAGAATAGTAGTTGGTACTTTTACTCCAGCTAGAAATAAATATTTTCAATTAGTCGCTTGACACAGAGTGGCTAGCTTACAGAGATATGAACGGAGAAAAATAAACGCTTAGAGGAGGATAGGTGCTTGTGGAAGGTTTTACTGTAATTATCGACATTTTCTGATTAAATGGATTTCGAAATGCATCAGCTTCTCTGACATATGAAGGGGAAACTATATTGAAGCAAAATATTTATTATTTTAATAACAGATTATCAATTTTTATGTATATATTTTGCTACTCTGTAACCTTCCCTCATTGCTTTTTTATATTATATTTTATCAACTATATAGTTTGTTCTTGTGCCTTAAATAAATTGCTGTGTCATCCTGAAGTTTGTCTTTCCTAATTTTCTACGTTACATTTGGTGGAGATGCTGGGTAGATTAGGGAAGTCAAACTGAAGATCGCCGAGACCTAGAGGCAATGGGTGCTGATCTATATTTTCAGAGACTGGCTCCAGGATTCCACCGCCGTGTCAAAGCCAAGACTTCCCTTCAAGATGACGATGTCCCTATAGGCGATACCAATTATAGTTTGTTACTGCCTTATATAAATTGCCGAGTTATCCTGAAGTTTGTCTTTCCTAATTTTCTACGTGACTATATGAACATACAGAAAGGTAAATCGTGGCGTGAAACGAAGGTTTCTATGTTGGACAAGACCATTCCAAAGCGATCCTCGGTCTTAGTTTGACGCTGTCTTTTCTTTGGGGGGATCCAGGGGGGCAACAGGGGGGAATCAATGTCTGGTTTCAGCGGATGGGCGTGGCCGAGGTGCTACATCGCCCCGTGCTGTAATTGGAGATGGTCTCGTCCTTCCATTAATCCTGGCGTCCCCACCACTGCCGATTACAAGTCGCCGGCGCCAACTCCAAATTTGGGGTCTAGCGCGGCATGGTGTGAAGCCAACCCTGCTGATGAACATGTAATGTGTGGAATGTCTACTGATGAGACGGTACTGGTGGGAAAATCTTTCCTTTAACACCTCAACAAGACTTCAACATGTCATGGAATGATTTTTTTTATGCAATAGCGATGTTGGAATATTTAATGAGTTTTAAAAAGAGTCGGTGGACGAGTGGGTAACACCCTCGATTCCCGACAGCCATGAACCGGGATCGAATCCCACGTTAACATTTTGTTTAATATGTGAATAACCTTCACACATTATTCATTGTTGAAAATATCATAAACTAGGTTGATCTTTTTGAGCGGTACCTAATAAAGTGATTTTGGAATTGGATTGGAATTCATGAGTTTTGGCATGATATTTAAACGAATTAACGCTAAGATCTTTATCTTTCTTATTTTTTAGTCGATCCAGTGAGACATGCGTGTGCAAACTCAAGACGTCAAGATACCTCAAATTAAGCCGCTCTGAGTTCTTTCTTCACAACAGTATCGCTCAGTCTTTCAAACAAGTCAAAGTGTCAGCCACATTCTAGTGTGAAGCATCTATGTCATATTTCGAGGAACTGCTTCCTCTTTATCAGTTTATTGCCTATTTATCGCAATAAATTCTTAAAGAGGAAACAATCCCTCGAAATATTTTGAGAAAACT
The DNA here is from genome assembly GCA_030710605.1 of Cordylochernes scorpioides. Classification (NCBI taxonomy): domain Eukaryota; kingdom Metazoa; phylum Arthropoda; class Arachnida; order Pseudoscorpiones; family Chernetidae; genus Cordylochernes; species Cordylochernes scorpioides. Next base: position 92,621,077 of record CP092868.1, read on the forward strand.
TTTTTTACTTTCACAGATTTAGGTACGCCCTTTTTTATACTCGTATAAATCATTGTTAATTACAAGTTTGTACCAATAGTTCGTAAACACTTGCAAAAAAATTGAAATACCAATATTATTCCCCGTTATGTACAATGTATTTGTATTATATATAAGGTAATTGTACCATGCGTATTATTATGTATTCGCCTTAATAATATTATTCGCCAAGTAATAAGAAAGACACGAACTTTTGGGGCAACCTTATAATAAAATACAATAGGAACTGAAATGTCCATCTGTCGTAATAACTTCTCTGAAGCGACAAATATCGTGGACGTGATCTTTGCCCAGGTCACTGGGTGGAACTTGTAGGTCTCAGTTGTCGTATTTTCTATTTTTAACTTTGCCTTTAATATTGCCTTATCGAAAAAATGAATACAAACAATACCGACACTCATTGATAATGGCGCTCTCTATATATTGCAGTGATAATTCTTAATTAAAAAGACATATATTGGATCAATACATCATTTATTTTACCAATGAACGCCAACCTTTATCAAGGTATTATAACATATTAATGTGTGTCAACAACAAACTCAGCGCCACATAACGTCAACAGAGAGAATTAAGTTGACGTTCAGCCAACTGAAATATTGGTAAAATAAATGATATTTTGATCCAATATATACCTTTTTAATTAATAGATTTATTTATGGATTGCTCTATTTTCAAATTTATAATTATAAAAATTAGTTAAAACAATATAGTTACAAAAACTTCGCTCGACAAATACGTCTAGTACAGGGATCGGTAACCTTTTGAGTTGGAAGAGTCAAAAGTTACAAATTACAAAATTTCAAAATTCTTAAAAAGCCACAACATTTTTTTCTTGCCAACAATAAATAGTACTCTCATAAAGTTTTTATTTATGCGAATACTACACGCAATTTCACATCCAAAGAGCCGCATGTGGCTCACGAGCCGCAGGTTGCCTACCCCTGGTCTAATATGATTATAAAACTTGAAATGTAAAAAATAGTTAAAAACACCCTTTGAAAAATTCATTTAATATCGAAAAAATAAACGATAAAAAGAAGTCACACACAGCTGATATCCATTGCACCATAAATTCTAACGTAGAATCTCAATTGGCAGTCACAGAGCGCCTGCTGATTTATAGCATTTACAACAAAATAAAACAAATTGATAAAAAAGATAAAATACTATATAGATTATGTGATAAATATTCTCTATATAGAGTCATACAAGCAGTAAAATAAATGTAATATATTCAGTGAATGCTACCACATAAACTGGATAAAAAAAAAGAGAGAAAGATTTGTGAGTTACAATTTATTATAAGGAAAAAATAAATGGAAGGTAATTGCAGAGCGGTCATGTTTACATTTCCCGACATCAATTCTCCCAGTTGGGTGTCTTCTTCTTGTTCAATCAATTTGGAAGACAACGAAGTCATTAGGATTCGCAGCAGCACGTGGTGAGAATTCTGTGTTTTTTTAATTCGCTAGCACAGCCACACAATTATGTGGGATGGTTGTAGATTGATGGTATCCTCGACTTCCTTTGGATCTTCAACCTCTTCATTAGCCTCTCGTTGGCTACCATCCCGTCTACTCCATAATATACAGTTAACTTATGGCATAGGTTTATATATGCTACTGTCAAATTATTTGACAAACATAGCAGTTTTGATCTTCTCAGTTATGCGGAAAGAATGTTATTTATTTGTTAAGTGAACTGATCTTCCACGCCTTCTCATTGGACGAATGTGGCCATGTTTGTGTATAAAAGAGGGTTGAAACGGATTGCGAGGAGCGGTGATCGTGTGGAGATGTGTAAAGCGTTCTCGGTGTACTTGTCTGGTGATCTCACATACCTGAGTAACCTCGGTCTGCTCCTTATCAACGCTGCAATAAAAGATAAGTATTGGTTTTGTTAAAACTAATCGTGTGGTTTTATTTACGTCCTTCCTTTTTATTTTGTTGTATTTCTGAGTGTTTTCTCTGTGTTACTTTTAATTCAGGCCCTAGTTTTTCTTTGTGTGTAAACCGTACAAAGTAACCTTTTTTACTACATCTATTCAATCTTGCTCTTTCCTCTTGTTGGCTACCAATCTCGTCTGCTCCACAATAATAAACAGTTAACTTATGGCATAGGTATCATATATGCTACATCTATTCAATATTGTCGTTAGGTGTATATGGTCTATTAATATCAATATTCATTTTCTTGAAAATAAATATACTTCGGCCAGTAAATCTTTTTATTACTTCGACGTTTCGACAAAAATATTTTGTCCTCGTCAGGAGCAAACAAAAATTAAAATGTTTGCTCCTGACGAGGACAAAAGATTTTTGTCGAAACGTCGAGGTAATAAAAAGATTTACTCTGGCCGAAGTATCTTAATTTTCAAGAAATATGAATGCTGGCCAGGCAGCCTTTATCTTTACTATAATAAATATTCCTAGATAGAACATTTTGGCGAATTGAAAAGATCTAAAATTAAGAAAAATCTAGAGAATGTTCACAGAATAATTATGGCTACGTCACAATACCCCTTACTATTCTGGTAGATTATCAGTTATAAAATATTACCACATTTAGTATTTTGGTACTTTAATTAAAGTTAGAGACTCGAACCGAGTCGTCAGCATACCAAACGGTAAAAAATATCTTCACTTTAAACTAGAGAACAGCCAAGGCAGGTCTATGGCTATATATTTGAAAATATCGATAACATTTTAACGGATGGCACTAAAAATTCGTTAAAATAAGGAATAAAATTTGTAAAACTAAATTGATATCAATAAAAACATTTCCCATGAAGGACACTTTTTGAAAATTCAATATTACGAAATATTTGTTAATTCCAGATCCGTCGATACGAGGGTATGCAGTGTTTATTATAGCCCAATATATTTAATATTCACTGATTTTGTTTATTATTGATATTTTCTTCTGCGGCCTCGTTCTATGTGTGTGTTTCCGGAGGAGGACTCTTTGTCGTTGGGGGAGCCTCCTGGACTTTACCTAGCTGTATATCCTCTTTTATTTTTTATATTATATTTATATTATAACCTATCTTTGTAAATCCACCCTAAACTACCCCTGGTACACCCCCATTCCTAACGAATTTTCTTTCCACATCCTTACTAGGGAAGAACAAACGGCGATTTCAAAATTACGAACAGGACATCTTAGAGAGCTAAAATTTAATGGAAAAATCAAAACATTCCCGAATACCGTGAATATTTAGGCTTTTCTATGTATGACTTTGCTCAGAGGCCTCCCAACTTTAGCACATGAATCTCCCGACAAGCGCGTTCTAACACCGTCTCCAGCCAGAGAATAAACGAAATAATGTGCCTTCCATTCTGATGTTTTATTAGGGCGCGGGTGGGTGGCGGGGGATTTACGAGCGGCCCGACCTACTGGAACCCACACGCCATTATCTGGTTGACTGGACATGGCTTACGTTTGGAGAATACGTTTCGACAACTTATTTTACGTTCGGATTTTTTTTTTTTTCGTCTAGAAAACATGTTTTACGTTTGGAGAATGTTTTTCTTCTGGAAAACATGTTTTTCGATTGAAGAACTCTATAAAAATTAAGGTCACCTTTCCCATCAAAAATAGACGTTCATCTAAGCACCATCATTTGACCATCGCCAAACTAGCGGACTGGGTCGGTGGGTGACGTAGTGACAACACCAGCTTTGGCAACCTGAGAAGCGCCCACTTAGAGACCATGGTTTCGGGCTAATGGCCTTTGTCAGTCCAGGGTGGGTTCAGATGGCAAAGTGGCTAACCCAGATTTATGGCCAAAACATAAATGCAAATTTTACCGTGAAGTTATTAATCTACAAAAATAAAGGTCGATATTCCTGTCAACGTTTGTGGAACTTGTTTTACATTTTGGCGACATTTTTACGTTTGGACAAAAAGTTTTACGATCGGACAACTTTTTTTTTTTTTTATTTGGAGAACATATTTCATGTTCAGACAACGTCTTTTTTATATTGTGACAAGATGTCTCTTACGTTCGAACAAAGTTTTCACAACATACTTAGTATATGATTGATGATTGAGAAAACCCCTGAACTAACCCCTTAAAGTAACATTCAAAATACTCGGACAAAATGAGATGAACGTTTCTACAAGATATGATCGACGATTGGAAATGTGTGCGGTGTGTTATTCCAGCGAGAGATAAAGTTTTTTAATTTGGAGAACATATTTCATGTTCAGACAACATCTTTTTATATTGTGACAAGATGTCTCTTACGTTCGAACAAAGTTTAGACAACATACTCAGTATATGATTGATGATTGAAAACCCCAAACATCGCTTTAAGTAACCTAGCTGACTTTTCAGACAAAATGACGAACAAGATATGATCGACGAATGTGTGTTCTTCCAGCGAGAGGTAATCAATCAAAATAATGGGGGTTTCAGGATGATCCAACCCTGGCGGAAGAGCTCATCAAGGACCAGCCAATTAGCGATTTGTAAATAGCTGTTTGTAAGAAAGAGAGGAAATTAATCGAAGCATTGACGAAACAACCTCGAAGAAGTTGTGGGAAATGTGAGAGGTAATCCTCAGTCGGCAAAGAGCACGTCGCCTCTCAAATGATTAACGACGGGGGCAACCTACCCTTTTGCCCCGAGCAGAATTGCTTTTTAAGGACGTTTAGTCAATTGGACGCAGAGCCTGATGTCATTGTGACATCGCTGCTAATCTCTCTGTGTGAAAAGGACAAAGAGTAATAAAGAGTATTTCGAGAATTCATATATAAAAATTAAAGGATAGGGAACTATGAATCATTTATATCAATCCATTCATAATGCTAATTACACAATTCGCACGATTTTTCCAAACGTAATTCCTACACAGTTCCATCCAAATTTTATAGTCACTCAATTTGTCACATCACACGGAAAATTCTAAAAATACTTACATAAAATCTTTACGATACATAAAAGAGGTCTATCAGAAACAATATCTGAACAAACTGCTCTTCACCTCATCTATGACTGTTCGAACTTTACAGAATTGAGACATCGATTGTTCCCTGATCTAAATCATTTAACTCTCTTACATCTGCCACTTTATCTATATACATTTTATGAACTCTGTCGAATAATACATGTAAATTTGTAAATATTTAATTCCAAGTTCGAATTTGTTTGTTGTTTAGTTTGTTCCCTCCTTCCTCCTGTAGTAGGCGCAAATATTTCAATATCGCGCCTGGTTGATTAATAAAACTTAAATAATAGAGAACTATATTTAGAAGTTACCCATTGAAATATTGAAGATGGCAAAGGTCGAGTTTTGATTCCTTTTGAAAACTTATTAATTTACGACAAAATAGGAACATATGTTTAGGGGTCGGAAATGAATAAAAGCTTCCTATACAAATCAATTGATGCTGAATGTGGTTGCTACATAGCGCCGCTATAGCGTGCGCAAATCCTATTAAAAAAAAGAGTCGGTGGACGAGTGGGTAAAACTCTCGATTCCCGATAGCCATGAACTGGGATCAATTCCCAAATCGGACACTTTGTTTTAATATGTCAATAAACCTTCACATATTATTCATTGCTGTATATATCATAAGCTAGGTTGTTCTTTTTGAGCGGTTCCTAGTAAAGTGATTTTGGACAAATATTCTCTTTAACCATCTTTATAACGTAACATTTTCTACAATGAGAAAATATTAGTTTTAAAACTATGAATATTGTTTAGTTATCAATTCACTTCATATAACAAACAGTTTTATCTGCTCTTCAATTAAGAAGTTTTTTCTGTAATAAGAATGCATCAAAAAACAGAAGGTCGTACATAACACAGAAGGTCGGTGTACTTCAGTCCGTATCAGGTTCTGAGAATGTGCACGTGAACAAGACACTTGTCCCACAGATGGACCGCCGTAGAAACTAGGAATACCCAGACAGGATGATGTTCCACAATGCTATCTTATGCAATTGTACGGAATATAATCGTCCCTCAAATATAACAGTTTCCGACCGGACAAAATCTAAGATGTTACATCCACAATGCTACATTTAACAAATGAAAACATTAAGACGCGAATGTTTATTTTCACAAATAAATCAAACTACTTTTGTCCTTTCTGCAATGAAAAAAAAAAGGGAGGGATTGGCTCATCAGTGGTGAACCCTTCCAGCGGTTTCGCCAATTTTATCTATCAGACCGCTTCTTTAGAGCTCTAATAATGTATTGAATCATTCTACTTATATATGATACACTGAAGAGTAGAATCTTAGAAATGGTGTTTAACCAAACTATGAACATAAGCTTTAAGGACAGAAGAATTACATGCTTTTCCGCAGACAATAAGGACAAGGCCAGTTAGGCATACATTAATACAAAGCAATATATATATGGCACATTATTGCTTTGTACAATGCTACATCGTACAACTGTGCGAAATACAATGGAAGTATTTGCCCCAACCCATGAGCCGACATCACCGACGTCCCCTGCCGGAGTCCACCGCCGAGTGATTGGTGAAGGAGGAAGTTCTTTTTATTTCTTCCGGAAGGTTTGTTGGTGGGATAATGCCTGGCCGGGTAAATATAGCGCCTGTGTGTGGGCACTGACGTATGCTTGGGACCAGAATGAGGGTGAAACAGTGACTTCCTTCAATATAAAACTGCCTTGTTCGCGGAGAGAGATGCGTTTCCTCTTAATCTGTGTAGTTTGAGGAAATGATGTGAACAGTCTGGTGGTATAGCCAACGTTCTAAGCCATTCCTTCGCCGACGCCAACCTTAGACATGCAAATATTTAAGATGTGAAGTGAATTAATATATTCCACTTACTTTAGCTTTGCGGTGTAAACAGCGTGTAGTTATATCGTCTACTCGGGCCAGGAGCCGCGGCGTGCGGGTACGTGTGGTTATATCGTCTACTCGGGCCAGGAGCCGCGGCGTGCGGGTACGTGTGGTTATATCGTCTACTCGGGCCAGGAGCCGCGGCGTGCGGGTACGTGTGGTTATATCGTCTACTCTGGCCAGGAACCGCGGCGTGCGGGTACGTGTGGTTATATCGTCTACTCGGGCCAGGAGCCTCGCCGTGCGGGTACGTGTAGTTATATCGTCTACTCGGGCCAGGAGCCGCGGCGTGAGGGTACGTGTGGTTATATCGTCTACTCGGGCCAGGAGCCTCGCCGTGCGGGTACGTGTAGTTATATCGTCTACTCGGGCCAGGAGCCGCGGCGTGAGGGTACGTGTGGTTATATCGTCTACTCGGGCCAGGAGCCGCGGCGTGCGGGTACGTGTGGTTATATCGTCTACTCTGGCCAGGAACCGCGGCGTGCGGGTACGTGTGGTTATATCGTCTACTCGGGCCAGGAGCCTCGCCGTGCGGGTACGTGTAGTTATATCGTCTACTCGGGCCAGGAGCCACGCCGTGCGGGTACGTGTGGTTATATCGTCTACTCGGGCCAGGAGCCTCGCCGTGCGGGTACGTGTGGTTATATCGTCTACTCGGGCCAGGAGCCTCGCCGTGCGGGGTACGTGTGGTTATATCGTCTACTCGGGCCAGGAGCCGCGGCGTGAGGGTACGTGTGGTTATATCGTCTACTCGGGCCAGGAGCCGCGGCGTGAGGGTACGTGTGGTTATATCGTCTACTCGGGCCAGGAGCCGCGGCGTGAGGGTACGTGTGGTTATATCGTCTACTCGGGCCAGGAGCCGCGGCGTGAGGGTACGTGTGGTTATATCGTCTACTCGGGCCAGGAGCCGCGGCGTGAGGGTACGTGTGGTTATATCGTCTACTCGGGTCAGGAGCCGCGGCGTGAGGGTACGTGTAGTTATATCGTCTACTCGGGCCAGGAGCCACGCCGTGCGGGTACGTGTGGTTATATCGTCTACTCGGGCCAGGAGCCTCGCCGTGCGGGTACGTGTGGTTATATCGTCTACTCGGGCCAGGAGCCACGCCGTGCGGGTACGTGTGGTTATATCGTCTACTCGGGCCAGGAGCCACGCCGTGCGGGTACGTGTGGTTATATCGTCTACTCGGGCCAGGAGCCGCGGCGTGAGGGCACGTGTGGTTATATCGTCTACTCGGGCCAGGAGCCGCGGCGTGAGGGTACGTGTGGTTATATCGTCTACTCGGGTCAGGAGCCGCGGCGTGAGGGTACGTGTAGTTAAATCGTCTACTCGGGCCAGGAGCCGCGGCGGGTGGAGTGACGGTCACCTGTCGCGGCGTAGGCGCGGGATGTAGGGCAGGCAGGCAGGGGTTGACTGCTTTCGCCCACACGGCAGTGGCGTGGGCAGGCCGGCATGCCGCGGGGAATACCGCACGGATAGATTCTCCAATCATGTGCACAGTCCCCTGTGTAGCTTGATCACCGTTAACATGACACCGTTGCTGCTCAGGCAGAAAACGACACAGATAGACGTGTTTCCATATTTAAAAAAAAAACGTTTAAAAATAAATCAACTGAAAATCGCAAAATGCATGTTCATTCGGATTGAGAGATAAGTTTGTGTTATAAAGAAAACAAGATGATATACCTCTTCAATCCCAAAGAAAATCGAAAAATTTGCTTTATAAGAACGAAGGGAAGTATTGCCGTGTATTTTGCTTGATGCTGCCGAAGGGAAAGCACACCCAGCGGATGCCTCCTCCCACGGCAAACATCCCCTCAATCCATCAACACATCCACCTCATGAAGTCCTCCATCACACGCCAGACCTAGTGTATCGATAGGAACCATCCCTAGGACGTTCGAGCGTGGAGGTGACTAGGACGTTCAAGCGTTGAGGAATGGCTGTAAATTTTCTTGAATCTTCCAAGTTGGTTGTTGAAGATCTCTGTTGTCTGACGAAAGCTGGTCTTATAGATTCCTTCATTCTTCTCATCAGGCCGTTGTTTTATTTAGCCATATGGCCGACCATTATTCCAATCAATTTTGTTATTCCCCTTCCTATCAATACGGACACTAAACCTTCTAACATGTAGGTTACAGCATACGATGTAGTTGTCTCTTCTTTTTTATTTCACCCTAATAACTTGTCTATCAACCATTAAATGCTATATGTGTCCATTTAACCATCTTTATTTCCCTCCAAATCCATACGCTCAGTGCATGTCTCTAGGTTTTACTTTAAGAGAGAAAGAGTAGGAGAATATATTTGATCTGTGTGTAGAGGCCTTTCACTCTAGAGCGGTAATCTGATCTTAGGATGTCATGGGGGATTCCAGACTTTCGTCCTTAAGGCTGATTCCTCCTTCTCCTCCTTCAATGCCTTCCTCTACTGAGGGTGACTGGCCACATGGTCTCTCCATACTTCCTCCGCCATCCTCTTCATCTCGTGTCGTCCAGTCTATTGTTTTAGATCGTCTGTGTATCCCTGTCGTCTCCTTCCCCTCGATCCCCCCCCCCCCCCGGAGCTTTCCCTCCAACAACGTCAACCACTCTCAACGTCAACTAGTCTCTCCTGCTGATCCGCGCATCACATGTCCAGCAAACGTCAGTTTTCGTTGTTTTTTGAACTTTATCAGCTGGCGTTGTATACCAATCCCGAGGTCTTGATTATTTGTTACCATATCTGTTCAAGGAATTTTGAGAGCTCTTCTGTAAAGGTATGTCTCGAAGGATTCTATATATATTGAGGCTGATTAGAAGGTTCATTTGAACCCAGTTCGGATGTTAGAAATACACCAAGTTATACCAACGGGCTGTATGTAGGGAGCTGCTCTCACTACTTGAGAGCTCCCCCCCCCCCCAGTTCACCTACATAGCTATTTGTTCCTTTATTAAGTTTCAAATAGCCACTTCCTGCTCTCATATAAAAACCTCCATGGACGACTTACCTAATACGGAACAAGCTCCTTGAACGATAAGCTTTGAGATATCTAAAACCACTTTACCCGACAGAATTCAACCTTCGATGGAGAGTCTTCATATATAAGCAGTATTCTCTTATCTAATCAACACCTTTTTCTCTCTTATCTTCCCTGGCCTGGAGTTTCTAACATTTCTTGAACAACCTTGGTGGCGTACAGCACCTTGGTACTTTGCTATAGTCTATTGCGACTTGTCAACTTGCTACATCCATTTTTGGGCTTAAAAATCATGCACTTTGGTTGATATCACGTAAAAACCATATTCTCTCTATAAGCAGTATCTCATGGGGATCCTAATGTGGATTTCTCCATATATTGTGTGGCTTGATAGAAATAGAATCGTTTTGGAGCATTTTTAAAATGGTTTAGCTCGTCCTTGTTCACTACATCACAGGCGACCTTCTACCCGCGCTACTACCCGACGTACACACGGTCCGAGGTCGCCGCAGTCCTTGTAGGTCCAGGGCTTGGAGGGCCGCCAGACCTTGTGGCCCACCTCCGTTCCTCTCATCACACTTGATGGACTGTCCCCGAGTGACCATTGTGGCAGCAGCAAATTGTCTAGCATTCCACCCTTCAGCATATAAAAACAGAATGATCCAATACAGTATTAGAGCTCTAAAAAATCTATATGGTAGATTAAATTGGTTAAACCGCTGGGAGAGTTCACCACTGATCAGCCAAGCCTTCCCAACATTTTTAAATCGCAGTAAGGACAGTAAAAGTTTGATTTATTTATGAAAAGAAACATTCGCGTCTAAATGTTTTCATTTTTTTTATATATAGGTTACGCGTTGTAGCTTTGTATTAAATTGTGAAGTTAAAAAAATACTCGATCCCATGAGCCTGTACTAAGTGGAAACCTTTATTTATTTCATACGAATCAGTCTGGAGTGCCCCCTCAATCAGGCTCATTCAAGACGTTCGGTTCAGAGTCATAACTGAAGTTCAAAGAACCTGTACTACCCAGCCATTTCTAAAAGCCCCCTGAGGACAGATTATATACCGTATTTGAAAAAAATATATACTTTGGCCATTCTTCATTGAAACCTTAAAGGGACAAACAATCGACAATCAAAAAATGGTTGCTATCTGGTTGGTATGACAATTGTGGCGAGAATGAATGTTAAAGCACGTTACATGGTGTCATCAAGAGATCGACAAGCACAAGATGCTACTCTCGGAACACCTCACAGCGGCCAGGATATACTCGCTTTACAGCATCATCAAACGACCGATCAGAACAAGAACCTACTCTCAAGATAAAACAACGGCGGACGTTCTCGGTGCAGAGCATTATCAAACGACTGATCAGAAGAAGAATATACTCTCAAGACAGAACTGCGGCTAAGAACTGCTCGCTGTACAGCATCATCAAACGATCGATCAGAACAAGAACCTACTCTCAGAACAGAATAGCGGCACCGCTGCACAGCATCATCAAACAACCGATCAGAACAAGAACATACTCTCAGAACAGAACAACGGCGGACGTGCTCGCTGTACAGCATCATCAAACAACCGATCAGAACAAGAACATACTATCAGAACAGAACAACGGCGGACGTGCTCGCTGTACAGCATCATCAAACAACCGATCAGAACAAGAACATACTCTCAGAACAGAACAACGGCGGACGTGCTCGCTGTACAGCATCATCAAACGACCGATCAGAACACGAACATACTCTCAGAACAGAATAGCGGCCAGGATGTGGCCGTCTAAAGAGATTGACAGGATCTTATAGAAATTGATAGGCCGTGAGGGCGGAGAAATGCTGGAGAATGCCGACAGCCATGCCTTCAACTCCTCCCTACCAGCTGCTGCTGCCATTCGTGACATTTTGATTTGAGGAAATCTTAGAACGGTGGTGGGAGTGTTAATTACTGTTCCCTGCCATCACTTCCATCCAGCCTTCCACACGGCTGAGATCAGGAATCCTGAGATCCCTCCTTCTCTCTTGATACAACCACCAAGACTCCTGATGCGTACAAGCATGATCCCAAAATATTTAACATCATCCAAATGGAATATTCAACTGGGAAATTTCTGTTGATTATTTGAGGGTCGGGCCTATGATGAACGGGCTTCAACCTCCATCAAAGGGCTTGTGTAAGTACTTTGCTCGTTGCTTACAGTTCGTATGTATCATTTAATTCCAGTACCATTTACCTAGCTCAACAAATAAGTCCAGTACCTAGCTAGCCTCTGCTCTGCCCAGCTACAGAGCCCATATATCCTTTCTATCTCGCTCGGTGGTCTACCCACTCTTACATAAAAGATGGATGCATCCTGGATGAGACTCATATTTACTGCCAAAATGGCAATCCGGCCAGAAGAAATTCTTTATTCTCTCCTGTGGCAGAGAAGTGTCGTGTTGAGAGTGTCGTGTTAGGTTTTAATAATTCCATCGCCTCCTCTAAGAGATAATATCGGTTACAACAGGTGTTCTTAAAGCACTGGCTAAATAATACTTAGAATTAATTCAAATAGGAATTACATCACAGTGCTGAATTATTTGATTTTTAGGTCTGAAATTTTCCTCGCGCACGCTCCCCATATATAAGATACCTACTTATGATATTTAATAGGAAACACACAGCACGCGCTTGAGTCTCATTGGGAGTTTATAAAGTGAGCCTACTCAAGATAAAAATTACATTAAAGTAATTTAGAACTGTCCTGCTTAAATTTCAACTTGTTCACTTCGTTAGTAAAGGGCCCAAACAAAAATGGATGTTACATATATTACACGATCCAAAGTAGAGCATCACTGAAAATTCAGAAAACGGAGGACTTACATCCCACACATTTCATATCACGGAAGTCTCACATCATCCATATTCCGTCCGGGGGACGTGCATCACCCCAAGTTCAGATAACAGATGACTTACATCACCCAAAGTCCAGGTAACAGATGACTTAAATCACCCAAAGTCCAGGTAACAGATGACTTACATCACCCAAAGTCCAGGTAACAGATGACTTACATCACCCAAAGTCCAGGTAACAGATGACTTAAATCACCCAAAGTCCAGGTAACAGATGACTTACATCACCCAAAGTCCAGGTAACAGATGACTTACATCACCCAAAGTTCAGGTAACAGATGACTTACATCACCCAAAGTCCATTATTGTCCATCATCAGTTAGGCCAGTAATCCATGTAGGGCGGGTAGACCTTGGCGCCAGCGTGGGCAGGTCCGTGGCCTTCGCCCGCTCCCACAGCACCCGCGGGACTGCCGCGGAAGTTGGCTCAAACACCAGGTGAACAACCAGAGGGGATCATTTAGCGATTACTGCATTCCTTGTCAACTACATTTTGTGAAAACAAAACCCAATACCATACTGCGATACCTAGCAATAAATAAAACGTTATTTTACTTGGATAACCTCTATTTTTATACATGTCTCCTTTAAAGAAACAGACGACCTGCGATATTAAAGACTTACCGCTTCCTTAAGTTTTGTCCATGAGTGAGACTGTCAAAATAAAGGCCTATGTGTGGGTATGTTTCTCACAAATGTGGTATTTTGGCTTTTGTTCCTTAAGAGAGGAGTTCGTCTATTTCTTCACGTTATCAATCTTGAATGAATATATAGGTGATGTGTCAATATTTAAAAATAATATTTCAATCTTTCATTCATCCTCCAGCTGTCACTTCAAATTGACAGATCGGGTTAGTGAATTTGTCACACAACCTTCAACAATTTCTTTGAGAGCCGACATGAGTTCCCAAAATGAGGTTGAAAGTGCACCAGCAATTTTGGAAGTTTTCTAGCTGTGTCGAGTTCATTTCCACATGCAGCTGACTTCTAGTCGCACAATCAGAACTCTCCGATATTGTGAAAAAAAAGGATTTTTGACCGCCAAAGTTGTCCCGAGAATGAAATCATCTTACTTCACAACACAAGTCGAAGAATATGGAAAGGTAATTATTGTCTCGGAGTTGTGATGTGGGCCATAAAAAGAGACAAAAAAGAGTAAAAATATAAATATCATTTGTCAGTGGACGTCCGCGCCTCTTTTATTATTTTTTTCTCAAAGTTTAAAAAAATGAGCGATCTACCAGAGCGCAGCTGTGCTGACTGCCCAACAGCTGTTTCTACATCTAAACTATCAGAGTCTTAGACATTTCTCTACATCTTCGCCAGGGTTTTGCTGAAGCCTCGTGGACAGAGGTCTCGCTATTCTTTGTCTATTGACCAGTTGCTCATCCGTGATTTCTCAATCATTTGAATTCTCCACCTTTCTCTTCCGGGAAGCCATACCTTCTAAAACATCATGTAGCAAGTTAGTTTCTTCTTGTAGTGTATTCTAGTAAGCTACCTTTTCTTTTATTTTAGTGGTAATTTTGTTTTATTATGTATATTTTTTGAAAATAGAGCAATCCATAAATAGATATTTATAACAAATTAAAACGTTAAGACGCGAATGTTTCTTTTCACAAATAAAGATTTATTCACGAAATAGATCTTTAATTAAAAAGTCATATATTGGATCAAAATATAATTTATCACGGAATATATATAGGTAAATATAGGAATATATAGGTAAATAAATTATATTTTGATCTAATATATGTCTTTATAATTTAATATATATATATTGGGTATTGTTGAAGGTTGTGTGACAAATTCACTAACCCGATCTGTCAATTTGAAGTGACAGCTGGAGGATGAATGAAAGATTGAAATATTATTTTTAAATATTGACACATCACCTATATATTCATTCAAGATTGATAACGTGAAGAAATAGACGGACTCCTCTCTTAAGGAACAAAAGCCAAAATACCACAGTTGTGAGAAACATACCCACACAAAGGCCTTTATTTTGACAGTCTCACTCATGGACAAAACTTAAGGAAGCGGTAAGTCTTTAATATCGCAGGTCGTCTGTTTCTTTAAAGGAGACATGTATAAAAATAGAGTTTATCAAAGTAAAATAACTTTTTATTCATTGTGTTAAAAATAAAGAAATATATTTATAAATCTCCTTGGAATTTATTCATTGAAATGTTATTGTCCACTTCAACAAATCATCAATGCCTCCAATAGTTTGTTTTGTTTTAAATCCATTCCTCACATCTTTGATCGGTAAGGTAGTCCTTACAAAATTAGTAGGACTTTAATTGACTCCAATAGTTTTACTTGATAATCATTTCTGGTATTTTCCAGATCTGGCTCCGTCTTCACCTGTGCACTAGAGCAGAAGTTGTCACCTCTCGTGAAAGGAGTGGGTGACAATCCAAGCAGTCTGTAAACGGCAGGTAGTCTGCGGAGAAAGAAAGATTCTCTTCTCTCTCTCTGCTTGGACCATCACTATAAGCTCTGACCGCACATGTCGTATTGGCCAAAATTCCTGAAGTTTCATCTTTTAATTTTGGAATTGTAGAGTGCGAGAGACACACACTATTCACATGTAAACAATTCAGTCGAGGGTTGGGAGAACTGTGACCATCTGTTAGTTTTAAATGAAGATCTCTCATCCTTACATGGTAGTTATGTCATGAAGCCAAGACTCCGACGTAAGTTGTGAGGTCACGGTGTCCAATCAGGAGGACCTTGACTTGTTAGTCGGCGCCCACCCACCTAACTCTGGATCCCAATTAGCCCGGCCGGCTCCCTCCTACTGGATCCCTTCCCACGTCCTCTTTCTTTGCCGCAGCAGATGAATTTGCATAGTTAATGGCAGATGTAATTCAAATTTACATACTTTTCGTTTGTGGAAGGACAGAAACTTAGCTGAATTTTCACAAGATATATAACGGTTTTCAACACACACAATGGTCTCGCCATCTTCTCTACCAACGAGATAATTAATGGAAAGAAGATGTGTTTGGTACAATTTGTCAATATGTCAAGGCAGCTAGAGAAGCAAAAATTCTCTGGTCTCTCTCCATTCCATCGTGGTAGGTTGTGTCCGTCATCCAAGTTGAGAGATAATACATCCAGCTACTGGGAGTTTCTTGTTTCCAACCGCATCTTGACAATTCTTTCTACGAAGAGAAGCCTTACCATCGATTCCTGCTGGACGGATCATAGATCATCATTCTATCCCCATCAGCTATTTTCATCATCGAAGTAATTAACTTGTTGGAGCTGAGCGCTATACGATGAGGAAAAATATTAAGAACCATCCGCGTTAACACGATCGATATTATAGAGACGTCTCGTTGCTCCCTCGCCGAACAGCCACTTCAGAACATTCTGGACGCTTAGAGTAGTGTTAGTTATGTGCGAACAAGTGACTTATAAGAATCCTGAAAGGGTTCACAATGTGGACAGAGGGAAAAGAACAAATTTTAAATGCCATTGTAACAGCGGGATTGGTGAGAGAGAATATGGTTTTACGGGCTACTAACCAAAGTGTATGATTTCGAGCCCAGATATGGTCATCACGTGGGTTATACTACTATAAACAAATTTTATTTTCAATTCCGAACGATTAACTACTCAAAATCATCGAAGAATCCGTGGAACAGTCGCAACGGTCTAAAACCAGGCCAACGATGGGCGTTTTTCTCACGTCGAGTTCTGCACGGTCGTTGAGGATATAACGACTGCACCCAGAAGCAACCCAGATTCTGAGCACCCATTATATCTCCTGGCCATCAACTAGGATCCCATTTAGCCACGGATCGCACCCACTTAATCTCCATCCTACGTAATTTGCATAGCTGTCCGGCAGGCAGATTCTACCTCCGCTACTGATGATGGTCCTCCGGCCGCGGCCTGCCTGATGGGTGTTCGGTCATCGTAACAAGGCCTAATTTATACGTGCAGCCTATCCGTGAGACATTGACTCATTTCAATAATTTATTTAACGTCACAAAACGAACACTTGAGAATATATCTCTCTACTTAAGCTAAACAAAAATATTCTTCATATTAGCGAGAAAATACACTTCAAGAACTAAATATGAGAGTACATGTCTTCTTAACTTGTTCTCGCGCTACAAGAATAAAAAAAATCCCTATAGAGAAATTCCTTATAGAGAAAGATAAACGCTATGAATGCTGCTTCACAAGATCGCTAGAAGTTTTTTTAAAATTATTATTATCCCTAATAGACGTGGTACAGGCCATGATAATCATTGTGGGTAGAAGTTGGCGATTGCTTTTACTCTAAGTGCACCACATGTCTACACACGTGAAAAGCAGTTCGACATTGCACTTACAAATGTGCCAGAGCTCCGTTTGGTCACTTGCACTCGCTGGTGGGGTTGGACTTTTGCAAGAATCGGTGGCCATTGGGGCATTTTTTATATTTTTTATTAGAGAAAAGTACCCAGTGCGGGATTCGATCCCGGGTCGTAGCGGTCGAAAACCAACAGTTTAGACCATCCTTCCACCGACCCATCACTGGAAGTGGTGTCGTCCAACGGAGCTATTTGTAGCGTCAGGAAGAGCTCCCGTGTTCACGACCGTCTAATGGAGAATGGCACTTGAGAACGCGGCCCTTGGCCCGGTCGACGCCATTAGAGGAGCTCTTAGCTACTGCTCGTTGGCCTCTTGTGGTCCTGGTTAGATTCCCTCTCTCTGAGAGGATTTCTGAAAATGTCGTGCTGTTAAAAGAGCACCACTCCATTCTCAGAATACATAAAACAATCAACAACTACAGTAGAACCTCCTTGTAAAGGACACCTAATTGCAGAGCCAAAGTATCCTTTAAGGAGAGCTGTCCTCTTACCGGAGAGCTCCTAAATAGTAAAAATGGCAATTTTGCAAATTAAATCTGTCCTTTGTAGAGAGGTGTCCGCTAGCGTGAATGTCCTCTCATGGAGGTTCTACTGTACTACAAACGGCTACTAGAGACGCCATTTTGTACACATGGATGTCATTCTTTAACAAAAGTGACAAAATATTGTTGTTTAATTTTGTAATAATATTTTGTAAAATTTATAACAAAACACTCTCTCTAAAACATAAACACATGATCTCTCTCAATTAATCCGCTGATCAAATTCGATCGAATCAGATAAAATTGGATTCATCAGCTTTTTAAATGGCAGCAGCAAATCGCCTTTAAATATGTTTTTGAAAATCTAATTTATCTCTTTGGCTGCAAATATTTACTTACATTATTTATTAAAGCTATTTTCTCCTCAAATGAGATAGCCCTTGATTGGCATGTACCAAGGAGGGTCCTTGAAGCCATATTTAACGGCGGTGAACCCCGCCAGGCCCTGAGGGAACAACTTCCCAGGAAAACCACCGTCGAAATTGGCGCATTTATCTTGTGACAGAATTAAAAAGAACGACCTGGTCCAATACATCTTGCTGGGTCGAGCAATTAGCCGCGCGCACCGTCCTATCCCGGCCTGGGAGATGGAATATTCAGTGCTTCTGTCGTTTGGCAGGCGACATTGTGGGCTTACGGCAGAGACTGACTTACAGTTCCACGGAATGTAACGCTGTCCAATTAACTACCGTAACAGTCCAAGTAATAGGTTCCACGGCTTGGTAGACAATGTAGTTGCCTCCGTAGTTCTGTCCAATCAGCCCCTGCCACGTTATCCGTGGATTAATCTCACCCAGCAGATAGCTGTCGAGGAAAACAATGGCCGAAGTCTCCCCCGCTCCACTTCCCAGAATTGTCTCCCATCTCTTAGTTTTGATCAATCAAGTAAGTAACCAAGGGATGGTGTCCCTACCAAAAAGGGTATTCTGCTGCAGCTCACAACCTGGTATTGGGATCGAATTGTTAGCGTTGTTTTTTTTTTTTTTGTTTTTTTTTTTCACCGGGAACTCGGAGACAGTTGATATTAAAATCACTATAATACTCGAGTCAACCAACCCCCAGGCAACAAGGGGAATCCATAAGGAGAACTGGTGTAAGGCACAATTCACATCCCCCGGCCAAAATGCTCATATTCCCGGCGGTAGTTATTGTATCTCCCGGATACAATAAAACCAACCTCTCGTGAGAGACCCACTGAGAGGATACCCTTCCTAAAGGTGGTATCGCTCTATGAGGTCATCGTCAGTTACCATAGTCACTGGGGCCGCTCCTCAGCTAAGTCCTGTTCTACTGTTCTCGTATGTATTCTTGCCAAGCTTGCGTTCTATTCACCAATATAAGACACAAGATTATTCAACAAATAATAAGAAAAGATCAAATCTGCAAAATAAACTCTGAGAGAAGAATTACAAAAACTATAACAATACTCAGAACAAAACACTATAAAGGAATGACAATACATCCAGAGGGCACAACAACCTATAGAACATGCAACAAGTGTCCTGGTGCGAAACTAACACCTACCCACATATCCTCATGCCCAGCAATGGCCGCACCTTGTAGAAAATTGACATGGACCCAGAGCAGCAATTTACACCCTCAAGATAGTGGACATTGCGACTGCTGTGATAGAGATGCCTGGGGACATCTGAGGCTCTTCATTGGACACGACAACAACAACAGAAAATTGACATGGATCCAGAGCAGCAATTTACACCCTCAAGATAGTGGACATTGCGACTGATGTGATAGAGATGCCTGGGGACATCTGAGGCTCTTCATTGGACACGACAACAACAACAAGACACATTTCGCCCAGCGGCCTACTGTCTTATTATTAAATAAATATCGGGCCATTACTCGTCGAATATAAATTAGAGGAGTGGGGGGAACCAATACTTTATATACGTCCAAATGGGGAAAATATCCTAACAAACTACACCAGGCCACCCAAGGTCAGCGGAAGGCGAAGTTGAAACAGAAGATGGACTGGACTATGTCCTCCCACTACTGGCGGCATTTTAATGGCAAAAGATTTCGCAATCTTGTCTGTTGCCCATATTTTAACAACATTCCATTCTATCCGCTTCTAACTTACTCTTGCTCATATACAATCTCTCTTTCTCTCGCTTCTATAGAATCTCCATTGGTAGAAGACTTACAGGGACTTATTAGAAAGTAAAAGGACATTGAAGTTAATGTAGCAATCTCTTCTACCCATCAAAAGGTCTACCGGTTGTGGCAAGTGTAGATCGACATCTTGGGAATAGATGGTGAGCCAAAGGGTAGACCATCGAGGTTGTCAACTTAAATTTTGAAGCAGTTTGATATAAATTTCTTCAAAGACAGAGAGAGAATTCTGATACAGTAGAACTACCTCCCTGTAAAGAACACCTAATTGTAGAGCTAAAGTGTCCTTTAGGGAGAGGTGTCCTCTTACCGGAGAGTTTCTAAATAGTAAAAATGGTAATTTTGCAAATGAAAACTGTCTTTTGTAGAGAGGTGTCCTCCATCATGAGTGTCCTCTCATGGAGGTTCTACTGTATCACCAATTTTATTAGCATTATTATAAACGAATTCATATAAAAATATAAATAGAATAAATGATTTTCAATGGCATGTCTTCGGTTGCCCGAGTCCTGGCGCATCAGTGAGTGTAACGGGGTTCTGGATATCTTGTAGTGCAAGATGTATCTCATTCTACACCTGTAGACATATCTCGCCTACAGTGTATACTTAGTTTCCAATTCTAAGACGACATCGCAATCTTCCTCTCCTTTCAAATGTAATCTACGGATATGGAACGCTCTAATCTACGTATATAGAAGTGAAGAAACTGATGTTTGCAGTAAAGATATCAGGAGCATTACTTAGAGTTGATACCATCAACATTCAACGAAGTTGTAAACCTCGCAAGAAAGAGGACAATGTGATCAACTACTGTAGAAGTGAAGAAACTGCTGTTTGCAGTAAAGATCTGAGGATCATTACTTAGAATTGATTCCATCAACATTCAACGAAGTTGTAAACCTCGCAAGAAAGAGGTTGATGCGATCAACTACTGTAGAAGTGAAGAAACTGCTGTTTGCAGTAAAGATCTGAGGATCATACTTAGAGTTGATACCATCAACATTCAACGAAGTTGTAAACCTCGCAAGAAAGAGGTTGATGCGATCAACTACTGTAGAAGTGAAGAAACTGCTGTTTGCAGTAAAGATCTGAGAAGAACCATTACTTAGAGTTGATACTATCAACATTCAACGAAGTTGTAAACCTCGCAAGAAAGAGGTTGATGCGATCAACTACTGTAGAAGTGAAGAAACTGCTGTTTGCAGTAAAGATCTGAGGATCATTACTTTGAGTTGATACCATCAACATTCAACGAAGTTGTAAACCTCGCAAGAAAGAGGTTGATGCGATCAACTACTGTAGAAGTGAAGAAACTGCTGTTTGCAGTAAAGATCTGAGGATCATTACTTAGAGTTGATACCATCAACATTCAACGAAGTTGTAAACCTTGCAAGAAAGAGGTTGATGCGATCAACTACTGTAGAAGTGAAGAAACTGCTGTTTGCAGTAAAGATCTGAGGATCATTACTTAGAGTTGATACCATCAACATTCAACGAAGTTGTAAACCTTGCAAGAAAGAGGTTGCTGCGATCAACTACTGTAGAAGTTGATGGTCTACGAGGTTATCCCACCACATCAACAACGTCGTAACTCCACCCAGACGTCAATAAAACCCACGTACATGTAAAATCAATTAGTCGCGCCGTAAACTGCCGCCCCGACCTGACAGGAGCAAAGGTCGTAAATCTTCAGATCCTTTTTTT
Organism: Cordylochernes scorpioides; assembly: GCA_030710605.1. Taxonomy (NCBI): domain Eukaryota; kingdom Metazoa; phylum Arthropoda; class Arachnida; order Pseudoscorpiones; family Chernetidae; genus Cordylochernes; species Cordylochernes scorpioides. The sequence goes on from CP092868.1 coordinate 92,642,544, forward strand.
CGTTCTCTCTCTCTCTCTCTCTCTCTCTCATGCTGAACGCAGTACTATCAGCTCTCAATCCTCCCTCAGTTCCTGAAATGGGAAGTTGAGACATCAAAACATCACGACCACCCACAAGTGACAACTCCAGGAAGTGTCTTATGTTACAGAAGATAGCGGACATCCAAACTTGTGGCATTAGAAGTTATTGCCTTCAGCGATGGATATTTCTCAGGTTTCAATTCGCCTCAAACAGCAACGTGAATGTGTTCCTTTCTACAATCTATCGCCAAAATGCGATAGGTTGACTGTAACAGAAGAAATTGAGTAATTACAATTTAATAGTTAATAATAATTCACAATAAAATAATAAAATATTATAGCAAATATGAAATAACTTGTAAACCTATCTTAATGAACTAGCTGAAAAGGAGAAACACCGTTTTTGAAAATTAAATTACCAAAGCTATCAAAAAGGCAATGTATTTTAAGAAATCTAGACATTATTTTCTAACAAGGAGGTTGAAAATGGTATCAAAATAACTATCTCTCTAGAAATATCTGGCGTCTGCCAAGGCGTGTCCTCTATAAGTATTATCTCAACATTGAACTGAAAGCGGTTCAAATTGATCCTGTCCTTGTCTGGAGGAGGACTCTCTCAAGGTGGAGGAGCCTCCCTTCCTGATAAGAGCTTTTTATATTTAATTACCATTGTATTAAATAATAGCGTTTTCTTTGTTTAATTTAATTTTTGTAACAATAGACTAAGAGCGTCAATGAAATATTTTAAATTGTCCAGAAACATCTGATAAAATATAATTAAGTCCTGTTCAGTTTTTTTAGCAGAGTGGTTGTAAACACGGGCGTGTCCAGCAGTACTTCCCGCTGCCGGAGTTTGATGATTGATGATGATGTATGAAGGCGGACAGTCGGAAGGTGATGTCCTGGCGAAAGAGTCGGGAGGTGAAGACAAGAGATTGTTGCAACACCATAGTTTGAAGGGACTTTAGATAATCTCCACCTGACGACACAGCTGGTGGTACACCCGGTCCGAGATACCCCAGCGCTGAATTTTTATTTGGAATCTCTCCAAAATTGAAATTTATCATATTTTTGGTTTTTAGAACTAGAAGTCTACGGAAGCTTATTATTATTATTCTTATTAACTTTCATGATTATGGAATAATCTTCGAAATATGTGAAGTCTGAATGGCTGCAGCCTTGCAGAAAATTGACATGAACCCAGAGCAGCAGCTTTACACACCCAAAATAGAAGGCATTGCAATTGCTGTGATAGAGATGCATGGAGACATCTGAGGCTCTTCATTGGACACGACCACAACAACATGTGAAGTCTTTCTATTTCCTCTCTCTATATATTTGTCTATTGTTGAAGAGTCACTTAAGGGAAGTAAGTGTACCATTTTTGCTCAGTAGCTGGTGTCCTTATCTCTCGATCTAAATGCAGCCAAACCTTCCTGAGCTGACCACCCTAGAGTCCAAGCTAAACTGGTCGCCATTTGAAGGTTGGTTGTTTTAAAGAGGTACTAGTTCGGTCTCGGGGGGAAAAATTCGATCGATAGAGTATTTAGAGTATAGATTTAGGGAGGGTAGTGGTCGCCTTATAGGAGATTATCTTAGGAGCTGTGCAACCTCGCATGAAAGATTATGTCTAAAGAAAACATGCTTACTCCTAGTTACTTCTGGAAATGATCTTTCAACTGAGGTTGAGTCAGATCAGAAGATAAGTATATTTTTGCTTTACAAAAGTGATTGCACATCCTACGAGTCACTTATGGGAGTTTCAATTTTCGATATTTTTCTAAATAGAAACCAAAGAGGAAGAAGGGAAGAATGGATTCACGAGGAGTTGCTGAGGGAACCTGGATAATTGCATGGCGGGGGTCATCTTTCCCAAAAAGCAGAGGCACAAATCTCACCAAATATATAGCGAGGATTTGTGAAATAAATAATCCATAATTAAAGGAGAGGAGCATTAAGCGGGAGAAAAGGTAAACTTTAATTAATTTTGACCAATTGGGCGAGGTGACCGGCTTTCTTATGCCAGCTGGACCTCAACACGGATATCGCAGCCACCAGGATTTCCACAGTTTTCTCTCTCCTCTGTTAGTTCTTAATTAACTTGAATCCACACCCACATCTATTTCGTTGTGGCTTTCTTTTACCCCGAGGACACATTGGCCATGATAATAACGGTGGATTGCGGTTGTTTTACTCTAAGTACATGTCTAGAGATGTAGATTAATTTTTGGACTTACAAGGTGCCAGAGTACCGTCTGCTACTTGCATGACCTGCTGAGGTTGAAATTTCAAGAAAATCCGCAAAATTATCCCCCGTTTATTCTTATGCTCAGGCTGCTTCACGACTTTCGACTTACTCTGCACATTAACTCTACCTCGGCCAAAAAGCTGGTATTGCTGGAGGTACGCCCTTGCCGATGTCCGAGCTAGATGAACACCGTCCACTAACGTCACATAAGAACACGCTTCCCTGCCCGATGTCCGAACGGATGGACCGACGACGCCACCTAGGAATGCACCCTTCCCTGCCCGATGTCCGAGCGGATGGACCGACGACGTCACCTAGGAATGCACCCTTCCCTGCCCGATGTCCGAGCGGGTAGACCGACGACGTTGCCCAGGAATGCACCCTTCCCTGCCCGATGTCCGAGCGGATGGACCGACGACGTCACCTAGGAATGCACCCTTCCCTGCCCGATGTCCGAGCGGGTGGACCGACAACGTTGCCCAGGAATGAACCCTTCCCTGCCCGATGTCCGAGCGGGTGTACCGACGACGTTGCCCAGGAATGCACCCTTCCCTGCCCGATGTCCGAGCGGGTGTACCGACGACGTTGCCCAGGAATGCAGCCCCCTTATCACGTCCAGCATATGATAGAACGTTTCAACCCCCGCCCTATCTCCGGTCGTAAATCCTTTCTGTCGCCGAGACGTTACTTTCCGCCGAGGAACTTGTTTAGATTGGGGCGATCGCCCACCCTGCGAGGGATGCGGCAAAAGATAGACAGTAATAAACAAGGAAGGTAAGATGAAGGCAAAGACACCTCCTGAATGGACCTGACGACTGACATATATAGATAACAACCAAACGTTGAATTTCTCCAACAAATATTGCTCCGACACTTCCTGATAAATCCACAAAAGCCCTGTTGTTGGCCCTCAGCGTGATGCATATAGGCTCAACGAACAAACAAAAATGATCAAGAAGCTGTTTTTAAAGAAGAACCTCGCTGACAAGAATCAAAACCATGACGCACTTACTTAATTGGCCTTTTCTTGATATTTCAAGAAGACATTGTGGCCAACATTTGTACACGGGAAGACAATCTACGTTTTGTTGACTCGGGCATCTTATAACTTTCATGGCAAGAGATGGCAGCACCCTAGTTTACTTGATTTCCTTCAGAATTGGCTTCCTGACAGGAAGCGATGGAATACCAAAAGATTCTAAGGGAACCCCCGTACAAGGTCAGGAATGCGCCATCAGTCAAGGGGGCCGGTAACTGATACCTGAAATTTCACGGAGGTTTCAACGGAAAACACTTCTGAACTCTCCCACGATAGAGAACGGAGACAAAGTAATAGCGTACTACAATATTCATTTATTCGTGAGTAAAGATTTTCAATTTCAACATTTTGTCACCTAGCGTATTCCTTTTGTTGCCATGCTGCTCTTCAATATCAACATTGTCGGAAAACACACACAGTTAGGTGACTCTATTGTTTGTGATATAGAAATTTGAGTTATGTAAATTTCTATTAGATAATAAAAAGGGATATATTGGATTTAATAAAATATTTATTTGCCAATATTTCGGTTGGCTGTACGTCAACCTTTTTCAAGGTATTATAACATGTGTTTGTTGTTGACATAAATATATTGTAATACCTTGAAAAAGGTTGGCGTTCAGCCAACTGAAATACAACAACAACAAAAACCTTTATTAAGACACTATTGTCTTACAAGGGGATTCCCCTAAGAGGTTATATATGTACATGAGTGAGGAGGAAAAGCAATTTAAAGGGGAGGGGGAGCAATCAGCCGTTGTCTGTGGAGTTGAGCACTTCTTCCCTCATTTTAACAATCACCTTGAAATTTTTAAAATATTTATAAACAAATGTTTTATCCAGCAGGAGAGTAGTAAAAATTTTATATACATGTTGTTCATTATAGTGAGTTAGCCCCGAAATTTCGTGAATTTCCACTCTCTTTTCCTGTAGAAATGGGCATTGGAATAGATAATGGACAAAATTGTCTTGGATGACAGCATTGCAGAAGTAGCAATTTAAAGGGTCGCTGTTCCTAAATCCCGTGATATCCTCGCGGAAAATAGCCATAGAATCCTTTGAAGGGCTATAAATCGTTTAATTTTCAAAGGGAGGTTTTATAGTAAGTAGTCCTCCGTCATAAAGGAGCTACTTAGAGATTGGTAGTGAATAAAATGAGTTGAGTTTTGTATCTTAGCTCGGTCAAATTGGAGTAGCTGGTCCACTGTGGTTTGAACTATTCTAGGCATTTCTTCTCGCACAACCATATAATCTTCACAGTTCTTAAGAGAAGAAGACACCCTAGAGTCAATGATGTTATTCAGGTTATAAATAAAATTGTTTCCCGCTTTTTTTTTTCCCACAATTGAAACTTTCCAGAGCTGGGACAAGCAAACATAAGGTAATCTTGTCCTGTCCATTTTTAAAATCCGTATCCAGAACTTTCAGCCAACAGAAATATTGGTAAATAAATTATATTTTGATCCAATATATGCCTTTTTAATTGAATATCTATTTATGGATTGCTCTCTATTTTCAAATATATATAATCCTACGAATTAAAACATGTATTAACACAATACAGACACCGACCACTCGGGAAGAGCCCCACGTATGTATGCTGCAGGGAGGCCACTGAAGGACAGCCCCACTAATAGCCTTGTAATCGCCTTTTTTTTCCACCCTGCGCTTCATTTTTAAAGTACAACAATTCATCAACCTGGTGTTATCGCCTTTAAAGAGGATAAAAAAACAACAATCTTCGTGATACGAGACGATTGCTATGTTTTTCTTCAATTTTTTATGGAGCGGGGTGAAAAAATGGTGGGCAGTGTTATCAGAGGTGTGAGTCGGGGTGAATTTATGGCCATCATGGTCCTCTCATCTCGAGGCTAACTATTTAACTCGTGGTTAATTAACCAGATTACAATCCTCTATATCAATCAATCAAATATAAATCTCCGAGGATATGTTTCTTTATTACGCTTTTAACAAGTTTACAAGATTTCGGGTTCTAAACGACCCTTCTACCCTTTTCTTCTTCTTTCTTATCTCCACTCAATCATATCAGGGTATCAAGCTTGTAGAGCTTGAGACTTGACAACTATCATAACTGGGTGAAGTAGAATGCGTCTGCCTTTGTCATTAAGACTGGGAGCACTACTCAGTGACAGGCCGACTTAGCTCCAAAAGAAATGGCCTACCTTTTTCTAAAAATGTTTACCTGTAGAAGGGTCGTTTAAAACTCTAGACAACCCTGTTATCGGCTGTGTGATACATACACCTGTCTATACAGACCACCCTGTCTATAGCGGCCACTCTAGACAACCCTGTTATCGGCTGTGTGATACATACACCTGTCTATACAGACCACCCTGTCTATAGCGGCCACTCTAGACAACCCTGTTATCGGCTGTGTGATACATACACCTGTCTATACAGACCACCCTGTCTATAGCGGCCACTCTAGACAACCCTGTTATCGGCTGTGTGATACATACACCTGTCTATACAGACCACCCTGACTATAGCGGCCACTCCAGACAACCCTGTTATCGGCTGTGTGATACATACACCTGTCTATACAGACCACCCTGTCTATAGCGACCACCCAAGACAACGTTTTTAAAATATATTCGCACTCGGGTAAAACCCGGGCGTTGCCCGGGCCATTCGTCTAGTTCTTTATATTTGAGACAATAAAAAAGATTTACTGGCCGAAGTATCTTTAATTTGTAAAACTATGAATGCCGGCCAGGCAGCCTCTATCTTTACGACTAATTAGCAAGATTACACTAGTAGAGACAATGATTGTTCTACAGTTCAATTGTTGGTTGGAAGTAGATTAAGAGAAAACACATCAACCAATGATCTATCTAACTCCTGACGTTCAATGACCTGCTGTCACCCCTCCCCTGAGGAAGAGTGACAGCGAATCAATGAGAAGTCGAGAATTAAATGTCGACTAGGTTATCATTTTTCCAATTCCTCTAAAGTGTCGGATATAAAAACACAATAGCACAATGTAATATTTGAGTGGTATGGGGGACTTGATGAAACCGCTGATGAACCAGGGGGGGGGGGGGAGCTTCTCCCAATATTTTTCTATAGCCGTAAGGATAATAGGGGGTTGTTTTATTTGAAAAATGAACAAATAGCGTTTTAAAATGTTCTTTTTTTATCTATATATATATACTCATGGACAAAACTTAAAGAAGTGATATATCTTTGATGTCGCCTGGTCGTTTCCTTTTTTTTAAAGGAGATATAGGCAATTTTGTTTGCACTTGATTATCTCGTGTGTATTCAATAAAGATCACTGTAATATCTTTCAGAGTTATTGCCTGAATCCCGATATACATGATGAAAGATACAAATATCGTATGTTTTGTCCATGAGTATATATAGTGCATATATAACGAATGAAGATATTAAGACGCGAATGTTTATTTTCACAAATAAATCAAACTTCTACTGTCCTTACTGCGATGAAAAAATATTGGGAGGGCTTGGCTCATCAGTGGTGAACCCTCCCAGTGGTTTCGCCAATTTTTTAATCTACCAGACCGCTTCTTTAGAACTCTAATACTGTATTGGATCATTCTGTTTTTGTATGCTACACTGAAGGGTTGAATCTTAGAAATGGTATTTAAGAAAACTATGGAAATTAGCTTTTAGAACAGTATAATTACATTTGTATATAGCAGTAAGAACAGTAGAAGTTTGATTTATTTGTGAAAAGAAACATTCGCATGTTAATGTCTCCATTCGTTATATATAGATGGCGCGTTATTGCTCTGTATTAACATAGTGTATATATTGACTGTGTCTGAGTTCATTCCCGAGACCTACATAGGAACTGAGAAGACTTCAATGATCATGCCTAAGCCTGGTAGTGATGACAAGATGGTTGTACAGAGATGTATATGTGCAGTAGCTGTACGTCCCGGGGGGCAGGACCAATCAAACATTCATGGCAGCAACAATGGCAAACTGGAACGCACGCAACTCCTGGCTTGACACAAAGTTATTGGATGTGTTGTAATCTCCTTAATTATTTGGTTACAATAAATTAAAACGTTTATTTATAGCACATATCTAACACTCGACCAAAGGCTGGTTAAACCGTTTGGTTTACGACCACTACGACCCGGGTTCGATCCCCGCATTGGACACTTTTTTCTGTTTTAAAAAAAAATGCTCCAATGGCCCCCCGATTCTTGCAAAAGTCCAACCCCACCAGCGAGTGCAAGTAACCAAACGGGGCTCTGGCACATTTGTAAGTGCAAAGTCGAACTGCTTTCACATGTGTAGACATGTGGTGCGCTTACAGTAAAAAGCAGTCGCTAACTACCCACCATGATTATCATGGCCTGTACCACGTGTACTAGGGATAAGCAAAAAAATAAAAAATAAAAATAATTAGCATATATGTAAACTTGTATATAAATTCGGCGTGTTATAACTGGCTAGAAGTTGTACTTCTGGATATCCGTGTTGAAGGGCATGTTGGCCTGACAGCTCAAGAAATAAAAGAAATGAGAAAAGAAACCAAAGCCTTGATTCCTTATTGATTGTGTCCAAATGTAAAAGTAGAGAAGAATCTTAATTATATATATTGTAGCTAAATATTTATTTTTATGGAAATATTAATTTTGATATATTTTTCTAAAATAAACTTCCCTCGTTGTCTCTCTGGTATTTTATAAGTTTTAATTGATTTTGCAGTAAATAAATTACCGTGTCGTTCTGAGGTTTGTCTTTTCTAATTTTCTAGGCAATAATAAGAACCAAAAGATTATAAAGATGATGTGTTTATTTACTGGAATCGGCGCAATTTTTCATCAAAAGATCATCGACGGGTATAAAATAGGCATTTTAGGCCCGTCGATTATCTTTTGACTGAAAACTTGCTGAATTACAATTGTTTAAAAACGCATCGCCTTTATAATCTTTTAAGTCCTATTTATAGAGCCTTTATTTGCATTTGAGGGTTTCGGGACTGGATCGCTCGCATATTCACAGTAAAAAGTAGGTATTTGATATGTTATTCATCTGTTATAACTATATTTCAGGTTGTGCTTATTTTTACTCAAGATATATTCTCAAAACATGTAGCTTTGCTAAAGACTTAAAAGCTTCAAAATTTTGAAGCGAAATTTTAAAAAAGATGAAGTAACAAAATATTTTTTGGGAAAAATAATTGTGTTTTCTGTGTAGTTAGTCCTCTAATGTTTTTTTTTTTTTTTTTTTTTGTCTTCAACCGATTTTCTTCTCCATTTTCATTCTTTCTTTATTGGATGATGTCCTTATTTTATTGATCTATTTCTTCTCAACCCCCCTAAGATGATGGCTGGCAATTCCTCTCTATGATGGTTTAGTAGAATCTTCTCCCGAAATTATTCTTCTCCTCTACTAAGGGTGGGCCACATAGTCTCTCCATACTTCCCTCCTTCAGTGCCTTCCTCTACTGAGGGTGGGCCACATGGTCTCTCCATACTTCCCTCCTTCAGTGCCTTCCTCTACTGAGGGTGGGCCACATGGTCTCTCCACACTCCGCCATCCTCTTCATCTCCTCGTGTCGTCCAGTCCATTGTTTTAGATCGTCTGTGTATTCCCGTCGTCTCCTTCCCCTCGATCTCTTCCCCTGTAGCTTTCCCTCCAACACTGTCAGCAATGTCTCTCCGGCTGATCCGTGCATTACATGTCCAGCAAACGTCAGTTTTCATTTTTTTATGAACTTTATCAGCTGGCGTTTTGTACCAATTGATTATTTGTTACCATATCTGTCCAAGGAATTTTGAGAGCTCTTCTGAAAAAGTATGTTTCGAAGGCTTCTATGCGTTTGATTGAAGATTTTAGTAATGTCCAAGACTCACAGCCATGTAATGAGCCATTCATAATGATTCCGAAAGAACATTATTTTAAATTATGGTTCTAACATGATATAGGTATAATGTTTAAAATGTCCGAGGAGGTTTTCTTGCAACATATGACTGACCATTGAACGTACGTGTCAGTACACGTCTGGTCGTTAAATTGACTTACCAAAGCGACGCCGTCATTCGATGTTTGTCACTCTGTGACTTTAGACACAACCTGGGGGACTCTGGTAAATACTTTTATTAAATCTGTATACAGCAGCACCGCATAGTTAATCTTGGATACCGATGGTAGAGTTGACTTTGATATGAGATTGAAGATAGGGAGCGTCATGAGACGCTTCACGTGTATTTTAGAAAGTTGTGTATGTATATAAGTAGAACTAGGATTCAAATACAATCATTCCCCTGAGGAGAGTGACAGCAGGTCACTGAAATGTCGGGAGTTAAATGAACTATAGGTTGATGTGGCTGAGTTTTTGTCTGAATCAACTTCCAACCAACAAATGATATTCTGAATGATCTTCAGAGTTATTTCCAAGTGCAACAGCCGTATAATGAAGGCACTTATAGAAAACAAACATTGGAAGCAGTACTGAAGGAGAACCAGGGCTATAGTAAACTCCACATCGTTTGTACGTTCCTCGGATGGCTGGAGCTATCCGTGCCAGCCAATGAACACGACGCAAGTTATAGTCTAATCACCATTACAAGGCAGTGGTCACACTAACTTCAACTTAACGGTTTTATTGGTTAATCTTGGATACCAATGGTAGATGAGAGTTGACTCTGATAAATGAGATTGAAGATAGGGACTTCACCTGTCGACAACCACAGGTGTCTACTGGAGATGAGAGAACTCATCACTGGCTGAGCCAATACAGTCAATGATGTGGTTTTGGCTTGCAGGTTGAAAATTTCACTTAGTACATATAGTGGGAAAACCTTGAAACCATTATGGAAAGACGTTATCCCTAGATGATTAGACTTAAGTCTGGAAATAAAGGAATAAAAGTTCCCTTGGGAGGACAGATTTTTTTCAATTTCACTAAAAGTGTTAAAAGACATCGAACACATGGGAGTTGAGAACACTCAGTGTAGATATGTTCTGGTATTCCATGTGGCTAGGTTACATAAGCCACCGCCCACCTGGCAGCCAAGGATGCCGTCGCCCCCACGGAGCGGGTCCACGCCAAAAAGTCCTTCCACGCACCGCCCTTTCATCCGTTCTCTCGGGAGGAATCCAGATATCTACCCGCGAGTCCCACATTCCTGGCATCCTACAAATACCGCAGTCAAACTCAAAATTATACGATTCGATTTTTATATAAAATTGTTCGAGAAATGAACCGGCTTCGCCCGGTATTTGCCCGAGTGAATGTTAAACCAACCTATATTGTTTTTAGCTTCTCTTCTTTTTCTTCTTTCTTTATCTCCACCCAATCATATTAGGGTATCGAGCCTGTAGAGCTTAAGCTTTTTTTATGGTGTCTTCTGGGGATGAGTAGAGCTCATTCAGTTATATCTATAATCGAGTTGATCTCGAGGACCACACCATCTCCTCAGCGACGAAACATGCGATCTACGCTTTCTTCCTAGATCACGAAATACGTGGCGTCGCTGGAGACCCGCTGGCGATTCTCCACTAAACTCTGCAGCGGTGGCAGAGGCGCCATATTCATTGTACATAATGTTATATATATAATTATCATTTTAAACTAATAGCGCAGACTGTGAACTTTTGCATATATTGACAGGATGTCAATAGAATTATGTTAATTGTCACAATATTGTCAATAAATATCATTTAGTCCGAGTTCGTTCAACGAATATATATATTGACTATAAACAAGCAACGAATTACTCTGATAATTAACAAAAATTAAGTTTCATTTTTCAAGAATAGGTAAAGAGAGAGAATGCTACAAAGGAAATGCATTTCAATGAAACTTTGACTACTTTGAAAGAAACTTTTGAAGAGAAATCTCAATAATATGAAAAAATGGTTACTCTATTGGATTTTTTTTACATTTATTCGCGATTGTTATTAGAAGATAAAATATCCGAGGTTGACCTTAAATCTTGTGTGTACACGTGCAGCAGTAGTTGATAAATTTGTTCGAAGATGCCCAAAGGATCTTTCGCATTCCAAATAACAACAAAAAAATCAAATCCCACATTTCCGTTGAAAAAAAAAAAGATTACCTTTTCACACACGCGCCCGCTGAAAAACAAAATTCTGATAAGTTGGATGCAAGGTTACACAAAAACCAAAAGAATTCGTCTTATCTAAGAAAGGCTTGCTAATGTACGAGATAAAGTTGTTGAGGGAGGGGTCAGGTCTGAGACCAGGATTAGGTCGGAGGAGGCGTTCTTATCACCTCAGCCTGGCCGAGCTCCACAACAGAGGGGGACACTAACTTGAGAACGGTCCTGAACATAAGCAATGGCCACAATGTGGGTAAGACTGTTACACTAACCTTCCCGAGTCATGCAACTAGACTGAGACATGGAAAGATAACAGAGTTTCTTGAGACTCTCACTAAAAGACCAGAGCCAATGTTTGGACTCGCCGAACCAACTTTCAGCACAAGTAATAATGAACGACTTTTGCCAAGAAGAGAAAATCTTCTAATTTACATTTATTCATCGTAAACCACGAAATACGTGGTGTCGCTGGTGACACGCCGGTGATTCTCCACCAAACTCTGCAGCGGTGGCAGAGGCGCCATATTTATTGTGCATAGTGGTTATATATATAATTATATTTTTAAACTAATTATGCAGACTGTGCACTTTTGCATATATTGACTGCACATAAAGATTTACATACTCAAGGCAAAACAAACTAACGTTGTTACCACGCTTGCTTAACTGATAACTTGGAGAGAATTTTAATGGAGCGATGTGACTGAGATACATGCTCTCTCCCTGTACATACATAGCATTAATAATATTTCAGTTTTACACTCTTCATTGCTTCCACATTGACTTCTGAGTGATGTAACATCCTATGCGTGGGGTATGTTAACTGGTGTAGATACTGGAAATTGTCCAGTTTGTCGTCATTTCTGTATTGAGAGGGAAATACGAGATGGCTGTTCAAAAATGTGTGTGTTAAGAGACGCTACTGAAATCTATTCTAAAAAGTAAATTCACACACTGTAGGTAAGAGAGATTCAAACAGAACGGAGAACTGAAGGAGTTGATGCGAAATTTTCTGTTGCACACAAACTTTGAAGTAAAAATTGCAATATTAAGGTATTTGACAAAAGCGCTTTCTGTCTCGCCGAATCAATCAAATGTTGTAATTAACAAAGAAATCCTCCGCAACATTTGACCCAGATTATCATGTGGTTTTAAGGTGGAGTAACAGCCAGGGAAAGAAAGATAGGTTCCCAACAAGAGAATGAGCTCTGGGGGGTCCCGTTTTATGGGGTGGGGGCACTTTGGGGCAATTTCCGCAATTAAACTTTCATTAAAAACACATCTACGTAATTCCAAATCCCGCGGTTTTTGTCTGGAGATTAGGAAGTTCGGTGAGTCAGTCACAAGTTCTTTTCGAGCTTTTCACGGAAGTTCTTGAAGGAAGTATGCGTCTAGTGTTACTTCAGATCAAACTCTTGGGGTTGAGCCGAGTTCTTTGTGAGCCTGGCTAATATGTCTGGAGACTTCTCGAGCTGTGTTTATAACAGTCGACGGATTGAACTGAACTCAACTGGTTGATGATGGCCGTGGTGTCTTGTCCATGGAACAGATCAGATCGGTCCGAGCACCCTGATCACGATACCGGCCAACTGAGGTGTCTTGTTCGTATGGATGTCCTCTTCTGGATTGATGTCTGCCATATAGAGAGTTGCAAGGATGGCCGGGCAACTGTATATATGGTCCGGAGTTATGCTACCCACGCCTAAAGGATTGACCGCAAAGCGCCGCACCTAGACTAGGCACCATCAAACTCAGCTACGCTAACCGAAGAGAAAGCTGGGAAGATGTGCTAAAAGGACCTACCACCGCTGCCTGAGTGGGTTGGTGTTGGCACGACCCCCGGGGTAGACGACCCAAACCCCGACACGATAGACCCTTCAATAACATATACATTTATTTATCGAAGTTGATCCAAAAACATCAAAAACGAGCTTTTTGTTTTCAATTATATTTTCAACAATGGTTAAAATTTAATCGCACAGAGTGTTTATATATAACTGTGAGGTTTTTTTCTTGGAGTTTTATGTGAAAACATAATTTGTGTGTGGAGGAGGTATGAAAGTGATGAATTACCTGGACGAAAGAAAAACTTTTGATCACAATATCCAGTAGAAGCCACGACATATGGCCGCGCTTATTATTATTATTTAATGTAGCAGACGGCGATATATTTTTGAATCTAATAAAATAATAAAAATATGTGATATTTTAAATAATTTATAGACAGTCATATTTAACCTCTAGGAGCCTGAGTTACCTATATGTTACTTCTGTCTTATTTGATAGTCTGTGAGAAAAAATCTTAAATAAATACTCATAAAAATAGCATTTGTTATTTTAATCTTTAAGTAATGTTAAATTCAATTAACACGTACTTGCTTTACAAATATTTAATTCACACACAACAAACACACTGTAAACAAAAAATATATATATTTTACCATTCTCTAATAAAAATGTCACTAGTTGTCTACACAAAAAATTAATTAACTTTTAATTTATTCCATTTTTTACATAAACATATACAGTAGAACCTCCATGTAAAGGACACCTAATTACACAGCCAAAGTGTCCTTTAGGAAGAGGTGTCCTTTTACCGGAGAGTTACTAAATAGTAAAAATGGTAATTTTGTAAAATGTAAATTGTCCTTTGTAGAGAGATGTCCTCTAGCACGAGTATCCTCTCATGGAGGTTCTACTGTATATAATTAATAAGTATTAAAATTTAAAAGAGATAATTATAAAAATGTTTTTAAAATCTCTTTAAAACGACCCGTCATTTAAAGAGACAATAGAATTATTCCGAGTTTTCCGCGGTCATTTATATTAAAGTTCGAGATTACCACATGAAGAATTTAGATATTCTAAAAGGTATTTCAACAATTTATAAATTCATATAAATTAATAATTTAAAATAAAACTATTAGAAAACATCTTGGTAAGAGAGGTTTGAGGTGATCGGATGACAGCTGTTCGATTGACCTCTCGCCATATTAGGTCAACCCCTGGTTCGTCTGCTTCGAAAATTGGTTTAAACTCGAACAAATTCTAGTTAATTTCACAAAAAAATCTACAGAACCCTCTGAAATTTGTTTAAAATTTTAAGTTGTTATTTATTACAAAATAATAATAAAAATCAATTATAATTTTAAAATTAATTTTCTCAAGCGAAAATTATAAAGTAAACATTGAAATATTATTTTGTTGAAACGTAATTTCTCTAAAACGAGCAATAATGAGTGAAAGCAATTTTTTTTTTTTTTTTTAGAATGTGTCAAATTGTTGATGTGATTATCTTGTATTATTTCTAAACTGAATTATGATGTATAAACCGAAAAATAACTTTTAGAATTTATGTGTTGATTGATAGATGTTTCTTTGTGTGGGAATTCAAAAGAGAGTTGTTAGACAGTTTTTCCTAAAGGGGGTTAGTACAGAGGTGAAGTACTCACACTTGATCTGTCACTCTTCCTGAGTCGGGATCCAAAATCTGATGCTGAGCGACAGAAAAACCGAAATAGGATCCTCTCTCTCCGTATTTCACCACGGGCAGCTTAGGTTCCAAGTTAAAGGCATATGATTGGCCCGCAAAAAAGATGAAAAAGACAAAAAGTAATCCATCTGTGCGCTCCATCCCTCCTTGCCGGCACGTGGCCACGGTCGAAAATGTTTTGAAAATATTATAGTGACATTTTCTTTGCGCTCCGCCAGAGGCGGGCTTGATGCGCGCATGGATACACCAACTAATTTTCACATAAAAATTTAAATACCATTATTTATCAATATTTATTTACTTTAAACATTTATATATAATACATTTATTATTTATTTTAAAAACATAAATAAAATTTTTAAATTAGTTATTTTTTCTGTGAACTATTTTTTATCGCGTAATATTACAGGTGAGTAAATTTGTTTGTTTATATTTGTATTTTGCGTACCCCTTCTGTTCGCAACTTAGTGAATAATCATTTAATTTTAAAAAGTAGATTACTAAGAATTTTTCTCCCTTTAATAATAACTCATAAATAACAATGTTATCAAATTTAGTCAAAGAACACCAACAGAAACAAGCAGCTTTAAAAGAAGAACAAGGTATGGAGAGCCACATCTGATATACTATTGCGTGTTTGTATATTTAAATATGACATAATATTATAAATAGATGATTATATTATTTTATAATATTAAATATTTCTTCACGAAGTTTAGTAATATTATAGGGTTCATTTCACTACCTTCACAATACGTACAAAATTCTTATCAATAATATATTATCATCTTATATTTCTAAACGCCTAATATTGTAAATACACTTTAAAATTCTTGATAATTGAAATCATGGAATATAATTGGTTGAAATATCCTTGATTATTTTAGAATTATATGGCTTGATTATGTTTAATTAACTTTTTATTGTCATATGTACAGTTAATTTCAACACATACGAACATTTTGTAGTAACATAGGATATACATTTGTTTAAATAGACTGTTTATAATAATTTTATAAGAAGCTTTTTCAGACATGAGATGTCTATGTGAATAATGATATTTTGGTTATTGTATGAATCAAGCAAGTGGTAGGGTGTAATATTTCCATTGTCCTGGAGATAAGAGCTTCAATAAAGACCACCACACACTGCTACTGGTCACCGATTAGGTGTGATCTGGTGTGTTTCCAGACTTAAGTCTGGTCATCTACGGACAATGACTTTTCATCTATGTACTAAGTGTCAACCTGCAACCCCAAAACACATTATTGACTGTATTGACTTATCCATTAATGAGCTCTACTCATCCCCAGCAGACACCATCAACAAGCTCTACAAGCTTGATACCCTGATATGATTGAGTGGAGATAAGAAAGAAGACTGATGGGGTGTGAAACCAAACGAGTCAGATGCTACTGAGGAAGAATTGACTCTTCTGGACCATTGTAGTGTGTTTGCTCTTCTAGAAAATATATCAGAAAGGCTGATATGGCACAATTGGTCTTATTACCTTGTGTTTATAATCTATAATCCAAATTGTGTGCCTTACCAGGTCTATTAGTATGAAACGCAAAAATTTTCAGTGAATTCAAAAGTTCACCAATTCCATACAACAAAAGATTTTTTATTCAAAGTAACTGCCCTGATTAGCTATACACTCGGACCACATTTCAGGCAATTTTCGAATTCCTTGTCTGAAAATTTATATTCCTTTTGAGTCGAACCAGTCAACAAGTGATTTTCGGAGTATGTCTTAGTTCGAAAATTCCTGGTTTTTTAGGGCGTGTCCTAAAGATGTAAAAAGGTGGTAGTCCGACGGTGCTAAGCCTGGTGAGTACAGCGGGTGGGGTTAGAGTCCCCAGCCCAAGTCTTTTATGGTGTTTTTGACCACCGTAGCGTTGTGGGCTGGAGCGTTGTCATGCAACAGTATCAGGTTGTTGTGCTTTTCACGCCATTCCGGTCTTTTTTCATTCAACGCCTCTCTCAAACTGTACATTTGTTGTTCGTAGCGACTAGTTTTAACCATTTTGCCAGGTTTCAGGAGCTCGAAATATACTACGCCGGTCTGGTCCCACCATATGCAAAGCATTGCCTTTTTCCGAAGCGATTGGGCCTAGGCGTCTGTTTTGGAAATTGGCCGGGCAGGCCCCACGACTTTTGGCGCGTAGGATTGCTAAAGTGGATCCATTTCTCATCAGAAGTTACGATTCGGTGCAAAAATGACTTCTTTTCATGCCTGGCGAGCAGCCCTTCGCAGGTTACCAGACGCCGTTATTGCTGCCTTTCGCTAAACTCGTGGGGGACCCAACTGGAAAGCTTTTGGGTCATTCCGAGGCTGTTTAAACGTAGAGAAACAGCACCTTGAGACACCTGGAGCTGGTTTACGAGTTTCTCCTGCATTTGGGTACTGTCCTCATCCAACAAAGCTTGCAGTTCAGTGTCCTCGAACATTTGGGGCGGTTTTCCATGTGGTTCATTATCAAGTTCAAAATCGCCACTTTGTAATTTTTTAAATCACCTGTAACACTGCGATTTGCTCAGAGCGTGGTCGCTGTAAACTTCCTCCAGCATTCGGTGGGCTTCAGTGGCACTATTCTTCCAGTTGAAGGCGAACAACAAAACTTCCCGCAAATGGGCACTTTTTGGCTCGGAAATCGCCATTTTCCACGGGCTCCAGAAATTTTTCACGATTTGAATTTTTCTAAAACTGCATGCGTGAGTCAAAAAACAAAACGCCTACAACAGCGCCACCGTCGGCTCAAATAAAGTTGCACAGCGGCCTCTGGCGCCCATTTTCGCGTTTCATACTAATAGACCTGGTATGTTTATAGACAAATCAAAAGAGACTTCAGACACAATGTGTTTCTCTGTTTAATTTGCATTTATAATTTTAGATTTGAGAGAGAGTATATAATTGTTAATATTTACCAAAACTATATATATATTGTAACAGATGTATTTTGTTGATAAGCCACTTAGGGTCATATTGACCCCACAACCCCTTATCTCCACTCAATCATATTAGGGTATCAAGCCTGTAGAGCTTCTTGATGGTGTCTGCTGAGGATGAGTAAGCTCATCATTGGATGAGTCAATACAGTCAATAATGTTTTGGGGTTGCAGGTTGACACTTAGTACATAGAGGGAAAACCTTGCAACCATTCTGGAAAATCATTGTCAGTTGATGACCAGATTTAAGCCTGGAAATCAAGGACTGCTTGGGAAGACAGAATTGTCCCTCCTGCTCTGTACCAGTCATATG
>CP092868.1:92660775-92781244 GCA_030710605.1 Cordylochernes scorpioides
CAGCAGTAGATTTCCATTCTTGCTGACATTGGACCTTGGTGGTAGCTTACTAAGGCACAATACTAATATTGAAAGAAGGCTTTGGAACATGGATCCTAACCTGGCATAGTGATTTATGGCCATGGTGTCATCATGTAGTATCTCCTGCCATAAAGATGGCATAATTGATGCCAACAAGGCTTGGGAATTATTATCAGAAGAGAGCCATGTGTGTTCAATGCAATATTGGCATATATTCCTATACAGTCAAACCTTGTTATAGAAACATACACATGCTTGCTGCAGGGAAGGATGGAACTATGAGGCCTACACATGTTTGCTGCAGGGAAGGATGGGACTATGAGGCCTACAGATATTTGCTGCAGGGAAGGATGGGACTATGAGGCCTACACATGCTTGCTGCAGGGAAGGATGGAACTATGAGGCCTACACATGTTTGCTGCAGGAAAGGATGGAACTATGAGGCCTACACATGTTTGCTGCAGGGAAGGATGGGACTATGAGGCCTACACATGTTTGCTGCAGGGAAGGATGGAACTATGAGGCCTACACATGTTTTCTGCAGGGAAGGATGGAACTATGAGGCCTACACATGTTTGCTGCAGGGAAGGATGGAACTATGAGGCCTACACATGTTTGCTGCAGGGAAGGATGGAACTATGAGGCCTACACATGTTTGTTGCAGGGAAGGATGGAACTATGAGGCCTACAGATGTTTGCTGCAGGGAAGGATGGGACTATGAGGTCTACACATGTTTGCTGCAGGGAAGGATGGGACTATGAGTCCTACACATGTTTGCTGCAGGAAAGGATGGGACTATGAGTCCTACACATGTTTGCTGCAGGGAAGGATGGGACTATGAGGTCTACACATGTTTGTTGCAGGGAAGGATGGAACTATGAGGTCTACACATGTTTGTTGCAGGGAAGGATGGAACTATGAGGCCTACAGATGTTTGCTGCAGGGAATGATGGAACTATGAGTCCTACACATGTTTGCTGCAGGAAAGGATGGGACTATGAGGCCTACACATGTTTGCTGCAGGGAAGGATGGGACTATGAGGTCTACACATGTTTGTTGCAGGGAAGGATGGAACTATGAGGTCTACACATGTTTGCTGCAGGGAAGGATGGAACTATGAGGCCTACACATGTTTGCTGCAGGGAATGATGGAACTATGAGTCCTACACATGTTTGCTGCAGGAAAGGATGGGACTATGAGGCCTGTACATGTTTGCTGCAGGGAAGGATGGGACTATGAGTCCTACACATGTTTGCTGCAGGAAAGGATGGGACTATGAGGCCTGTATATGTTTGCTACAGGAAAGGATGGGACTGTAGACATTACTGTGTGATACAGAGAGGAAGAGGAAGGAAGCGGTCCAGGCAGCGCATGCCATGACTTCAGCCCTTGTGGAGCAGCTCAACGGTGGCATCGCGCAGGCCTACCAAAACCAGCGCAGGCTGGATGCGGAGGCCAAGAGCCTCCAGGCCAACAGCACCTTGTTTGTCCGGCAGGCTGGGCAGTGGCTGCAGCTCATTGATTCCTTCAACCAGGCTCTCAAGGTGGGTCCACATCTTGTACCTCTCTTCAACTTGGTGATAAGGTACAAGTTGGCAAGGCCAATAGCTTTGATATCATGGTAGCATGACACAAGGTATATTTGGAAGACTTGTTCTCTTATGAATAGGCATTTAATCACTTTATAAAATAAATAAAGGGTTAAGTTTCTTGTTTTAATCACTTTGTTTCATTACATTGAAACAAAGCAATAAGGCACAATTTGAATTAAAGATTTCTTTATTTCAACTTAGAGCGCCATGTCCCCCTAGGGACACTTGCACTTTAAAGATGAACAAAATTTTGAAAGAAAAGAAAGAAACATTTTAAATATGTACAGAATTAGTATGCAAGTTAGTTAGTTAGATGAAAAGATAAAATATATATATATATCAACACAATTGATATGCAGTAAAACCCCGCTAAGACGAACCATGGATATAACAAACCTTCCCTTATAACGAACCCATCGAAAATCCCAATTCCATTCCATTAAAATTACCATCGCTATAACGAACTTTTCACTTTTCAAACTAGCGAACTATCGCTATAACGAACCCAATTTTGGTCCCAAAATATTAAATTCTATCAAAAATACCATGTTTATAACGAACTTTTAATTTTAATTCTAAAATTCCAAAATTATAATTTTCAAAACTAATTAAAATTTTGTGTGAGCTCTAGCTCACAGATCGCAATTCAAAACAAAGAATTTAGCGACATTGTGTGTTTTTATTCACGTTCTATTTTTATACTGCGCACTTTTATAAATTTTTCATGCCTTATTGAAAACTAAATTTCTTAACTCTACATTAGGAAAATTCCTTAAAACATGATTAAATTATTAAAACCAGTTTTAAAAGATAATGGAAGTGCCAAAGAAAAAGTCGCTCATACCAAGATATCACTTGAAAAGAAATTAACCATCATAAAAGCTATTGAGAGTGTTACATCGCAAGCGGAACTTCGGAAGAAAATGAAAATGAGCAAAAGTAGCATTTCTACGATATGGCAAAAAAGAAGACTATAAAAAAAAAATGCTACAAAGAGGAATCAATCCCAACTATTGCCGCTATCGTCATTATACACTTTTAGAAGAAGCCTTGTATACGTGGTTAGTACAAGCTAGGCTTCATTTTAAAAAATGAAGATTTCTTTGCTAGATATGAAACCAAATTTTTGAGGAATATGTTAAAGCAGAAAAAAATAACGGACTTCTTCAAGTAAGCCTTTGTATCCTATATTGTAATATAATAATATTCATTTAAAATATATTTTTATACCTTTTAAAATATTATTAATAAAGTTTTTATTTAATTTTTATAAATAAGGTATACTTTTCTTGGATTTTTTTGACATATGGGGGGCAGGTTGCATTTATACTAATTAAATTATCAGAGGAACTGATCAAAAAGGCAATATTTTCACATGATTTTGTTTTTATTTTAATATACAGCTTTAATATATAGAAATAGGTTAATTTAGGGGGAAAAAACGGAGCCAATATTAAGAGGTAGCCTTTTTTTTTTTTTTTTTGCGCATGCCCTTTAATTATATCCTCTAAAAAAATTTAAATACCCAAACCGTGGCTATAGTGAACCAAAAGTCCCGTCCCAATGGGGTTCACTATAGAGGGGTTTTACTGTATGTACAAAGGGTTGGTATGCAAATTTAGTTAAATGAAATCAAATTGCAAAGTATTGTTTGTATTCAAGAAAAGCAATTTACAGATTAAAAAGAGTTTTAAGGAATATTTTAGAATGAAAATTTGCTAGATATTAGAGAATTATTCAATTAAAACAAAACTAAAAGAATTTCTAAATAAACGCATTCCAACAGAATTTAGTAGTTTTTTTTATTATAAAATTCTAATTTTCAATCATATAGGATATTAATATATTTAAGATTAAGCTTTAAATTGTATTTGATACATCATTTCCCTTGTATATTTGTGAATATTGTGTCCTTTGGATAACTCTGTCTATTTGTGATTTGTAAATCGGGCATATACTTGAATTTGATTTATGGTTTGTAGAAAGGTTTTTAAATTTAGGGTGCTTAGAGCAATTGTGAAAATTTGTTGCTTCAGTACAGTTGTGGCTACCCTGTACACCGCACATTTTAAACATGATTATAAACACAAGCTAATAAGACCAAATCCAAATAAATAAATAGTGTGTGTCATTTCAGTAACAACATTGTTACCGAAACATTTATTTATTTGGATTTGGTCTTATTATCTTGTGATTGAAACAAAGCATCCATTGGGCAGTGCTGACTTCCACAGACTCTATCCTATATCCCTACTATTGAAGATCCCAAATAATTGCCAAAGGATAAACACAATTTATCCATCAGGAGATTTGCAACAAGTTTTTTTAATAAGTTTAAAATAGATATGGGTGCTTCACTAGTCCAAGATGATATGCAAACATTGGCCCGAGAGGGGTGTTCTCCTTGTGAATTTTTGGAAAGCAATAGATGATTGGGATTCTGTTTGTGTTGGCTGTGAATTGCTTCAGTCTGTTATTATTTTTTCTTTCTATAAGGCTGTTACATATTTTACCAATAGATGCCAATTGAATTTATAATAGTGGAGCTGTAAACATATTCAACACCACTTCTGACACAGAAAGTTGATGCTGAAAATTCTTGTAATACATTCATTCAAACAGGCCTTCAGTAGAAAGTGATTATACAAAACAACTTTGGAAGAAAATATACTTCTATTATATTCTGAATGGTGTGTGTGAAATCTGCCAGGATGGTGAATACTTTCACTCTTTCAGATTTTTTTACTTATGCTAAGTAGTACAGGCCATGGTGAAGTTAGTGACTGCTTTTACTGAAAAGGTGCACCACGTGTCTTCAATCCATGTAGAAAGCAGTTTGACTTTTGCACTTACAAGTGTACCAGGGCCAAGTTTGGTTATTTACAATCAGTAAAAAATGAAATCGGTGGACAAGTGGTTAAAATCCTCAATTCCCGACAACCATGAACCGGGATTGAATCCCGCATTGGACACTTTGTCTTAATAGGTGAATAACCTTCATATATATTCATTGTTGTAAATATCATAAGCTAGGTTTCTCTTTTTGAGCGGTACCTGGTAAAGTTATTTTGGAACTGAGCAAACAATCAGTGGTGGGGTTGGACTTTTGTAAGAATCAGAGGCCATTGGCCAATTTTTTTTTTCAAAATAATTGCTCCATGCTGGACTGGGTTTTGGCTGCCAAACTCTGTCAACCTTCCATCTCCCAGCACTGTTTGTTGCCGTGCTGTGCTGCAAATTGTTTGTTCATATGACCCAAGTTCATTTATATATATATACTGTAGAACCTCCCTGTAAAGGACACCTATTTGCAGAGCCATGGTGTCCTTTATGGAGAGGTGTCCTCTTTCCAGAGAGTTGGTGAATAGTAAAAATGGTAATTTTGCAACTGAAAACTGTTCTTTGTAGAGAGGTGTCCTCTAGTGTGAGTGTCCTTATGGAGGTTCTACTGTATATATATATTTAAATTATTTAATAAATCAATTTCATAATTATAATCAGGAACACAAGGGTTTCGAAACCATTGGTTATCGACCACTATGACCCGGAATCGAATCCTGCATTGGGCACTTTTTTCTAATTAAAATAATGTTCCAATGGCCCCCCAATCTTGCAAAAGTTCAACCCCACCAGTGAGTGCAAGTAACCAAACAGAGCTCTGGCATATTTGTATGTGAAAAGTCGAACTGTTTTTCATATGTGTAGACATGTGGTGCACTTACAGTAAAAAGCAGTCGCTAACTACCCACCATGATTATCATGGCCTGAACCAGTGTACTTGGGATAATAAATTTAAAAAAATTATAATCTGGTTGTCTCTGAGAAATCCAGATATTAAAAAAATAATAATAATAATTAAAATTCTAAATAGAAGCCGAAGCATAACAAACCTACAGGTCACCAAATAAGTGAAAATTAACTTTATCTTGGTTCGCTGTAGTTAAACAAAGGGATTAAGTCATTTAAGGCAATCAGCTACTGGCTCAAAACTTGCATTCAAATACCAAGGACTCCCGTTATAGCAGCCTTTTTGTTATAACATCAACTTTATAAAATCCAGATTGTTTTACTGTGGTTATAACAAAAAAATCTTTGTCCCAAGTTATGTTGTTATAGCAAGGTTTGACTCTGATTTTTTCTTAAAATAATGTTACAATGGTGTCTACCCAAGTACATCAGTGAGTGCATGCCATCAGATAGGTTCCAACTATGAACTGTTCCCATTTATATATGTACCCTAGATATGTGTGTCCTTGGAATCATTCCATTCACAACCCAAGTGTACAAACTTGTGAGTTAGCCAGACTTCCATAAAAATGAAGCTTGGCATATTTTGGCACTAAGTGTTAATTGTCCATTTAATCCACTTGGTGTTCTCCACTACGTAACCTTGTGGCTGTTTTAAAGTGGAATGGTCAGAATGACTGCCAGGAGTGTTCTGGACTCTGGTGGACACCTGGACTATCTGGCTGAGGGTCCATCTCACAATACACGGAGAATAACAAGATGATATATTAAGGTGCCTGTGGCTCATTATCCCTCCCAGCACTTGGGCACTTTTTTTATCCTTAGTACACATGGTACAGACCATGATAATCATGGTGAGTAGTTAGTGACTGCTTTTACTGTAAGTGCACCACATATCTACACATGTGAAAAGCAGTTTGACTTTTGCATTTACAAATGTGCCAGAGCCCCATTTGGTTAATCGCACTCGCTGGTGGGGTTGGACTTTTGCAAGAATCGGGGGTCATTGGAGAAATTTTTGAATTAGAAAAAAGTGCCTAATGTGGGATTGGATCCCAGGGTTAGCGGTGTAAAACCAATGGTTTAGACCACCCTTCCACCGACCCCCCCACAATTTAATCTACTAAACCTATGCAAGGCCTTTGGTTGGTCTTCAAGTAGCTGCTTTATACTGTTGTGATTGGATTCCATATGGAAATCAACACTTTGATGGGACTGGAGCAATTGTTTAATCCTTGTTCCTACAGTGTTGGAAGAATGCCACATGGAAGGTGTGAGTTCAGGAGATCGGGGACGTGGAGAACTGGGCCAAGACCATTGAGACAGACATGAGGACCATCTCCAGTGCCATGGAGTATGCCTACAAAGGTGGGTGAGGCCAGTACCTATACCCCTAGCGGAACTTACAGCAACTGTGTGTGTGTGGCAGTGGGCCAGGACAACAACTCCTAGTCACCCTCTCTATGTACATATAATAGAGTATGTAAATTAAAGATTACTTTATACCTTTCTCTTTTGTGATCTTCTCAACTTGAAGCCAATTTATAGTTGGCAGCAGTTGGTCCTCAGAGTCTTACTTAACCAACTAGTGAAAAAATGGGTATTTGGCCAATTCTGGAATAATTAAAAATCAACGAATAATTGATATTTATTCTGATAGATGGCGTCAGCCATCAGCAACTTTCAGTTGCACGATAAGTAGATGCCTTTTTTTCTTTCTTAACCAACTAGGTTAGTCTTCAATTAGAATTAACTATAATAAAATAAGACCTAATCCAAATAAATTAATTGTGTGTGATGTTTCAGTAACAATGCTGTTACTTAAATGTGGCACACAATTAATTTATTATATATAGGTCTTATTTTCTTGTAGCTATAATCCAAATTGTGCTTTATCAATTATAATTAAACCATACACACTAAAAGCTTTATGATAAGGCACAATTTGGATTATAGACTATAAACACAAGGTAATAAGACCATGCACAGATAACGCTGTTACAGAAACATCACACACTATGTATTTATTTGGATATGGGCTTATTACCTTGTGTTTAAGAGGTTTAGTTTGAAAGGAAAACTTTAAAAAAATGTACATGTACATGTTATACAAGCCATGATGGGTAGTAGTCAGCCTTTCTGCAAGTGCACCACATGTCTCCACATGTAGAAAACGGTTCAACTTTTGTACTTTCAAGGGTGCCAGAGCTCTGTTTGGTGACTTGCACTCACTGGTGAGGTTAGACTTATGCAACAATTGGGGACCAATGAAACTTTTTTTTTTTTTTTTTTTTCTGATAAAGTGCCCACTGCGGGATTTGATCTCAGGTCATGCTAACAGTTGTATTTCTTAAATTAATGTATATACAGAATATGAAGTATCCTTGCTATTTGACTATTTCTCATACTTTCATTTGATTTGTAGAAAATTGATGTGTACAGGAGAGTGATGTCCTTAGAATGAGAGGGTGAGAATTTATCCTCTCTTAGGACCAATCACCCCTCATATTGGAATTCATTTTCTTCAGCTCATAGGAAGAATAACTTTTTAGGTCCATTGAAGTCTATCAAAAATGATAATGCACAATTTAGATTATATATACAGTAGAACCTCCTTGTAAAGGACACCTAATTGCAGAGCCAAAGTGTCCTTTAGGGAGAGGTGTCCTCATACCAGAGAGTTACTAAATAGTAAAAATGGTAATTTTGCAAATGAAAACTGTCCTTTGTATAGAAGTGTCCTCTAGGGCGAGTGCCCTCTTAACAGAGGTTCTACTATATATATATATATTTAAAATACAATATAACGCGGCTGATGATTGTAAAACGAAAATTAAAATTATACCGCGAATGTTTCTTTTAAAAATCAAAATTTATTTTCAAAGAGAAATAGCGACATTTCTAACTTTGAGATGAGGTATGGAAAGGTGAAACATGAAGAGTAATGGAGAACGGAAAAATAAAAATTCCCGCCCCTGGACACTTTTTATTTTTCCGTTCTCCATTACTCTTCATGTTTCACCTTTCCATACCTCATCTCAAAGTTAGAAATGTCGCTATTTCTCTTTGAAAATAAATTTCGATTTTTAAAAGAAACATTCGCGGTATAATTTTAATTTTCGTTTTACATATATATATATATATATTTTTTTTTTTTATTCTTTTGTCTGATTATGGTAACAATGCTGTTACCGAAAGGTCACACTATTAATTTATTTGAATTAGGTCTTATTTTTTTGTAGCTATAATCCAAATCTCATATTGGAAGTTTTTAGTTTGACAAAGGTGATGAGAGACATTAGAGAGAACCATTTTAAAATAAAATTTTTAAAATACATGTCAGGAGGAGGCTATACAAGTTGAGACGGAGAGAGCTACTGGGGCAGGAAGACAGTGGAGGGGGAGGACTGGGACATGGGAGTCTCCAGGTTCTTGAGCAGCTGGGAGAGCCAGTGGCGGGTGGAGGTGTCGTCCTTCAGCAGCAGAGTGAAGGTGCCGTCCTGCAGGGCCATGGGCAGGCACTGGCGTAGCGCCTCTCGCGCCCTACACACCCTCATCTCTACACATTTCTGGAGCAATCATGGCAGTACTAGAGCAACTTTGAACAGCAGTAAGAAGTACTAGGTCTTGTGACACAAGTTTTCCATTCATGATAAGACACAATTTGGATCATAGATTATAAACACAAGGTAATAAGACCACAAATACAAATAAATAAATATATAGTGTGTGACATTTCGGTAACAGCATTTGTTACCATCTTCAGACAAAAGTGCTGAATGTATATATATATTGTATATATAATGTATACATTCAGTACTTTTGTCTGAAGATGGTAACAAATGCTGTTACCGAAATGTCACACACTATTTATTTGGATTTGGTAATATACCTTGAGTTTACCATTCAGTTTGTTTAAGACTTCTTGGTACAGTAGAACCTCCCTAAAAGAAAATAAGACCTAATCCAAATATTTGGAATAGGTCTTTTTTCTTTTATTATAATCTTTAATCCATATTGTGCTTTATCATAGAACCTCCCTGTAAAGGAAACCTAATTACATAGCCAAAGTCTCCTTTAGAGAGAGGTCTTCTTACTGGAGAGTTACTAAATAGTAAAAATGATAATTTTGGCAATGAAAACTGTCCTTTATAGAGAGGTGTCCTCTAGCGCAAGTGTCCTCTCATGGAGGTTTTACTGTATCTCCGAAGGCTGCACTAGAATGCAGACTGTTTTATCTTCATTTCTACCAAGAATCATCATCATGATTGTATTTTCTTATAAAATTTGTGGGATCATGCCAGTATTTTCTTACCAGACCACCTGTAGAAGTGGTCACAACAAATCTACACATCTCAAACCCACTATTCACAGTTTAAATATATAGATAACTAGCCAATGTATCCAGCTTTATCTGATTTTTACCTGAGTAAAGTTTGCCTATCAACCATTGTTTTAACAATGGTCAAATTATAGCTACAAAAAAATTAAGACCAATATCCAAATAAATTAATAGTGTGTGATGTTTTGGTAACCACACTGTTACCGAAATGCCACACACTTAATTTATTTGGATACGGTCTTATTTTTTCTTGTAGCTATAATCCAAATTGTGCTTTATCATAATCTTATCCTTAGTAAAAAGATTTCTACACAGAAATATGTTAATAATTATTGACTTAATTTGAAAAGACTTTGAATAATCTATGTTTTACACATATGACTGCATCCACCTACCTTTTAAATTTATACATTTTTTTAACAATAGTTTTAAAACCCAAGTCTTCTTCTTTCTTATCTCCACTCAATCATATTAGGGTATCAAGCTTGTAAAGCTTGATGATGGTGTCTGCAAGGGATGAGTATAGTTCATCATTGGATGAGTCAATACAGTCAATGATGTGTTTTGGGGTTGTAGGTTGAGAATTGTACTTAAGTACATGGGGCACGTTCAGCTCGAGGAGCATGAACTCATGGAATTCGTGTAATCTTTACACAAGGGGATAAGAAACAACTTAAGTACATAGTGGGAAAATCTTGCAACCAAAAACCCGAGTGAACATGGCCTTTGGGCCTCTCTCATATATGACTTGGCTTCCCCTGTGTTCTGCCTAAAAGAATATTGTTTATGGCTGTCAAACATGTTGCAGCAATATTATAATCATTTTAGGACTCCAAATCATTTGGCAATTGTGCCTATCTGAAGGTTAATTTCTTCTATTGTGTTAAAATTTGATCCAGATAGGTTGATTAGTATCAAAACTTAGATGAAAACTAACACTTATTTTATTTATATACTAGCGGATGTACCCGGCTCTGCCCGGGTTTTACTCGAGTGAAAGTTTGCCTAACGAATATTTGATAAACAATATTTTTCGAGTAAAAGTCCACTCTACTGAATCGATTCTTATAAAGATATATTTATACAGTAAAACCCCGCTAATACGAACCCTGGATATAGCGAACCTTCCCTTATAAAGAACCCACGGCGATTCCCGATTCCATTCCATTGAAAATACCATTGTTATAACGAACTTTGCGATTTTTAAAATAACGAACTACACCTATAACGAACCTATTTTCGGGCCCAAAATAATAAAATCTATTTAAAATACTATGCTTATAACAAACTTCAAATTTTATTTTAAAAAAATAAAACAACGAAATTTGAGCTTGTTTCAGCTCACGGATCGCGATTTCAAAACAATAAATTTAGCGGTATTGTTTGTTTTGATTTACATTCTATTTTTGCTGTATGTTTTATAAATTTTTACACATTATACTTTTTATTAAATAGAATATCTTTGCATCTCAATTAAATTTGAAATAGAAAAAAAATGCAAATAGCTTCCAAAATAAAGAAAATAAAGGCATTCAAAAAACGTTATTACTAAAGAAAAAAAAAAGGCCATTTCAAAACTTTTCAAAGTGAAACAGCACATGCAAAATTTCAAAACATGTTAAAATAAGAAAATATAACTTTTATATTATAAGAGATAAAATAGAAGGCTATTAAAAATTGTTACAAAGAGGATCAACCTCAACTTTTGCCGCGATCGTACGTGTTAAGGCTTAAAAAAAAAAAATCCAAATAAACGAGCCCGTGATGAAACAAAAATTATTTTTATGCCATGAACTATGGTGACTTTAAAGCCAGCAATGTTTTGCATGACAGGTTAAAAAAAAAAACGAAATCTAGACTAAGAATAATATGTGGAAACATAAGATGGAAGAAAAACACTAACTTTATTTGAAAGGTGCAATGCTTGAAGAGTGCTTTGAAGCAACAAGGTATTAGAGCCATTTTTCCAAGAAAACATTGTATTATAAATGTGATAAAAATGTTTTTAAATCATTTTATATCTTTGAATATATATTTTATAAAACTTTGCTTAGAATTTGTCTTGGTTTTTAAAATAGACAGAGGCACATGTATGTTAATGATAAGAAGAACCTATCATCTAATGATTTCTATTATTATTCAGTATTGATGTAAGGAAATTGGTCAATTAAGGGAATTAAAACAAAGTGACCACTATTAAGAGGCAGCATCTTCCAGTGTGTTGGTTGCCCTTTAATTATACAGTCTAAAATTTTTGTAAAGTAAAAAAAATTGCCAAACCGTGGCAATAGTGAACCAAAAGCTCTGTCCCATTGGGGTTCACTATAGAGTGGTTTTACTGTATATATCTTTATAAAAATCATATATATAAAAGTCAATGTCTGTCTGTTTCGCGATAAATTCAAAAACTACTGAACCAATTGGTACCAAATTTTGCATGTCGCTTTTTATAAACCTGAGGAACATTTTCGGCTACATTTTGATTAGTATTTTTGGCTATTTCTTTTTTTCATTTGAAGAACTTTTATTTTACGCGGAGTAATCCGGAATGGAATGAATACCCAAATATGGCCATTTTTTATAAGCATCGGTGGTTCAGTGGTAGAATGCTCGCCTGCCACGCGGGCGGCCCGGGTTCGATTCCCGGCCGATGCATTTTTTTTTTTACAATTTTTAAAACTCATTTATATTATATATAATATAAATATATATTATTATATCAACTATATTATTTAAATCAAATACCTAAACACTAATATAATACAATTTTTGCCATCACACACACTTTTTTCCTGTAGTTTATGTGTTACTTCTGTATTGCTATTCTATGGCACTTCTAATATTTATTATTGATGTACTTTCAGTATGAAGGAAATTGCAATCGGGGGAATTCTCGGGCGAAGCCGGGTCATACGTCTAGTATCGTTATAAAAATCAAAAAAATATTTTTCAAACAAACCACCATTCTCTAATTAATTGATTTTTATAAAAGAGTCGATTATTAAAAATTATTTTCTCCTAACGCTTTATTCTATAGTATTTATAATCCAAGGAGAAAGTTTCCATGATTAAAAAAGACACCTTTGCTGCCGACTCTAACATGAGTACAGACACAGCTCCTCTGTATCCCTGGAGTGGAACCCTTGCTGAGGTCTATCAACTGGGATTTTTAAAGTCTTTCTCCTCTTTCTAACAATACTGCTGTTGGTCAGTGACTGCTTATTTGCCAGAGTTATTCTGCTTGTTTCGCAGCAGGCTTTCATATCTGAAGGTCATTCCTCTAGCCACCACCATGCCCTGTAGCAATGCTGAGGGTACTAAAAATGGATGGATGTGGGCCTCACTAACCTGCCGTTGTCAGAGAGCCTGAGAAAACATCGGATGATGTGTTTGAGCAGCCGGGCCGAGGGTTCCTTGGTGAGGGCAACCACCACCCTGACCTGGACACCCAGCGGCTTTCCTCAGTTCACTTAGTTTAGCCGGCCAATTAGAGGATTTCTACTTTTATACAAATTGTGGTCTGAATACAGAGGAAGCTTGTTATAACACCAACATCATAATTCCCCAAGTTTTTTTGAGTCCAAGTTGTTTCAACCATGGTTATAACAACAATCCCAAGTGTGTGATGTTTTTACAACAAGGTCCAACTGCAGGCCCTATGTACATCAAGCATTTAGGCAACATTTGCTAAAATTACGTGTCAAAGTATTTATCAGAATTCCACACACAGGACAAAGTGGTTTCCATTGTCCCAGAAGATAGTAGTTAGGCAATCTTGTGTTACCAAGTTTGGTTCTGAAAATATCTTCATTAGCTTAAAACTTATTAATTTTTATTAGCAATAGGCACAGCACAGTAATCTTCTTCTTTCTTATCTCCACTCAATCATATTGGAGTATCGAGCTTGTAGAGCTTGTTGATGGTGTGGGTGAAGTAGAATGCAACTGCTCAGTGGCAGGCCAACTTAGCTCCAAATGAAATGGTCGCCTCTGACATGAGGACCAGACGCCATGTGTAGCCACTCCTAACATGGAGTACAAACACGGCTCGTCCTGTATCCCTGGATCAGTAGCCCTTACAGGGTACTGTCAGCCAGGTCAGCAGAGCCCAGCTTTTTTAGTGAGCTTGTTACTGCTCCCCCTCCTCCTTTTTCATCCGGGCATGGGACCGGCAAAGTTAATATTTTAAACCGGGGAGCTCTTGATCTGCAGTCGACAGTAGTAATACTGTCTTTAGTTAGGCATGATGGTACTTTTAATATTCAAATATATTAGTAGGTTAAAAACCTCCAGCCAATTTGTCTTTCTTCAGTTCCCCCAATATTTATTTACTACACAAATCATTGACATATTGATGACTGTATTGACTCATCCATTGACGAGCTCTACTCTTCCCCGGCAGACACCATCAAAAATCTCAAGCTTTACAAGCTTGATACCTTAGTGTGATTGAGTGGAGATAAGAAAGAAGAAGACTACACAAATGACCTGGCTTTGTCAGAGTTTGCAGACCAAATGGAACATACACTTGTTATTGAACTAATTTGCATACCTAAAAGTAGAAACTCTCACTTCTTGCAGACCTAATTCTTTTTCATTTTAATTGATAAGGCACAATTTGGATTATAGATTATAAACACAAGGTAATAAGACCAAATCCAAATAAATAAATAGTGTGTGACGTTTCGGTAACAGTGTTGTTACCGAAACGTCACACACTATTTATTTATTTGGATTTGGTCTTATTACCTTGTGTTTTAATTTTAATGTTTCATCCACAGATAGGTTCAAATATTGTGGAATCAATCCAGCAATATACAAATTACCTGTTCTATGGTTGATTAAGATATCCCAACACAAGCTTGATACCCTAATATTATTGTCAAGTGGAGATAAGAACATATTCAAGAGGTAAAAATACAAAAGTCACTCTATATTTTCTCAAAGTTTTATTCAGATAGTTTTAAACTAGAGCAGGGATCAGCAACCTTTTGAATCGGAAGAGTCAAAAATTACTATTTACAAAATTTTGAAGTTTTTAAAGAGCCACAAATTTTTTTCTTTCCAACAATAAATAGTACTAGCATAAATAAAAACTTTATTTATGCGAGTACTATACGCAGTTTCACAGCTCATCAGTGGTGAACCCTCCCATGAGTTTTACCACAGTTTAATCTACCATCTATTATTGTATCGAGCTGTTTTGCTTTTATACATCAGTTGTGAAAGTAAACTCTTGGAAAAGGTATTTTAAATGAACAATGGAAACATAAGCATCATAAATAGTCAGATTTCCAATAACACATGGCTAATGCATCAAGTTTATATTAAGTATAAAAGACATGTACACTCACAATGTACCATGTGGTGTAAGTACCAACACATACCAGATGATAAGGAGGCACTCACCAAGACCATGGCCACATGTGCGAACCTGTCGTAGGTCTGGCAGATGTAGGACAGCCCCATCTCATCCAGCAGGATCTTCTGCATGATGAAGGTGGCCACCTGCACACACCCATGGTTCAATGGGTCGTTGAAGAGTGATTAACACTTGAAAGCTATCATTTTAAAATAATAAAAAGAAAGTCTTTGTTGAGAAATATTTGTAAACCAAATCACATTAAACAGTCCCACAGATTCCCAAGGAAGCCCCCCCCACCACCACAGTAGGGTACTCACAGTCTTGGAGAGTTCGCTCCCTGTCTCCATTATCCTGAGGGAGAGAGGGATGATCTCTGTGGTTAGCAGGAAGCTGATCACCTCTGGCTCATCATTCTGACACCCACCCACACTGTTAGCTGGGGTCTCCCCACCACCCACACACCTTAAATATGGTTTTGTGTGGAGACACCTGCTGATTGATAAAAAAAAGAGGCATCTCCTTATCGTGCAAATGAAAATTGCTGATGGCTTGCGCCATCATCAGAATAAACATCAACTATTGGTTGATTTTTAATTATTCCAGAATTGGCCAAATACCCATTATTTATTAATCAAGAAAAGCTAACCATGTATGCGTTTTGGGCTGTTGACCCTCATCAGCGTGGTGCAAGCTGTACCCCACCAACCAAAAAAACTGGTCATTCAGGCATCCTGAAAAATAATGAAATCATTAGTTAAGGCCAGAATTGCATGAGAACGTGAAACAATGTGAAAAAAATTGTACAAATATGATATTGTGATGGGTTAAGTTGCATAAATTAAGTTAAAAAAAAAGAGGCATCTCCTTATCATGCAATATAATTGATAAAGAGTTCTAAAAAAAAATCATTACAAGCATTGTTGAGAGTAGATTGGACTGATTGTATCTGTGTGTCTAGCATTAAATTACAGTAGAACTAACTCTCTGTAAAGGACAACACCTAGTTGCAGAGCAATTGTGTTCTTTAGTGAGAGGTGTCCTCTTTGATTATTAGTAAAAATGGTAATTTTGGTGATGAAAACTGCTCATGTGTAGAAAGTTGTCTTTTAGTGAGAGTGTCCTCTCATGTAGGTTCTACTGTTGAACTTTTATTTGCCATGAAACAAATGGGAATGTATTAATGGCTATGTATTAAATCATGCCTAACTGGCCTTATCCTTGTTGTTTGCGGAAGAACATTGCTCGATGTAAATATTTATATGTAATTCTACTGTTCTAAAAGCTTATGTCCTATAGTTTGCTTAAATACCATTTCTAAGATTCCACCCTTCAGTGTTGCATATAAAAGCAGAATGATCCAATACAGTATTAGAGCTCTAAAGAAGCGGTCAGGTGGATTAAATTGGCGAAACTGCTGGGAGGGTTCACCACTGATGAGCCAAGCCCTCCGAATAATTTTTTTTTCATCGAGGGAAGGACAGTAAAAGTTTGATTTATTTGTTAAAAGAAACATTCGCGTTTTGGCATTTTCATTTGTATTGTATAGGTGGTGTGTTATTGCTATGTATTAATGGGAATATTATGATGAAGAGAACACTTGAGGGACTCCTGCCATCCACGTCTTGGCCAACATTAAACTAAGGTCCGGTTATCTTCTTCTTTCTTATCTCCACTCAATCACACAAAGGTATCAAGCTTGTAAAGCTTGAGATTTTTGATGGTGTCTGCCGGGGAAGAGTAGAGCTCATCAATGGATGAGTCAATACAGTCAATAATATGTCTTGGGGTTGCAGGCTGAGAATTGCACTTAGTACATAGTGGAAAAACCTTGCAACCATTCTGGAAAGTCATTGTCCGTAGATGACCAGACTTAAGTCTAGAAATCAAAGACTGTTGTTCTCTTGGGAGGACAGAACCGGTGCTTGTCCCTCCTGCTCTGTACCAGTCATGTGCAGCATCAGATTTCTATTCCTGCAGGCATTGGGTTTTGATGGTACGGAGGAGGTCTCTTTCGTCTAGTTGGGTGGTGGATTCTCTTGCTTCGGGTAGGCCAAGAGCTCCAGCTTTTGCCAGAGAGTCTGCCAGCTCATTACCAGGAATTCCAACGTGAGCTGGAAGCCATTGCACTGTGACTGAGCTGTTGGCTGGGAGTCGGTTTACAGACTTAGCAATGCTCTTGAGGAGAGGTTCTTGACTGGAGAAGCAGCTTTGAAGGGTATAAATGGCTGCTCTTGAGTCGGAGTAGATTATTATTTTGCTTGGTGAGTTGATGTTGATGTCTTTTAGAGCCGTATCTATAGCAGAGAGTTCTGATTTATAAACTGAAAGATGTCTAGGGTGGGAGAGGGAGATTTTTTCCAGGATCTTATCTTTGTAGATAGCAATTCCACTGCCAGACAGTCCAGTTTCAAGTTGGCTACCGTCAGTGTAAATTGTGATGTCAAAGAGGGAGCTATTTTCCTCAATGATTTGGAGGCCAAGAGCTTTAAGTAATTCTGGCTGAGTTTCATGTTTGTGGGGATTGTCTGGTAGATGAGGGAAACAGATGAGTTTGTTGCGAGTTTTGTGTGGGGGATAGGAAGTTCTGTGTTTGGGATTAATTGGGATGTCTAAAAGATTAGAGTTGTGAGCCATGTTGAGGTCATTATCAATTCAAAGCAAAATGAGGGTTGGGGGCAAAATATGAACTTGGTATCAAATGTCTTATCCCAACATATCTCAATCAAATATCTACCCTTTTTATTTAATTTTTTTAAAGAATTTAAACTTGTGTGCAGTGGCATGAAAACATTAGAAAAGGCATTATCACTACTACTTGCATTTCTTAGAACAAGCAAGCAACAATTATGGTACAACCTATTCAATTCAACTCTGACTATATATAATTCAACACCTACTTTAATTCAATCATTTTTCCAATCCTAATAAGGCTATTTTCTTTAATTTGTGGCAATCAGACAACACCTCGGTCAGCAGGCAAGATTAGAGAACACCTCAGCCTGCCTGCACTGCATGGCATCTGAGACTCTTGGCATGAGCGCCATTCAAACAGCAAAGCTTTCTCCAAGTGGCCATTATTTATTACCTCTTTTATTTTTGGTTTTAATAAAGTTATTTTATAAAAATATTTATATTTTTATCAATGGCTTATCCATAAGCCACACCAACACCACGCCCCATAAATTCAACATCCAAAGATATCCAAAATTCCAGTTGAATTAAAGTCTGTGTTGAGTTATAATCACTTAAAATAAATATGCAGATTGAGGTTTGGATAAATGTGTGTGTGTGTGGTTGAATTGGTTTGATTGTAATTATTTTGGCTTTTCCACCATTGAATCCATCTGGAACTTGTCCTTATATAACTCACTTTTGATAAGGCACAAGTTGGATTATAGATTATAAACACAAAGTAATAAGACCAAATCCTAATAAATAAATAGTGTGTGACGTTTCAGTAACAGCATTGTTAAAGCACAATTTGGATTATATATTATAGATACAAAAAAATAAGACCTAATCCAAATAATTTAATAGTGTGTGATGTTTTGGTAACAGCGTTGTTATTCATAGTCAAAGTCATAGTCAAAATCTTATTCTTTTGTCTGATTTATCACAATGCTGTTACCGAAATGTCACACAATTTTAAATTATTTGGATTAGGTCTTATTTTCTTGTATCTGTAACAGCATTGTTACTGAAACGTCATATACCATTTATTTGGATTTGGTCTTATTACCTTGTGTTTATAACTCACCTTTGTTTCTGTCTCTAATACAGTAGAACCTCCTTATAAAGGACAACACCTAATTACAGATCCAAAGTGTCCCTTAGAGAGAGGTGTCCTCTTACCGGAGAGTTTCTAAATACAAAAATTGGTAATTTTGCAAATGGAAACTGCCCTTTGTAGGGAGGTGTCCTTTAGCGGGAGTGTCCTCTCATGGAGATTCTACTTTACCAGCAAGAGCTTGATAATTTTGTCTAGATATCATGATTGCACCTCCTACTCAGAATTCAAGTGTAGCAAATGAACTATAATATGAAGGATCCTATTACATTTAGAATGGGAGAGGTATATTGTATTTGAGACTCTTTTTCTATCTCAAAATGGACATATTCAAATATTATTATGCATTAGCGCGCCATCTGTTATGAAAATTCGAAACAGTTATAGATGCATATTATTCTTTTAAAAATTAAACAATTTCTACTGCCCTTGTTGCCCTCCCATTAATTTTTCCATTGCAGTAAGGGCAGTAGAAATTGTTTTTTTTTTTTTTTTTAAGATCATACGTGTCTATAATTGTTTCGAATTTTTATATACAAACATCCTTGTGTAATAATGTATTAGATCACCTTGACCAGGGCCCCAATGACCCCCAGGGAGGTGAGCCGCAGATACTCAAACTCCCGGGACTTGCTGACGGTGTGCAGGAAGGGGAGCAGGTACAGGGGGATGTTGGCTGCAACATTCCAACTGTCTTACTTTACTGTTACAGTAGAACTACCTCCCTGTAGAGGACAGCTAATTGCAGAGCCAAAGTGTCCTTTAGGGAAAGGTGTCCCCCTACCAGAGGTTTTCCAAATATTAAAATAGTAATTTTGCAAATGGAAACTGTCCTTTATAGAGATGTGTCCTCTAGCGTGGGTGTCCTCTCATGGAGGTCCTACTGTACTAATTATTTAGGGTTTTTTTTCTCTCTTGTTTAGTGTTGGAATGGCGATTCGAAATATTCAGAGAGTGGGGAGGGAGTGACAAACCAATCAACACTCATGGTGGTGCTGCAAGCACCATGTTTCCTTCTTATAGTTAGTCCCTTTGTTTCTTCACTTTAATTGCTAACATCTTGCTTTATACAGTATTAAATGAATACCTTTTCCTTGATTAAGGCTCCAAATTCAACATTTATCACAAGTAATTCATGTCATTTTACTACCTCACCACCATATTTTCAGCTAGTTAATATTTTTAACCAATCAACTTTCTTTAGAAGGGAAAGTGTCCAAGACATGGTTGACTATGTGAAAAAAATAGTACAAATGTGATATTGTACTAGGATACATAAATTATGCCCCCTTTTTTTCATAATGGTTGACTATGTAACATATATACCCAGTCTGACAATTAAATAAAGAGACCAATGCTGCTATGAGAAATAAATAAATCCCAATACCCAAACAACCATGTCACACATACCTTCCTCTATAATCTGGCCACACTGTAATAATTCTCGAAAGTCATGCCGGGAAATGACATCATCTTAAAGTCAAATAAGTAAACAACTGACATTGTAAAATGAACGTTAAACAAAGACCCTATATTAAATTGTGTTTTAAAATAGGAAAAAGTTTCACTGAAACAGTCGAAATGCTAAGGCAAGTTTATAGAAAGATAAAGTACACAAATATTCAGGTGGTTTGCATGTTTAAAAAGTCAATTGATTCAAATCTCCTGGACATTAATTAAACAATTAAAAAGGTTTCCAGAGATGATTTCTTTTTGTTTTAAAACCATCTCAAGCTTTCAGGTATCTCTGTTCTTCTACAGGAGAACATATATAATGAATAAAACACCGCCTGATGCTAAACAAGGCACAAATTAATATTTAAAAAGTGGCAAAGAAAAAAATTGAAGATGAAGAGAGACATTGCACCATGAGCACAGAGATAAGAGTCACAAAGGTAAGATACAAGAGGATTTGACTATCAGAATGCTTGCAGAGAAATTAAATGCTAATAGGGAGACAATTCACCAAATTTTAGTTGAGAAATTTGGGAAAGAAAAAGGTTTTATGTGTGTGCTGCCTTATTTATATCACATTTTCTGTCTGATGGCCAAAAACATGAATGTGTTGAGTATGCCAAAGACATGCTTAAAACAGCTAGTAGAAACAAAGAATTCATTAATTCAATTGTGATAGTTGATCAAACATGGTGTGTTTTCACTATGATCCTACAATTAAATGACAAAGTACTGAATGGAAGTCACCATCATCACCAAAGAGCAAAAAAAGTATTCAAAAGTCAAAAGTAAAGTCAATGCTGATGTGTTTCTACAATAGCAAGGGAATTATCCACCATGAATTGGTCCCTGAAGGACAAACTGTTAAGGCCGCTTATACAATAGAAGCTCCCTTTAATGGAAACCCCGCTAGCGGACACCTCTCTACAAAGGACAGTTTTCATTTACAAAATTACCATTTTTACTATTTAGCAACTTTCCAGTAAGAGGACACTTCTCCCTAAAGGGCACTTTGGCTCTGCAATTAGGTGTCCTTTACAGGGAGGTTCTACTGTATGTTATTTAGAAATACTCCATCTCATGAAGAGAATTGTATGAGTACAACCTGAATATTCAAAACCAGGCAGTTGGTCCCTTCTTCATGACAATGTTCAATCACAGGGCAGTAGTTGTTCAATAATTTTTATGGAATAAACAAATGTGTGTGTATTCAATCATCCACTTATTCCCCAGATTTGAGTCCCTGCGATTATTTTATGTTCCCAATACTTGAGATCCCAATGAAAGGACATATGTTTGAGGATGTTGAAGACATTCAAAGCTCTGTAACATCGACTCTTCGGGCCATACTACCAGAGTTGTTACAGAAATCTTTTGACTCTTTGTTGAACAGAGCCACTTGGTGATCAAGTAAAAAGGGTTTAACTTTTTGAAAGTACTTAGTTTATATATAGTGATATGGCATACAATTTGGTCTTATTAATCCTACGGTGTTCTCTCCATGTTACACCAAGTGTTCCTCAGTTCTGTGGCCAGAAAGGAAGGTGGTCTCTCACAATGATGAACCAGCCTAGTGGATTCAGACAATTGATAGATTACAAGAAGGGAGTTAGAGCACAAGGAAAGTTATGGGGTGTAGCAAGTGTCAACTAGATGGCAGTACCTTGGATGAAGCAGGAGCGGGTCTCTGGGTGAGAAGCCATACACTGCAGCAGGGCCAGGGCATTGCACACGCGGTTGGACTGGTGAGCAGTGAGGGCAGGGGGGTTGAGGGAGGGGTAGATGTTGATCACCTCCAGCAGCAGGGCCGACACTGTGCCGAAGGAGTTCC
This sequence comes from Cordylochernes scorpioides, assembly GCA_030710605.1. Lineage (NCBI taxonomy): Eukaryota > Metazoa > Arthropoda > Arachnida > Pseudoscorpiones > Chernetidae > Cordylochernes > Cordylochernes scorpioides. Next base: position 92,682,918 of record CP092868.1, read on the forward strand.
ACAGCAGGGGAGCCAGATCTACTACACTCTCCCTCTTCTTGCTGCACACATGTGAAACACATGGGGGTAACACTGTGACACGTCAGTTTAATGTTAGAGCAGCCACTAGGAGGAGGACATCCTACTGTACCAAATTCTCTAAATCCTCTTCTATCTGTTACCAGGAGCTCCAACCTATTGGTGGTTGGGTTCACATGAAAGATGAGATAGATAGATCCTTCCATTCAGAGCCATTCAAACTTCATTTATTATCAAGTGAGAGATCTTGGGTCAAAGGATCTTTAAAATATTCTGTGGGGCCATGCACCAAACTTCCTCTGGGAACAATATTTGAGGGGTTCATTTAGCTTATTCATAGCTAAATTATTTATCTGATACTTTACGATGGAGAGCTATGGGAGGGTGGAATCAGGCCAATCCCAGACTGAAGTCATGGCTCAAAGTTAACAGGAATGTGGTCTACCAGCTATGGAAACAACTCAGTAAAACCATCATCAGGGTTAAAAAAAGATTTTTCACAACCCAAGAACACCACTATCTGACTCCTATGGGGAATGACAGCTCTAATGTGTCTCTGGAACTCTGGAACCAATGGTATATATCCTTCTTACAGAAGAGCCCACTTGAATTGGTGCTGAGTCCTAGGCCCAGGATCTGTTCCCTACACTGACAGTCAAGATTCAATCTAGACTTCGAATCTCGACGAGTCTTTATCTGGAAAGAATATGCTACCACCCCACTAACATCAGAGAAATTTTGGAGGAAGGGGTCTAATAGATTAGGCTGGCTTCATTTTGAACACAAGTACATCTCTCCTCATGTTTGAGAAAGAGGACACATGAAATTCTTGAAACCTTTGCAAGATAGGTGTCATAGCTCCTAGTGATGGGAGATAATGGTTTCCTGAAGAGTGAGGATATTCAGCAGCCAGCCAGAACTGAATCAATAAAACATGTCTTAGGGAGACCCATCCCAGAACTTTCTTTAAATCTGTTCATGTGGAGGAATGGGTTTTATTGCCTCAAACCTCCTTCCAAGTCTATTAATCAGCATGAAAGCTCATTGTGAGAGTTGTGCAGCTATAACCCTACTCCCCATTTCTTGGAAATAGGCTTCCTTATTTTTTTATGTGCATTTGAAATAATTTGAATACAGTAAAACCTCCCTGTAAAGGACACCTAATTGCAGGGCCAAAGTGTACTTTAGGGAGAGGTGTCCTCTTATCAGAGTGTTACTAAATAGTAAAAATGGTAATTTTGACAATAAAAACTGTCCTTTGTGGAGAGGTGTCCTCTAGTGCGAGTGTCCTCTCATGGAGGTTCTACTGTACCAAATTTCATAATTTATAATATTGATACAAGGTAATAAGACCTAATCCAAATAAATTAATAGTGTGTGACGTTTTGGCAACAGCGTTGTTACCATCATCAGACAAAAGAATAAATAAAAGGTAAATTCTTTTGTCTGCTGATAGTAACAATACTGTTGCCGAAAACGTCACACCCTATTAATTTATTTGGATTTGGTCTTATTACCGTGTATCTATAATCTATAAAATACAAAAAAATTGTGCTTATCATAATTTATAATGAAGAATTTGTTTTAAAATCTACCATTGTATAAAATCTACATTTTAGAAAAAGTGTTCCTAGCATTTACCCAGGTACAGGATCACCAGATGAGTTGCAGAAGTGAACACAGGCAAAACACAGTTTTATCTGTAAATGCTGTGAAAGCCAAGGATGTATAAAATTGAAAACAGGTCACTGAAGTGACATTCTGTCTCAACAACAGGAATCTAGTTAACATCCCATTCAATCTTGTAGGATTTCAGCAAAGGGTGGTGTCAGAGCCACCATAGCCAAGTTCATAACATTTTCAAGAACATCAGCAGCTTAATAGATTGAACCTAGAGAACACAGAGACTTTGAATGAGCAATACATTGGGATTATACTAGAAAGGGATTCTGTAGTTTTCATGGGGACAGCACCAAATTCCGCCTCAATAATAAAAAGCCTCCTTTCAGCAAGAAACAAAAGGAATCTGGTATGTATAGGTGAAAGTGAGACTCTCTACCACCTGTCTACACCATCCCTCAGTTATAGATAGACTAGCAGTTCTACCATAGAAATTGTAATATATTCATATCAAATTTGTATAATTAATTAATCCACAGAATAATGAATTAATCATAGAGTAGTTAATATATCTAAGTCATCATCTCCTGTAGATAGCTTTCATGGCTTAATATATGTTGATGTAGACAAGGGCTCCTCAATAAATGGAATTTATATAGTCAAGATAGAGTAGAAATAACTTGGATCTCCCTGCAGTACCTCAACTCCAGGAGGGCATTCTCCCTGGTGTCAGCATTGATGAGCTCCAGGATCCACTGGTGGATTTTGTCTCTGTCCACTGGGAGGACTCCTCTCTGCCCCACACATACTGTGGTACAATCAGGTAACTCAACCCAAATATATCAACAGTGTGTGATTACCATCATCAGACAAAATAATAAATGAGAAAAAATATCACAGCATGTTCTTAAATAGTAGTTATCAAGTGTCACTTAATAACAGTACTATTTAAGAACACGCTGTCACTTAATAACAGTACTATTTAAAAACACGCTGTCACTTAATAACAGTACTATTTAAAAACACGCTGTCACTTAATAACAGTACTATTTAAGAACACGCTGTCACTTAATAACAGTACTATTTAAGAACACGCTGTCACTTAATAACAGTACTATTTAAGAACACGCTGTCACTTAATAACAGTACTATTTAAGAACACGCTGTCACTTAATAACAGTACTATTTAAGAACACGCTGTCACTTAATAACAGTACTATTTAAGAACACGCTGTCACTTAATAACAGTACTATTTAAGAACACGCTGTCACTTAATAACAGTACTATTTAAGAACACGCTGTCACTTAATAACAGTACTATTTAAGAACATGCTGTCACTTAATAACAGTACTATTTAAGAACACGCTGTCACTTAATAACAGTACTATTTAAGAACATGCTATAATATTTTTCTCATTTATTCTTTTGACTGATGATGGTAACAATGCTGTTACTGAAATGTTGCACACTTAATTTATTTGGATTAGGTCTTATTTTCTTGTACCTACAACCCAAATTGTGCTTTATGATGAGGTAACCTATGTTACAAGGATGGTTGCTGAGCATCTCAATAGTAGAATCCTGCATGAGACATGAATGGTCTCTCCTTTGAGATGTATTTAGGTTTATAGATCTTAGAACTTGATGTTCCAAAGCTTGAACATGATTGCTTTGAGTGCAACAAACTCAGGAGAAAGTTATTCAAATAGCACCTTAGGAGCTCATCAATGATTCCCAGCTCCATTCCTCTCAAGTCCCAAGAAAATTTGGTCTTCAGCTGTTTACTTGGTAGAAAACCAGGTTTTGTATAGCAAACTTGATAAGGCACAATTTGGATTATAGATTATAAACACAAGGTAATGAGACCAAATCTAAATAATTTAATAGTGTGTGATGTTTCCGTAACAGCGTTGTTACCATCTTCACTTTTATCTGAAGATGTTAACAATGCTGTTACCAAAACATCACCAACTATTTATTTATTTGGTCTTATTACCTTGTGTGTATAGTAAACTTGTATGAAATTAAAGTAATAAGCGCAAGTTTTTCTTCACCAAGTAAAATAAACTTCCTACTGTCCTTTGATAAAATATATTGGGAGGGCCTGACTCATCAGTGGTAAACCCTTTGAAAATAGAATTAATGCGCAAGTTTTGTTTCGGATATATAGATGGTTTGTTTTAATATACAGTCGAACCTCTTTAATTCAACACCCCAAGGGATCAGAGCTTTCGATTGAATTAAAGGGAGTGTTGAATTAAAGTTAGATAATTCGCTAATCTAACTCACTAAAATAATATTTAAAAAAAATTGCTTTGTAATATAAATTAATGATATTAATTCAAACCATTGTATGTACTTTTTTGTATTTATTTTTTATTTTCATGATTAACACTCAGTATCAGGGACAAAATGGCAATAATACATAATTTTTAAAACATAAATAATTACAAATAATATTTTATTCTAATTGAAGAATATAGCAGTTTAAAGGAAATAAATATGAAAAATAAAAAGAAAATTTAGAAATAATATTTAAAAATAATCATGAAGATCTTTTAAAAAATTCCTTTATAGATGTCTGTTTTTGCACTGAAATCCTATTCAGGAAGTATTCCAGATGGTCTATTTAAAAAAAAACATGCATGTCTTTCTTCCTCTGGAATGTGTTTTAAATAACAAAGTTTTTATTGTATTAAAGACATCCACTGCTGCTGCAGGTGTTATTGATTTTGTGTTTAAATCTTTTATAATAACATGGAAATGGAAATTTTTAAATAAAATGTTATCATAATCATTGTGGCTACTTTTTATGAAGATTTATTTATTTAAAAGGTAATTATTTGTAAATTTTAAAATAACTAAAATATTTCAATGCTAAAAATTAAAAAAGAAAATAATATTATTAATTAGTGCACAAAGCCTAAATTCCCGCTTAAAAAAAAAAAAAAAACAATAACACTCGTGACATTGCGCAACGGCACTACAAAGTGAAACTTAAACTAACAGAAACCAAAAGTGCGCAGGCGCGATCCTATCGGAGCCCGCCGATCACCGCCGTAATACCTTTTTTGCAGTAAAGTTGTATGTAAAAAAACATTCATCTGTTGAAATTCGAGTTTTAAAATGGTCAAACTATCTGAACTGTCGTATTATCGATACTGTTGAATTACGGTTTGTTATTTGATAGGCCGGAGGTCGGGACATCAGAATATGGTCGGATTAAAGTAGAGTGTCGAATTTGCGTGTGTCGAATTAACGAGGTTATACTGTATAAAGCTTATGTCCACAATTTGCTCAAATACCATTTCTGAGATTCCACCTTTCAGTGTTGCATATATAAGCAGAATGATCCAATACAGTATTAGAGCTCTAAAGAAGCAGTCTGAAGATTAAATGGCAAAACCACTAGGAGGGTTCACCACTGAGCCAAGCCCTCCCAATATTTTCCATCGCAGTAGTAGAAATTAGATTGATGTTTAAAAGAAACATTCGAATCTTAATGTTGTCATTTGCTGTATATAGATGGTTTGTCTTATGTTTAAATAGCAATCTCCTTTATATAAACAGTAGAACTACATCCCTGTAAAGGATACCTAATTGCAGAGCCAAAGTGTTCTTTAGGGAGAGGTGTCCTTTTACCGGAGAGTTGCTAAATAGTAAAAATGATAATTTTACAAATGAAAACTGTCCTTTGTAGAGAGGTCATCTAGTGCGAGTGTCCTCTCATGGAGGTAAATAAAATATTTACATCAGATGAATCCCATAATGAAGGGACTGCGTCTGGAATGCATCAATCAGAGGTTACAAGCTGCCCTAAAGTTGGACAGCCTCTTGCATAGAACGCTGTCCTCGCGACATGTGGAATTCACTCGGAGCAGACTTCTACCTAGGTGAGAGCAGACAAGGAGTTCCATCCCTCCAGAATAGGATAAAACAGTTTTTTTCTATTAAAATATGATGCATTATATATACGAGTTTTCTATATTGTTCCAATAAAAATCTTCGTATAGGGATCTAGGAAGAAGTCAGCGTCCAGTTTCTCAAACAGCTCCTCTAACTGATGTAAAGTGGTCTGAGAAAGGCTGTTTCTTTTGGGTCTTGGTAGTAAAAGACTGAGTGATTGGAACAGCCTGAATCTCTTTGGCAGGGGCTGCAGTGGTTGAAGAGGGTGCTGAGGATGACGGCAAGCAGAAGGCTGGAGTCTTGTGTGGAGGGATGATAGGTGTAGCAACCGCTGGACACAATTTTGTGGGTAAGGGAGGCAACCCTGCAGTAGGGCCACATCTCTTGATACCAATTGGAAGATTCCAAACTACTATCTCTTTTGCCCTTTTTCCTGTATGGAATAGAAGGGTATTCCTGATGGCAAGGCCCTCCTCAGATAATTGCTCCACCTTCCTAACGCTGTCCAACCTGGCCGGACATCTTCATCAGCTGGAAGATGGCACCCTTCTTCAGCATCTCTCCAGGGCCTGGTTATACTGCACAGTCTGAGTAGTACTCCATGTATCAGCATTAATCAAAAGATGCTTCTGTCAATCTTGATTTGCTCATGGTCTGCTTCTGTCAGCTTCTCTTTAGTTGCTTCACTGGATCTCTTGTCGCCCTTCTTGCTGATTGATGCAGCTGGCTTATCTTTGGAATCAAATTTCCTTTTAAAGCCTTTGGGGTTTTGGATACCAATGAAGGTAAACTCCATTTCCGAGGCCTATACTTGATCGGCCCAATTTAAATTATTTTTGATAAGGCACAATTTGAATTATAGATTATAAAACAAGGTAATAAGACCAAATCCAAATAAATTAATAGTGTGTGACATTTAGGTAACAGCGTTGGTACCATCTTCAGACAAAAGTACTGAATGAGAAATTTTACCACAGCATGTTTTAAATAGCTATATAAAACAAGGTAATAAGGCCAAATCCAAATAAATAAATAGTGTGTGACATAGCTATTTAAAACATGCTGTGGTAAAATTTCTCATTCAGTACTTTTGTCTGAAGATGGTAACAACGCTGTTACCGAAATGTCACACACTATTTATTTATCTGGATTTGGTCTTATTATCTTGTTTTAAATTATTTTTGTTTATTACAGTGGACAATTTATATATTCTCACCAAGTTTTATTTTCTGACAAATTATTATTTGTTATCAAATTTCAAATAGATATTACTCGCAAAAATATCATCATCAAATCCTTCCTAATAAAATATTCATCTACTCTGACTCAAGAGCAGTCATTTACACCCTTCAAACCTATTTTTCCAGTCAAGAACCTCTTTTGACATTCCCAAATCTATAAACCTACTCCCAACCAACAGCTTTCTCACAGGCTTTTGCTCATGGGATTCCTAGAAATTTGAAAATTTCAAAATATTTAATTGACACTCTTTAGTCAATTGATACAAAAATTAATGAGAATTTACAATTTAGTGATTAAATATGAAAAACTGTTCTCAGGAAGGGGGACTCCTCCATCTTGTCCTCCACCAGACAAGGACAGGATCTCTCAGTTCAATGGGATTCCTATAAAGGAACTGACAGACTCTCTGGTCAACTCTAGATCTCTTAGTCACCCTGAGAACTCAGTCAATTCTACTAGATGACAGAGACCTCCTCAGTTCAATGCCAACAAGAATGGATATCTGCAGCAGATGGAACAAACAACAAGTCTTTCCACCCTAGGAAACAGCAGTCATCTACAGACAGTCTTCTTCTTCTTTCTTATCTCCACTCAATCATATTAGGGTATCAAGCTTGTAGAGCTTGAGACTTTTGATGATGTGGATGAAGTAGAATGTGTCTGCCTTTGTCATTAAGACTGGGTGCACACTACTCAGAGGCAGGCTGACTTAGCTCCAAAAGAAATGGCTGCCTCTGACATGAGGAATGGACGCCATGTGCAGCCGCTCCTAACATGGGATACAAACACTGCTCATCCTTTATCCCTGAATTAGGAGCCCTTACAGGGTACTATCAGCCGGGCCAGCTGAGCCCAGGTTTTTTTAGTGAGCTTGTTACTGCTCCCCCTCCTTCTTTTTCATCCGGGCTTGGGACCAGCAAAGGCGGAGTTTCTACAGACAGTGAACTTCTAGAGTGGTTTCAAGGCTTTCCCCACTATATACCAAGTGTAACTTTTAACTTGCAACTCCAAACCACATCATCAACAGCATTTTCCCATCTATTGATGAGTTCTACTCATCCCCAACAGACACTATCAATGATCTCAAGATACACAGACATGACACTTTAATATAATTGAGATAAAAATATGTAGTTCGAATATGATAAAATGTAAAGAAGGTAATCTAGAAAGCAATCTGGTCACCTCTAAAATTTAATTATTATAATAACATTTTTATTTAATTCAACACTCTTTCATCACTAGAATATTTAAACAACTATGTACGTCCTATCTCTCAATAAACAATGACTTTAAACTTGAAACCATTATCAACGAATTTTAAAATAAATGTTTGCTTAACTGTTTTGTAGAATGAATCTCCATTTTTTTTTAACACACTTATATAGATGCGCTTTTTGACAAAATGAAAATTATATTTGAAAAATGAGGTAAAGTACGTACCTGATTAAATGGGGTATTCATTTTATTTATTTTTGTCAATTTTAAAGTTATATTGAGGATTAAAAAGTTAAATGCACTAAGGAATCACGAATATACGAAAATTAATAAAAATGCACGATTGCGTCCATATATTTTGAAAATATAATATTTTATTGTATTACTATTTTAAAAATATAGGTTTCTCAACAGAGAGTAAAATTAAAGCAGCCGTTAAAAGTTAAAGGAATACAATCACGTGCGATATGGAAACAATATCAAAACTAAAACAACTTTTTGTTAGAATGCTCTGTGATTATTTAAAGGTCAATAAAGGAACGATTATGGATTTTTTTTTAAACGAAGAGCTAATTTTAGATTATTTTTATTTCATTTAATATCAATCTTTAAAATGCATCCCTTCTCTAAAAACAATTTGAAACGTGATATTGGTTTTAATTCACCTAACAGCCTACTGCCCTCTCATGATGGAATACAGAAAAGAATTGATAAGGGATTCCCTTATGTCCCAACCCAACTCTCAAAATTTGTACAACTGGCTAAATTCTGCGCTGGCTGACCTAAGCTTTACTTTTAAACATTATAATTTTTAAATTTGCGAATAATATTCGAAATCACAATGAATCTGATGGCTTTTACTGAACAACTTGGTGAGTGAAAAAAATTATTAACCCTAAGACTTTATAGTTCGACTTTAGAAAACCCTATACCCTAGATCTATTCATGTATAAAACTATAAAGATGACTGGTAATTGTGTTAAATACATTGTTGTATATTCCTATCTCACTTGTACTAATCCAAATTCCTCTCATTATATATATACTACTATTTTTTTTTTAAAGAAAAGGAACTGCTTGTTCTCGATTGCTTGAATATAAGTTTATGTTAAGCCCTTTTTCCTTCTTTCCCCCTATTTGATACATTGCAAATAAGATTGCTGATTATCTTTACTATTACTGTTATTTCTCTGTATACACCCCCTTCTACTTGGAGAATCATATAAAACCAAAAGCTCTTAATAAATATTTTGTTATTGTTTTGTATTTTTAATTTTTAAAGGGAATTAGGATTTTACTAATCAAAATCTACAGATTGAGATAAAAATTAAAAATTTTATTAACATAAATATGTTATCAAAATGTTAAGAAATGTATTTTTAAGATTTAACTTATCTCAATATATATTTAATTCAGCATACATGTTTGTCGTTTTTGCACATCCTTATTACTAATACTAACTAATCTGGCTGAAATTTTAAAAAATGTTAGGGCACCTCGTGATCATCTAAGCCGCATAATTCTAGTGATTGTGAAGCGTAGATGGAGCCTGAAGTCCTCACCCTTGACAACACCTGTGATGTAATCTGTAAATTTTCATAGAATGTAAAAATGAAAGGTTATCATCATGATTGGGTATGTTTATGTTTTTAAATAGAGACAGCTCGAGTTAGGCTGTATATAGTTGATAGAAAGGCCATAAGTTAGGAAGTTCCTTTTCTTATAATTGAGCTGTCTCTATGGCGTGATCGTAGCCAACCAATAGGAGAGCGCCATTCCAAAAAAAAAAAAAAAAAAAGCAAACGGTGACAGAGATGAAGGATTAAGAACGCATGACGCTCATAACTGTATATCTACAGGGTGTACCAGGTAAATTGGGAATTTCAACAATGGTATTTTAACTGAAATTTTTTGCAAGTAAAAATTAAAATATCCGAATGAAATTTGACACAGTAGTAGATAAAAGGATATAGTTTTTATTTATTCAATGTAGTTTCCATTATTAGCTACAACAGTCTCGAGGCGAGTGCGGAATGAAGCACAGGCCTTGGCGACGATGACCTTGTCCATTTGGGTCATCACCGTGTGAACTGCTTTCTTGACAGACTGGATGGTGGTATGAGGAGCTTTGTTGACATCTCTCTCAACAACGCCCCATACATAGTAGTCGAGGGGATTGAAATCTGGAGAATTAAGGGGCCAAATATCAGGACCCCAGTGACTAGGGACGTTAAGTGTCAGCCACGATTGTGTCTTTTTTGCCTTATGGGCTGGAGCTGAGTCCTGTTGGAAGACATACTTCCTTCCTGCGGCCACCATGTCCATCCAAGGCTTCACAACGGTCTCCAGAACATTGATGTAGGTGTCAGCGTTCATCCTAAGGCCCTTCTCAAAGAAATGGGGAGGCATGACATCACCTTCACTGCTGATAACGCCAAGGACCATTACGGAGGCAGGAAATTTCGTGTGCATCACGACAGGTATCTCTGAGGGGTCTTTACAGATCCAGCGATCATTCCTGGGATTTACCTTTTGGTCCACGTCAAAGTTCTTTTCGTCAGAGAAGAACCTTAGCATGCCAAAAGAGTCGTGTTTCAGGTTGTTGAGGAGGGCAGCAGCCTTTCCTTTTCTGTTATTCTTCATATTCTCAGTCAGCAACTGACCTTTCCGAAGGGCATAAGACTTGAGACCAAGGTCCTCATGGATAGTTCTGACAATTGTCATAGAGCCAACGTCCATTTCCTTGGCTATGGCCCTCATGCTCTTCCCAGGGTTTCCATCAATCTTCTCCTTGACATTTTTGACAAATTCTTCGCCTCTTACCCTGTCCGATCGACGCGAGTGCTTTTTCCTTGTAGCTATCCCCTCTTTGTTACTGTCGGCCTCATCAAACTGCTTCTTGACACGATAAATAGTGGTTTTGGGCAACTTAAGAAAATCCACTATCTCTTTGGGGCTCCTTCCGGCGCGCAGAGCAACGATGATGGCAGCTCGATTTTCAAATTCTCGGTTACTCTTCATCACTACACTGCGCACACATGTACTGTTGCATTTTACATGAATATGGCTACGTAATGAAAAAAAAAACAAGTTTTTAATCTCAAGTAGTTTTTGTTTTATGGACTGTCAAAGTTAGTCCCAATTTACCTGGTACATCCTGTATATATATAAAAATGAATGTTTGTATGTTTGTCTGTTTGTTGGTTTGTATGTCCGGTATACAAATTCGCAGTAGTTCACTAATTCAAACCAAATTTTCCATACATAGGTAAAAAATAACGGGGATGACGATAGGCTATTTTAAAAATATATAAATCATTTATTAAAACTATATATTCAAATTATTCTACTTAGCTCACGAGCAGCGCCCTCTAGAACACTCAGGCGTCCTGCCGGCAGCCAACGGGCGCGCGCCGCCGGCAGGTATATATTTTTATTTTTTGCTATAACTGATCTAATTCAGCGTTTAAAATAACTGATCTTGCTATATTTGCTATGTTTTATTTTGCTATGTTTTATGTGGGCGTTGGGTCTGGGTAGGTCATTCGTCTAGTAGAATATATATATGTGATATGATCCTGTCGACTTTCAATGTGGCAATATGATAATAATGTGGGGAGAGAGAAATAAGGAAACCACAAGTTTGGAATAGGAATTCCAGGCAACCAGCGAGAGAGAGGTAGCGCGAGAGGCTATATCACCGCTGAACGACCGTTTGTGTCCCACGCCACCCCCCAACTGTCCAAAAATAGTCCTGAGGGTTCCAAGAAAAGGCCCCCCTCCGGAATGTGGCCAGTGGCCCAAAATGGCCGTACTTCAGCTACCTTTTATCTACGTCTCTCTCTGATTGACTGTAGGTTTACTTTATTATTCCTGGAAGAGCATACATTATGACATATGTATATATAAATATAAACTGAAAAAGGCCTATCATGCCAAAATCCCTTATATCCCCACTTACTGTAACGTCCTCGTATTTGTTGGTTGACGTTAATCAGCAAGAAGTACTTGGAAGTATAAATAGAAAGACTTTATTTCTTTTAGGCTAACATCAGACATAACATATTAATTAACAGACATAAGTTTACATGTGGTATATATTACAATCAGTCAAAAGGCAACTGCACAGAGTATCACCAGTGATAAATATGTGCTCACTGATAATTTACTATATAGGCATGCCAGCTGCCGTTACACTTACCTCTGGATCCAGCCACAAGTCCAGGATTGAAAAAGGGCGGCAAGGGCCGCAGCCAGGCAAGCGGCCTGAGCTTTCAGCAACTCCCAGTCCCCAGCTTCTCAGGAAGAAAAATCAAACTGTTGTCAATATCCTGTTTCCTTGCCCCCAGTGTTGCTGGACACCTCTTTCCTCCCCCAGGCTATCATCACCCTTCTCTCTCAGTGAAAAAAAAGTCTCTTTGAAAAAAATAATAAAATAAAATAAAGTATAATAATTATTAAAGAAAAATTCACAAAAAATAAACAAAGATAAGAAATATTGAATTAAAAATATATATAATTAATATTGTAGGATCTGGGCATCTTGGGATCAGCTTGGGAATGGTTCAAGGCTCGTGGTGGATCTAGTGTTCTGCCTGAAGATGGTGATTTTAACACCCACAATGGGCTTTTGGCTTGCCCATATGCTTGCTGGAGTCTGGCTTGGTACTGGTGGAGTCAAGTCAAGCACCATAGGTCAGTGGCTTGACTACAGGGAAGGGGCGTTGAGTCCACCTTGGACTCTTGCACGGGTTTAAGTCAGCCACAATGGGACATGTGGCTCGACCACCAGAAAGGGGTGTCTGAGTCCATCTCAGACTAGCTTGGTAAGGCCAGGTTATCAACCACAGGTCAGGTGGCTTGACCACAGGAAGGGCTGTCTGAGTCTATCTTGGACTCTGGATTGTTGTTGTCAAGGCCGAAGGTGGCCTCAGGCTCCATATCTACACCTCAGAATCACTAGAGGTTTGCAGCTTAGATCGGCAAAGGTGGGACATGGTTAGGTTAGGTGGGGTTCTGGGCGATTTTGGCATACTATGGTCACGAGGTTGTCCTAACAATGAATAGTATGTGTGTGTGTGTATTTGAATAAAAAACTAATTTTTATGCATACCTACTCGGGCAAAAATTTTTACGGGTAAAACCTGAGTAATAAGTTTCTACAATTTCCTTTTTGAGATAAGGAGAAATATTAATTTGAGATAAAGGTATTTTAAAATATAAAATATTGATATTATGCGCAACATAAAAATAAAAATTTGTAAAATCTCATTATATTTTTGTGAAATAAAATTTAAAATATATATATTTTGTTTGAAATATATAAAATAAAGTAATCCTTAAAAGTAAATATAATATTCTGTTTATTTATTATAGACCGCTTGTTTATTATTGTTTTTGTTTTCGAATCTAGCATTTTTCAAGTTCTATAAGCATTTTTTGTTTTAAAAACATAATAAAGTTTTACATCACTTAGAGAACCCCATTTAAAAAACATTTTAAAATATTTGGTTCAAGAAACATACACATATTATAAGGTAAAAAATATTTTCCTGATATTAGTATCAAAATATTAACACGCGATCGGTTCATTAAACTTTTACAAGCCTTTCCACAAGAGAGTGAATGCAACATACTAAACAAAATGAAATTATTTTATAGTCGATTTGAAAAATAACATTGTTTTTATATGGCAAAGACAAAATATACTATTAAATAGTTATAATTTACTTCCTATTACTCTTACTTTTGCTATAGAATAAGCACCAATGCCCTATATTTGACATTCTGACCAAACTATACGCGCGCGTTGTCAATAACTTTTTAATAAACTACTGAAAAATATTGTCATTATCCAAAATGCACAACTACTATTATAACCTCAAGACACAAGTCTCTAAGTTCCACACTTCTACCGCAGCCTATGAGTTAATGGTCATTGTTTTTCAATGGCTAATGGAAGCACTTCAATAAAATAATCCCTTGTATCAAAATTAAGGTGAAAACAGCAGGCTTCCCCCCAGGGACCAGTTTCTTTTACAATTTATAAAAATTCAAATCTCTAGCTCCCTCAGCAGAGCTGGCTGCTACAGGGCGCGTCCCCAGGTGGCTGATAGGGGATCAACCTTCAGATATAAAGGCCAGCTGTGAAACAAGTAGAATAACTGATGAATAAGCAGTCGTGGACCAAAAATCTCTTTAAAAATCCCGAGTTCAACTGACCCGTTTGATGGACCTCAGCAAGGGTCCCACTCCAGGGATACGGAGGAGCTGTGTCTGTACTCGTGTTAGAGTCAGCAGCAAAGGCTTCCATGTTAGGAACGGACTCAAATTACAGGCAAAGTCAAACTTTCACCAAAGTGTGCCTGGATCATGGTGACATGATCAATGAAAGCTGCACCCCATTGTGGATTTGCATGCTGCATTGCCTGTTACGCATGCAATTCGTGTAATATTTACACAAGAAACAACAACAAATCCCAAGCTTTCTTGCATGAAATCTTTAGAGAATTGAATTACAATGTTTACAATAAACTTATCCCTGGAAACCTGATGTTTCCATCTTAATAAATGGAAGTCCTTGTTTGCTAAACATGACTTCATCTCATACAAACTCTCTAAACATCTGGTAGAAAAATGTAAGTTCTCATTAAGGTATCATGTAACGACATTCTAGTTGCTCTCTATGTGGGTTGTTACACAGCTTTATTGTTTTGTATTGGATTAGTTCTTATTTTCTTATAATCTATAATTGTGCTTTATCATCCATAAAGATGAACGAGAGTCCGACCCACCCCTTAAAACCTTACATAGGGCTCCAGTATATTGTCTCTGTACCGCTGAGAAGTCAGGGTGCCGCCATCAAACACATGTAATGGCGTGCGTGCGTCTAACATGATACCATCCCAGACCTTGGTGACCGTAACGGTCCCTTTCTCTGATGTCTGAGGGATGGTTTCGAGACCCGGTTTCTCTCCAGATCAGTACACGTCTAGAATCCGTGTTAAAGACTAAACCTTGACTCGTTACTACAAAGAACAGGAGCCCACTGATTTTGGGTCCAAGACTGATGTTGTCTGCACCAATTTAGATGAGTCATTTTTTTTGGATGGCAATGAGAGGGATACAAACCTTCGGCCATCTTGCATACATCCCTCTCTCATTGAGTCTTCTGTAAACTGTTTGCCTTGTTATCATGGTTCCATGGCCGAAGAGAGCTCCATTGTTAGCTGTCTGGCTGTCATGGTTTTGTTACGTTTGGCCGTTAACTTCAGATAACGTTCTTCTGATGAGGTTGTGATTCTCGGGCGACTCTTCTGGAGATGTCTCCTGTTTCTTGAAATTGTTTCCAATGATTCGAAACCACTTGATGTTTTGAGCCATAAGAGGACACCTCTCCCTAAAGGACACTTTAGCTCTGCAATTAGGTGTCCTTAACAGGGAGGTAGTTCTACTGTATATATTTGGTGATCCCCTAGAAAATGTCCACTAGCAGTGAATGCTGTGATGAAATTATCTGACTTCAATTTGACACTTACCTCAAAACAACCAAAAGCTCTGATCCCTTGGGGTGTTTAATTAAAGAGGTTAGACTTTATTATGGAAGAGTATTAAATACAGTTAAACCTGTCTATAGTGTCCTCTCTTGGGAATCACCAAAATAGGGTGCTATAGAGAGGGGGTGCTATAGACAGTCACTTTTAATTTAAATCGCATCGTACTACGTATTTAAAATCGGGCGCTATTTAGAGGGGGTGCTATAGACAGGTTTAACTGTATATGATTATAGCTTTTACCTTTTTTTTTTACTCTCATAGAATCTGGGGTAAATCCAGGTATAATAAATTTCCTTTCCTCCAACTTACCCAGATTAATCTATTTATTAGTTTGATTGTCTTAACTAAGTTTTCCTGTATATAAATATCATATTACCTTTATATGATTAGCTTTAAAAAATAATAATAATGCTTATTACTGGTACTGTTACTCTTATTCCTGCATGTACCCTACATTTCTACTCTGAGAATCTGAAAGGACTTAATAAAGCCTTTTGTTGTTGTATTATGGAAGAGTAGGTATCTATATCTGTGTGTAAATTGTTGCACAGAATCGGACAGAATGCAGTTCAGTTTCTTTCCAACTGACGAACCAGAAGACAAAATAGAAGAGCAGCAGATCCCAGTCAGCTACAGTCCTGCCACAGAAGTTAAGATCACAGAGGAGCACTACAAGGTAAGTTGTATACTCCCTATGACAAGGCTGGAGCTCCTTTGTCAGAGAACAAACAGTGTTGAAAGATTTTCAGCTCCACTTCTTTGTTGGCCATTGTCCAAACTTCACATCCACATACAGGGATACTATACAAACAAAACTTCCTTCAGTTACATGTTTAAATCTTTTCTTAAAAACTCTCTCTGGTTATTTATCATAAAGCCATATACATATATTTGCCTTTGCAATTCTAACTTCAGCTTCTTTGCATCTTTTATTCTCATTTAAGATGCGCTCAAGATAATTAAAATATTTTTTTTGCTTGTTCAATCTCCATGTTATCAATATTAATTTTGCACCTTTTCAGTGGAAAAACAATTATTAGACTCTGTTATGTGGGCGAGACTTCTTCTTCATCTCAGTAAAAGGAATACTGGGAAGTCAGGATTCTGGGGGTATATGGAGCAAACAAACATCTTCATTTATTTCTATAGACAACTTGTTAAATAATGTACTAAGTGTCAACCTGCAACCCCAAAACCTATTATTGACTTATCCATTGATGAGCTCTACTCATCCCCAGCAGACACCCCCACAACAGCGTTGTTACTGAAACGTCACACTATTAATTTATTTGGATTATGTTACAGAAACATCACCCACTATTAATTTATCTGGATTAGGTCTTTGTATCTTTGGGCTATAATCTATAATCCAATTGTGCTCTATCATATGGTCCCAATTGTTTCAACTGTTGCTATAACAACGTAAAATCTTGGTTCTGCTATTGTCCCAATGAGGTTCAACTGTTCAAACCTTATAATTATCTGAGTCAGCAAACACAAGTCAGTCCCTGGTTTAATACAATGACCCCTATCTCTGTGTTGTATAGTACAGAGATATCAATAGCGTGGTAAATCTTTAATTTTAAGGTTCCAGCTTATGTTGGGGATTTGTTACATATCTTAACAATACATTGAAATTATGATAAGGCACAATTTGGATTATAGATTATAAGCACAAGATATAACACTTTTTTTTTTGCTTATCCTTAGTACGTGTGATACAGGCAATGATAATCATGGTGGGTAAAAGTAGGCGACTGCTTTTACTGTAAGTGCTCCATATATCTACATATGTGAAAAGCAGTTTGACTTTTGCACATACAAATGTGCCAGAGCCCCGTTTGGTTACTTGCACCTGCTGGTGGAGCTGGACTTTTGCAAGAATCGGGGGCCATTGGAGCATTTTTTTTTTTAATCAGAAAAAAGTGCCCAATGCGGGAATCGAACCCGGGTCGTAGCGGTCGAAAACCAACGGTTTACCATCCTTCCACAGACCCCCAGTATAACAAATAAAAACATTAAGATGCAAGTGTTTCTTTCACAAATAAATCAAACTTCTTCTGTCACACTCACGTCTTAATGTTTTCATTTGTTATATATAGATGACGTGTTTTTGCTTTGTTTTAAACCCAAGGTAATAAGACCAAATCCAAATGAATAAATAGTGTGTGATGTTTTGGTAACAGCATTGTTACTGAAATGTCACATAATATTTATTTATTTGGATTTGGTCTTATTACCTTGGGTTTAACTCCACCTTTGCTGGTCCCAGTCCGGATGAAAAAGGAGGAGAGGGAGCAGTAACAAGCTTGCTAAAAAACCTGGGCTCAGCTGGCCTGGCTGATAGTACCCTGTAAGGGCTCCTAATCCAGGGATACAGGATGAGCAGTGTTTGTACTCCATGTTAGGAGTTGTTGCACATGGCGTCTGTTCCTCATGTCAGAGGCGGCCATTTCTTTTGGACCTAAGTCGGCCTGCCATTGAGTAGTGCTCCCAGTTTTAACGACAAAGGCAGACACATTCTACTTCACCCAGTCATGATGGTTGTCAAACAAACACCATTAGGGGTCACAACTTGATATCCTAATATGATTGAGTAGAGATAAGAAAGAAGAAGAAGACTTTGGGTTTACAATAAAATTACTTCAAATGTTTATAAAAACACCCTCCTCTGTTTCCAATTTGTACTGGAATCTGTCAGCAGAGTAACAGAGATCAATAACTAACTGTCCAATGTCTGCCTCAGGTGGTGAAAGGTTTCAAGAATCTCACCAAGCTCCCCAAGTTCAGCCTCACATACCGCCGCTGCAACAATGTCGGCAAGAAGGAGATCAAGGAGCAAGGCATTCTCTCTGCCTTCAGCCAGAACTCTGACGTTGTGCCAGGGGTTTATGAAGGTAGGGCAATTTTAAAATTTTTATTATCTCTCAATACAGGTGGTACAGGCCATGATAATCATGGTAGATAGAAGTTGGTGACTGCTTTTACTGTAAATGCACCACATGTCTATACATGTGAAAAGCAGTTTCGACTTTTGCACTTACAAATATGCCATAGCTCCGTTTGGTTACTTGCACTCGCTGGTGGGGCTGGATTTTTGCAAGAATTGGGGGCCATTGGAGCATTTTTTTTTTATTTGAAAAAAGTACCCAATGCGGGATTCGATCCTGGGGTAGGTAATTTAGAAAAAAAAAAAATTCTCCTCCTGTCAAAATGACATAAAGATCCTTTGCATTAAAGCTATTGGCCCTCTAAGCATTGATAATCACCCTAGCCCTCCAGGTGGATGTCACGAGATGCCACTTTGTATCTGTATGGACTGGGGAAGTGTCATCTTATAATTAACTTCCTACTTTCACAAACAATGTACGGGGGTCGGTGGACGATGGTCTAAACCTTTGGTTTTCTACTGCTACGACCTGGGTTCGATTCCCGCATTGGACACTTTTTCTGTTTAAAGAAAAAATGCTCCAATGGCCCCCGATTCTCACAAAAGTCCAACTCTACCAGCGAGTGCAAGTAACCAAACGGGGTTCTGGCATATTTGTAAGTGCAAAGCCGAACTGTTTTTCAAATGTGGTGCACTTACAGTAAAAGCAGTCGCCTACTTCTACCCACCATGATTATCATGGCTTGTACCATGTGTGTACTAGGGATAAGCAAAAAAAAAAACAAAACAATGTACAACTAGAATTCTATATTTTCTGTCTACCTTAGATGTATCAGACCAAAAGATTGAAACCAGTACCTACCCAATGGGTGTGGGTTTGCCCATACAGGTAAATCTGACACTAAGGACCCATCTGATCTCCTTTACCAACTACAGTACTCTGATGCGCTCAGAAATGACTTGTTTTAGTATTAAACAGGGGTTCAGTGAAAGGGTGGTCTAAACTATTTGTTTTCGACCGCTACGACCTGGGATTGAATCCCGCTTTGGGTACTTTTTTCTCGCAAAAGTCCTACCCCACCAGCGAGTGCAAGTAACTAAATGGGGCCTGGCACATTTGTAAGTGCAAAGTCGAGCTATTTTTCAAATGTGTAGACATGTGGTGCACTTACAGTAAAAGCAGTCACTAACTACCCAACATGATTATCATGGCCTGTACCACTTGTACTAGGGATAATAATAATAATAAAAAATAGCCTCATTACATCCAGGAAGGTTGTTGCTATGGTCTCTCAAGAGAGGTTTTAGTGCCTATTTATAAGTGACTTGAATCTGTGTACTTAGGAGTTGCCACATTAATTGGCATCTCCTTACTCTTAGGGAAGAGAACAAGTCAGAAGGAGAGAGGTCTGGAGGGAAGTTTGGGGGATACCTTTCTATGCCAAATATTGAACAACCGGAAGGGCCGTGTAAGGTCGAGCATTATCGTTTAACAGGATCCACATTTTTTCATCCATAAATCTGGTCTTTTGAATCTAATAGCTTCATGCAAACCACAAAGAATATCCAAATGCATGTATTGTGTTATTGTTGAACCTTGTTCAAGAAACTCAAAGTGAACAAGACCTTTAAAATTGAAAAAAAAAAAGTAATTAACAAGTTTTAATCATTGATTTTGTTTTTCTTTATTTTTTTGGGCCTTGGTTGTCCTTGTTAAACCCATTCACTTGACTGATGTTTTGTTTCTGGTCATAAGCATAAACCCATGTCTCTTCACCTAAGATTATTTGTTTCAGCATGTCTGTGTTATTCTGGTAACTTTGAAAGTCTAGCCTCTCGTTGTTCCATTGTGAACAAACCGAGCTGCTCTCTAACTATTTTCAAATCTTTGCTTACTATTGATTGCACTAACCTGTATGCTATCTAATTGTGTTCTCACCTCTCTGAATGTCTCTCCTCCTCCAGGAGGACTCAAGGTGTGGGACTGTGCTTATGACCTGTTGGACTACCTCAGCACCAACAGCCAGCTTCTCAAGTCCGGGATGAAGGTCCTTGAGGTGAGATTTTTGAGATACTTCTCACACTGAAGAAATCTCCTCCTAGCTGATCTATAATCTCACATGTTTTTTTTTCAGCTTGGTTGCGGAGCAGGATTGCCAGGAATTTTTGCCCTCTGTAAAGGAGCCAATGTTGACTTCCAGGATTTTGTAAGTTTCTATTTTTGTTGTTGTTTCATATCCCCTTTTACCCACAAGGTAATAAGACCAAATCCAAATCAATAAATAGTGTGTGATGTTTCGGTAACAACGCTGTTACCAAAACATCACACTATTTATTTATTTGGATTTGATCTTATTACCTTGTGTTTGTAATCTATAATCCAAATTGTGCATTATCATCCCCTTGTACCAAGAATACACGAATTCCATGAGTCCTTGCTCCTCAAGCTTGATCTCATGGAATGGGGTGTATGGATGCAGCTTTTGTTGATCATGGCATCATGATTCAGGCACACTTTGTCTCTCTTTTTGCATATAACAATTTTATAGACAGTGTAGCATCTTTTTATTTATGATAAAGTACAATTTGGATTATAGATTGCAACTACAAGAAATAAGACCTAATCCAAATAAATCAATAGTGTGTGATGTTTCGGTAAAAACATTGTTACCATTATCAGACAAAAAATAAATGAGGAAAAATATCACAGCATGTTCTTAAATGTTATCAATTTTAGGTTGTCTTAGAAAACTTTTTTTCTTATTTGCTATCTTGTTTACACACTTGATACAGACCTTACTGCAATGATATAAGTTATTGAATGAGAGGGTTTGGCTCATCAGTAGTGAACTCTCTCAGCGGTTTCGCCAAATTAATCTCTAGACCGCTCTACTATTGTATTAGATTGGGATATACCCTGTATTTTCTATGGAAGTCAGCTTAGGGGTGTTTAGTGAACCTATGGACATAAGCTTATAGGTATGTAGAGGTACATACATATAATTTCAAGTTATTTTTATATGTATTATATGTTTATGTTTGTATCATTTATATGTACGAGGTGTGTTCAAAAAGTATCGCAACTTTTGAATTTTCGCGGGTTACGTATATTCAAATTTCGATCTTTTTGTGGCTTTATGTTGGTACTCATGTCTCTCACTTATGCCGACAAGCTCGGCCATTTTGAATGTTCACTTAATTGTTGACAGCTGCTTTGCTTGCAGGTGTTTTGGATCGTCTTCGATTTTTACATATTAAAAAAAATGGATCAAAGAACCTGTATCAAATTTTGTGTGAAAAACGAAATTAAGTGCGCGGATGCATTCCGAATGTTGACTGTGGCATATGGAGAAGCTACCTTGGACCGAAGCAACATTTATCAGTGGTACAAAATGTTCTCAGAAGGCCGAGAAGATGTGAACGACGAAGAGCGTGCCGGATGCCCGAGCACTTCAACAACAGACGAAAAAATTAATGAAGTGGAGAAAATGATATTGGCCAATCGTCGAATCACCGTTAGAGAAGTTGCTGAGGACCTAAACATATCGATTGACTCATGCCATTCGATTTTTATCAATGATTTGGGCATGAGACGGGTCGCCGCGAAATTCATACCAAAATTGCTCAATTGCGACCAAAAACAACATCGCATGAACATTGCTAATGAGATGTTGGACTCTGTCCGCGACAACCCAAATTTGCTCCAGAGGGTCATAACTGGTGACGAAGCGTGGGTTTATGGTTATGACGTGGAAACCAAAGCTCAATCATCTCAATGGAAGCTGCCGCACGAACCAAGACCGAAAAAAGTGCGCCAAGTTCGGTCGAATTTGAAAGTTTTGCTGACAGTTTTCTTTGATTGCAGGGTGTGGTGCATCATGAGTTCTTGCCACAGGGTAGAATGGTCAATAAGGAATATTACCTGCAAGTTATGCGCAATTTGCGCGAAGCAATCCGCCAGAAACGCCCGGATTTGTGGAAGAACAAAAATTGGCTTTTGCACCACGATAACTCCCCTGCTCACACATCGTTGCTTGTGCGCGACTTTTTGGCCAAAAACAACACACTAATGATGCCGCAGCCACCGTATTCCCCAGATCTGGCCCCCTGTGACTTTTTCTTGTTCCCTAAACTGAAGAGGCCCATGAAAGGACGACGTTACGCTACGCTTGACGAGATAAAAACGGCATCGAAGGAGGAGCTGATAAAGATTTTTAAAAAATGATTTTTTGAAGTGCTTCGAAGATTGGAAAACCCGTTGGCACAAGTGTATAATATCTCATGGGGATTACTTTGAAGGGGACAAAATAGGTATTCATGAATATATAAATAAATAATTTTTGAAAAAATACAAAAGTCGCAAAATTTTTGAACACACCTCGTATGTACCTCTACAGACCTATAAGCTTAGGTCCATAGTTTCACTAAACACCCCTAAGCTGCCTTCCATAGAAAACTCAGGGTATATCCCAAACCAATCCAATACAATAGTAGAGTGGTCTAGAGATTATTTTGGTGAAACCGCTGAGAGGGTTCACTGCTGATGAGTCAAGACCTCTCATTCAATAACTTATATCATTGCAGTAAGGTCTGTAGAGATAATATTTGATGATATTATAATTAAAAATAAACACATTGCCAGTAAATTTATTTGTTACAAATTTTATCAATAGATGGCAATTTAATTTATAAAGATGTTATATATAAATTACTTATTTTTAGATTTATTTGTTGAATTGTAAAATAGAAAGTTTCCATTTTTTCCCTCTCTCTTCATTTTTAGCTTTTGGAGCAGTAGGGTTGGTTGGTAATGACATGAAGGGTGTGTAGAACGTGGATGTTCTCCGAGTGAGCACAATCCCCAACATCCTGCTCAACACCAAGTCTGAGGAGTGGCCGGATCTTCCCCAGAGATGTTCCTTCATAGCCGGGGACTGGGGGGCCGTGGCGGACTTTCTGGAAGCCCAGCAGGCCAGGTGGGTGCTTCAGCCAACATTCAGTAGATCACTAGAGTCCTCTTGTTGTTGTTGTTTCTTATCCCCATTGTGTAATGATTACATGAGTTCATGCTCCCCAAGCCATGGAATGGGGAGTAGGGGTGCAGCTTTCGTTGATCACAGCACCATGATCCAGGCACACTTTAGTAAAAATCTGACTTTGCCTGTAATTTGAGTCCGTTCCTAACATGGAAGCCTTTGCTACCAACTCTAACATGAGTACAGACACAGCTCCTCTGTATCCCTGGAGTGGGACCTTTGCTGAGGTCCATCAACCGAGTCAGTTGAACTCAGGATTTTTAAAGAGGTCTTTCTCCTCTTTCTAATAATACTGCTGTTGGTCCGCGACTGCTTATTTGTCAGAGTTATTCTGCTTGTTTCGCAGCTGAAGGTCTTTCCCATATCCACCATCTGGGGACGCGCCCTGTAGTAGTCAGCTCTGTAGAAGGGCTAGTCCTCTTTCATGCTATATGGTTGTTCCTCAGGCCTCTTGTACATATTGGAATGCCAACCTGTGACATCTTGTTGTAGGAACAGTCTGAATATATTTGTTCACATAGGAATGAAAGTCTAGTTATTTGTGAAAAGGGAAAAATACAATTTGGGTAAAAAGTTTCTTTTCATTTAGGTGTTGCAAGCTTTCAATCAAATATCTGCTCTTCAACATGCAAATACTTTTATGTACAATATCAAAATGATATTTCTACAATAATAATTGAATTTAAAATTTAAAGATAAAAAAAAGATAATTTGGGAATAAATTGAACTGATCACCTTACTGAACCTACCAGCTTTCTGAACTGACCTCTTCACTAAACCTACAATCTCTCTTAACTGAGCACCTACCTTAGTGAACCTACCACCTTTATGAAATGATCACCTTACTGAACCCACAACCTTTCTGAACTGACCATTTTACTAAACTCACAACCTTTCTGAACTGACTACCCCATTAAACCCACACTCTTTCTTAACTGACTACCTACCTTAGTGAACCTACTACCTTTCTTAACTGACCACCTCACTGAACCCACAGACAATCTTTCTTATCTGACCACCTACCTTTCTGAACATACCACCTTAATGAACCTAACCACCTTACTGAACCCACAACCTTTCTGAACTGAACATCTCTATGAATTAACCACCTTACTCATTCTACCACCTTTCTGAAGTCAAAATTGACCTGACCAGACCTAATACAACCTCCCAATTAGAGATCACCTCTAGGAGAGGCCAGGAGTATCTATGATATTTGTGCTGAGGTCTTATTCTGCTGTCCATTGAGAGTGTATGTATCTCACAGGTACGACCTGATCCTGACCTCAGAGACCATCTACAGTCTACCTAGCCAGCCTCGGCTGATCCAAGCCATGGAGAGACTTCTGCATCCTGCCGGCAAAGTGTGAGTAACATCTACAGGTTTACTATGTTACTTATATCAACAGGTATCCTTTCTAATCTAGAGACAGTAAGCTTGCTTGCTGTTAAACAAAGTGTTTTTGGGTTCATATTCAGATATAAGAAAATTGCGATATACTTTTATAAAAAGTATGCCTTATGCAATAAGTTTCTTTATTCCAAAAAATGCTGCGAGGTTTCAAGTTCTCGCTCTTCAATGGGCGAAGTTACAACTGAGTGAGCACAGATACTGTTCTTATTTTTCAATATGATATCATATAAAATATAAGAACAGTATAAAGAGGAGGATAGACATCCCATAGTAATTCTGTCATACTTCAAATAAAGATTAAGCAGCCATCATTTAGTAAATCTCACCCTCCCTGTACTCACTCTCAGTTGTAACTTCTTCACCTGTTGAAGAGTGAGAGTTTGAAAGCTTGCGGTGTTTTCGTAATAAGGAAATTATTGTGTAAGTTATGAAAATGGCATCTCCTTATCGTGCAACTGAAAGTTGCTGATGGCTTGTGCCTTCTATCGGAATAAATATCAACTATTCTCGTTCATTTTTAATTATTCCAGAATTGGCCAAATACCCATTCTTGATTAATCAAGAAAAGTTAACCACAGACTTATTATTCTTATTGTGTAAGGTTTTTAGATATATATACAGGGTGATCCAAAAGTCCCGCACAACTTTAAAAATTAATAACTCCGCGAATATTTGCGCTAGAGCAATGCGGTAAACACCATTGTGTTCAGGATGCAATGGGATTTTTTATGGCAAATAATGAAAAATTCGAAATTGATTTTAGTTAAAACTTTATTCGCTAGATGGCGCTCTACCAGAATCAGAGATTCAGCGGCCAAATTGTTTGATAGATTGAAAAATATAACTGAACGACACGTATTTTTCCTTTTTGAATACCAGGAAAGAACCCTAATAATATCAAATGATAAATTAATAAAACCCCATTTTGCCAAAAGTTAGAAGAATTGGTAGACGATTTTTAAATACAATCTGAGATATGTAAAATAGGTATATGCAAATTAAAACATGTAGCAAAAAATATTTATATTTTAGATGGAGTTTTGTGAAATAGATTGAATGTTTGAAAATAAATACTGATATCAATACAGGATTTTTGAAATGTTAATATAGTACCAAAAATTATGATGGCACTACTAATAGGATTTCGTGCTATAAGGAATGTGTAGTTTCTTGACTGATTGGCGACCCTTGACTATTTAACTGGATATTTGTCATGATCCAACAAATGAAATATAGAGGGGAGTGACAAAATATATTTGTCGTACTTTATTCCAAATATCCTATGGGTTTGTCAAATGTTATCATTGTTTATTATACTGTACATAATTTTGAAAATGTATTCCCTCAAAAAAACATAATTTTTAAATCGACCTTTTGCGTTGAAAAACGTGGTAGTAAAATCATTTTGTATTATATTTTGCGCAAAATTTCTAAATTTGGGGGGATACAGAGAATATTCCTTATGCTATTTCTTCTAATGAGCGAAAAGCGATAAACTAAACATAAGGGGTAAAATTGTGTATACCAGTGTTATTCGAGAAGTTATAACACTTTGGCCTGCGCGACATAATATAAGATGTGGGCAAATGACAAACAAAAGTATTACTGTTCACAGAAATAAAAAGAGTCAAGATGTGAGGACAGCATTTATTATTCCCATAACCCAAAACAAAGAGCCGCAAAATATAACACATGAGGTAACTGCCTTCTCTCTTGTATTAGGTCACAATCCTTGCTCAATGTGGCGCCCTTCATTCTCAAACACCTCCTGCAGACGATAGATGACAGAATGGTCACAATTAAATAGTTGAAATTTATAAAACGTGCCATCTGATAGAAGCCTTCAACATGGCCAATGTGGTAGGCCGGCATCGATAAAAACGCGACTTAATGTACCCCCATAACCGAAATTGTAAGACGTCAAGTGTGGTGATATTGGAGGCCACTGGTATATAAAGTGACGAATTATCACAGGATTTTCACCGAACGTATCCTTCAGCAATTGTTTGGCACCGCGGGAGATATGAGGAGGTCCTCCATCTTGCATGAATGTTATTTCGCTTAGTGCTTGTCTGTCCTGCAATATGGGAATAACCTTTTCTCTCAAAAGTTGAACATAACGTTCACCGGTTTTAAAAGTTCTTCCATTGATTTTTTCAAAGAAAAATGGCTCAATAATAAAAGAAGAAGTGAACCCACACAAAACTGTAACTCTGTGCTGATGAAGTGGTATTTCTGTAAAAATCATAGGGTTTTCTGTTGCCAAAATGAGGCAGTTTTGAATGTTAAATTCTCCCTTTAGATAAAAGTGAGCATCATCTGTTCTTAGAACATTTGACAGCCAGTTTTCATCAATATCAATTTGCCGGAAAACCCATGCAGCGAATTCTTGACGCATCTCAAAATCGCTGACTTTCAACTCGTGAAAACTTTGAATTTTGTTAGGGTATTTTTATAGAAAAATTTTAGATGTGTGTTCTCTCCAAACTGTTCCATACGAAATCCCCGTTTGTCGAGAAAATTGTCTAGCACTTACTTCTCCATACGTGGATAACGTTTCAATAGCTTCAGCATTCTGCAAAACCGTAACAGCCACTGACTTGCATGTCGATGGTCTTCCACTCCGAGGTTTTGCTTTCAGAGATCCAGTTTCCTCAAAACTTTTAATCAATCGCTTTAGAGAGTAGCAACTCATTGGTCCTTTACCGCTTCGAATATCTTTAAAGGGACGAAACGCTCGTAAAGCTTCAGTGGCAGATTCTGAATCACAATTAAAAAAATTCCCCAAAAGTGCTTTATCCTGTAGTGACGGCATTCCAGGGGGAAGGGGAGAAGTCCGACCACACCTCCTTGCGGTTCCCCCTGGACCCTTGGAATATTTGACCAAATTCTGGTTCGTTTCCAAGATGACTAACGTTGCAATGGCACCCATTTTTAAATGAAGAGCAAAATTGTTATCTTCAGTAATACTACCGCGTCCGGGGTAACCGCCGCGTCAGGAGCTGCAGCTCGAGCTCATGATGAGAAATCTACTACAACTCAATATAAATGGTACCCAGAGGAAAATAAAGAGCTGACTTGTCTTCTCTGTGACAACAATGTACATATTACTTGTCCTCAGGAGACAAAATTGAATCAGAATCTGTGATTCAATATCAAAGATTATACAACACTACGAGAGGACAGACCGGGAAAATTCGGAGGAGGACTTGCCGTTTTGATTAAAACTCTAGAAATCAAATTTAAGGAAATCACCTATAATCAGAGTAAGCCTAGAGAAAGCACGACAGAAGCTCAGGCAATAGAAATCTATCTTACAGATGAAACAATTCCAATCATAAATGTTTATCACCACGATAATACTAGCATCAATACAGGCCTGATAGAGACATTAAGTGAAGCGTCTTCGGATATCGCAATCATACTTGGTGATTTTAACGCCGAAAGACTAACTTGGGGATCACCTGTCCAGGATAACAAAGGTCAGCAGGTTGAGGACATGCTAACTGACCTCGAACTTACACCGTTAAATAACGAAAAGAACACCTATCTATCCAAGTCCACAGGCACAGAATCCGCAATAGACATCACAGCGATAAATTACAACCTCGCACCCACAAGACAATGGAAAATTCTGAAAAGTGCAATCTGTGACCGCAGACCAATTTTAACAACCCTAAAATTCAAAATTGAGAGTGTCCAACAGAATAAAAGAACACTGGAAAAAAATTCACAGAAAAGCTTGAAGAACTGTGCAACGAATAATTAAATCACAGAACGATTGACAAAAAATTGGAAAAATTCTCTTCGAACATATCCAAAGCTGCAAAAGTATCGATACCTAGAGGTAGACGTAAAGACCTGTGAATACTTTACTGGAAGGACCACAACATCGAGGCAATGATTACAGAGAGAGACAATATCAATGAACTTCTTAAAACAAATAAAACAGAAGAAATCATAAAGGAACTCATTGAAATTAGTCACAAAAAAGAACAAGAAATTTGGATATTCAAATAAGAGAGAGAAAAATGGGCAGAATTCTGCGAAAAAAAAAAAGGATCCAAAAAAGGAAAGCCATCACTGGAATATAATTAGTGTTATAAAACAATCAAAACCAACACTAATCCTCCAATACTCTAACCGATATGAATAGCGAGAACGAACAAACAGATGGCTGAAATAATTGCTGGATATCTTTCAAGCACTTCCAGACTCAGCTATAAGAATGGAGGCAGGACTCTAAAAAATAATGTAAACAGGTTAGTTAAACAAGCAAGAAATTACCATTAACAAGATATTTACCCGAGAAACTTCACACTGAATGAGCTAAACTCATCAATAGGAAAGTTAAATCCAAGATGTCACCTGGAGATGCTCTAATCTTTGGTCAAATGAATAAACACTTTGGAGACAAAGCTAAAAATCAACTCCTACGAATACTGAAGATTTCATGGCAAACTGGTAACTACCAAAGAATTGGAAGATATCAATTATAGTGCCAATACTGAAACCAAACAAAGATGCCAAGGAATCCAAGAACTATCGGCCAATTGCTCTTAACCAGCATACTTTGTAAAATAACAGAACAAATTATCCACTCTAGGCTCATAGTCTGGCTCACTAACAATAATAAAATGAACTTCTACCAAATTTCCTATAGATCCAGACACTGTACACCTGATCAACTGTTCTACTTCTGTCAATCAATAATAGATTTCTAGGAAAAACCGCCAAAGAAGACAACGGCCGTATTTCTGGATATGACCTCAGCTTTTGATCGAGTGTAGAAATTATTTGAAAGGCTGCACAACATCGGAGTAAGAGGAAAAACCTTAATCTGGATTGCAGACTTCTTAAGGGAAAGAAGGATAAAGGTTCGGGTCAATGGAACATTTTCCAAGGACCGAAGAACATGGGCTGGTGTACCTCAGGGATCTGTACTCAGTCCTCTACTCTTCTCGCTATATATTAACTGTTGTTTATGTAAATAGATGAATATTATTTGTATTATTTAAAGCCTCATTATGTAAAAATATATGTATATATAAATTGGACATTTGTTGTTGGCCATTATCAAGTTTGAGCTCTTGTACGTCTAATTACGACACAACAAAAGTGGCGACGAGGATGCACGATCTACAGAGCTAGTAAAAAGGAGGAAAACGGCGTCTATGCAAGTATAACAACTACATCTTTTAAACTATCTGGATCAAGAAAACAAAGGAGTAGAAAAGATCAGCATGACAAGTTCAAAGTTAATAGTACCTTTTAGATGCTATAGCCCAGTGGAGGACACTTCGATCTTTTTGTACAAAAATTTGAGGCTTTATTTTTGGCATCTGAAGGAGGAGATTAAAGTGCTGATTTTGACCTCGCTACTAGATTCTGAAACGTTGAAGCAGGGAAACGACATTTTCTTCCTGGTCTAATGAAAGATCAACCCTATGATACTATCATTCAAAGAATTAAGCTGCATTTGGATCCAAAGAAGAAAGTGATACCACAGCGATGCAGATTTTTAAAGAGAATTCAACAGGAAGGAGAATCAATTTCGGAATATCTTAGAAAATTGAAACATTTAGCAATAAATTGTAATTTCGGCGATATGCTGGGAACCATGATGCGAGACCGTTTTGTGGCTGGAATCAAGTTGGAAAGCCTGCAAAAGAAGCTACTACAAGAAAACGACGATGTCACCCTGGATAAAGTTTTGCAGTGGCGATCTCGTTCGAACTGGCGGAGATAAATACAAGAGAATTACAAGATAAATTAGTGGCCAAGATATCCCCTGTGAATGGAAAAGATATGGATACACCCTTAGAAAAAAAAATTAAAGCAGTGATAGAGGCGCCTGAACCTAAATAATGTTTCGCAATTAAGATCTTTCATAGGACTCTTAATTTATTATTATAGATTCATAAAGAATATAGCAAACATTTTAGCGCTATTCTATCAACTTTTGAATAAAAATTGTAGAAGGAATTGGACGAAAGAATATCAAATGTTATTTAAAAAATGTAAATCATTATTAATGGACTATGGACTAGGCGTAATTCTGAGTCATAGAAATGATAGAAAGGAAGAATGCCCTATAGCTTTTGCTTCTAGAACATTAACTGAAGCGGAAAAAACATTTCTCTCAACTAGAAAAGAAAGCGTTGAGCATAAATTTTGGCGTTGAGAAATTCAGACAATACTTACTGGGACGAAATTTGTATTAGTCACAGACAACCGACCCTTAATTCATATATTTTCACCTCATAAACCAATTCCAATATGTGCATCATCCAGAATTAAAATGTGGTCCTTAAAATTAGCTGCATTTAATTATACTGTGGAATTTCGAAAAACTAGTGATAATTCCAATGTTGACGCATTGTCACGTCTTCCTTTAGAATCGAGTGTCAGGGAGTCTCTTGATGAAGACCAGGTACTTCTTCTCAGGAAGTTGAATGAGGTACCTTTCTCTTTTATGGAGGTGGCATATGAGACGCCCCAAGATAAAATACTGTCTATGGTATTAAGGAATGTTAGAGAAGGAAACCCCCCGGAAATTTACAAGGGTACCGAGAGAAAACCCACTAGCTCCTCACTATAAGATCAATGTGGAATTAAGTTTGGAGTTTGGTTGTCTTCATTGGCGTGAAAGAGTGGTAATTCCCCAAAAATTATATATTTAATTTTAAATGACTTGCATGAAATACGCATGGGGATTGTTAAAATGAAGATGTTTGCCAGACGATATTTTCTGGTGGCCAGGCATAGACAGTAACATCGAGGAGTTAACTAGAGAATGTAGAGTATGCCAAGAATCGGCAAGCCTGCCCCCGGCTACCATCTCGGAATGGACTTGGCCCGAAAAACCGTGGCATCGACTTCATCTTGATCTAGCGGGTCCGTTCATGGGAAGAATGTTTTTGGTTCTCGTGGATGCATACTCAAAGTGGATAGAAATTTTTATCATCAAAGATATTACCAGCAAAACGATTATAAATCATCTTAGAGAAATTTTTGCCAGATTTGGATTGCCCTAATTTTTGGTAACAGATAACAGAAGACAGTTTGTCTCCGGTGAATTCGAGAAATTTACCAAAATGAATGGTTTCGGCACACTAAGACCAGTCCGTATAATCCTAGTACAAATGGTTTAGCTGAGAGATATGTAAGAGAGTTTAAAAACCTTTTGAGAAAGAATAATGGGAAGGATGATTTAGAGACGAATCTACAAAGATTCCTATTTGCTCATAGAGCATTCCCCCAAACTGTAATAAAGGAATTCCCTCGCGGAACTGCTAATGAAGAGAAGTTTAAGATCAAGATTCTCGAATTTAATACCAAGATGGGAAATCCGCGAGAGGTATTTCATGAGGCCGTAAGAAGGCAGGAGCAGTTTACTACAGGTTGCGAGGTTTATTTCCGCAACTATGCAACTGGACCTAAACGGTGAAAAGGTACCATTTAGAAATTATTGAGCTACCGTCACTACCTTATAGGTTGCGAGGGCGTCGTGTATAAGAGGCATATCAATCAATTGCGACCTGTGAGAAAGAAACAAGTGGAGACAAGAAATTTGATACTACCTCGAACATCCGGAGAGAAGCCTGTAGGTGGAAGTCAGAAATAAAGTGAAGAGGAGGTTCCAGAGGTTACATCAGGAAACAAGGAGGAGACTGCTTCTGTGCACGTGCCCTCTTGCACTCCTAGACCAGGGCCTATTGCTGTGCATGTGCCCTCTTGCACTCCTAAACCGGAGCCTGCCACTGTGCAAGTGCCCTTTCGCAGTCCTAGACCTCAGAGAGCCAGGAAACCCCCAGACCGACTGGAGTATTATTAAGGGGGGATATGTTTTGTGTTGTAAATAGATGAAGTTTATTTGCATTCTTTAAAGTCTCATTATGTAAGAATATATGTGTATATAAATTGGACATTTTTGTTGGCCAAACGAAAATAATAAGAGCTAAAAAAAAGAGTCATGGTCAAGTTTGAGTTGTTGTACGTCTAATTACGACACAACCTTAACAACATCCATCCTCACTGAAGACACAAAAGTTGCCTGTTATGCAGATTATACAGCCATATGGCACACAAGTAGCAGTATAGAAATATCAGAAAAATACTGAACACATCAATGAGAGGACTGGAGAAGTAAGCAATGAAACTCAAAATGACCATATACCCAATAAACACAAACCTATAGGTCTCCTTCGCTGACAGGTAAAAAGGCATGAATTTAACTCCAAAATAAGCATAAACAACCATATAATTGGTGTGATACTTGATGAGTAATTGCGATTTACAGAACACATAATCAGCACCTCAAATAGAGCTACCAAAACCTAAACATTCTGAGAAGGCTACGTGGAACAAATTGGGGAGCAAAACCCAAAATTCTCAGAACAACATATATCACCACATAATAATGCCAATAATGGAATATGCAACACTCGTCTGGACTCCCTCAAGTTCATCACTAAAAAGAAGACTAGACAGTGTTCAAGCAAAAGCGGCCAAATTAATCACTGGTTCTGTTTCAAATACCAACAATTAGAAAATTCAGAGAGAATGTGGTCTAGACCTACTTGAAAGCAGAAGATAATTAAAAACAATAAAATTCACCAATAGCTTAAAAACTGAAGAAACCGAACACATATTCCATATAACCTATTTAAACTGGACACAAAAAGAAAGGTTCAAAAGATCTTCAACACTTCAGTACGACAACAATATGAGAAAGAGCATAAATATGAAACATAATGAATTTCAAATTCGATAATAACCAATATTTCCTACCCCATTGCATCAAATGTAATCATCAATCTTACTCTGAATGAACCCTGCAATAAAAAAAGAGAACAAAAACATACTTAAAAAGAAAGGACTTGACACAATTGGTTTATGCGATCAGATAAATTATTTAACAGCATATACAGATGGATCATCAGACCTTACCATAAGTAATGGAGGGGCTGGAATTAACATAATACTGCAAGATGGAACATACATAAAAATCAAAGAAGGAGCAAGAAAGATTTCGTCAAACTTCACTTGTGAACTGACAGCTATCTGGAAAGCCCTTGATGTATGCCTTAACCAACCATCCCTGCATCAAGCAGAAGGAATTATATTAGACCGTACAACGACTTCATATCCGATCTTGAAGCAATTCAGAAGGGCAATACTATAATCACGCAGAAAATACACTCGTTACTTACTCAACTGATATCATTGGAGAATAACTGCATTCTACAATGGATTCCTGCCAGTGTTTGGATAGGGGGTAATGATATGGCAGTTGAATTTGCAAAGGAAGCCAGAAAGTTTAGCCAAAGGAAAGAACAAATGTCATTATTTGACGCTAATGCTTTTGCAAAATACAAGATAATTAAACAAAAAATAAGAAAAGATCAAAATGTGAAATAAACTCCGAGAGAAAAATGACAAAACTATAACAAGATTTAGAACAAAACATTATAAAGGATGACAATACATCCAGATGGCACAAGAACCTATAGAACATGCAACAACTGTCCTGGGGTGGAACTAACACCTACCCATATATTCTCATGTCCGCAGCCTTGCAGAAAATTGACATAGACCCAGAGCAGCTGCTTTACACACCCAAGATAGTGGACAATGCTGCTGCTGCTGTGATAGAGAGAGAGATGCATGGAGACATCTGAGGCTCTTTATTGGACACAACATAAATAACAACGGCATTCCAGAGTAAAATAAATCATCAGAAATAGATAAATATTTTTCAAATGAATTAAAATAAATATAATCGATACTGAGAGAGAGTTGAATTAAAAAAATTAGAAAATTATTATTTTCGAAATTTAAATAGCTGAGAGGATTCCAGCAAACCGCATCTAAAATATCAGTTTTTTTTTTTGCTACATGTTTTAATTTGCATATACCTATTTTACATATCTCAGATTGTATTTAAAAATCGTTAACCATTTCTTCTAACTTTTGGCGAAATGGTGTTTTATCAATTTATAATTTGATATTATTAGGGTTCTTTCCTGGTATTCAAAAAGGAAAAATACGTGTCGTTCAGTTATATTTTCAATTTATCAAACAATTTGGCCGCTGAATCGCTGATTCTGGTAGAGCGCCATCTCTAGCGAATAAAGTTGTAACTAAAATCAATTTCGAATTTTTCATTATTTGCCATAAAAAATCCCATTGCATCCTGAACACAATGGTGTTTACCGCATTGCTCTAGCGCAAATATTGGCGGAGTTATTAATTTTTAAAGTTGTGCGGGACTTTTGGATCACCCTGTATATATTTTTGAAAAGCGCATTTGCCTCCTTACCTAAGAAAGATTTAAATGTGTTAACTACTGTATGTATGTTGAGTCAAAAGGCAATCCATCAAATAAGTTTATATAAAAGGGCATAGCTAAATCTGTAAAGAGTAAAAAAAAAAAAAATTATCAAAAAAATTTCGAGAGATTGCTCCCTCTTTATCAATTTATTGCACAGTAAACAGTAAAATTGATAAAGAGGGAGCAATCTCTCGAAATTTTTTGAGAAAAAAAAAAGCTTTTTTTCCTTTACAGATTCAGGTATGCCCTTTTATATAAACTTATACTGTATGTATGTTGTAAGCTCAGAGACCGCTTTGATCACAAGCCTGTTATAGGGTTCCTTATACCATTTAAAAATTTTTTTTTCTTATCCCTAAGTACACATGGTACAAGCCATGGTAATCATGGTGGGTAGAGGTAGGCGACTGCTTTTACTGTAAGTGCACCACATGTCTACACATGTGAAAATCAGTTAGACATTACACTTACCAATGTGCCAGAGCCCCATTTGGTTACTTGCACTCGCTGGTGGGGTTGGACTTTTGCAAGAATCGGGGGCCATTGGAGCATTTTTTTTTTTTTTTTGATCAGAAAAAAGTGCCCAATGCGGGAATTCAACCCGGGTCGTAGCGGTCGAAAACCAACTGTTTAGACCATCCTTCCAATGACCCCCTTCCTTATACCGTATCTATGCAGACCCACATGATGGGAAGTTGTCTTACTTGAGGCTGAACTATCATATCCTCCCTCCCCATTGGAACTACATTTCAATACCGACAGTCTCTATCTGACAAGATTACAGTATTTACATGAGCAATGTAGTGGGGAGGTAATAGCATTTTGGTGTGTAGAGTTCACATAAAGCAATTGGTGCACACGGGAGAAATAGATAGTTGTTAGTAAACAAAATTTTGATTTCTGATCCAGAGAGAGCTCAGAATTTAGATTTAAGTGGAATGTTGCTAATTATTTATTAATTTCTGCAAGCATTGTATGAAGAATGTAAACTATCCTGGGAGGGTCTGGCTTATCAATGGTGAATGAAGTCTCTTAGTGGTTTTGTGTTGTTTTGATGGTCTCTTCAGTGTTGATTTCAGTGGACCAGTTGTAAACTGCCATCTCTGGACACTCATGCACAAATTTCCAAGCACTTCTGTCAAGGGTTTTGATTGGTTTACCACATTTTACACTCAACAACTTGATAACCTGGTAGTAGTGTCCACCAGGAGCTCTATTTTAAATGACTGCTGAGCCGACCAGTGGCAACAACAGCCTGTGTTTCCCTTGTGTTTGGAGACATTAGTTTGGGATTGCTCTCAGTTTAGATTTACTCAAAGTATTCAAATGACAAACATATTGTATGATTTCAAATAGGTTCAAAATGAGTGAATATAACAATTATGATAAAGTAAAACCTGCATGAGAGGACATTCGCACTAGAGGACACCTCTCTACAAAGGACAGTTTTCATGTGTAAAATTACCATTTTTGATATTTAGCAAATCTCCAGTAAGAGGACACCTATCTCTAAAGGACAGTTGGCTTTACAATTAGATGTTGTCTTTTACAGAGAGGTTCTACTTGGTGTTGACAGTTGATGGTTTCATCTTCGACTTGTTGATATTTAGGATGTGTGGGAGATGATAAATGGGTGAGTGTGTTCCAGGCTGCTGGCTGCCAAGTTGTACTACTTTGGAGTGGGAGGTACAATCCCTCAGTTTGTGGAGCTCCTGGAGAAGTCCAGCTCCCTGCAGTCTCACTCTGCACACGTTGTGAATGATGGTGAGTAGCAGCTCTTGTGAGTAGCAACACTACTGTGCTACCATTATAGTGGGCCTTCAGAGCCACTTCAATCTAAATACACCATTCTACTAATACAGATAAACCTGTCTATAGCGCCCCCTCTTGAGACTCACCAAAATAGGGTGCTATAGAGAGGGGGTACTATAGACAGGTCACTTTTAATGTAAATCGCATCATACTATGTATTTAAAATCGGGCGCAATAGAGAGGAAGGCGCTATTTAGAGGGGGCGCTATAGACAGGTTTAACTGTATATTTATTTTACTTCTTGTTTATACACACCACAAGTAACCAATATTGAAACTTGCCAGAGAACCAAAAATGTGTCTTATGACAATTTGTGAGGTTAGGAGTATTTTAAATATCTCTCTTCTCAACCATCCTCAGATTCTTCTTTCTTATCTCCACTCAATCATATCAGGGTATCAAGCCTGTAGAGCTTGACAACCATCATGACTGGGTGAAGTAGAATGCTTCTGCCTTTGTCATTAAGACTGGGAGCACTACTTAATGGCAGGCCTACTTAGCTCCAAAAGAAATGGCCGCCTCTGACATGAGGAACAGAAGCCATGTGCAGCCACTCCTAACATAGTGTGTGTGTGTGCAGTGTTGAAAAGAGAAATCTTGGAGATAACCTTCAAACCAAAAGAAGAATGAGGCCCCACCCGCCTGTTGTTTCATATTCATCTATTTGTAAATAGAGGTAACCCTTATTGTTATGTAAATATATATCTTTTAAATACATTTTACAATAAATATATTTGAAATTAAATATAAGAGACCCTTCTATCAAATAATTTTACACTTTTTTCGGTACTCTTACAGTTCTTATGAAAAAATTCTATCAAATGAACTGTCCTCCCTGACAAACCTGTTGCTGCCAAATTTGTTCACCTTTGGAGACCCTTGGATTGAAACTAGCTAGATGAAATATCAGTTCTGACTAAGGAGCTCCATATGCCTTGGCTTTAGGTAGCTACCATGTCAAAGTATTATCCATGGGTTTACGTGGCATTTAATAAGGACCTTGGTGCTACACATTATCTCAACCCACCCTGCTAACACTGCCACTGTTGATTAGTGATTGTTTGTTGTTGTTGTTTCTTATCTCCCCCC
Source organism: Cordylochernes scorpioides (assembly GCA_030710605.1). Classification (NCBI taxonomy): domain Eukaryota; kingdom Metazoa; phylum Arthropoda; class Arachnida; order Pseudoscorpiones; family Chernetidae; genus Cordylochernes; species Cordylochernes scorpioides. Next base: position 92,721,057 of record CP092868.1, read on the forward strand.
TTGTGTAAAGATTACACAAATTCCATGAGTTCATTCTCCTCGAGCTGTTTTATGATAAGCAGCGGACTCTCCCAAAGGTCCTGTTTAGTGCATATAATGAAAGCCAAAATGTGTTCTGGAGCTGCAGGTGCAAAGGTACATTTTGGGCAAGTGGGTTAAATTTTGTTGTTATTTTCTTTCTTAAATGGCTTGAGATGGCCTGTTCTTTTTTTTTTTTTTTTGCTTATCCCTAGTGCACTTGGTACAGGCCATGATAATCATGGTGGGTAGTTAGCGACTGCTTTTTTACTGTAAGCGCACCACATGTCTACACATGTGAAAGCAGTTCGACTTTGCACTTACAAATGTGCCAGAGCCCCGTTTGGTTACTTGCACTTGCTGGTGGGGTTGGACTTTTGCAAGAATCGGGGGGCCATTGGAGCATTTTTTTTTTTTAAACAGAAAAAAGTGTCCAATGCGGGGATCGAACCCGGGTCGTAGTGGTCGTAAACCAAACGGTTTAACCAGCCTTCCACCGACCCCCCGCCTGTTCTAAATCTTCAGAGAAAAAACACAGCCACATCAACCAATGGTTTATTTCAACTCCTGACGTTTCAGTGACTTCCTCTCTTCAGGGGAATTCCCCATTTCCCCGAAGAGAGTGACAAGAAGTCACTGAAACGTCAGGAGTTGAAATAAACCATTAGTTGATGTGGCTGTGTTTTTTGTCTGAATCTACTTCCAACCAAAAAATGATCTTCGTAAAGCTATACAACCAGTTTAACCGCATAAGTTTCTTTTTATTTATGAAAAATCATTTTTAATCTCAAAGAGAAACAATTTAATATTTCTAACTTTTTTGGATGACGTATGAAAAGGTTGAATATATGAAGAGTGATGGTCTATATATGAATGGATGACGTATGGAGGGTGAAAAATATTCTAAATATGTTCTAAATCTTGTTAGTGTTGTTTGGTGCTGTCTGAGGTTCAGGGCTCCTTCCCTGGGTCCACTTCACTGTACCAGCTGTCCTGACTGTTTATTTCCCTTATCTACCCAAGCACAGACATACCTAACCTCCATATCCTTTCCCCAAAAATAGCATTCGATTCATAGTGTGCTTCCGATTCCAGAAAACAACATCATAATCAAGTTTTGAAGTGTTGGCCTCAATCAATGATGTTCCCCAGAATGATGTATGTAAATAGAATAGAGGATACCTTATTGCACAGTGAGATTCCTTAACAAACCCAGTGTCACCAGGTATAGTGGCCAACATGTAAGGACAATGGTTGAGAAGAAATAGCTGAGGATAACAAACAGACTCTAGCAGAATATTGTTTTCTCACTAGATTCATTAATGGCTGACTTGAAGATAGCACACTACTTGATGTTCTATATATAATAAATACCTTATTTACATATTTTACATACATATTTACATATTACAATCTATAAAATAAAAGAAGACAAGTATCTTAAACAATGATGGGTTTAAGATACTTAACAAGTTTAAGATACTTGTCTTCTTTTATTTTATAGATTGTAATATACCGCTCTAAGAAGATTCTCTTATCTCTTATTACATATTTACATGTTGAGGAAGTCAGTGAAAGGATGGACTAAACTGTTGGTTTCGACCGCTACGACCCGGGTTCAATTCTCGCATTGGGCACTTTTTTCTGTTTAAAAAAAAAATGCTCCAATGACCCCCGATTCTTGAAAAAGTTCAACCCTACCAGCAAGTGCAAGTAACCAAACGGGGCTCTGGCACATTTGTAAGTGCAAAGTCAAACTGCTTTTTACATGTGTAGACATGTGGTGCACTTACAGTAAAAGCAGTCACCTTTTCTACCCACCATGATTATATTGGCCTGCACCATGTTTACTAGGAATAAGCAAAAAAAAAACCAACATATTATTATAATACAATATAATGCGGCTTATGATTGTAAAACTGCATTTGAAATTTATTCCGCATGTGTTTCTTTAGAACAAAAAATCAAAATTTATTTTTGAGGAGAAATAATGATTATTTCTCCTCAAAAATAAATTTTGATTTTTCGTTCCAAGAAACACATGCGGGATAAATTTCAAATGCCGTTTTTCAAATTATTATGTTGTTGTGCTTGACAAAGAATAACTTAAATGGGTACAAAGGATCATTAGGACTTTATTTAAGCCTAATCAATAAAATAATTACAAAATAATCCAAATTAAAACAATGACAAAGAAAACAGCAGTTACAAACTCACCAACTTCAGCACAGTGAAGGAAAACAGGCGTAGAACAGAAGACAGAAGTTGGTAGAACCTTCTAGAATCTTCCACGGAGTACACCGGTGTCGCCAGTAAGCAGCAACTTGACCTCTTGAGACAGCAGCTCGCGTTTGCTTGGAGTACACCACGTAGCTTCGTTCTTCTACTCTCCTTTTTCTTATCCTCCCTGGATGAGCTCCTCATCCTTATATATCCCGGAGTAGATCTTTCCAGAACGCTCTGGAAGTCAGCCAATCAGAAAGCATCCAGCATTAAGCCTTGCACAATCACTTTAAATTGGTCAATCAGTTGTTCTCTGATTTTTCTACATTATTCTTGAACATTCTAAAACATTCTATTCTGGAATGTGATTTATTTATTTTTAATTCTATGTAACAATATTTACACTTGGACAGTATTCGTGAGGATTCTCACTTTCTTCACACGCAATGTCTACTTTAAATATATATTGTCTCGCTTGACCCCTCCGGTTCCCTGCGATGACGAAGCTTCCTCCGACGTGGATCACCTACCCCGGCTCCCGTTGCTCTCCCTCTGTGGCTGTACCCTGCAGAGCACCCAAGGACGTCCGAGAACCACCACTTAAGTGGATCTCCTTTCCTCTGGCAGTATCTCTCGGCCTTACCACTGGTGGGGGGACACGAGACACCTACCAGAAGAGCAGCGACTGTGGCGTTGGCGAGAGTAACAACAGCAACCGGCAGCGAGACTTCAAACTCCTTTTTTATTGTCATTTCTACTACACATTACATATAACTAGAATAACATTCAACGGGTATTTACAATTATTTACACTCCAGAGCCAATATGAACATCTATAGATCAGTAAGAAAACTTCTTATCTCTCCATCTTTCGCTCCTAGCTCAACTTTTATCTGTTCACGGAACTTTTCTACTACAACTGTGTCTCTTCGTTTTTTGTGTGGACATTCCCAAGCTTTCCACTCTGCCTCGACCACGACTGCCTGTACTCTGTGAGAACTGTTAAAGGTCCTCCAAGGTGCAGAGAGGTACTGGAAAACTCTCCACATCCTGACTGTTCCTCTCGGTTAACACAGTATAGCAACACTATCAAGATTTAGAACAGGCCATCTCAAGCCATTGAAGATAGAAAATAATAACAAAATTTATCCCACTTGCCCAAAATGTAGTTTGGTACCTGCAGCTCCAGAACACATTTTGGCTTGCATTAGATGCACTAAACAGGACCTTTGGGAGAGGCCGCTGCTCATCATAAAACAGCTCGAGGAGCATGAACTCATGGAATTCGTGTAATCTTTACACAAGGGGATAAGAAACAACAACAACAACAACTATTTTCCCCAGGAAACAGTACCACAGCAGTCGGCGATATCCACACTAGTTCCTTACGGAAACAGGCGAAAGCGCCATCTATTGGCGGAGATTGTAGGTGTTTTGAAGCCTTATACGCGACAATATTATATAACTAGTTGAATGGAATTGAAAAATTGGAAGAAAAATTTATATCTATGTTTCATTGACTATAAAAAAGCTTTTGATCATATAAATTACTCTAAATTATGGACAACACTAAGACTTATGGGAGTGCCAGAACACTTATTGTTCTGTTCTTATTTTCTTGTAGCTATTCTGATTAAATAACTACATACAGAACCAGAAGCTACAGTAAAGACTGAATACGGGAACACTGATTAGCTCAAACCACAAAAGTGGTGGAGTGCGACAAGGCTGTATACTATCACCATATATCTTCTACCACAACCCACGACTAATCCTAAACAAGGTACATGTAAAGTCTCCATGACATTGTGTAATGACATAAAGGATTTTTTTTATCCCTAGTACATGTGGTACAGGCCATGATAATCATAGTGGGTAGTCAGCGACTGCTTTTACTGTAAGTGCACCACATGTCTATAAATGTGAAAAGGAGTTCGATTTTGCACTTACAAATGTGCCAGAGCCACATTTGGTTACTTGCACTTGCTGGTGGGGTTGGACTTTTGCAAGATTCAGGGGCCATTGGAGCATTTTTTTAATTAGAAAAAAGTGTCCAATGCCGAATTCGATCCTGGGTTGTAGCAGTTGAAAACCAATGGTTTAGACCATCCTTCCACCAACCCCCCCACACAAGTGATAATAAAAATAAAAAACATCTCTCTTCAACCTTTATATTGACCATACAAGAGCGAGAGAATGCTTCACGATTTTGCGTGTCATCCTTGTGCAGGGGCCATGCTAATCTTCTCTCTATCGTTCCTATTGTAGTATTTCTACCGTCGAACAAGCGTGTAAGAGAGAGAGAGAGATGAGATTATCTGATCTTGATAAAATATAAATAAGTGTATGTGATGAGGTATCCTGTCGACTAAAAACTGTGATGAGAACTCCAGTCGACTTAATCTATGATGTGAGATCCTGTCAACTCTTGCTATACTGTGTTAACCGAGAGGAACAGTCAGGATGTGGAGAGTTTTCCAGTACCTCTCTGCACCTTGGAGGACCTTTAACAGTTCTCACAGAGTACAGGCAGTCGTGGTCGAGGCAGAGTGGAAAGCTTGGGAATGTCCACACAAAAAACGAAGAGACACAGTTGTAGTAGAAAAGTTCCGTGAACAGATAAAAGTTGAGCTAGGAGCGAAAGATGGAGAGATAAGAAGTTTTCTTACTGATCTATGGCATGGTCGAGCATCAGAAGATGAAATGACGAGGGCTCCCGCTGATGGTGAAGTGACTATATTTTTGGCTAGGGCGGAGGTCTTATATATCTTTGCCGAGAGAGGAAGTATTGCATTTCAGCAGATGCAACAAGAGCGTAGATCGGATGGCGAAATTGTACACTGGGGTTGTGGCAGTTTCTATCTTTAGACCTTGTTTTGGGACTGCTACATCTCGATCTCTGCTTTAGCTCAACTCTTAATCTATTACAGAGTTTTATTTATTTATCCATAGTTTGTACAAAGTACATCACAAATGGTGATGTAATGACACATGTCAATAATGCGTATAATCATTTACAGATGTGTTTCTATTATATTACATGAAAATCTTGTTATAAGTATTATACAATATGGGGTTGTTGGTTTAAATTACCATATGTACACATTGGTGGAATTAAAATATACAACCTTCAATATACTGATGATACCCCACTGTTAGAAGATAACAAAGAAGACCTAAAAGAGATTATTGAGAAAATTAAAGAAGAAAGTGAAAATTTTTGTTTAAAATTGATATATCAAAATTAAATTTTTATAACTACCTATAATATTGTATCAAAGTATTTATTATATTTTATGTACTAATTTTTTGATATTTATATTATTTATATTTTGCTACTCTCTCTGGAAACTTCCCCTATTGCTTATAACCTTATATCTTATAAATGTTGATTTTGTTTATTATACCTTAAATAAATTACCGTGTCATCCTGAAGTTTGTATTTCCTAATTTTCTACGTGACATTTGGTGGAGATGCTGGGTAGAATAGGGAAGACAAACTGAGGATCCCCGAGAAGACCTTGAGACCTTGGGTGCTGTGATCTACATTTTCCAAGACTGGCTCCAGGATTCCACCGCCGTGTCAAAGAAGATGATGTTCCTTTTGACGATACGACATAAGCTTATAGGACAGTAGAATTAAATATTAATATTTGCATTGAGCAATGCTCTTCCGCAGTAAGGATAGTAGAAGTTTGTATTATATATAAAAGAAACATTCGTGCTTAAATCCTTTTATTTTATATAACCTATATGCATATCTCATTCTTGATGCTAAGATTAAAAAATAACTCTCTTCTGACATCATTGACTTTTGTTTTTCTTCTCTCTCGGCCCCTCACAAAACATAATCCTTTAGATGAATGCACATACTATCACCTTTCTCTATATTATAATTAATCCTTTGTTATATTTTCTCCACACATCCATTAATATTACGATATCTAGCTCACAGAATACATAATCATTCGACAACTGTTTATTAGATCATATCGTGAGCCGTCTCTTACTACTCTGATCAAAAAGTTTCGACACTTTGCTCATAAGTTAAAAAAAACTTTATTATTCTACCAAATTCAAATTGTCCCCTTCAAAGTAGTCCCCGTTGGCCGCGATGCACTTCAGCCACCTTTTTTTCAGTCGGCAAAACACCTCTGGTAGTCTGTTTTCGGGATCGCCTTCATGGCCTTCTTCGATTCCACTTTGATCTCTTCTATGATCTGAAATTTCCGACCCTTTAACTTTTTTTTTGAGCTTTCCAAAAAGGAAGAAGTCGCAGGGGGCCAAATCGGGACTGTAGGGGGGTTGGGGGAACACAGAAGTTGAGTGGTCCTGCAGGAACTTCGAGATTTTGAGGGGTATGTGCGCCGGCGCGTTATCGTGGTGGAGGATCCACGACTTGCTCCTCCACAGCTCCGGCCGTTTCTGCCTGATCGCTTCCCTCAATCGGCTCAAAACTCCCAGGTAGGAGTCAGCAGTTATTGTAGAGCCTTGTTGTTGAAATTCATGATGAACGATGCCCTGGTAGTCGAAGAACACCGTCAACATGACCTTGACTTTGCTGGGAGCCTTCCTCGCTTTCTTTGGTCTCGGCTCATTTTTGAAGCGCCACTCCGATGCCTGTTGAGTAGTTTCCGAATCAAAGCCGTAAATCCATGTTTCGTCTCCAGTAATGACCCTCTTCAGCAATTCGGGGTCGTCGGTTGTCGCTTCGAGATTGAGACTGGCCGTTTCTTTCCGGGCGTTCTTTTGATCAAAAGTCAAATCTTTGGCAACGAGAACGGCGTTGAGACTTCTCACTCCCAAAATGTCCTTCATTATCGATTGAGTCGACCCGAATGATATCCCTGCTTCTTCGGCGACCTCCCTGACAGTTATTCGTCGGTCTTCACGCACCAGTTCCAACACCTTGTCCACCTTTTCAGGCGTGGTTGATGTGGACGGTCTTCCGGAACGCTCGTTGTCGGCGGTCTCTTCCCGACCCTCTTTAAAGCGCTTGTACCACTCGAAAACTCGTCTTCGGCTCATGACGGCATCCCCGTAGGCTGTTTGCAACATCCAAAAAATGTCGGCACCCTTGAATCCGTTTTTCACACAGAACTTGATGCAAATTCGTTGATCCTCCATTTCGGTGACTAACGAAATCGAAGCACGGGAACAATGGCTTCACTTCGAACAGCCGCTGCTCGCGCTGTTGTGGCGCGTGATTTTTGAAAATTGGCAGGTCTCCAAGCCAAGGGTGACGCTTGCGTTTGCCACAAACCGGGAGAAAATATATTGAATTTTCAGGATTTTATGAGCAAAGTGTCGAAACTTTTTGATCAGATTCAATCTACACTGGTCCGCAAAATTAAAGGAACAACACATGTTTAAGAAAAATAAAAGTTATATTAAGGGATATATATAAAGTTTTGGTATATTCAGAAGCTTCCATGAATTAAGAGAGTATGTAAAACAGAAAAACAAATAAAGTTTTTCCCAATATGCAAAATACCACCGTCTACGTTGACTCCGCCTCCAGCACGGGCCTGAGTCTTTCTCAAAGCGTCCTAATTTTACCCCCCTCTAGATTTTTATTGAACTTTTTTGTTTTTTAAAGTTTTCATGGCTTATAGGCAACATTTATCACAAGAAAAAAATGGCAAGCTATTGGGAGGATGGAAGCAGGCCAATCACAGGCAGAAGTAGCAAGATGGCTTGGAGTGACAAGAAACGTTGTCTCAAGGCTTTGGAAAAAATTTCAAACGACAGCTAATGTTGCCAGAACACCCGGACAAGGACGGCCAAGGGTCACAACGTTAAATCAAGACCGTTATTTGAGTCTCCTTGTGCGTCGCAATAGAAGAATGACAGCATCGCAACTACGAAGTGGCCTCAATGCAGCTACAGGAGTCTTAGTATCAACTGATACAATACGCAGAAGGCTTCACAAGAAGGGCCTCTATGCTCGACGACCCATAATTTGTGTGCCATTGACACCACTTCAAAAGAGAGCAAGGAAACTTTGGTGCAGACAACATGTCGCCTGGAATCCAGATGAATGGAGGCGTGTAATGTTCCCTGATGATTCCAGATTCTCTCTAAACAGCGATTCTCGTCGTGTCTTTGTCTGGAGAGAGGTAGGAACCAGAAATAATCCCCGGAATATGGTTGAAAGGGATCCCTACAGAAGCCAAGGTTTTATGGTCTGGGCTGGAATCTTCTTGGGCGGTCGCACAGCACTCCATATTTTTCGGCAAGGAACCCTGACTGGACAGAGGTATCGGGACGAGATCTTGGCAGCATATGTGATGCCTCAAGCATTGAAAATGGGAGAAAACTTTCTTCTAATGGATGATAATGCCCGTCCACATAGGGCTGGTGTGGTCGACACTTTTCTCCAAAACCATGCAATTGCTCGGATGAATTGGCCAGCTCGATCCTCAGACCTAAATCCCATTGAGCATGTATGGGACAACCTAGGACGGCGGATCTCATCCCTCCAACCCCCTCCTAGAAACACTCATGAGCTAGAAACAGCCTTAACACAAGAGTGGGCGTTGATTCCACAGGAGCTGATAAATTCTCTAATTCTTAGTATGGGTCACCGATGTAGAGCCTGTCTATCAGTTAAAGGCGATCACACCCCATATTAACAACAATATCCAAGATATTTATGCACTGACTGCAAGAAGATCATTGCTTGACCGGCTAATTTGCATAAACTACGTGTTAGAATTCTTTGATTTCGGGTATTCTAATCAATAATGGAATAATAAATTTGTGTATAAAATTTCATTGATAAATGTTCAATAAAATTTGAGATAAATGAAAAAAAAAAGTTGTTCCTTTAATTTTGCGGACCAGTGTATATGATGCATTAGCACGCCATCTGTTATACCAAATTAAAACTACTTTCGAAACATATTATTCTTTAAAAAATAAAATAATTTTCTACTGACCTCTTATTGCAATTATACATGGTTGTCCCAAAAATTCGAATACCAATATTATTCATCATAATATTATTCGCCGTTATGTATAATATCTTTGTATTATGTATAAAGTAATTGTATTATGTATTCGCTGTAATAATATTATTCGCCAAGTAATAAGAAAAACAACGTTTTAAGAAAAACACGAACCTTTGGGGAAATCTTATATATGGTATTTTTAGAATTATATGTTGGAATTGAGACAACGATAATCTCGATAGAAGAAGAAATACAAGGTTGGGGGAGAGGAGCTTCTTTATATTCATCTCCCGGACACGTTCTGCTATAATTATATATGTATTTTACTACAGTAAGACATCCCTGTAAAGGACAACACCTAATTGTATAGCCAAAGTGTCCTTTAGGGAGAGGTGTCTTCTTACCGGAGAGTTGCTAGATAGTAAAAATGGTAATTTTGCAAATGAAAACTGTCCTTTGTAGAGAAGTGTCCGCTAGCGGGGTGTCTGCTAAAGGGAGGTTCAACTGTATATACATATACTGTCCTCAAAGCTTATGTCCATTGTTCATTTAAAATACATTTCCCAAGAGATCAGCTTCAGTTCCAGTATAAAAGCAAAGCAGCTCAATGCAATATCACAGCGGTATGGAATATCAAATTAGCAAAACCGCTGAGAAGGTTCACCACTGATGAGACAGTCCCTCTCATTAATTTATCATCGAAGTAAGGACAGTAGAAAATTGTTTTATATTAAAAAGAAACATACGCGTGTCAAAAATAGTTTCAATTTTTTATTATTCAATCTCTGAGGATAGATTTCTCCGATCTTGTTACTTTATAAGATAGAGCGTCCTTCTACCTTCTAATTGATCTCGAGGACCACGCCATCACCATCTCCTCAGCACGCGATCTACGTATTCTTCGAAGATCGCGAAATGCGTGGTGTCGCTGTAGACCCGCTGGCGATTCTCCACCAAACTCTGCAGCGGTGGCAGAGGCGCCATGTATATTGTACATAATACTATATATATAATTATCTTTTTAAAATAGTGCAGACTGTTCATTTTTACATGTATTGACAAGATGTCAATAAAAGTATTTTAATTGACAATTGTCTACCTTCTAAGTCAATGATAGGACTGAGTGTATTTCCAGAGGTATAAGTTATAGATTCCTGTTGACTTGACACCACTATATATGTATCCAGATCTGGGACATTATATTTGAGATAGACAGTTGAACATAACTCGTCTTTATAAAATATATATATATATACTAGACGAATGACCCGGCTTCGCCCGAGAATTCCCCCGAGTGCAATCTCCTTCATACTGAAAGTTCATCAATAATAAATAGTAGAAGTGCCATAGAATAGCAATACAGAAGTAACACATAAAACACAGGCAAAAAGTGCGTGATGGCAAAAATTGTATTATATTATTGTTTAGGTATTTGATTTAATTATGTTTTGCAATCCATTTAGTTGTTTCAAAATCAATATAGTTTAAATAGATGGCAGCTTTTCCACCCAACCCTCGAGGTACCCGCCCCAGCGCATTAACCCTTGAAATTGCCTGAGTCGAGTGAGTAACTGCGATGGATCTTGACTGCGATGCTCATCTTCTCATTAAGAATAAGAAAAAATAGGTTTATAAAAAAAATTAATTCAAAATTCTTGCATGTAAATATTTTTCTGTAAAAAATAAAAGAGCACATGGAAATTAGACAACCATATGTATTTGCTAATGGCTGCGACTGCATTTAACATGATTTTTTTTAGGAAAAAAAAAAAAAAAAAAAAACAAAGGTCAGAATAAAAATTTATAAAAAATACGAAAGCCATTATTTACTTACAGTAACGCTAATTTTGTAAAGTTTTTTTTTTTAAATTGCATTGTGTGCACTTACCGTAACTTAGTAAGTAATATAAATTTCTCTCTCATTACTCAATACTTTTGTAAAAAAAAGTAACACTCATAAAAAATATATTAAAAAAAAGTACGCAAGCAACTTGAAAAAGAAAAAAGAAAAAAAAAAAATGCAGAACACTCATTGGTCGCTTAATTGGCCTGGTGTTATTACTTCGCCTCGTATTTACTCCGCAAAAAAAAGTTCTCCAGATGAAAATAGTAAATAGGCAAAAATACTAATTATAATGTAGCCGAAAATTTTCCTCAGGTTTATAAAAAGCGACATGCAAAATTTGGTACCTTTTGGTTCAGTAGTTTTTGAGTTTATCGCGAAACAGATAACAGACATTGACTTTTATATATAAGATTACTGTGAGAAAATAATACATAATAAAAAAAAATAAAAAAAAATATATATATTTTTTTATTTTCATATGAAAAGCGTAATTACGCAAACTTGGCCTTAAAACCCATTTCTTGATTTCTCAGGAAGCCTCTGGTACCAAATATTTGGTCGTAGAGGTACAGTCTGCACTACGCTGACGAGGGCCAACAGCCCGAAATGCGTACGTGGTTGACTTTTTTTGATTTATCAAGAAATTGGGTTGGCCAAATATCACGGAACAAGTTAAATAAACGGCAAGGCGTTAAAAATTATTCCCTGATTGTAAATTTCTAGGAACAATCGTCAAGAAAACTTAGCAACTTAATAAAAACTTGATAAATATCAATAATTCACCTCACCAATAACTTTACATTGATTTTTATGAGAATACATTTGAATAGAGAATAATTTATGATAATTCAAAACATTAACGCATATTTGCATTTCGTTTTTATTAATTAAATTTTATCGGCAGCAACCTGTATTTCCAGGTTCAAAACTGGCTATACTAGACCGCTCTTCTTGCAGGACGGTATCAACACCTTCCTACAATACATCATCTACAGGACCAAAGAGGCCTCATCAGACCACCTCTTGGAATGTATGGGAGCCTCAAGACAGGACCTGTATTCCAACCCTACCAAGATTGTGAATTTTATCTAAATATTTAGTCTCCATGACCTTGTATAATTATTATACAATGGGATAATAAAAAATAAATAAATTTTCTCGGCCGTTATAGAAAAATAAAGAAATATTTTAAAGATCAAAACGCTTGACGAAGTAGCCTGTCAAGAATCCATCATGACCTCTTTATCTCCAATATTCAGTTTCCTATCTTCAGAAGGACAAAATATCTCTTGCCATCGAGAAGATATCATTCATATAAGATTTTGTTTTCTCATGTTGGCCCGACTGCTATCTAAACCAATTGTTGTACATTAACATCGACATGAAGAAGAAAACCTCTCATATATATTTTCATGATTTAAAAGTCAATATTTATGAAATTATAATGAAGCTTGGATGATTCAAAATTTGTTTAAATATTTATGATACTTCCTTATATAACTTCCAATAAGACCGCCACTGAACACAGACAAACGGGCGGACACATCAACATATAATCTCATCTAGATCACATCTCTCCTGGACCTTGTCCGCGTCTTCGGCGCTGGCCTCTCTCTTGACGCCTGAAACCACTTTGGCCCCATGACTGCTTACAATGCCATATCAATCAGTCGACAGGATTATACCGAGGACAGCGGATGGAAATAGGATGGAATCTGGAGAACAGTGCGACGCCGGAGATAACCATCATGCCACATAGAGCCACGGACATTGTGACACAACTCGCGGAACCCATCTAAGACATCGCCGCTTCCAGCCTTAGATAGAGAGCCTCCCTTCAAAGGTCACAAAACTTTCATCCCACACGCCATTACAAGTCTAACGTACTCACCGCAAATAGCTGAACATCACCTGACGACGACTTCTCCCCCCTCACAACTGTGCCTTCTCCAACCATCACCAAGGACATGATCATGGCCACATCAACCAGTGCCAACTTTCCGACTACACTACAATGAACACTTCTGTACTGTGAGTACAACTCATTTACAACTTAAATTTACAATTGAATTAAGTATATTTTTATTACACTTATTTAATTTCACTTTTAGTCCCCGCAAATTAACATCCATTTTCAATTTCATCTATAACAATTTATTTTTATTTTTTGGGTCATATTTTATTTGGGTCATATTATTTAAATTTTATACCAATCTCACTAAATTCTAAGTTTGTAAATCACTTATATTTCACATTATATGCCATTTAACCTAAACTATTAAAACCCAGTTAATAAATATGAAGACTCGTTATGAGAGAGAGAGGCTTGTACAGATGTAGAAATGACCTTGCTTCCCATTTCTTGGAGAAATGCTGCCTCATTTTGGTGTGTTTTTTATGAATTATTTTATTTAAAATTTATAGGATCATTGGATTACCCATAGGAAGAGAATAAGATATTTCTCTTTCAAATTACATAATATCCATTTAAGTATTTTCTTGAAAATATACATCTTTTTGTGTGTTTGTTCAATTAATTTTGGATACTCTAAGATTTTGATGGAGGTAGAACACAAACATAAGAAAAAGCTTTTAGTTTTTAATTTTTAAGAATATCAAAAGACCGATGTTTTTGATGCCTATCGTACTACCATGTAAGTTAATAAATTAAAGAATTTTTTTTCTACATTTTTATATTGACGTAATTGAAATGTTATAAACTGGTGAGTTGTTCAGGTTTGAAAAGCTCAATGTCTTGGGGTTAATACAGATCCAACAACCTAAAGAACACATAGAATTGTCATCTTATATTGTAGCAAGTATTTATTATTTTATTAACAGAGTATCATTTTTATGTTTATATTTTGCTAATCTGTACACTTATCTCATTGCTTACCTTTTGTTTATCATACATAGTTTGTGTTTGCCTTAAATATATTTCTGTGTCATCCTGAAGTTTGTCTTCTCTCCACGTGGCAATATGTAGAGAGAATAAGAGATAGAAAGCAATAACACGCCATCTATATTCAACAAATGAAAACATTAAGACGCGAATGTTTCTCTCACACATATATCAAACTTCTACTGTCCTTACTGCGATGTATATTGTAACGTAGAAATCAAGCCTTGAAATATCCTAAGATGTAAAAGTATTTATTGATGACGTCACGGCGACAAGTCGACAATTATTAACAACTCCACCAAACTATTTACAGCTAGAGAATCTTAAGCAAGTAAGCAAAGAAATATTTTAAGATGATTTCACAAAAACAGATTAATATATATTTTTATAATCTGTTGAATATATTTTCATTGAATAATATTAAATTAAATAATAAAATATTTCTTCGCCACATAGCCTCCTCCTATAAAGAGCATCGACCCGATGCTCAGAAGGAGACTTACATCCTCAGTCTCAAGGCTCGAGAGCGGGTGATAGGGCCTGAGATCTCTTCGCGGGTCTGTGGTTGTTGTGTTCGTTCAGTGGGGATGTCTTCTTCCTGGAAGTTTGTCGAGTCATCTTCTGGGTCCTCTTCTAGCTGGTCCTCCTGGTCCTCTGGGTTTAAATAAGGCTTCATCCTACCAATGTGAACTAAATCTTTTGTTTTACGACGACCTTGCTGGTTTCCGAATGTTTCAACTTCATAGGTCACATCAGATATTTTTCGGGTTACTTTGTATGGGCCGAAGTAACGTCTCATTAGTTTTTCCGAATATCCCACTTTACGCACAGGAATAAAGATCCATACAAGATCTCCAGGCTGATAAATTATATTTCTGTGATGGGCGTCATAGCGATGTTTATTGCTACCTTGAGATCTCATGGAGTGGATACGTGCCAGTTTTCGTGCTTCTTCGGCTCTTGCCCCTAGAGTTTGGATGAAATCGTCGTCTTCTGGCAATAACTTGGGGAATAACACGTCAAGTGGAGTCTCGGCTTCACGCCCGTGTACAAGGAAAAATGGGGTGAACCCAGTAGACTCTTGTTTTGCTGTGTTGTATGCAAATGTAACGAATGGAAGAATCCTGTCCCAATTTTTATGGTTGACATCTACATACATGGACAGCATGTCTGCTATGGTCTTATTCAACCTCTCCGTGAGTCCGTTTGTCTGGGGGTGATAGGCGGTCGTCTTCCGATGGGTTATTCTGCACTGGTTGTTCAGATCACTTATCATTGAAGATGTGAAGTTCCTTCCTCTATCCGTGATTAATTCCCTCGGCGCGCCGTGCTTTAAGATGACATCTTCAATGAAGAATTTGGCGACTTCCATGGATTCACTTGTGGGTAGAGCTTTAGTTATCGCATATTTCGTTAGGTAGTCCGTACATACAATAATCCAACGGTTGCCACCTTCTGATGTTGGAAATCTCCCCAGGAGATCCATTCCTACCTTTTCAAAGGCAACTTCAGGAACAGGTATTGGCTGTAAGTGCCCTGAGGGGAGTTGGGGCTGATGTTTACGCCTCTGACAATCTGAACAGTGTGCCACATACCTTCTAACCGTTCTATACATTCCGGGCCAGTAATACTTTTTTCTTATTCGGTCATAGGTTTTAGTAAATCCGAGGTGACCAGCCGTGGGTGAATCATGGAAATTTTTCAGTAATTCCTGCCTTAAATGGCGTGGAACCACCAAAAGCCATGGTTTCCCCATTGGATCATAATTTTTTCTGTAGAGCGTGTTATCGATTTTTACAAAGGAATTATTAGGAGAACTTTGTAATTTGTCAGCGATTTTTCTAATAGCTTGATCATTCATCTGCTCTTCGCTAAAGTTCTGCAAAGTCACTATGCTTGGAATATCTTCCTCCATATCTTCACTGTATTCTAATGGACTTCTTGATAAGCAGTCTGCGTCCTGATGTTTCCTTCCGCTCTTATACACGACAGTGACGTCAAACTCTTGCAGCCGAAGTGCCCATCTTGCTAACCTCCCACATGGGTCTTTGAGGTTGGTCAGCCAGCACAAAGAGTGGTGGTCTGTAACAATAGTGAACGGCTGTCCAAAGACATATGGTCGGAATTTATTGATAGCCCAAATGATGGCAAGGCATTCCCTTTCTGTGGTTGAATACTTTTTTTCTGCCTTATTTAAGGTTCTGGATGCATAAGCAATGGCTCTTTCCTTTCCCTTTTGTATCTGCACTAATACTGCTCCTATTCCGTAGTTGCTTGCGTCAGTGTGTATTTCGGTTGGGGATGAGTAATCAAAATGTCCAAGAGCGGGTTCGGAAATTAACGCTGACTTGAGAGCTTCAAATGCATTTTTCTCTTCCTGGTTCCAATTAAATGCTGAGTCTTTCTTCAAAAGGTCATTCAAGGGTTGGGCTACGTGGGCATAATTGGGTATGAAGCGGCGGTAGTAGGATGAAAGGCCAAGAAAACTTCTAACTTCCTTCAATGACCTTGGCGTAGCGAAGTCGCGGACTGCTCGAATCTTTTCTTGGTCGGGACGAATTCCATTTTCACTCACCTCATGTCCAAGAACCGTGATAGTTTTTGCACCAAACTTGCATTTCTTGGAATTGAGACATAATCCGGCTTTCTTAATGCAATTTAATACAAGTTGAAGGCGTCTTAGATGTTCTTCAAAGCCATCTGAAAAAACGATGATGTCGTCGAGGTAACACAAGCAAATGGTCCACTTAAGACCCTTCAGAAGATTATCTATCATTCGTTCGAAGGTAGCTGGAGCATTACATAACCCAAATGGCATTACTTTGAACTCGTACAGTCCATCTGGAGTTATAAATGCTGTCTTCTCACGGTCCGATTCTTCTACGTCGATTTGCCAGTACCCTGATTGGAGGTCCATGGATGAATAAAATCTAGCTCCCCGTAAGCAGTCTAAAGTGTCGTCGATCCTTGGGAGAGGGTAGACATCCTTTTTTGTTATTTTGTTAAGGCGGCGGTAATCGACGCAGAATCTCCAGCTTCCATCCTTTTTTCTTATCAATACTACAGGTGAGGCCCACGGACTTTCAGAGGGCTGAATGATATCAAGTTTTTCCATCTTGTTTACCTCTCATCCTGAATAATTTGGCGTTCTCTTGGTGCAACTCGGTAAGGTCTTTGTTTGGTCGGTAGGTGGTCTCCAGTGTTAATTCGGTGTTTAACATTGACGTCCTTGAATTGTTTTCTTTTACTAAATTCGAAAATATCCGTATAGTTTTTTAACAAATTTCTTAATTTTTCTTTTTGAGATTCATCAAGTGAATCATCTATAAAAAATTCCGAGATTTTTGGGTCTTCAGAATGTTCCGCCTCTGTTTCAACTTGGTTACAATCAGCTAGAGTACATAATTGACTATCTTCGATGACAGCACTATCGGCTACATGCATCCCCTGTGGGATTAGTTTCGGATATGGACTCCAATTCACCACCCAAAGTTTACCTCGGTTATTGGTAAGTGAAATGACAGAGGAGGGAGCCGTTAGTTCTCTTTCCAGCAATAGCTCTTTTCGACATTCTGCCACCACAATTGCGTCATTAGGAATGTCACGACTTGCTACTTCTATTAACCGAATAGAGGCGGGTTCGATTCTATATTCCAATTCCGAGTAGAGAGGTGAGCTGTTCTTAGGGGTATCCTCAAAAAGACATTTTTCTAAGAAGAGTGTGTCGTCAGCTGAATCAATTATCGCCCTAGATAACTTCAAAAAGTTCCAACCAAGAATAACTTCGTGACTACAGTCTTCCATAACGACAAATTCAAAGCTTTCCTGTAGTCCATTCAAGTCCAGTTTCAGTGTGCAGCGTCCTTTTGGTCTTACAATTTTACCGTTGGCTACTCGTAATGTGACGTCAGTTTCGGCAAACATTATTTTTCTTAGTTTGAGTCTGAACCTCTCAGAAATGACAGAATATGAGGCTCCTGAGTCGACGAGGGCACGCGTCATTTTTCCTTCTATTTTAATGTCTATGTAATTTTCTTTTAATTCTAATGTGGTCGATAAGGGAGGATTTATAAATTTTGCGGCCTTACCTCCAAAATAGGACGCATCTTCTAGTTTTCCTGGCGGGAACGGCGAGGCGACTGGCTGGGTCTTCTATCAGGAGACGAATATTGTCCTTTTCGGCCAGTGTAAGGAGAGGGGCTTCGGTAGCGGCGTCTATTTTCTCTTGGCAGGTCGTCGTTGGGTTCTTGGCTGCTCCGAGAATTATAGAAGGTTCTAGGCTCTAGCCTATCTCTCTGTTTGTAATTCCAAGTTTGTTCTCCTTCATATTCTCTCCTCCTGTCACGGCAGTAGCGCACGACGTGGCCAGGGCGTCCGCAGTGGAAACAGATTGGCTTACCTTCAGTGGTTCGCCATTCGTTGGTATCGCGTCTTCCGTTTACTTGTTTTGGCTGCTGCGGTCTTATCGTTTGGGCCACATATCTATTATTATAAAACTCTCGGGGTCTTTCCTTCTGTGGGGAACTTCTCCTAGGCTTTGAGATTGGCGCCAGGGTTCTTCCAATCTCCTCCTTTACCATATCTTCGATGGTAGAAATTTTTGGTTCCTCTCGAGTAGAGCCTAATGCCCGCTGTACCTCCTCACGAACAATTTGCCTGATCATAGATGACAGATCTGCCCTGTCATCATGATCACTGAGAGATGCCACATTTGGTAGTCGCTCGTATTTGGTTGGGGTCACTCGCTTACAGTGTAGGCTTTCAATGCGGCGACATTCGGTGACGAATTGCTCAGTGTTATGCACATCCCTTGGGAGAAGTGCCTGGTAGAGCTCCTCAGCTATCCCTTTCATCAGATGGGATATTTTATCTTCCTCATTCATTTGTGGATCTACCTCTTTACAAAGGCGCAGGACGTCTTGGATGTAATATTCGGTGCTTTCTCCTTTTAATTGTGCGCGAGTTTTGAGTATTTTCTCAGCTCGCAGTCTTGAGCTTTCATTTTTTCCAAATACATTTTCTAATTGTGACATGAACTCCGTCCATGTCTGGATGCTTTCCTCGTTGTTTTCATACCATTTGAGAGCAGTGCCAGTTAGATAGAAATAAACGTTAGCGAGACAAAGGGTTTCATCCCATTGGTTGTGCTTCGCCACACGTTCATACCCTTTTAACCAGCTACGGGGATCTTCAACACCCTCACCAGAGAACATTGAGGGGTTTCTAGGTAGATGTTGGACAAAAAATGAACCTACCTGAGTAGTTGCTTCTTTCTTGATGTTCATGGTTTTTTCTTCTTGCTCAACCGAGTCAATTTTCCGTTTTTTTCTGAATGGGTATCGATCCAGCTTCTTCACCAGTTGTAACGTAGAAATCAAGCCTTGAAATATCCTAAGATGTAAAAGTATTTATTGATGACGTCACGGCGACAAGTCGACAATTATTAACAACTCCACCAAACTATTTACAGCTAGAGAATCTTAAGCAAGTAAGCAAAGAAATATTTTAAGATGATTTCACAAAAACAGATTAATATATATTTTTATAATCTGTTGAATATATTTTCATTGAATAATATTAAATTAAATAATAAAATATTTCAAAAATTGCAGGGACTCTTACTAGTAAATTATAAAGCTGGACAACACGTGAAGTAAGATAAGTTTCTTTTAATAAACGAAATTCAAGCTTTCGGGCAAAAGCCCTTCGACAGGCAAAAATATAACTATATTAAGAAAAATAACAATTTATATATGTTAATCTCAAAAGAAGACCATTTTTTGAAAAATAAATAATAAATCTGCAGTCTGAAACTACGAGACGGCGCGTGGTTTGGGCTATTGAAATAAACTAAGATGTTACAGGTGTTTCAGCCAAGAAAACACCATATATATCAGGAATTTCTATCTTTCTATTTATGCTATTGTGTTTGTGTGAGACTATGGATTCCAACACCAATCGTTGGTGTTGGTTGTGGATATGTCTATAGTGGATTACTGGATGGTTAACATCGAATGTGTGTCCTGTAGATGCTATGTGTTGGTGGATGAGGGATTTGGGGTCTTTGTTAGTTATATTGCGGGAATGCTCTGTCATTCTGATGGCTACAGTTCTACCTGTCTCACCCACATATGTGGCAGAGCACTGCTCACATGAGACAGAGTAGACTGCTCCTGTACTTTGAAGGGGGCTGGGAGGAATGTCTGCTTTAGTTATGGGATGTCTGAGGTGTGTGGATATGTTATTGGTGTTGCTGAAAAAATAAATATCCACACACCTCAGACATCCCATAACTAAAGCAGACATTCCTCCCAGCCCCCTTCAAAGTACAGGAGCAGTCTACTCTGTCTCATGTGAGCAGTGCTCTGCCACATATGTGGGTGAGACAGGTAGAACTGTAGCCATCAGAATGACAGAGCATTCCCGCAATATAACTAACAAAGACCCCAAATCCCTCATCCACCAACACATAGCATCTACAGGACACACATTCGATGTTAACCATCCAGTAATCCACTATAGACATATCCACAACCAACACCAACGATTGGTGTTGGAATCCATAGTCTCACACAAACACAATAGCATAAATAGAAAGATAGAAATTCCTGATATATATGGTGTTTTCTTGGCTGAAACACCTGTAACATCTTAGTTTATTTCAATAGCCCAAACCACGCGCAGTCTCGTAGTTTCAGACTGCAGATTTATTATTTATTTTTCAAAAAATGGTCTTCTTTTGAGATTAACATATATAAATTGTTATTTTTCTTAATATAGTTATATTTTTGCCTGTCGAAGGGCTTTTGCCCGAAAGCTTGAATTTCGTTTATTAAAAGAAACTTATCTTACTTCACGTGTTGTCCAGCTTTATAATAAAATATTTCTTCGCCACAATATATAATGAAGCATAATGAGCAGAATGATCCAATACAGTATTAGAGCTATAAAGAAGCGGTCTTGTTGATTAAATTGGCGAAACTGCTGGGAGAGTTCACCACTGATAAGCCAAGCCTTTCAAATATATTTTTCATCGCAGTAAGGACAGTATATACGTTTGATATAATTCTAAAGAAGCGGTCTGGTAGATTAAAAATTGATGAAACCGCTGGGAGGGTTCATAACTGATAAGCTAAGCCCTTCCAATATTTTTCCATCGCAGTAAGGACAGTAGAAGTTTGATATATGTGTGAAATAAACATTCGCATCTAAATGTTTTAATTTGCTAATAAGAGATGTGTTGTTTCAGGTTTTAGCATCGGAGATGTCATCTCGGATGTCACACAACTCGGAATCACCAGATTCAAATGAAGAGACGAGCGCATATTCATTCCCCCATTGAAGTAGATGAAATCATCCTGAATCAGAATGTTCCAGATGACCAGGTAAGACACCTCTGACTGTAAATATAGCGTGTAAGATAATGTTAGGCCCTACGATGACATATCCTGACTGGGATCTCATAAAGACATCATCAAACAACACTAACAAGATTTAGAACAGGCCATCTCAAGCCATTTGAAGATAGAAAATAACAAAATCTACCTCACCTGTCCAAAATGTAGTTTGGCACCTGCAGCTCCATGACACATTTTGGCTTGCATTAGATGCATTAAACAGGACCTTTGGGAGAGGCTGCTGCTTATCATAAAACAGCTCGAGGAGCATGAACTCATGAAATTCTTGTAATATTTACAAAGGGGATAAGGAACAACAACAGGATGTGATAAAGCAAAAAAATAAAAATAAAATAAACAACAACATATAAATGTTCCTCCACAGCTTAAGTTCCATGTTACTACAATTGCCACGCACAATCACAGCATATGAAACATTCTTGTGTGAAGTCATCATGTCAGGAGCAGTACCAGGAATCAATTTACAGAATTTCAGAATATAAAATTTTTTATCTTTTGAATTGAGAATTTGTAAATTTAAAATATACTATAACTCACCGTTCCATATAGCTGGACAGCTGTGTTTATTTATCAAAGTAATTCAACCATCCTCCAGTTATAAACACAAGGTAATAAGACCAAATCCAAATAAATAAATAGTGTGTGACGTTTCGGTAACAACGCTGTTACAGAAACGCCACACACTATTTATTTATTTGGATTTGGTCTTATTACCTTGTGTTTATAATCTATAATCCAAATTGTGCCTTATCATCCTTCAGTTATGTTTTAAAAAGGGTTACTAAAAGCAACTTTAGATAACGTATTACATAAAATAATTTGATCGCAATCAGCCTAGGTTACAAAATTTAGAGCTGTTAATAACTAAGTTCCATATATGTGGTAGAATAATATAAACTAGACCATAATTTTGTACAAAGGATTGAAAAGTGCCTTGAACACAATGATCGCAATGGAATTCTCTAGTCCGAGCTTCTTTGCTGATATAGAGACATTATCTAATATCCCTCCGATAATACTTTTTTTATGAGGACTTTACCAATAGAATGGAGGGACCAAAGTTTGAAAAAACAACAAAGAACATTCATTATCCCGCTGAAAATGAGGAGTCCCATCAGAAAACAAAGACCTTTAATGACCAGTATCTCTAAATTACTTAGATTAAAGTTTGATTGGGCCGTTCGAAAAAAGTTAGCGGCGGAATGAGTTTTTGTGTCTGTGACGGATGAGGGGAGTTTGGCGATTAGGCCTAATTGGAGTGGACATCAAGACTGTCCCTGGGGTGTCGTCTGACTTGATTGTCTTGACATGGCCGACCTTGACAGCCGTTCCTCTCCCGACCTTACCGTGACGTCGTCCTCTGAACGCCATCCCTAGGTTTGACCCCAGTCAGAGAGAAAATCCCCAACGTGGACGGAAACTGGTCGTTTAGAGTAAATTTATGGCCGACTCGCACCAATTCACAGACATTTGTGACCGGTCCAAAGAGATTCTCTTATCTGTCTGCGTTAAAAATTATTATTAAATAAATTAATTAGATACTTTTATTGGAAACTATTTCCTTTCTTCTTTCAATGCCTTCCTCTACTGAGGGTGGGCCACATGGTCTCTCCATACTTTCTCCTTCAATGCCTTCCTCTACTGAGGGTGGGCCACATGGTCTCTCCATACTTCCTCCTTCAATGCCTTCCTCTACCGAGGGTAGGCCACATGGTCTCTCCATACTTCCTCCTTCAATGCCTTCCTCTACTGAGTGTGGGCCACATGATCTCTCCATGCTTCCTCCTTCAATGCCTTCCTCTACTGAGTGTGGGCCACATGGTCTCTCCATACTTCCTCCTTCAATGCCTTCCTCTACTGAGTGTGGGCCACATGGTCTCTCCATACTTCCTCCTTCAATGCCTTCCTCTACTGAGTGTGGGCCACATGGTCTCTCCATACTTCCTCCTTCAATGCCTTCCTCTACTGAGTGTGGGCCACATGGTCTCTCCATACTTCCTCCTTCAATGCCTTCCTCTACTGAGTGTGGGCCACATGATCTCTCCATGCTTCCTCCTTCAATGCCTTCCTCTACTGAGTGTGGGCCACATGGTCTCTCCATACTTCCTCCTTCAATGCCTTCCTCTACTGAGTGTGGGCCACATGGTCTCTCCATACTTCCTCCTTCAATGCCTTCCTCTACTGAGTGTGGGCCACATGATCTCTCCATGCTTCCTCCTTCAATGCCTTCCTCTACTGAGTGTGGGCCACATGGTCTCTCCATACTTCCTCCTTCAATGCCTTCCTCTACTGAGTGTGGGCCACATGGTCTCTCCATACTTCCTCCTTCAATGCCTTCCTCTACTGAGTGTGGGCCATATGGTCTCTCCATACTTTCTCCTTCAATGCCTTCCTCTACTGAGTGTGGGCCACATGGTCTCTCCATACTTCCTCCTTCAATGCCTTCCTCTACTGAGGGTGGGACACATGATCTCTCCATACTTCCTCCTTCAATGCCTTCCTCTACTGAGGGTGGGCCACATGATCTCTCCATACTTCCTCCTTCAATGCCTTCCTCTACTGAGTGTGGGCCACATGGTCTCTCCATACTTCCTCCTTCAATGCCTTCCTCTACTGAGTGTGACAATTGACAATTAAAACAGACTTTATTGACAATCTAGCCAATAATTACACTCCTTCAAGAGTTAATGGGAAATATTTACAGTCTTCTTGATTCTGTCAGGAGCCCAGAGCCAGCCTGAGCTCGGTCAATCCCCTTTGGATAATAGGGTGGCAGTCGCGAGTGTGCTCGGCGACAGTACCGATAAACTTGGTGAGAATGTGTTTATGTCTTCGTGATAGATACTTGAGGAGTCGCTCCCTATTCTCGGGCCAAATGACCGAAAATGGGATCTCGATATCTTCTAGTCCATTCTCGAATAAGGGCTTTAAGGCTTGTTCCCAATTTAGTTTCTCGAGGATTTTACATAAATGATCCTTGCACGCAAACTCTAGCTCTTCCTGCTCCTCCTGGGTCAACGGGGGACGCGTTGGAAGCTTAGGTGTTACGAAGTCTGGGGTTGACTCCTCCCTGTGGGGAGTAGGCGGCGTCGGCTCAGCAGGCTGAGGCGCAGTGTGGGCCGTGAGGCCATTACTTGGCTTCTCCCGAGATGGGGCGGGGGGCGCTGGTGCTTAGTTGAAACATCCATAGGTAGAGCCATGGGTGCCGGTGGAGGTTGTCCAGGCACAGCAGGCTGATGAGGCGCAGCTGGTGCCGCAGGAATAACGCCAAAAACCTCCATGGCTGGATCTGGAGGCGGTGGCGCAGGAGACGCGGCTGATGCCTGTCGAGGCAGCTCAGGCGCGGTCACTTGTGGGACATCGGTGGGAGAGGATGGCGAAGCCCGTCTGGGGCCGGTAGACTGCCCAGTAAGCAGGGAGCAGTTAGCTCTTCTATGTCCTCGGCCTCGGCATCTAGAGCACCTGATCCCGGAGGTCAGGTACATAGGCCAGGCCTTGCCTTTTATTCTTATATCGAGGCGGGAAGGGAGTGACTCGATGTTGATTCCGTCATGTGGGACAATAAACGCCTCTCGGCGGCCGTCGGTGTAGACGTATTTACCAGCTTTTAGCTGTTTAGGGACGATGGAAGTTACCCGCCCATAGGGTAGAAGGGCGTCGATGGCTGAAGCATCCTTCACAAAGAAGGGGAGGTTGCCTATGGTTATTCTTGCCGCTCTTCTGTAGAAGGTGAAGGTCTTGAGGGACATGCCCTCAACCTCGAGCCCTTCATTGATCAGGCGCTCCGCCAGGGCCTTGTTGGAAAGTCCCAACAGCAAGTGTCCATTCACTTTCGCGATCTGGACGACGTCACTGGTCCCCCCGGCCATTTCAACGATCGCCTTGAGATAATGGTAAGGCTCGAGGTCAGGGCAGTGCTCAATATAGAGACACTGCTCCTCAGTAGAAGACGCCTGCCGCGCCCTGGCCTCCACGATGTGTGTTCTCGTGGTCTTGATTTCATGTGCCCGAGGCACCCTTTCCGTCGATGTTCGTTGACGGCGATTGGTTCCAGAGCGTCGGGCGTTGCTGGAATGTGCGGCTGCTTCAGACGATTCCGCCGAGCCGCGGCGTCTCTTTTTGCCTTGGACGACCGTGAAGCCGTCCTCAGATGCAGAATTCACATCCTCTGATGAATCCTCTACTGAGTGTGGGCCACATGATCTCTCCATACTTCCTCCTTCAATGCCTTCCTCTACTGAGTGTGGGCCACATGGTCTCTCCATACTTCCTTCTTCAATGCCTTCCTCTACTGAGTGTGGGCCACATGATCTCTCCATACTTCCTCCTTCAATGCCTTCCTCTACTGAGTGTGGGTCACATGGTCTCTCCATACTTTCTCCTTCAATGCCTTCCTCTACTGAGTGTGGGCCACACGGTCTCTCCATACTTCCTCCTTCAATGCCTTCCTCTACTGAGTGTGGGCCACACGGTCTCTCCATACCTACTCCTTCAATGCCTTCCTCTACTGAGTGTGGGCCACATGATCTCTCCATACTTCCTCCTTCAATGCCTTCCTCTACTGAGTGTGGGCCACATGATCTCTCCATACTTCCTCCTTCAATGCCTTCCTCTACTGAGTGTGGGCCACATGATCTCTCCATACTTCCTCCTTCAATGCCTTCCTCTACTGAGTGTGGGCCACATGGTCTCTCCATACTTCTTCCTTCAATGCCTTCCTCTACTGAGTGTGGGCCACATGGTCTCTCCATACATCCTCCTTCAATGCCTTCCTCTACTGAGTGTGGGCCACATGGTCTCTCCATACTTCCTCCTTAAATGCCTTCCTCTACTGAGTGTGGCCCACATGGTCACTCCATACTTCCTTCTTCAATGCCTTCCTATACTGAGGGTGGGCCACATGGTCTCTCCATACTTTCTCCTTCAATGTCTTCCTCTACTGAGTGTGGGCCACATGGTCTCTACATACTTCCTCCTTCAATGCCTTCCTCTACTGAGTGTGGGCCACATGGTCACTCCATACTTCCTCCTTCAATGCCTTCCTCTACTGAGTGTGACAATTGACAATTAAAACAGACTTTATTGACAATCTAGCCAATAATTACACTCCTTCAAGAGTTAATGGGAAATATTTACAGTCTTCTTGATTCTGTCAGGAGCCCAGAGCCAGCCTGAGCTCGGTCAATCCCCTTTGGATAATAGGGTGGCAGTCGCGAGTGTGCTCGGCGACAGTACCGATAAACTTGGTGAGAATGTGTTTATGTCTTCGTGATAGATACTTGAGGAGTCGCTCCCTATTCTCGGGCCAAATGACCGAAAATGGGATCTCGATATCTTCTAGTCCATTCTCGAATAAGGGCTTTAAGGCTTGTTCCCAATTTAGTTTCTCGAGGATTTTACATAAATGATCCTTGCACGCAAACTCTAGCTCTTCCTGCTCCTCCTGGGTCAACGGGGGACGCGTTGGAAGCTTAGGTGTTACGAAGTCTGGGGTTGACTCCTCCCTGTGGGGAGTAGGCGGCGTCGGCTCAGCAGGCTGAGGCGCAGTGTGGGCCGTGAGGCCATTACTTGGCTTCTCCCGAGATGGGGCGGGGGGCGCTGGTGCTTAGTTGAAACATCCATAGGTAGAGCCATGGGTGCCGGTGGAGGTTGTCCAGGCACAGCAGGCTGATGAGGCGCAGCTGGTGCCGCAGGAATAACGCCAAAAACCTCCATGGCTGGATCTGGAGGCGGTGGCGCAGGAGACGCGGCTGATGCCTGTCGAGGCAGCTCAGGCGCGGTCACTTGTGGGACATCGGTGGGAGAGGATGGCGAAGCCCGTCTGGGGCCGGTAGACTGCCCAGTAAGCAGGGAGCAGTTAGCTCTTCTATGTCCTCGGCCTCGGCATCTAGAGCACCTGATCCCGGAGGTCAGGTACATAGGCCAGGCCTTGCCTTTTATTCTTATATCGAGGCGGGAAGGGAGTGACTCGATGTTGATTCCGTCATGTGGGACAATAAACGCCTCTCGGCGGCCGTCGGTGTAGACGTATTTACCAGCTTTTAGCTGTTTAGGGACGATGGAAGTTACCCGCCCATAGGGTAGAAGGGCGTCGATGGCTGAAGCATCCTTCACAAAGAAGGGGAGGTTGCCTATGGTTATTCTTGCCGCTCTTCTGTAGAAGGTGAAGGTCTTGAGGGACATGCCCTCAACCTCGAGCCCTTCATTGATCAGGCGCTCCGCCAGGGCCTTGTTGGAAAGTCCCAACAGCAAGTGTCCATTCACTTTCGCGATCTGGACGACGTCACTGGTCCCCCCGGCCATTTCAACGATCGCCTTGAGATAATGGTAAGGCTCGAGGTCAGGGCAGTGCTCAATATAGAGACACTGCTCCTCAGTAGAAGACGCCTGCCGCGCCCTGGCCTCCACGATGTGTGTTCTCGTGGTCTTGATTTCATGTGCCCGAGGCACCCTTTCCGTCGATGTTCGTTGACGGCGATTGGTTCCAGAGCGTCGGGCGTTGCTGGAATGTGCGGCTGCTTCAGACGATTCCGCCGAGCCGCGGCGTCTCTTTTTGCCTTGGACGACCGTGAAGCCGTCCTCAGATGCAGAATTCACATCCTCTGATGAATCCTCTACTGAGTGTGGGCCACACGATCTCTCCATACTTCCTCCTTCAATGCCTTCCTCTACTGAGTGTGGGCCACATGATCTCTCCATACTTCCTCCTTCAATGCCTTCCTCTACTGAGTGTGGGCCACATGGTCTCTCCATACTTCCTTCTTCAATGCCTTCCTCTACTGAGTGTGGGCCACATGGTTCTCCATACTTCCTCCTTCAATGCCTTTCTCTACTGAGTGTGGGCCACATGATCTTTCCATACTTCCTCTTCCAATGCCTTCCTCTACTGAGTGTGGGCCACATGGTCTCTCCATACTTCCTCCTTCAATGCCTTCCTCTACTGAGTGTGGGTCACATGGTCTCTCCATACTTTCTCCTTCAATGCCTTCCTCTACTGAGTGTGGGCCACACGGTCTCTCCATACTTCCTCCTTCAATGCCTTCCTCTACTGAGTGTGGGCCACACGGTCTCTCCATACCTACTCCTTCAATGCCTTCCTCTACTGAGTGTGGGCCACATGATCTCTCCATACTTCCTCCTTCAATGCCTTCCTCTACTGAGTGTGGGCCACATGATCTCTCCATACTTCCTCCTTCAATGCCTTCCTCTACTGAGTGTGGGCCACATGATCTCTCCATACTTCCTCCTTCAATGCCTTCCTCTACTGAGTGTGGGCCACATGGTCTCTCCATACTTCTTCCTTCAATGCCTTCCTCTACTGAGTGTGGGCCACATGGTCTCTCCATACATCCTCCTTCAATGCCTTCCTCTACTGAGTGTGGGCCACATGGTCTCTCCATACTTCCTCCTTAAATGCCTTCCTCTACTGAGTGTGGCCCACATGGTCACTCCATACTTCCTTCTTCAATGCCTTCCTATACTGAGGGTGGGCCACATGGTCTCTCCATACTTTCTCCTTCAATGTCTTCCTCTACTGAGTGTGGGCCACATGGTCTCTACATACTTCCTCCTTCAATGCCTTCCTCTACTGAGTGTGGGCCACATGGTCACTCCATACTTCCTCCTTCAATGCCTTCCTCTACTGAGTGTGACAATTGACAATTAAAACAGACTTTATTGACAATCTAGCCAATAATTACACTCCTTCAAGAGTTAATGGGAAATATTTACAGTCTTCTTGATTCTGTCAGGAGCCCAGAGCCAGCCTGAGCTCGGTCAATCCCCTTTGGATAATAGGGTGGCAGTCGCGAGTGTGCTCGGCGACAGTACCGATAAACTTGGTGAGAATGTGTTTATGTCTTCGTGATAGATACTTGAGGAGTCGCTCCCTATTCTCGGGCCAAATGACCGAAAATGGGATCTCGATATCTTCTAGTCCATTCTCGAATAAGGGCTTTAAGGCTTGTTCCCAATTTAGTTTCTCGAGGATTTTACATAAATGATCCTTGCACGCAAACTCTAGCTCTTCCTGCTCCTCCTGGGTCAACGGGGGACGCGTTGGAAGCTTAGGTGTTACGAAGTCTGGGGTTGACTCCTCCCTGTGGGGAGTAGGCGGCGTCGGCTCAGCAGGCTGAGGCGCAGTGTGGGCCGTGAGGCCATTACTTGGCTTCTCCCGAGATGGGGCGGGGGGCGCTGGTGCTTAGTTGAAACATCCATAGGTAGAGCCATGGGTGCCGGTGGAGGTTGTCCAGGCACAGCAGGCTGATGAGGCGCAGCTGGTGCCGCAGGAATAACGCCAAAAACCTCCATGGCTGGATCTGGAGGCGGTGGCGCAGGAGACGCGGCTGATGCCTGTCGAGGCAGCTCAGGCGCGGTCACTTGTGGGACATCGGTGGGAGAGGATGGCGAAGCCCGTCTGGGGCCGGTAGACTGCCCAGTAAGCAGGGAGCAGTTAGCTCTTCTATGTCCTCGGCCTCGGCATCTAGAGCACCTGATCCCGGAGGTCAGGTACATAGGCCAGGCCTTGCCTTTTATTCTTATATCGAGGCGGGAAGGGAGTGACTCGATGTTGATTCCGTCATGTGGGACAATAAACGCCTCTCGGCGGCCGTCGGTGTAGACGTATTTACCAGCTTTTAGCTGTTTAGGGACGATGGAAGTTACCCGCCCATAGGGTAGAAGGGCGTCGATGGCTGAAGCATCCTTCACAAAGAAGGGGAGGTTGCCTATGGTTATTCTTGCCGCTCTTCTGTAGAAGGTGAAGGTCTTGAGGGACATGCCCTCAACCTCGAGCCCTTCATTGATCAGGCGCTCCGCCAGGGCCTTGTTGGAAAGTCCCAACAGCAAGTGTCCATTCACTTTCGCGATCTGGACGACGTCACTGGTCCCCCCGGCCATTTCAACGATCGCCTTGAGATAATGGTAAGGCTCGAGGTCAGGGCAGTGCTCAATATAGAGACACTGCTCCTCAGTAGAAGACGCCTGCCGCGCCCTGGCCTCCACGATGTGTGTTCTCGTGGTCTTGATTTCATGTGCCCGAGGCACCCTTTCCGTCGATGTTCGTTGACGGCGATTGGTTCCAGAGCGTCGGGCGTTGCTGGAATGTGCGGCTGCTTCAGACGATTCCGCCGAGCCGCGGCGTCTCTTTTTGCCTTGGACGACCGTGAAGCCGTCCTCAGATGCAGAATTCACATCCTCTGATGAATCCTCTACTGAGTGTGGGCCACACGATCTCTCCATACTTCCTCCTTCAATGCCTTCCTCTACTGAGTGTGGGCCACATGATCTCTCCATACTTCCTCCTTCAATGCCTTCCTCTACTGAGTGTGGGCCACATGGTCTCTCCATACTTCCTTCTTCAATGCCTTCCTCTACTGAGTGTGGGCCACATGGTTCTCCATACTTCCTCCTTCAATGCCTTTCTCTACTGAGTGTGGGCCACATGATCTTTCCATACTTCCTCTTCCAATGCCTTCCTCTACTGAGTGTGGGCCACATGGTCTCTCCATACTTCCTCCTTCAATGCCTTCCTCTACTGAGTGTGGGTCACATGGTCTCTCCATACTTTCTCCTTCAATGCCTTCCTCTACTGAGTGTGGGCCACACGGTCTCTCCATACTTCCTCCTTCAATGCCTTCCTCTACTGAGTGTGGGCCACACGGTCTCTCCATACCTACTCCTTCAATGCCTTCCTCTACTGAGTGTGGGCCACATGATCTCTCCATACTTCCTCCTTCAATGCCTTCCTCTACTGAGTGTGGGCCACATGATCTCTCCATACTTCCTCCTTCAATGCCTTCCTCTACTGAGTGTGGGCCACATGATCTCTCCATACTTCCTCCTTCAATGCCTTCCTCTACTGAGTGTGGGCCACATGGTCTCTCCATACTTCTTCCTTCAATGCCTTCCTCTACTGAGTGTGGGCCACATGGTCTCTCCATACATCCTCCTTCAATGCCTTCCTCTACTGAGTGTGGGCCACATGGTCTCTCCATACTTCCTCCTTAAATGCCTTCCTCTACTGAGTGTGGCCCACATGGTCACTCCATACTTCCTTCTTCAATGCCTTCCTATACTGAGGGTGGGCCACATGGTCTCTCCATACTTTCTCCTTCAATGTCTTCCTCTACTGAGTGTGGGCCACATGGTCTCTACATACTTCCTCCTTCAATGCCTTCCTCTACTGAGTGTGGGCCACATGGTCACTCCATACTTCCTTCTTCAATGCCTTCCTCTACTGAGGGTGGACCACATGGTCTCTCCATACTTTCTCCTTCAATGTCTTCCTCTACTGAGGGTGGGCCACATGGTCTCTCCATACTTCCTCCTTCAATACCTTCCTCTACTGAGTGTGGGCCACATGGTTTCTCCATACTTCCTCCTTCAATACTTTCCTCTATTGAGGGTAGGCCACATGGTCTCTCCATACTTCCTCCTTCACAATGCCTTCCTCTACTGAGGATGGGCCACATGGTTTCTTCTTCAATGCCTTCCTCTACTGAAGGTGGACCACATGGTCTCTCCATGCTTCCTCCGCCATCCTCTTCATCTCTTCGTAGGTGTGTCGTCCAGTCCATTGTTTTAGATCGTCTGTGTATCCCGTCATTTCCTTCCCCTCGATCTCTTCTCCTGGAACTTTCCCTCCAACACCGTCAGCAAATTCTCTCCTGCTGATCCATGCATTGCATGTCCAGCATTGAACCTTTTATGACGTGTGTATTTATTTTAAATTAAAACAACTTTCTACTACCTCCTTACTGCAATGATAAAAATATTGGGAAGGCCTGGCTCAAACACACACATCAGTGAACCCTTCCAACGGTTTTTCCAGTTTAATCTATCATACTATATTATTGTAGTGGGCTGCTTTTCTTTTATATACAGATTCTCAATATAAACCTTTGGCAAACATATTTTAAACGGACAATGAAAAAAAAACACTTTGAGGACAGTAGAAATACATATTCGAGCATTACTCTTCCGCAAACAAACATAAAGGTCATGTAGACTTAATATAAACATGATACTGAAGAGGTACAGCCAAGAGAAGAAGGTATGCAAGGGCCCCTCCAAGGAAGTGTTGATTGACAAATTCCAGAGGAGGGGGCGGGAGACGGAGAGTCCAGCTGGTGTCGTCGTAAAGAAAGGAGCCGAGATAGCGGCCGGCCTGCCGGGGGTTTGTGCGCCGAGAAGACATGGCATACTGGGAGGAGAAGTCTGTCTGGTGACAACGGGACCTGTAGCAACGGCGAGAACGGCGGTGACGACAGACGCGGCAAGTTGGCGACGGGAAGTGGGCTCCGGGACCGTGTGGATCAACAAGAGGAGGACGGTGCAAAGAAGGATGAGGAGGAACCTACCCGGGGCGGACATCGAAGGCAAATTCATCTACTATGTCTAGTTATTAACATCCTTTTTAAAGCTCTCGGAATAAATCCATAGTACTAAGCTGTATCCAAAACGAACCCACATTGTTTTCTCAGAAACCTTGCACACAAACATCGACCGCTGAGAAGAGTCGTAACATTTGGTGTCACAATAGTATACAGCTTAGTTCGCGATATGAAAGAACCAACCATCCTCGAAATTGAAAAATTCAAGAAATTGCTCAGTCTGATAAACCAGAAAGTAGATGAGCTCGGAGAAGACGTTAGATCGTTTGAAGAAGGGATGGAATCTCGATTGAGCCGACTCGAGCATAATCGGGATGTCAAACGTTCCGCCACACCCATGTCTTGCGAAGTTAAGGTCAATGTACTACCGCCAGAAAATCCTGAAGGCTTTTCAAAAACAATCACAGCAACCAATAGCCCACGTACTCAATGTCTGAAGGGACAGAAGACGAGTCCAGGTGATGAAGATCCCGACAAGACCATCGCAACAAAGACCATCACGTCGGGAGACGTCGTAAGTGAACTGACAGAATCTACTCTAGAAGATTCTCTCGTGATCCAAAAGTCCGAAGTGTGTCAACAGCAGGAAATGATCCAGACTGGTTGTGTAGCGGAGGAGGGCGAGCTGATCGCCTCCGACAACGGCTGTGGGACGAGTGTTTTGTACAAAATCAAGCGGACGGAAAGAGAAGGCCCTCCAGGTGATATACAGTGCCGAAATTCAACTCCTGGGATTATTTCTGAAATACTCCAGGAAAACAACAACGATCTTGGCGAGCTGTAATGTGACGGCGTGGCTGACTTCTGCGACAGCGCCAGACTGTCAGGGACTACAGCGGTGATCCAACTGGACGGGACGGAGCTGGGTGCTCCGTGAAAGGGCGACAAGACTAGATGGTCGAAGCACCCCGAAGTTGGAGCCGGTGACCCGACTGAACGGGATAGAGCATTGGACGCTCTGTGGAAGTCCGACGACAATGTCTGTGACGCGGAAGTCACGCGCAATGTGTCAGCGCCGTCGTCTGCAATACAAGCTGAAAAGATGTGCTACGAGTGAGTGCCCATCACCTTTGTTACTTCGC
This sequence comes from Cordylochernes scorpioides, assembly GCA_030710605.1. Classification (NCBI taxonomy): domain Eukaryota; kingdom Metazoa; phylum Arthropoda; class Arachnida; order Pseudoscorpiones; family Chernetidae; genus Cordylochernes; species Cordylochernes scorpioides. Next base: position 92,754,892 of record CP092868.1, read on the forward strand.
CCGACAAGGCGCAGACTCAACCACCATCGCTTAGAACAAGTTGTGTCGAAATCGAAACTACTGTGCGGACTGACACCTTCAGAAATTTCGAGGATTCCATGCTCCAGTGCAAAGACAACATCGAGTTGTCCAGGTCTAGAATTTGTAAAAGAAGAAATCTCCAGTTGCAAATAAATGCGAAACCGACAGAAGAAAGGAACTTTCCCGAACACCTCTGGAAGTCTAACAAGGACGAATACATGCTGGAAGGCCACGATCTAGTCAGCGTGGATCAAGAAAGCGCATCCACTGTAGAGGCCCACGATCTATCGCCCTGTCGTGGGAAGAAAATCTGAGTTAGGATGTGGTTCTGCAAACAAGGGCTGGCGCTAACCCTGCCGCTACGCTTCCGGGAGGCTGACGACCCTCATGTGGCCAGAGACGTCAGGGAAATCAAAGGGCCGCCGATCAGTGCCGCTGGTGAAATCAGCCCTTTTCGGGACGAAAAAGATTGAGAAGGGGGCAGTGAAGCGGTACAGCAAAGAAAATGAAGAGAAGAAGTGGGCAAGCCAAGAGAAGAAGATATGCAGGGGCCCCTCCAAGGAAGTGTTGATTGACAAATTCCAGAGGAGGGGGCGGCAGACGGAGAGTCCAGCTATTTCTACTGCCCTTACTGCAATGGAAAAATTAAAGGGAGGGCCTGGCTCATCAGTGATGAACCCTCCCAGCGGTTTCGCCAGTTTAATCTACCATACCGCTGTTATATTGCATTTTTGGAACTTCCTTTTATAGTGATACTGATGCTTGACTCTTCGAATAGGTATTTTAGATTAACTATGGACATAAGCTTTTAGGACAGCAGAATTACATATAATTATAAATCATAAAAGAGCGATTGCTCGAAGCTTATTATATATTTATAATTATATGTAATTCTGCTGTCCTAAAAGCTTATGTCCATAGTTAATCTAAAATACCCATTCGAAGAGTCAGTATCACTATAAAAGGAAGTTCCAAAAATGCAATCTAACAGCGGTATGGTAGATTAAACTGGCGAAACCGCTGGGAGGGTTCATCATTGATGAGCCAGGCCCTCCCTTTAATTTTTCCATTGCAGTAAGGGCAGTATAAATTGTTTAATTTCAAAAAGAATCTCACGCGTCTAAAATAGTTTCTCATTTTCATAACAGATGGCGCGCTAGTGCATCATAATATAAATTGACTTTATATATATATATATATATATATATATATATATAGGGAGATTATTTTAAAATGCCCCTATTAATTATTTTGTTTTATTTGGCATATTTCAATTATCCTCCATGTATGTCGCGGAATTTTGAATTAATTGTAAGTGCACCATATGCATATCAAAAATAAGTAGGAATTCTCTAGAAAAGACCAACAACAAAGATACGATATCTAAGTAAAACCAACACGTCACTAAATCTGAAAACCGAGACTTTAAGGATGACCAACATCTATGATCTAATTCCTCTAAGAACTCAATAATGGAGCGAAGATATAGAGACAAGTAACGATGGAGCGATACCTTAAAACGAACAGCATCTATTGATGCTCTATATACGTCTAGAACCACATGTACAAGGACTAAAACGAACAGCAACAATAGTGCAATGCACTAAGGACAGCCATCAATAATTATGCTAAGTCTACGTATTTATCAACAATAGGAATGAACAGTATCTCAATACCAAAATGATCACTTTCCAGCAAAGTTGTCCTTTCACGGATAATACCAAACAATTTGTTTTATTGGTTTCGGAGTATGATTTTAGAAAATTAAATATTACATTACTATCCTATGGTTACACGAATAAATATATGAACTTTCTGAATTTGTGAAATAAACTTATATATGAAAATTCGAAACTATTATAGACGCGTATGCTTCTTTTAAAAATGAAACAATTTCTACTGCCCTTACTGCAATGGGAAAATTATATTCATAACAGATGGCGCACTAATGCATCATAATATAAACTTATTTATGCTCCCAATAAAAACAATCGGTGATATAATTTCAATCGAATCCTATACTTCCAAAAGTAAGAAAGCGTCAATCTTCTATAGATAGCAAGCTGGCCATCTAAATCACCTCCCGCGTGTGGGGAAAATGTCACCCAAACATCCATTAATCCACCTACAAAACAAACCATTATTCAATTTTAGTGGCCTTACGTGAGGGGAGACACAAATAGGATTCATGAAAACTGTATCGGTGTTATAAATAAATATATTCATATGCGCTATAAGTTTGGAGATATATTATCCTTTCAGCCTTGTACAAGCTTGTATATTAAATATTGTGTGGCGAAGAAATAATTTATATTTTATTATTTAATTATTCAATGAAATCATTTTGTTGGAAAATATTTCTCCTATATGTGAAAATATACTTTGCTTTCTTCTATATATGTAAATAGATATTTTGTATATTTTCTTTTGTTTGTATTTTTGCCTTTATAAAAGGAGATGCTGCCTGTGCCGGCAGAAGAGCTCGTGGCTAGAGGAGAGCGCGCTACTAGCTGTTACAATAAACATGTCTCTTTTAAAACTCGTCCAAGTTCATTTCTGGAGTCTTCAACTTCTTGAAGCATTACAGGGCAAGATGTCTCAGTGGTACAGCCTTATCGGGGTTTACCTCCGCGACACATTTAACACAGATTATTACTACGAATTTGTGAAATCATCATACATGGTCCTTAACTTGCTTGTTCAATATTCTCTAGCTGTATATAGTATCTTAGGTTTTGTTGATAATTGTCGACTAGTCGTACTGACGTCATCAATAAATACTTTTGGGGGTCGGTGGAAGGATGGTCTAAACCGTTGGTTTCGACCGCTAACACCCGGGTTCGATTCCCGCATTGGACACTTTTTTTTCTGATTTAAAAAAAATGCCCCAGAGTGGCCCCCGATTCTTGCAAGAGTGCAAGTAACCAAACGGGATTCTGACACATTTGTAAGTGCAAAGTCGAACTGCTTTTCACATGTGTAGATATGCGGTGCACTTACAGTAAAATCAATCGCTTACTTCTACCCACCAAGATTATCATGGCCTGTACCACGTGTACTAGGGATAAGTTAAAAAAAAAAACTTTTACATCTTAAGATATTCCAAGACTTGATTTCTACTCTACGATATATGTACTTACATATATGTATATGTCATAATATATGCTCTTCAAGGATTAATAAAACAAACCAACAGCCAACGAGAGAGAGCAGGGCAGCTAAAAGCGAGACACTTTAGATAACTAACTTACGACCATTTTTTGGCCACATTCCTGAGGAGGGGGGGGCCGTCACCACCTGGCGACTATCTTGGTTAGCCCCCCGGTTGTGTACACAGGGAAAACAGTCGTTCAGCTGATAACGTCTCGCTCGCTCGCTCGGCTGGCTGCCTGGATGATTGCTCTAACAACTCGTCGTGTGATTATTTCTCTCCTCGCCACATTTACCACTATATTGTCACATCGAAAGTCGACAGGATAAGACCTGGCCGGGAAGCAAATCCCTCATATACCGGAGTATGAAGAAACAAGAAGCCAAGCCACGATGATCGGCCAAACCCAACTCAACTGTAACCACTCCTCTTCGAGCCCTCAACCCCTTCTTCGCCAACCTTTGAACCGTGATCCCGAAGAAGTATTCACCTACGACGGAGATGGAGCTGCCACACACTTCTTCCAGCACTAGATCTACCCAAGAACGACCACCGTGCCAGAGCAGGACACCTTCCATCATCATGGACAAGACTCCGCCATATCCCTGCCGCTACTGTGATGTACAACACTGGTACGCTCAGTGTCACAGACAGAACTCTCCCGAATCTCAATGAACTTGCCTGCTCTCTAAACCAACATAACCTGTAAGTGAAATTGTTTTACCCCTTCCATTCATACTTTAAATAAGTCATTCCTTGTAAATTGTCCCAATATTTACATAATTAGCTCCATTTATTCTCTCCATGCCTATTAACAATGATTTTATGCTCCATACTATTTATCTAGATATTTGTAACTCATTTAATTAGTTACCTTACCAGTAGAATTTAACAATCGTTATTTTAATTAAGTAATTTCCATTTTTAACGTAACTCTTAAAAAAAAAAAACTCTTAAAAAAAAAATGGAATTCTACCTATTAATGCTTTACGATTTTTACTATTAACAATAGATTTTTCATAATCAATATATTTATAAAAATATGCCTCCAGCACCTAAACTTTTGTATAGACCTCTCCTACTTGTAAGCACGGCTCACGAAAAATAATTTCTTTCCCTAATCGATTCAAAATTCACCCTGTAATCCAGGCGTCGAAGAATTCCAACCACCACGTGAGCCTTGCTTACAACCAACCCTTGGTGACTCTTATCTATCTTCCCCTTAATGCCCCTCTCATTCTTACAACTTTGTTAACTTTATACCAGCTCAGGACCTTTATAGAGAATTATTGATTAATCAATTATCGAACTTCTATATTGTCATTTCAAAATCCTAAACTTCGCCCTTCATTTATGATAATTTATTTCGTAGTTCATCTCTAGCCTATCCACCGACCCACACTATCTAGCCAATGACGTGTTCGTCACAGGGTGCAGATTGACTAACTGCTAGATATTTATCAATCCCTTTTTGTTCGCACTTGAACAATCTGCATCGAGCGACACAGTTCGCCTCTTCTCCTCGCGCCACACGGACCCTGTCTTCAAATCTATGTTTGTCCATTGTCCAAACCAGCACGATATAGCCTACCTCCGATATTTCCCACGGAGGTACGTTAAACATCGTCGCTGATTCTGTCCGGTCCGTCATCTTTTCGCGCAGACATGGGTCTTACTTTCAACCCACCGCGAAATCATCGCCTTGCACAAGCTCCCACGACGGTTCAAACACCTCGTGTCCGAGCAGCTTGTCACTTGTAACGGACAACGCAGTTCTCGTCCCAATTTTCGGCACTGTGCGCGCATACTTCCCGCAAATTAAATATAAGTCCATCCGACTTCCTCACCTACACACGGGACTTTTCCCCTCGGACTCGCTACACAAGTAGCTGCATAGATAAGTTAGATTGGCCCAGGGCAAGTTTCCCCTCGCCCTGTTCGCCAAGGTTCTAACATTGTATGTAGTTTTATATTTACCTCAGTCCTGAGCTCACGCAACTTCCAGCCTCAACCTCATTTCTCATACTCTACACCTATAGCATAGAAATCCCATGACAAGTTTCCCCTTGCCATGTCCGCCTGAAAAATATCTTAAAGTGTAGAGTTCCCCAGTCTTAATGATCTTCAGAATTCCATCATATGTATGTGACTCTTCTTCCCCTTGTTCACACTCCTCAATAACATTTCCCATATAGTACATTAGATTTTGTTGTATATAGCCTTTTATAACCTTGATATTTTCAAAGATTTCCTTAAATGTCAAACTCCCCGGTGTTGTAAAACTGCTTGTAAATAATATTTACTTGTGTACTACACAATATTTTATTTACATAAAACTATGTCACCATTACCTTAACCAATTTTAACTGTAAAATTATTTTCTCTATTCCTGGCTTCTCCAGCTTTAAATATACTTAAACCATGTTCAGCCTTCTTCAACGGGGGCCATATGTCATAATATATGCTCTTCAAGGATTAATAAAACAAACCAACAGCCAACGAGAGAGAGCTGGGCAGCTAAAAGCGAGACACTTTAGATAACTAACTTACGACCATTTTTTGGCCACATTCCTGAGTAGGGGGGGCCGTCACCACCTGGCGACTATCCTGGTTAGCCCCCCGGTTGTGTACACAGGGAAAACAGTCGTTCAGCTGATAACGTCTCGCTCGCTCGCTCGGCTGGCTGCCTGGATGATTGCTCTAACAACTCGTCGTGTGATTATTTCTCTCCTCACCACATTTACCACTACACATGTAGTTTAAACCTCCCCAAGTGAACACCCTATATTTTAATCAAAGTTGGTCACTCTAGGGAGGTTGGAAATTGAAAAAGGCTTTATTGGCTTCAAGTCAACAGTTTGAAAAAATATATAAACAAAATATAACAAAATCAAACGTTAGTATCTGACTCTGTTTTAATTTATTAGTCCATGTTTATTGGAAGTTCGACACAAAGGAAGTAGTGTTTAAAGGAATGCTATACAAATACTTTGACTTTTTAGTCAGCTGTCTAGAGCATCACCCTCCTCCTGGATCATGGAGGGGGATGTGACCTCCTTGGAGTGTTGGAAGGTTGCTAGGTCTAACGACTGGAGCCGTCGTCCGGGTGGAGCCTCTTTAGGGCGGGTGTGTAGCGCGCAGCGAGAGCGCTCCGTCCTGCCCGGGCATCCTATTTGTCGAACTGCTTTTCACATGTGTAGACATGTGGTGTACTTACAGTAAAATCAGTCGCTAACTACCCACCATGATTATCATGATCTGTACCACGTGTACTAGGGTTAAAAAAAAAAGTCAGTTGCAAACCAACCAAAAAAGGTCGTAAAATATACTTACCTTGTTTCAGGCTATTAAGTAAATGTAAATAATATTTCAGATTAATAGTTCACTTCTTTTTTTGAATTTAATATGTGAGTCTTCATACAAGCAAATCCAAGCACACAGAATTATATTAGCCGAAAAGAGGATTGATTATAGACAGATGTATATTTTGAATTTATAAATGGATGGTATTTATGTGCGATGAGGACATTTTAAAATAAAAAATGGGCAAAAACGTCGCTTTTTCAAATATAAATCAGGCGCAAAGAGATTTGAGAGATCGCGTAAATAGATCAAATAATAGGTTTAATTACATGAGATGGAAGAGAGGGTGATCTGTAATGAAGAGAGAGTTCCATTGACATTTGATTATAAGAAATTTAAACTATTTTTGATGTGTATGATTCTTTTTGAATTGAAATAATTTTCTACTGCCCTCTTACTTCAATGATACATTAATTATAATTGTATTAAGAACATTAGAAAATTGTTTTAATTAAAAAAGACTGGTGACTATGACATCTTCCAGTCATGTGACTGAATGTTGGCTACCGACATCTAACAGAATAAGTACCAGCTGGTTTGGACCATCCCCCCTCTCACGTGAGGCAGGCTCTCCATCTTAACACTCAAAGCAATTTTTACAATAATTGAATTCAAAAAGTGAAAATAATCCATGTGTAGTTTGTATGTATTGTATGTGGGAGAATGGTCTAAACCGTTGGTTTTCGACCGCTACGACCCGGGATCGATTCCCGCATTGGGCACTTTTTTCTGATTTAAAAGAAAAAAAAAATCTCCAATGACCCCCGATTCTTGCAAAAGTCCAATCCCACCAGCGAGTGCAAGTAACTAAACGGTGCTCTGGCACATTTGTAAGTGCAAAATCGAACTGCTTTTCACATGTGTAGACGAGTAGTGCACTTACAGTAAAAGCAGTCGCCTACTTTCGACCCACCATGATTATCATGGCTTGTACAACGTGTACTCGGAATAAGCAAAAAAAAAGAGTGTTACAGTCCAGAAGAACTATCCCACCCTTGGCTCCAACAACACCAGGTTTCTACCCATACTTACATCCATTACAACTCTATCAACTTCAGTATCGAATAAATCCCTAACACAAGAGGCCCACCCACGTTGAAGCCAATAGGTAGCCTGAATTGACCGCTCCACATAACGAGATGGGAACCTTTGTTGCCTTTTGCTGCAGAGTTGATGAATCGTCTGACATAGCAGCTGTTTATTCTTCTAACTAGACTAAGATAGAGCGCTGCACTCGCGATGAATTAGCTGCCTTAATGTACTTCGTCTTCTTCCCCATAAATAAGGATTCCAAAAACTTTCACTTTTTTTTCAATAATAATTATATATATTCATTTTTTTTAAGTACGAGGGGCATCCAATAAATAAGTTTCCCTATTTTTTAACAAATAAACCACATTATTTACAATTATGCAGTTATTTTATTTTCATTATACAACTCATAGACTACTTCTCTAAATAATCACCATTTCTGTTCAAACATTTTTGGTACCGTTGTAGCAATTTTTAGATACCACTGTTGTACCAAGCCGTGTCCTGTCTTAGTAGCCAGTGGTTCGCCTCCGCCTGCACTTCGTCGCAAAGTGCTTGCCTCCAAGGTGCCACTTGAGTGCTGGATAAAGATGGAAGTCGCTTGGGGCAAGTTCCGGAGAATGAGGTGGATGTGTGAAAATTTCCCATTTGAAGTTTTCCATAGCCATAACTTTGCCTGCAGAGATTGTGACCTTCGCCTTTTTTGGTGCACTTTCCTCAGGCTTCTTCCACACCATGCTTTGTCGTTTTGTTTCTGGAGTTGAATGATGCACCCAGCTTTCATCTCCAGTGACAATACGGGAAAACAGTTGATCTCCATCTCTTTGATGCATTTCCAGGAAAACTCGGGCTGCCTCCATCCGTTGTTGCTTGTGATTTTCCAAGAGCAATCTTGCGACCCATCTTGCGCAGACTTTGCGAAAATCCAAAACATCTGACATGATTGTTCCAATCGAAGAGCGTCTAATTTCGATTCCAGGAGGCAGTCGAATTATTATTTCGTCAATGGTGACGCGGCGATCTGCTTCCACCACATTCCGAACAACAGCAACGGCTGCATTGTCCGTAGCAGTAACGGGGCTGCCGCTTCGCTCGTCATCATGCACGTTTTGCCATCCTTCTAAGAACCATGAACGCCATCGGCGAACCATTTGGATGCTCATACATTCTTCACCATACACTGACACTGAATTGCGATGAATATTGACCGCAGTTTAATTTTTCGCCGTGAAAAAACGAATTACAGAACGGAGTTCGCAAGTGGACACGTTCACCAGTGGTAGCTCCATGGAAACTGAAGCGCTACGGACTTGCGCGTACGAGTTAGCGTGATTTTGAAGGTCACCAGCTTCCAACGCATCCTAGTGAGCATTTCATCTATACTAACTAATTTTTACAACGTTTCGTTCGCAGAAAAAAAAAATAGGGAAACTTATTTATTGGATGGCCCTCGTATAAAGGCATATATTGGATTAAAATATCATTCATTTTACCAATATTTCAGTTGGCTGAAAGCCAACCTTTATCAAGGTATTATAACATTTTAATGTGTGTCAACAACAAACTCAGCGCCACATACCGTTAAATCATTATATTTTATATAATCATTAAATATTTGACGTTATGTGGCGCTGAGTTTGTTGTTGACACACATTAAAATGTTATAATACCTCGATAAAGGTTGGCGTTCAGCCAACTGAAATATTGGTAAAATAAATGATATTTTGATCCAATATATGCCTTTTTACTTAAAGATTTATTTATGGATTGCTCTATTTAAAATATATATATATGTGAAAAATATTATAAAAGTGAATTTGTACTTGGATCAGGTGGATAAATTAAGAAAAAAAGGCATTTCCTGATCGTGCAACTAAAATTTACTGATGGCTTGCGCCATCTATCGGAGTAAATATCAATTTATCGTTGATTTTTAATTATTCCAGAATGTATTCGGCCAATTTTGGAATAATTAAACATCAACGATAAGTTGTTATTTATTCCGATAGATGGCGCAAGCCATAAACAACTTTTAGTTGCACGATCAGGAAATTCTATTTTATCTTTATTATATACTAGCACGCCATCTGTTATCAAATTACAAAACTATTTTAGACGCGTAATATTCATTTTTTTTAATAAAACAATTTTCTACTGCCCTTACTGCAATGGAAAAATCATATATTATGATGCATTTACTCCATATTATTTATTTTTATCACAGATTTAAAAAAAAATCAATTTTAAAAAGATGAATATAAACTATTTTTCTCATTATATCAATATTTTTTCACTTTTTTTTAATACTTTCACTTAAACTCAAAAAAATATTCAATTAGGAATTAAATATTCAGTAAATATTACACATATATCATTACAGAATATTCTATTCATGATGAAATTATTAAAACGTATTATAATTACAATTATATTCTCACAATGAGTATCTTTTTTATTTAAAAACGCTAGCTTTCAAGCGTTATTCGCTCTTCAACGGGCTTACAAAAATATCGACTTAATCCCACTAGAAATATTTACAAAAACAAAAAACAAACGAACGCGCGCCGCGTGGATATTTATAACTGAAAAATTTGAATTGGTTTGTAATTTAACTATTTTAAATATTTTATGGAATATATCTATTTCAATTTTTAGGGCATCCAAAACATATAAAATTAATCTATTGATTTCTTCTGAGATATCGGTATTGTGATGGTAAATCTATTTTTCTGTTTATGCTGTTGTATTCATTGGAAACAAGAGATTCTAATAGTAATCGTTGAAATTTGCTCTTAATGTCTCTGTAGTGGCATTTCGTTTGTGTTATGTTAAATTGGTGACCGGTTTGTGCAATATGTTGATAGATCATAGAACGTTGGTCTTTTGTTCTGATATTTCTGTTATGTTCGTTTAGTCTAACTTGTATCGATCTTCCTGTCTCACCTATGTAGGTAGCATTGCAGTCTTGGCATTGAATTGAGTAAATTGCATTGGTTTGAATTTTAAACCTAAAATTCAAACCAATGCAATTTACTCAATTCAATGCCAAGACTGCAATGCTACCTACATAGGTGAGACAGGAAGATCGATACAAGTTAGACTAAACGAACATAACAGAAATATCAGAACAAAAGACCAACGTTCTATGATCTATCAACATATTGCACAAACCGGTCACCAATTTAACATAACACAAACGAAATGCCACTACAAAGACATTAAGAGCAAATTTCAACGATTACTATTAGAATCTCTTGTTTCCAATGAATACAACAGCATAAACAGAAAAATAGATTTACCATCACAATACCGATATCTCAGAAGAAATCAATAGATTAATTTTATATGTTCTGGATGCCCTAAAATTGAAATAGATATATTCCATAAAATATTTAAAATAGTTAAATTACAAACCAATTCAAAATTTTCAGTTTTAAATATCCACGCGGCGCGCGTTCGTTTGTTTTTTGTTTTTGTAAATATTTCTAGTGGGATTAAGTCGATATTTTTGTAAGCCCGTTGAAGAGCGAATAACGCTTGAAAGCTAGCATTTTTAAATAAAAAAATACTCATTGTGAGAATATAATTGTAATTATAATTACAGAATATGTTTACAAAGGTGATAGATGCATTGTTTAAAACAAAGAAATCAACTTCCTTTGATGCTAATAAACTGTACTCTCAAGTTGAGAATATCATTACCAATGAAGCTACAGGACGAAGGTTTGAGAAAGGAAAACTGCTTGGAAAAGGAGGAAATGGATGTTGTTTTAAAGTCCGTGATATGGAATCAAATGAAACATTTGCTTGTAAGGTTTCAAGGAAAAGAGAACATTCACTATATGAGGCCAAAATGCTGAAATTTTTGGACCACACTAATATAGTAAAATATTACGAACATTTCAGTGATGCAAAAGTTCATTATATCATAATGGAATGCTGTGACTCATCTCTTTATGATATCTGCTTAAAAAAGAAGATAGATGTGAATTTGATCCGAAATTATGTACGTCAGATTGCAACGGCTTGTCACTATCTTCACACAGAAAAATATATCGTCCATGCAGATCTCAAACCAGGAAATATTCTACTCAAAGATGGAGTAGTCAAGTTGGCTGATTTTGGTAGTTCTCGGAGGATGTTATCAATAAATGAAAAAAGAATACATAAAGGAGGGACACCTCGCTTCATGGCTCCGGAAATAATATTGAAACAACTCTGCGGTGTTGAAATTGATTGCTGGGCGTTGGGATGCACTATATTCCAATTATTAGAAGGTAAAAATGTTTTGAATTGCAATAATAAAGAAGAAATAGAGCGCATATTTTTCAATAACACATTTCAAGTTCCTCTTACATCTTGTTCAAACGCTAACACGTTGATCACAGGGCTTCTGGAGACAAATCCACAGTGGAGGTACACCATGAAAGATGTCCTTAAGACAACATTTGTAAAGGAACCCAGTCAATGTCCAGTAATGGTCAGAAAAAAAATCTCAGCTGGTTACGAATCTGCGCTTGTAATTGTTTTATTTCTATTTGGCCTCGCTTTTTAAAATTTATTAATCCAAAATTTTCTTTAAGAACTGTATATATAGTCTTGTAAATAACTTTTATTCTCGATTGTTATATATTGTATATATATTTTTGAAATTTATTAAATTTTTGTAAGATATTTATAAAATATGTAAATTAACCTGACCAATATACTGTTTGAGAAAGCCTCAACTCCTAAGCCCTATAAAAGATTTTCCTTAATAAATCAAGATCTTAAATAATGCTTGAAATTTGTGTCTTTCTATTATTATAAAACTCTATCTACTGTATATTGACCGTAGACACCTAATTTTAAAGATAATAAGTGTTTCGCTATAAATTCTTTTATTAATATTCTTGAAATATATACAATGATGGACTCGCCGATCTTCATCTTTTTTGAACGAAACAGAGACAATTTTGTTCACACTTGGTTATCTCGCGTGTCTTCAATAAATATCACTGTGTATCAAAATTCTTCCATAGCTATATTCTGTATCCCGATATACATGATAAAAGTACAACTTCCTTAAGTTGGGTCTATGAGGGCATAAATGATGAGCTCCGTCACCATACAATCTCATTTTTATCCTAGTAATTATCCATCTATATTATATGTGTTTGAGATACATTTTTTATTCAAATCAGTATTTCCTTCTTTGTATTATACTTTATTTTTTTATTTGCCGATTTCTTGTCTTTTATTTAATTTTTTTTCAATGCCTTTCTTTGGTATCTTTATTTTCGGGGTACTTTTTCTATTCTATTTAAATATTTTTGTTTAGATAAATAATTATTTTATTTACTTGATTTTTTCTGCATTTCTCTTCTCTACATTGTCTACCTGCCGACTGTTAGAAATTTTATACACTTGTATTGTCATCAAGTTTAAGCCATTATTCATTTTTTTAAAGCTCCTACTTGATCGAACTATATTAAAAGCTAGAATATTAGCCCCTTTCACGAACGGGTCAAGAATGATAACCAGAGATCTGAAATTTATTTAAATTTTATAATATCAATGATAAAACAATAATATAATGCTGTTGTTGTCGTGTCCAATGAAGAGCCTCAGATCTTTCCATGCATCTCTATCACAGCAGCCGCAATGTCCACTATCTTGGGTGTGTAAAACTGCTGTTCTGGATCTATGCCAATTTTCTGCAAGGCTGCGACAATTGATGAATATGAATAAAGTTTTTATCAAACTACTAGCCGAATGACCCGGGCAACGCCCGGGTTTTACCCGATTAAATGTTTTTATTCAAATACTATTCGTTACAATTATAAATTGGCGCCGTGGATGTCACTTTTGTGAAACGTCCCGATCCAAACTTTGTGTCTGAAAAGCGATATTTTTATAGAAAGATGATCTGGCTTTTGTTTTCTGCTCGAATGAATGTTTTTCTGTTAGAATTATGTTCCTGCGTACAAAATAATGAACTGGTTTCACCCGTGGTCTCTGCTTTTTGGAATTTTTCCCGATATAATTTTGTATCTGATAATCAAACATGATACAGCAATATCGTTATCATCATTTTCTGATTAAAAATATATAGTTTTAATAATTGATTTATATATTTTTAAAATAGCCTATCGTCTTCCCCGTATTTTTTTACCTATGTATGAATATTTTGGTTTGAATTAGTGAACTACTGCGAATTTGTATACCGGACATACAAACAAACATATAAACATTCATTTTTATATTTATAGAAGACTAGACGGGTGACCCGGGCTTCGCCCCGGGATTGACCCGTGTGCATATCTACCCGAGTGATATACAGGGTGATCCAAAAGTCCCGCACAACTTTAAAAATTAATAACTCCGCGAATATTTGCGCTAGAGCAATGCGGTAAACACCATTGTGTTCAGAATGCAATGGGATTTTTTATGGCAAATATTGAAAATTTCGAAATTGATTTTAGTTACAATTTCATTCCCTAGATGGCGCTGTACCAGAATCAGAAATTCAGCGGCCAAATTGTTTGATTAATTGAAAAATATAACTGATCGACACGTATTTTTCCTTTTTGTATACCAGGAAAGAATCCTAATAATATCAAATCGTTAATTAATAAAGCACCATTTCTTCAAAAGTTTGAAGAAATGGTTAACGATTTTTAAATACAATCTGAGATATGTAAAATAGGTATATGCAAATTAAAACATGTAGCAAAAAATATTTATATTTTTGATAGAGTTTTGTCAAATATATTGAATGTTTGAAAAACATAGCTGAATTCAATACACGATTTTTTGAAATGTTAATATAGTACCAAAAATTATGATGGTACTACTAATAGGATTTCTTGCTATAAGGAATGTGTAATTTCTTGAATAATTGGCGACACTCGACTATTTAACTGGAAATTTGTCATGATCCAACAAATGAAATATAGATGGGAGTGACAAAATACATTGTCGTACTTTATTCCAAATATCCTATGGGCTTGTCAAATGTTATCATTGTTTATTATACTGTACACGATTTTTAAAAATGTATCCCCTCAAATAAATATAATTTTTAAATCAACCTTTTGCGTTGAAAAACGTGGTAGTAAAATCATTTTGTATTATTTTATTTTGCCCAAAATTTCTAAAGGTGGGGGGTTACAGAGAATATTCCTTATGCTATTTCTTTTAATGAGCGAAAAGCGATAAATTAAACATAAGGGGTAAAATTGTGTGTACAGTGTTATTCGAGAAGTTATAACACTTTGGTCTGCACGACATAATATAAGATGTGAGCAAATGACAAACAAACAAAAATTACTGTTCACAAATAAAAAAGAGACAAGATATGAGGACAGAATTTATTTACCCATAACCCAACACAAAGAGCTTCAAAATATTGGTAGATAATATAATACATGGCAGCTTATATAACACATGAGGTAACTTGTCTCTTGGAGGCCTTGTCTCTTGTATTAGATCACAATCCTTGCTCAATGTGGCGCCCTTCATTCTCAAACACCGCCTGCAGACGATAGATGACAGAATGGACAGCATTAAATAACATATCTGTTGAAATTGATGAAACGTGCCGTCTGATAGAAGCCTTCAACATGGCCAATGTGGTAGGCCGGCATCGATAAACACGCGACTTAATGTACCCCCATAGCCAAAAATCGCAAGGCGTCAAGTCTGGTGATCTTGAAGGCCACTGGTGTATAAAGTGGCGACTTATCACACGATCTTCACCGAACGTATCCTTCAGCAATTGTTTGGCACCGCGGGAGATATGAGGAGGTCCTCCATCTTGCATGAATGTTATTTCGCTCAGTGCTTGTCTGTCCTGCAATATGGGGATAACCTTTTCTCTCAAAAGTTGAACATAGCGTTCACCAGTTACAGAAACGGTTTTAAAAGTTCTTCCATTTATTTCTTCAAAGAAAAATGGCCCAATAATAAAAGAAGAAGTGAACCCACACCAAACTGTAACTCTGGGCTGATGAAGTGGCATTTCTGTAAAATTCCTAGGAATTTCTGTTGCCCAAATGCGGCTGTTTTGAGTGTTAACTTCTCCATTTAGAGAAAAGTGAGCTTCATCTGTCTACAGAACATTCGACAGCCAGTTTTCATCAATATCAATTTGCCGGAAAACCCATGCAGCAAATTATTGACGCTTCTCAAAATCGCCGACTTTTAGCTCGTGAAATCTTTGAATTTTGTACGGGTATTTTTTAAGAAAAATTCTTAGAGCTCTCCAAACTGTTCCATACGAAATCCCCGTTTGTCGAGAAACTTGTCGAGCACTTACTTCTCCATACGTGGATAACGTTTCAATAGCTTCAACATTCTGCGAAACCGTAACAGCCACTGACTTGCGTGTCGATGGTCTTTCACTCCGAGGTTTTGCTTCCAGAGATCCAGTCTTCTCAAAAATTTTTTATCATTCTCCTTAGAGAGTAGCAACTCATGGGTCCTTTACCTCTTCGAATACCTTTAAAGTTACGAAACGCTCGTAAAGCTTCAGTGGAAGATTCTGAATTGCAATAATAAAATTTCACCAAGAGTACTTTATCCTGTAGTGACGGCATCCCAGAGTAAAATAAATGATCAGGGATAGTTGAATTTTTCAAATGAATTAAAATAAACATAATCGATATATGGCTTCTGAAGCCTACTGTGCGGACGTGTTTGGCATCGCTTGTCTCGTACCGCGAATGGGATTTAATTCTGCATATCACAATATAGTATTAAAAGTAACTCCTAAAGTTTACCAAATTTTAAGAAAAATGGGTAATGAAATATACACCGATTTTGAGCGATGTTCTACACAAGACAGAATATTTGTAAGACAATGCCAAAATTGTTTTGAATTTAATCCGAACCATAAAACAAAAGACTGCCAAAACATTAAAATATGTAAAATATGCGGTGTACAGGGTAGCCACAACTGTACTGAAGCGCCAAATTGTCACAATTTCTCTAAGCACCCTAAATTTAAAAACCTTTCTACAAACCATAAATCAAATTCAAGTGAATGCCCGATTTACAAATCACAAATAGACAAAATTATCCAAAGGACACAATATTCACAAATATACGAGGGAAATGATGTAGCAAATACAATTTAAAGCTTAATCTTAAATAGATTTTAATATCCTATATGATTGAAAATGTGAGATGTATTCAACAAAATGTAAGAAAAGGTTTTACTGCGATAAGTAAACTACAGGCCAGCACTAGAGATGACCCACCTGACAAGGACGAGTGGGTAACACCCTCGTTTCCAGACAGTCATGAACCGGGATCGAATCCCGCGTTAACATTTTGTTTGATATGTGAATATCCTTCACCTGACATTCTTTTGATTCAAGAACCATATGTTTTACATGAAAATGTTATTTATGATATGGACTCTCAAATTATATGTTCGAATAAAACTGGGGAAAAATATACGGCAACTATAATTTTAAATAAAAATATAAAGTTCAGCAAAGAGGAAAAATTCACAAATTATTTTTGTTCTACAATATCTATTTCTACAGTTAAAGCAAAATTAATTATTTCTAATTTCTACATTCATCCGAATACATTTAACCCTGTTCATCAAACATTCATTAGAGATCTGCTCAAAACGTATATAAATCAACCTGTAATCCTTTGCGGTGATTTTAATTCAAGACCTACTATATGGTTTGTTATAAACTCTAATGGATATAGATTACAACCTATTATAGACGAATGTAACCTCTTTATACATAACCTGAAAAAACACCCACCTGCCGCGGAGAGTAAGTATAATTGATCTCACAATCTCGAATAAAAACTCACTAAGTTTAATAAACAACTGGCATACCTCTGATTTGACTAATATTTCCGACCATGTTGCTGTTAAATTTGATATCAGGTTAAAGAATGGTCATTTATTCAATAATCAAATTTCCACTTTGAAAAAAAATGCGAATTGGGCAAATTTTTCTAATAACATATCATTACAAGATACAAAAAACTGGGAATTGATATAAGCAGAGTGAAAGATGAGGAAGACATTGATGGGATAGTGAACGCACTCATGAATTTATTGAGAGAAGCAGCATATAAATCTTTGAAGGTTAAATCCCCCATTAATAAACATGTTTCCAGAATTGACTGGTGGACTAATGAACAGGAAATAATAAAAAATCATTTTCATTATATTAGAAACTAGTATTATCGTCATAAAACAATCAGTTACAATACATTTAAGTTGGCAAGAAACAAATACACTAATGCAATAAGAAAAGCTAAAAGAACTAACTGGCGAAACGTTATTGAAGAAAATTACACAGATAATCCATTTGGTAATGCTTATAAGTTCTTCAATAAATTAAGATCCTCAAATGTAAAGAATGGAATTCCCATAATTGACAATTCACCAGAATATCTAAAAGAGCAAACAATGACCATATTAATGGACGATTTAATTCCTGAAGACGATCCTAATTTGGACAATTTTCAACAACAAATAATTAGAAATTTTAAGCCACGAATGAAGAATCCAAGCATAATTATTATCGAAGTAGAAGAAATAATGAATATCATTTCTAATTCTGATGTTTAAAAAGCTCCAGGTTTAGACAACACAAGTAACAATATTGTAGCGTAGAAATCAAGCCTTGAAATATCCTAAGATACAAAATAATTTATTGATGACGTCACAACGACGAGTCGACAATTATTAACAAGTCAGCAAAACTATCTACAGCTAGGGAATCTTAAGCAAGCAAGCAAAGAAATATTTTAAAGATGATTTCACAAATACAGAGTAATATATTTTTTTAATAATCTGTTGAGTATTTTCATTGAATTATATTAAATTAAATAATAAAATATTTCTTCGCCACAATATGATCAAATGTGCTTACCCAAAAATTAAGCATATGTTATGCAAACTATTTAATAAATGCATTCAAAAAGGGGTATTATCCGGAGAAATGGAAAATAGCAGCTCTAAAAATAATTCCTAAACCACATAAATCTAATTTAGAATCAACAAAAAGTTATCGACCTATCTCATTGATTTCAAATCTTTCAAAAATTTTCGAAAAAATTTTGAAAAATCGAATTTATGAATTTTATGAAAGTAATAATCTTTTGAGCTCCAGACAACATGGATTTGTCAAATAAAAATCAACGACAACGTGCTTGAATAAAATATTTATCGATCGAGGATCAACAGCGATACGACTTGGATATTCCAGATATAATTGAAAATTTGACTAAATATAAAATTACACTATTGAAGAAAAATACTAACCAAACATTTCAAAGTTTCTTTCCCGCTAATATTCCGAATTATTTTCGGGCAAATTTCCACAACTCTCAATTTATTACAAATCACGGAAATTTTAGAAACTTTTTAAAATTCATCAAAGCAGTGCAGGATTCAAGATGCTTCTGTGGATGTGAGGAACAAATTTCTATTCATCTGCTGCTAAATTGCCCCGTCTTTCATGAGTATAGAGAGAGAAATAAGGATAACCCAGGCCCCTGGAGCGCAAGAAATGCCAACTGCCCGGGCTGTCCAGCTAACTAGTAGAAACCAGTTACTCTAGATTATATTTACACAGAGACAATTGCAGAGCCGAACCAGCTGGTCAGGAAGTTCCATGTCTGCAGAGAACCCAGGAGTCCAGCCAACGAGACTGGGTCGAAGGAGGTCTTCCCAAGCAGCAGAGCTGTCTTCATTCTGTGTTGCATGAAAGCAGGGCATCTGAATAGAAGGTGGTCCACAGTCTGTTGTTCCTCCATACAATGTGGGCAAGATGGGTCTTCCCCAGGACGCCAGAGAACCAAGTTTGCCCGAACATGGCCATGTCCTGTAAGTAAGGTGGTGGTGACTTCTCCAGGACGGACCTTAGGGAGGAATTGGAGCAGCCGGTCTGGAGTATGGGCTATTCTCCTCAGGTGTCTGTTGGAGTGGTCCCGGCAATAAACCTCCGTCCATGCGTCTAGGGCTGCCGCGCGTGAGTGGTTACGGGCCAGGCTTCTAGGCAGAATGGAAAATATTTATATTAAAAATAGACACTTCGGCCAGTTGGAGTTTTTTATTTTCTCAACGTTTCGACAAAAAAAGATTTTTGTCGAAACGTTGAGAAAATAAAAAACTCCAACTGGCCGAAGTGTCTATTTTTAATATAAATATGAATGCCGGCCAGGCAGCCTCTATCTTCACGAGAATGGAAAATGATGGCTCTAAGATCAAAACGGCCGCGTTCTTAGCAGCTCTGTCTGCTCTTTCCTTTCCGTCGATGCCGCAGTGTCCCGGCACCCAACACAGATTTACGTTTTGGTTGGTGTTCAGTGCGAGAATAATCTTAGCTACTAATGTCGATCGAACTGGACCTGACGTACATATGGCTGACAGAGCTTATCTGCAGTCCGACGCGATAGTGATCGCATTTCTTGAATAACCTTCCTTCACCAGACGGACCGCCCAGCGGATTGCCAGAAGTTCAGCCTGGAAGGCTGTGCAGTCGGGATGGAGCCGTAAGAGAACGGGCTGCTGATCTTCTGATGAGGGAACAATTGCAGCGCCCACCCCAGCCTCATTTTTTGATCCGTCTGTGAATATTATAGGTGTTGTTATCTCCTCGATGTTTAGACTGAAAGATAATTGACGTCTATCTGGAGGGTATGGCAAAGAAGCAGGGCCTGGTCTAGATTCAAAATTTCCTTCATTGATTTCCTTCAGGAACGCCGTACGAGACCTAACAATAATATCGAAAGGAGGGCTGCCGGTGATGGAGATGGCTGAGACTGTAGGTGTGTAAGGACCTCCTCTCAGTACACGTTTCGCAAAATTGCAGTGAAGGCTCCTAAGTTGCCTAATGCCTTCGCTGGAGAGAGCACGACCTCCCCATGCTGACGCTCCGTCCAGCTGAAAAGAAGATTCCAAATTTACCCTGTATGGTGTGGGTGAGTCGTGGGATTATTGATCTGCATCTACGTGTGATCTTGCGTAGGTGGGCGACAAATCTGCGGGTCTAGTAAAACTCCACTCCTAAGATTGTGACGGTCTTCTTGATGTTTAAAGGTTGACCAAGGACTCTAAGCCCTGTCTCGGAGTTGGGGTGGACATTACGCCATTGGAACAGGCAAGCTTGAGTCTTAATGGGGTTTATATTAAGACCATTTATCGTGCACCAAGATGTCAACCTCTCCAAGAAGGTGTTAGTGGCAGAGACCGGCAGGCGACTACGAACCTGAGTCATAAGGGTGAAGTCGTCCGCGTAAGCTATTAATCGGCTATCTATGATGGAGGGAAGGGTGAAGATGGTCCGAGCAACTATGTTCCACAGGAAAGGACTTAGCGCTGAACCCTGGGGAGTGCCGAGTTGGGAGGACGTACATTCTGTTGCTGTCCAAGCTGAGTAAGAAACCGTCCGGTCTTCCAAAAATATTTTTACTAAACAGGTAATAGACTCTGAACAATTTAGACGTTCAAGATTTTGTATGATTGCCGGCCTCCAAACAGTGTCGAAGGCCTTACTGATGTCCGAGCTGATGACAAGAGTTTTCCTCCAGTGAGCTTGTCTTTCTTCAATTAATTGAGTGATACTCGCCAGTGCATCTTCCGCTGAAAGACCATTTACGGTACCCAATACGGTTTTGTATTGATCTTCAAAGAACCATCCATGACGATCCGCGAGCCTCTGAAGTCGGGCCAGGATACATCTCTCAAATACTTTGGCCATAGTGTTCAATAAAGTAATAGGTCTGTATTTCTCCAGATTGACTGGTGGCTGAATTGGAGGATTTAGGCAGAAGTATGAGGCGGCCTTCTTTCCATTGACGGGGGAAGTGGCCCATACGAAGGCATTTGGCGAACAATTCGGCCAGCAGGAATTGCAAGGAAGGGTCGCCCAGGTCTAGGCATTTTGAACCAAGACCGTCAGGGCCCGGGGCTTTCCTTTTTCCACAGCGATGAATGGCTCGCAAAACTTCCCAGGGTTTGAATTCAGGTTCGTCTGAGTGAGCAGAAATTGCATTCCTTTGCGGGTGAGGTCTGGTGTCAGGTAGGAAAAGGTGATTTAACAGGGTCTGGCAAGTCTCATGAGGATTGTAAAGAGAGCCGTTATCATGTTTGAGAAGTGGCGGACCTCGGGGGGAGCCGCGGCCCCGGGCGATAAATCGATATATGTCACTCCAGTATGCGGATGACACCTCCTTGCAGAGATTAAACCAGGATTTACTTTTAGCTTTCCGTATAGCCGCCTTCAGTCGATTATGGCACGCTCGGTATAAACCGCGGAAGAAATTCCTAATAGAACACCGGACTTTCTGACTATAACGGCGGAGGGAGATAACCAACCTTCTGATCCGACTCAGTTCGGGGGTCCACCACGGCTTTGACGGTCTTGTAGTATTGGAGCGTCCCCCCATGGAAGAGTCACAAGCTGATTGCAGGATGGAAGTCAGAAGGAGGACCACCCTGTCAATATCTTCTGGGCTAGAGGCCTCGTTTAATAAGGTAGTTACACCATCAAATTATAGGGGCATTGCCCTTATAAGCAACTTGTCAAAACATTTTACATCCATATTAAAAAATAGACTAAGTAATTGGATTGAAAATAGAAAACTCATAGCGGAAAATCAGGCAGGATTCAGAAAGTGCTACTCGTGCAAAGACCATATCTTCACGCTTACGTCACTAATTCAAATGACATTAAACCGCAAAAGGAGGAAACTTTACACATTCTTTGTTGATCTTAAAAAGCGTTTGATACAGTTCCACATCTACTATTATGGAGAAAGCTTGTGCTTGTTGGTTTAAGTGGGCGATTTATCAAACTTATACAGAACTACTATGCTCAAATGATGGCAGCGGTCAGATGAAGCGGCTCTTTTACAGAATTTATCAAAATACAATCAGGTGTTCTTCAGGGTGAACCTCTTTCACCGTATTTATTTATTATTTACAATAACGATCTGGTTGCTACGCTGGATGATTCTGACCTGCCAGGTATATACTTACCGGGCCATGGAACTATACACCTCCTCCTGTTCGCGGATGATATAGTCTTCCGTGGTAAATCCAAGATAAGTATCCAAAAATAAAGATTAATTTAATAAAAAATATTTTGAGGAAAATAGTTTAACTCTGAACCAATTCCAGTCTAAAATCGTAGCGTTTCGAAATGGAGGCCGCTTGGCTAGATCTGACGTTTGGTTTTGGGGCCAACAACCTTTGACAGTTACCTCAAAATATACGTATCTTGGCTACCCCTTAACAATCAAGAATCCAACTGCTTACGTGGCGCAGCACTTTAAAAGCAAAGCATTGATTGCTACAAACGCAGTATGGAGAATACTATCTAAGTCAAGAACCATATCGTTCGGAGCAGTGATGAAATTACTTGACTCCATAGTTTTATCCACGTTATTATACTCGGCCCCACTGTGGGCGACGAATCAGATAGGAGTTGTAAACCAGATCCAGGATATTTTTCTTACGGCGATTTCTTGACCTTCGCAAATTTACACTCCGGGCTATATCTTACGAACAGAAACCGAAAGGATGTCCCTTGAATTAAACATTACGAAATTAATTCTAAAGTTCTAGATACGGATTTTAAAAATGGACAGGACAAGATTACCTTATGTTTGCTTGTTCCAGCTCTAGGAAGTTTCAATTTTGGGAAAAGCGGGAAACAACTTTATTTATAACCTGAATAACATCATTGACTCTTGGGGTTTTTCTTTTCTTAAGAACTGTGAAGATTATATGGTTTTGCGAGGAGAAATGCCTAGAATAGTTCAAACCACAGTGGACCAGCTACTCCAATTTGACCGAGCTAAGATACAAAAATAAACTCATTGTATTCACTATCAATCTCTAAGTAGCTCCTTTATGACGGAGGACTACTTACTATCAAACCTCTCTTTGAAAATAGCCCGTCAAAGGATTCTATGGCTATTTTCCCCCGAGGATATCACGGGATTTTGGAACAGCGACCCTTTAAATTTCTACTTCTGCAATGCTGGCATCCAAAAAATTTGGTTCATTATCTATTCCATTGCCCATTCCTACAGGAAAAGAGACTGGAAATTCGCGAAATTTCGGGGCTAACTCACTATAATGAACAACATGTATATACAATTTTTACTACTCTCCAGCTGGATAAAACATTTGTTTATAAATATTTAAAAATTTTCAAGGCGATTGACAAAATGAGGGAAGAAGTGCTCAACTCCCCAGACAACGGCTGATTGCTCCACCTCCCCTCTAAATTGCTTTTCCTCCTCACTCATCTATATATATAAAATTTAATGTCTGTCTGTCTGTTTGTCTGTCTGTTTGTTTGTACTCTATAGATTCAAAAACCATACATCCAATCGCCGTGAAATTTTGGGATATTATTAGGTATATCACCGGGAAGGTTTTAGAAAAATAATTTCATGAATATCTTGAATATCCTTAGAGTTATTTGCAGATTTGTAGATTTAACTCGCAAGCAGCGCCCCCCATTGTGACGATGATAACAAGTTTTCTTATCACTAAGTTTGTTATCTTAAATATTATTTATCAAAAGTAAGATTATTCCAAGAATGACACGGCAATGTGACACGGGAAAAAATGTTCACTAGATAAAACTATGATTTTCTATATGATATAAAAAGCCAACAATGAAGAGTGAATGTAATATAAAAAGCCAACAATGAAGAATGAATGTAAGATAAAAAGCCAACAATGAAGAGTGAATGTAATATAAAAAGCCAACAATGAAGAATGAATGTAAGATAAAAAGCCAACAATGAAGAGTGAATGTAAGATAAAAAGCCAACAATGAATAGTAAATGTAATATAAAAAGCCAACAATGAAGAATGAATGTAAGATAAAAAGCCAACAATGAAGAGTAATGTAAGATAAAAAGCCAACAATGAAGAGTAAATATAATATAAAAAGCCAACAATGAAGAATGAATGTAAGATAAAAAGCCAACAATGAAGAGTGAATATAATATAAAAAGCCAACAATGAAGAGTGAATGTAAGATAAAAAGCCAACAATGAAGAGTGAATATAATATAAAAAGCCAACAATGAAGAATGAATGTAAGATAAAAAGCCAACAATGAAGAGTGAATGTAATATAAAAAGCCAACAATGAAGAATGAATGTAAGATAAAAAGCCAACAATGAAGAGTGAATGTAATATAAAAAGCCAACAATGAAGAATGAATGTAAGATAAAAAGCCAACAATGAAGAGTGAATGTAATATAAAAAGCCAACAATGAAGAATGAATGTAAGATAAAAAGCCAACAATGAAGAGTGAATGTAAGATAAAAAGCAAACAATGAAGAGTAAATGTAATATAAAAAGTCAACAATGAAGAATGAATGTAAGATAAAAAGCCAACAATGAAGAGTAGATCTCTATATATATATATAAAAGTCAATTTCTGTCTGTCTGTCTGTTTCGCGATAAACTCAAAAACTACTGAACCAATTGGTACCATATTTTGCATGTCGCTTTTTATAAACCTGAGGAAAATTTTCGGCTGCATTTTGATTAGTTTTTTGGCTATTTCTTTTTTTTTTCATTTGAAGAACTTTTTTTACGCGGACTAATCCGGAATGGAATGAATACCTAAATATGGCCATTTTTTTAAGCATCGATGGTTCAGTGGTAGAATGCTCGCCTGCCACGCGGGCGGCCCGGGTTCGATTCCCGGCCGATGCATTTTTTTTTTTTTTACAATTTTTAAAACTCTTTTATATTATCTTAAATATATATAATTGAATGTCTGTCTGTCTGTACTCTATAGATTCAAAAACCATACATCCAATCGCCGTGAAATTTTGGGATATTATTAGGTATATCACCGGGAAGGTTTTAGAAAAATAATTTCATGAATATCTTGAATATCCTTAGAGTTATTTGCAGATTTGTAGATTTAACTCGCAAGCAGCGCCCCCATTGTGACGATGATAACAAGTTTTCTTATCACTAAGTTTGTTATCTTAAATATTATTTATCAAAAGTAAGATTATCTCAGGATGACACGGCAATTTATTTGCGACAAGAATAATGATACAATTCCAAGGCGAAGATATTATTCCTTTAACTTCCAATTACCGAGGGAACCAATTAATATTGATTTTATTCAACTTATCGAGTATTTCTCAAGGGACCGGGAAAAAATGTTCACTAGATAAAACTATGATTTTCTAATGTATAAAATTAGGAAAGACAAAATTCAGGATGACAAGGCACACAGGGACCGGGAAAAAATGTTCACTTTATCGAGAGATTCAAATTTACGAGTTTCAAATTATCAAAATATATCTTTTTTATTTTTTAATAAGTTCTTAGAGAATTGTTTTAACAAATGTTCGCTAGACAAACCTTTACTCGGGTAAAACCCCGGGCGAAGCCGAGTACGTTTTATAAGTTTAAAGAGAATTGTTTTAACAAATGTTCGTTAGACAAACATTCACTCGGGTAAAACCCGGGCGAAGCCGGGCGGGTCCGCTAGTGTACATATATAACCTTTTAAGGGAATCCCCTTGTAAGACAATAGTGTCTTAATGAAGGTTTTTGTTGTTGTTGTTGTAATAGGGTAGTTACCTGGTGGAGAGAAGAGTTGAGGAAGGATTAAAAGGTCTGTTCTTTACATGAGGATTCAACCCAGGAGGATTTTGTCTCGTTATTGACCATGTCTAGGGTTGTAGTCCAGATAGGTATATGGTCAGTGAAGGCCATCTCATCTAATAAACCTCTAGTGACATGGATAGCCAGTGAGCTGGATGCCA
>CP092868.1:92781344-92830646 GCA_030710605.1 Cordylochernes scorpioides
CTGTAGCCCCTGCCAAAGAGATTCAGGCTGTTCCAATCACTCAGTCTTTTACTACCAAGACCCAAAAGAAACAGCCTTTCTCAGACCACTTTACATCAGTTAGAGGAGCTGTTTGAGAAACTGGACGCTGACTTCTTCCTAGATCCCTATATGAAGATTTTTATTGGAACAATATAGAAAACTCGTAAATATAATGCATCATATTTTAATAGAAAAAAACTGTTTTATCCTGTTCTGGAGGGATGGAACTCCTTGTCTGCTCTCACCTAGGTAGAAGTCTGCTCCGAGTGAATTCAACATGTCGCGAGGACAGCGTTCTATGCAAGAGGCTGTCCAACTTCAGGGCAGCTTGTAACCTCTGATTGATGCATTCCAGACGCAGTCCCTTCATTATGGGATTCATCTGATGTAAATATTTTTAATATTTTATTTACCTCCATGAGAGGACACTCTCACTAGATGACCTCTCTACAAAGGACAGTTTTCATCTGTAAAATTATCATTTTTACTATTTAGTAACTTTCTGGTAAGAGGACACCTCTCCCTAAAGGACACTTTGGCTCTGCAATTAGGTGTCCTTTACAGGGAGGTTCTACTGTATTTATAAAGGAGATTGCTATTTAAACATAAGACAAACCTTCTATATACAGCAAATGACAACATTAAGATTCGAATGTTTCTTTTACACATCAATCTAATTTCTACTACTGCGATGGAAAATATTGGGAGGGCTTGGCTCAGTGGTGAACCCTCCTAGTGGTTTTGCCATTTAATCTTCCAGACTGCTTCTTTAGAGCTCTAATACTGTATTGGATCATTCTGCCTATATATGCTACACTGAAAGGTGGAATCTCAGAAATGGTATTTGAGCAAATTATGGACATAAGCTTTATACAGTATAACCTTGTTAATTCGACACACGCAAATTCGACACTCTACCTTAATTCGACCATATTCTGATGTCCCGACCTCCGGCCTATCAAATAACAAACCGTAATTCAACAATATCGATAATACGACAGTTCCGATAGTTTGACCATTTTAAAATTCGAATTTCGACAGATGAATGTTTTTTTACATACAACTTTACTGCTAAACAGGTATTACGGCGGCGGAGCGCGGCGACGATCGGCGGGCGCCTGCGCACTTTTGGTTTCTGTTAGTTTAAGTTTCACTTTGTAGTGCCGTTGCGCAATTTCATGAGTGTTATTGTTTTTTTTTTTAAGCAGGAATTTAGGCTTTATGCACTAATTAATAATAATATTTTATTTTTTTATTTTTAGCATTGAAATATTTTAGTTATTTTAAAATTTACAAATAATTACCTTTTAAATAAATAAATCTTCATAAAATGTAGCCACAATGATTATGACAACATTTTATCTCAATATTACATTTCCATGTTATAAAAGATTTAAACACAAAATCAATAACACCTGAAGCAGCAGTGGATGCCTTTAATATATTCAAAACTCTTTGTTATTTCAGAGGAAGAAAGACATGCATGTCTTTAAAAAATAGATAATCTGGAATACATCCTGAATAGGATTTCAGTGCAAAAACAGACATGTATAAAGGAATTTTTGTAAAGATCTTCATGATTATTTTAAAATATTATTTTTAAAATTTCTTCTTATTTTCCATATTTATTTCCTTTCAACTGCCATATTCTTCAATTAGAATAAAATATTATTTGTAATTATTTATGTTTCAAAAATATGTATTATTGCCATTTTGTCCCTGATACTAAAAGTTAATCATGAAAATAAAAGAATAAATACAAAAAAGGACACACACAATGGTTTTAATTAATATCAACAACAACAACAAAAAGCCTTTATTTAGGGTCACTGACCCTATACAGGATTCACCAGAGGTATGCATAAGAACAAAGCAGTGAGACAAAGGAAATAACGATATAGACAGAAGAAAAAGAAAAAAATAAGAAAAAGAGGGAAGCAAGAAAAACAACACAAAAAGAGTAGCAGTAAGAAAGAGAGGAGTGAGTGTCACTTGGCCTTCTTCTGAGATATGGACTTGTGGAAACCATAAAACGCCGTAGCAATATACTTATTCTGAGTCATATTGTCACTTATTGATGGAAGTGAAGCACAGAGTTGCCCAGTTTTGAGCATAAGGGTTCTTCTTTCTGAGCAGAGCAATCAAAAATATAGTGAGTGATTTCATTTTTTAGTTTTGAATTACAGAAGGTACAAGTCGGGTCCTCACCGCAGAGCATCTTGGTGTGGTTTTCTCTAAAAAACTTGAAAGTATTC
Source organism: Cordylochernes scorpioides (assembly GCA_030710605.1). Taxonomy (NCBI): domain Eukaryota; kingdom Metazoa; phylum Arthropoda; class Arachnida; order Pseudoscorpiones; family Chernetidae; genus Cordylochernes; species Cordylochernes scorpioides. The sequence continues at coordinate 92,783,621 of CP092868.1, forward strand.
TAACTTGTGCGAGTAGTCTTACAACCGGGAAAGGAAAATCCCCTAAAAGGTATCCCTCCGTCATGAAAGATATGTGAATGTCTTTGTAGTGAGAGTATAGCTTAGATTTATCCATTCTTGTAAGGTCGTTTTGTATAGATTGGTATGTCGCTGTTTTTAAGAGCCCTGTAATCACGCTCCTCAGCGTTTCAGGATCATCACAGGAAACAAGTGCAGGGGATCCATTATTGTTAAGCAGATTGGTGAGCTTTTTAATGAAACCGATGGGTGTGCCCGAAGCATTAGACAGTTCCCGTGTTCTATTAAAACATATACGCGGCAATCTGTCACTGCTCATATTCAACACCCGCAGCCAATACTTCAGGGTTAATTTTAAAGCTGTTACACTCAATGAGATACGACCTGTTTCTAATCTGTTTATATAGCCTGGAGTGTATCCTGGCAGATTCAGGGACCTACGGATAAATATGTCTTGTATACTGTCCAATAAGTCTTTATGCTCTGTTGCCCACAATGGAGCGGCATACATCAGGACAGCTCTCACTATTGTATCAAAGAGTTTGATTGATAAATTTATTGACTTTGCTTTTGATTTTATTAATATTGGGTGTGTGGCGTTAATTGCTGTAAGTGCTTTTCCTTTAAAGTAATTTGCCGGGTGAGTAGTTGTTATTGTTGGTGTCAGAGGGAATCCCAAGTATGTATATCTTGAAGTTATTGTTATGGGTTTATCATTCCAGAACCATCTATCCTTATTTGAGGGTTTACCTCCATTACGGAACACCATAATCTTTGACTTGGACTCATTTAGTGTCATTAAGTTCTCATCGAGATATTCTTTCAGTATTTTGATCTTCTTTTGGAGGTTCATCCTGGACTCACCTATAATTGCTATGTTGTCGGCGTACAGCAATAAATGGATATCTCCAAATTCTGGAAAATTTACACTCTGCAGGTCTGAATTATTATAAATTTTGATTAAGTCCATGATAAATAATATAAAGAGCAGTGGGGAAAGTGGTTCTCCCTGGAGGACTCCCGAGTTTATCTTAATACTTTCCGTAAATGATCCCTTCCATCTGATAGCTATAATTGCTTGTTCGTAGTAACTTCTGATCGTACTTATGAATTAGTAACTTATGCCTAGGTTGTAAAGTTTTTTCCAAAGTATTGAGTGAGGTACAGTATCAAATGCCTTCCTTAGATCGACAAAAAAGACATATAGTTTTCCCCTCTTTTTTCTTAATGATAGTTGGATTAAAGTAGTTAGTGTAAATATGTGGTCAATACATGATCTTCCTTTTCTAAATCCCGCTTGGTTTTCCGGTATAACCCTTCTTCCCTCGACCCATTCCTCCAGTCTTGATCTTAGGATTGAAGTGAAAAGCTTTGATACATTGTTAATCAGTGCAATACCTTGGTAGTTGGAGGGGCTGTTCTTATAACCATTTTTAAAGATTGGGTGTATAGTGGAATTAGTCCAAATTGCTGGGTATTTTCCAGTCGTCATAACACTATTGTAGAGTTGTTTCAACAGCAGTATGTACGAATCAGGGAGTGTTTTTAATACTTCATTGGGGATGCCATTGGGCCCGCATGCCTTGTTACTCTTCAAACCAGCTATCTCCTTGTATATGTCTGCATTGGTTATCTCTGAGTCCAATATAGGATCGTTCTGAGAAATCACATTATGTAAATTACAAATTCTCAAATTTCTCTCAGTAGTCATTGGTTTGCGGTAAAAGTTCAGCCAGTCCTGTATAGCTATTTCTCCTTGGATTATAGATGTGCTTTTGTAGAGCGCAATAGTTTTCCAGGTCTTTGAGTCTTTAGCATTTCTGAGTATTTCCTGTTTTTCATTATCAAAGCCTTTCCTTTTTAGATCCAATAAAGCGTGATATTTCTTTCTGGAAGAAGCATAACATTCCCTGTCTTCCAATCTGTTTTACGATATTTCTTCAGACTTTCTTTTGCCAGTTTTTTCAAATCATAGCAGTCCTTATCGAACCACAGCTTAGATTTCCTGGGGCCGCCCTTAATTGAGTACGTTATTTTTGCAGATGACATTGCTTCCAAAATTCGCTGATTGAAAGTATATACAAGGTCATCGGAAGCTGGTATGTTTTTTTCCCACAATTCTTCCAGTTTCATTTTAAACATTGCGAGTCCCTTTCAATTAATATCATTAATTTATATTACAAAGCTATTTTAAAAAATATTATTTTAATGAGTTAGATGATTATCTAATCATATAACTTTAATTCAACACTTCCTTTAATTCAACCAAAAGCTCTGATCCCTTGGGGTGTTGAATTAAAGAGGTTCGACTGTATATTAAAACAAACCATCTATATATCCGAAACAAAACTATTGCGCATTAATTCTATTTTCAAAGGGTTTGCCACTGATGAGTCAGGCCCTCCCAATATATTTGATCAAAGGACAGTAGGAAGTTTATTTTACTTGGTGAAGAAAAATTTGCGCTTATTACTTTAATTTCATACAAGTTTACTATACACACAAGGTAATAAGACCAAATAAATAAATAGTTGGTGATGTTTTGGTAACAGCATTGTTAACATCTTCAGACCAAAGTGAAGATGGTAACAATGCTGTTACGGAAACATCACACACTATTGATTATTTGGATTTGGTCTTATTACCTTGTGTTTATAATCTATAATCCAAATTGTGCCTTATCAAGTTTGCTATACAAAACCTGGTTTTCTACCAAGTAAACAGCTGAAGACCAAATTTTCTTGGGACTTGAGAGGAATGGAGCTGGGAATCATTGATGAGCTCCTAAGGCACTATTTGAATAACTTTCCCCTGAGTTTGTTGCACTCAAAGCAATCATGTTCAAGCTTTGGAACATCAAGTTCTACCCAATCTAAGATCTATAAACCTAAATACATCTCAAAGGAGAGGCCAGGGGTTATTCATGTCTCATGCAGGATTCTACTATTGAGATGCAGAGCAACCATCCTTGTAACATAGGTTAACTCATCATAAAGCACAATTTGGATTGTAGGTACAAGAAAATAAGACCTAATCCAAATAAATTAAGTGTGCGACATTTCAGTAACAGCGTTGTTACCATCATCAGTCAAAAGAATAAATGAGAAAAATATTATAGCATGTTCTGAAATAGTACTGTTATTAAGTGACAGCGTGTTCTTAAATAGTACTGTTATTAAGTGACAGCATGTTCTTAAATAGTACTGTTATTAAGTGACAGCGTGTTCTTAAATAGTACTGTTATTAAGTGACAGCGTGTTCTTAAATAGTACTGTTATTAAGTGACAGCGTGTTCTTAAATAGTACTGTTATTAAGTGACAGCGTGTTCTTAAATATTACTGTTATTAAGTGACAGCGTGTTCTTAAATAGTACTGTTATTAAGTGACAGCGTGTTCTTAAATAGTACTGTTATTAAGTGACAGCGTGTTCTTAAATAGTACTGTTATTAAGTGACAGCATGTTCTTAAATAGTACTGTTATTAAGTGACAGCGTGTTCTTAAATAGTACTGTTATTAAGTGACAGCGTGTTCTTAAATAGTACTGTTATTAAGTGACAGCGTGTTCTTAAATAGTACTGTTATTAAGTGACAGCGTGTTCTTAAATAGTACTGTTATTAAGTGACAGCGTGTTCTTAAATAGTACTGTTATTAAGTGACAGCGTGTTCTTAAATAGTACTGTTATTAAGTGACAGCGTGTTCTTAAATATTACTGTTATTAAGTGACAGCGTGTTCTTAAATAGTACTGTTATTAAGTGACAGCGTGTTCTTAAATAGTACTGTTTTCAAGTGACACTTGATAACTACTATTTAAGAACATGCTGTGATATTTGTTCTCATTTATTATTTTGTCTGATGATGGTAATCACACACTGTTGATATATTTGGGTTGAGTTACCTGATTGTACCACAGTATGTGTGGGGCAGAGAGGAGTCCTCCAGTCCAACCCAGTGGACAGAGACAAAATCCACCAGTGGATCCTGGAGCTCATCAATGCTGACACCAGGGAGAATGCCCTCCTGGAGTTGAGGTACTGCAGGGAGATCCAAGTTATTTCTGCAATATCTATTCCATTTATTGAGGAGCCCTTGTCTACATCAAAATATATTAAGCCATGAAAGCTATCTACAGGAGATGATGACTTAGATATATTAACTACTCTATGATTAATTCATTATTCTGTGGATTAATTATACAAATTAAATATGAATATATTACAATTTCTATGGTAGAACTGCTAGTCTATCTATAACTGAGGGATGGTGTGGTGAGTGCGTAGAGAGTCTTACTTTCACCTATACATACCAGATTCCTTTTGTTTCTTGCTGAAAGGAAGGTTTTTATTATTGAGGCGGAATTTGGTGCTGTCCCCATGAAAACTACAGAATCCCTTTCTAGTATAATCCCAATGTATTGCTCATTCAAAGTCTCTCTCTGTGTTCTCTAGGTTCAATCTATTAAGCTGCTGATGTTCTTGAATATGTTAGGAACGTGGCTATGGTGGCTCTGACACCACCCTTTGCAGAAATCCTACAAGGTTGAATGGAATGTTAACTAGATTCCTGTTGTTGAGACAGAAGAATGTCACTTCAATGACCAGTTTTCAATTGTATACATCCTTGGCTTTCACAGCATTTACAGATAAAACTGTGTTTTGCCTGTGTTCACTTCTGCAACTCATCTGGTGATCCTGTACCTGGGTAAATGCTAGGAACACTTTTTCTAAAATGTAGATTTTATACAATGGTAGATTTTAAAACAAATTCTTCATTATAAATTATGATAAGCACAATTTGTATTTTATAGATTATTGATACAAGGTAATAAGACCTAATCCAAATAAATTAATAGGGTGTGATGTTTTTGGCAACAGCATTGTTACTATCAGCAGACAAAAGAATTTACCTTTTATTTATTCTTTTGTCTGATGATGGTAACAACGCTGTTGCCAAAACGTCACACACTATTAATTTATTTGGATTAGGTCTTATTACCTTGTATCAATATTATAAATTATGAAATTTGGTACAGTAGAACCTCCATGAGAGGACACTCGCACTAGAGGACACCTCTCCACAAAGGACAGTTTTTATTGTCAAAATTACCATTTTTACTATTTAGTAACACTCTGATAAGAGGACACCTCTCCCTAAAGTACACTTTGGCCCTGCAATTAGGTTTACAGGGAGGTTTTACTGTATTCAAATTATTTCAAATGCACATAAAAAAATAAGGAAGCCTATTTCCAAAAAATAGGGAGTAGGGTTATAGCTGCACAACTCTCACAATGAGCTTTCATGCTGATTAATAGACTTGGAAGGAGGTTTGAGGCAATAAAACCCATTCCTCCACATGAACAGATTTAAAGAAAGTTCTGGGATGGGTCTCCCTAAGACATGTTTTATTGATTCAGTTCTGGCTGGCTGCTGAATATCCTCACTCTTGAGGAAACCATTATCTCCCATCACTAGGAGCTATGACACCTATCTTGCAAAGGTTTCAAGAATTTCATGTGTCCTCTTTCTCAAACATGAGGAGAGATGTACTTCTGTTCAAAATGAAGCCAGCCTAATCTATTAGACCCCTTCCTCCAAAATTTCTCTGATGTTAGTGGGGTGGTCGCATATTCTTTCCAGATAAAGACTCGTCGAGATTCGAAGTCTAGATTGAATCTTGACTGTCAGTGTAGGGAACAGATCCTGGGCCTAGGACTCAGCACCAATTCAAGTGGGCTCTTCTGTAAGAAGGATATATACCATTGGTTCCAGAGTTCCAGAGACACATTAGAGCTGTCATTCCCCATAGGAGTCAGATAGTGGTGTTCTTGGGTTGTGAAAAATCTTTTTTTAACCCTGATGATGGTTTTACTGAGTTGTTTCCATAGCTGGTAGACCACATTCCTGTTAACTTTGAGCCATGACTTCAGTCTGGGATTGGCCTGATTCCACCCTCCCATAGCTCTCCATCGTAAAGTATCAGATAAATAATTTAGCTATGAATAAGCTAAATGAACCCCTCAAATATTGTTCCCAGAGGAAGTTTGATGCATGGCCCCACAGAATATTTTAAAGATCTTTTGACCCAAGATCTCTCACTTGATAATAAATGAAGTTTGAATGGCTCTGAATGGGAGTATCTATCTATCTCATCTTTCATGTGAACCCAACCACCAATAGGTTGGAGCTCCTGGTAACAGATAGAAGAGGATTTAGAGAATTTGGTACAGTAGGATGTCCTCCTCATAGTGGCTGCTCTAACATTACACTGATGTGTCACAGTGTTACCCCCATGTGTTTCACATGTGTGCAGCAAGAAGAGGGAGAGTGTAGTAGACCTGGCTCCCCTGCTGTGGAACTCCTTCGGCACAGTGTCGGCCCTGCTGCTGGAGGTGATCAACATCTACCCCTCCCTCAACCCCCCCGCCCTCACTGCTCACCAGTCCAACCGCGTGTGCAACGCCCTGGCCCTGCTGCAGTGTATGGCTTCTCACCCAGAGACCCGCTCCTGCTTCATCCAAGGTACAGCCATCTAGTTGACACTTGCTACACCCCATAACTTTCCTTGTGCTCTAACTCCCTTCTTGTAATCTATCAATTGTCTGAATCCACTAGGCTGGTTCATCATTGTGAGAGACCACCTTCCTTTCTGGCCACAGAACTGAGGAACACTTGGTGTAACATGGAGAAAATACCGTAGGATTAATAAGACCAAATTGTATGCCATATCACTATATATAAACTAAGTACTTTCAAAAAGTTAAACCCTTTTTACTTGATCACCAAGTGGCTCTGTTCAACAAAGAGTCAAAAGATTTCTGCAACAACTCTGGTAGTATGGCCTGAAGAGTCGATGTTACAGAGCTTTGAATGTCTTCAACATCCTCAAACATATGTCCTTTCATTGGGATCTCAAGTTTTGGGAACAGAAAATAATCGCAGGGTCTCAAATCTGGGTAATAAGTGGATGATTGAATACACACACACTTGTTTATTCCCTAAAAATTATTGAACAACTACTGCCCTGTGATTGAACATTGTCATGAAGAAGGGACCAACTGCCTGGTTTTGAATATTCAGGTTGTACTCATAGAATTCTCTTCATGAGATGAAGTATTTCTAAATAACATACAGTAGAACCTCCCTGTGTGTGTGTGTGTAAAGGACACCTAATTGCAGAGCCAAAGTGTCCTTTAGGGAGAAGTGTCCTCTTACCGGAGAGTTGCTAAATAGTAAAAATGATAATTTTGAAAATGAAAACTGTCCTTTGTAGAGAGGTGTCCGCTAGCGGGGTTTCCATTAAAGGGAGGTTCTATTGTATAAGTGGCCTTAACAGTTTGTCCTTCAGGGACCAATTCATGGTGGATAATGTAACGGCAGCTGGCATGCCTATATGGTAAATTATCAGTGAGCACATATTTATCACTGATGATACTCTGTGCAGTTGCCTTTGGACCGATTGTAATATATACCACATGTAAACATATGTCTGATAATTAATATGCTATATCTGATGTTAGCCTAAAAGAAATAAAGTCTTTATTTTTAAACTCCAAATACTTCTTGCTGATTAACGTCAACCAACAAACACGAGGACGTTACATGGTGGCAGCGGCAGCGGCGCTTGTAAACAACACCACGTGGTAAGAACAATTTATTAATTTCCAATTTCTTAAAGTATTTCAGAACATCTCTAATTGCATGTTAAAATAAAATTCAAATTGCATAAGAATATATACAAAAATAATTTAATTTACAAGCAAGAAGAAATAAGTGTATTTTTAGAAAAAAAAATTACAATAACAACAACATGGCGGAAAATGCTATTCGACCTCCAAAACAAATAGGCCTAAATGAACTAAACAAAGAGGGCTGGGAATCTTGGCTTGAAAGCTTTGAATGGTATGAAATTGCTACCCAATTAAGTAGTAAAGCACCAGAGGTACAGGTTGCCTACTTTATGGCTGCAATGGGACGAGAGGCTCAAAATATTTTTAAATCTTTCAACTTAAATAATGTAGATAAAAATAATCTGAGCATTGTAAAAGACAAGTTCAACAACTATTTTTCTCCAAAGCTGAACACTACAATTGAAAGATTCAAATTCAATCAGATGAAACAGAAAGAAGATGAATCATTTAATGATTTTCTGACTAGGATCAAATTACAGATAGCAAACTGAAAATATGCTGTCATGTCTGATGAACTACTTAAAGATTGAATAGTTGTAGGAATTATTAACAATGAAATAAGAGAAAGACTTCTTAGTGAGGCCGACCTGAATCTGGAAAAAGCCACACAAATTTGCATAGCATGTGAAAATGCCACAAACCAAATGAAACATGTACTATCCGACTCAGACAAACAAGTTGCTGTGACAAAGATGAACAGTAAGAAGTGGGAAGATAGAAAGGAGCCGAGGAAAGAAAATACCACTAACCAAAGTCACAAAATAATAGAAAACTGCAGAAATTGTGGTAGATCCCACAAAATCAACCAATGTCCGGCATATCAAAAGAGATGCAACAAATGCAAGAAACTCAACCATTTTGCTAATCTTTGCAGATCCCAGAACAGAAATTCATACAAAGTCAGACAAATTGTTGGTTCACCAGAACCTGAAATGATTCAAGAATTTGTAATCCAGTCAATTGAAAACACCAACCTGACCGAAGATTGGTATGAAGAAGTAAAAATCAAAGGCAAAAAGGTAAACATGAAACTAGACACAGGTGCACAGTGTAATGTGTTGCCACTCAGCCTGGCAGGGAGATTAAATCTGGAAGTCCAAAGGTCTCCAGTAAAAAGTTTAATTTCCTTTTCAGGACATCGAATTCCTGTCGAAGGACAAAGTCTAGCAATGTGCATGGTGAAAAACATGACTGCCTACATACGTTTCATCATATCCAGAGATAACACATGTCCCATCCTAGGCAGACAAACCTGTTCCAATTTAGGTCTTGTCAAGCGAGTAAACACCTGTCAAACAATTACACAGGAATACCAAGAAGTATTCGAAGGGATAGGATGTTTGAAAGGATATGAATACGAGGCAAAGTTTCAGACTTCCGACATGAACATGCAAGTAAGACCACCCAGACCTATTCCTCTAACTATTAAAGAAAGAGTAAAGAAAGAACTTGAGGAAATGGAAGACAATGGGATTATAAAGAAAGTAAATTACCCTACCCCCATCTCCAGTCAGATGGTTATAGCAAAACAGAAAGGAAAAATACGTATATGCATTGACCCATCGGATATCAATAAAGTAATTCTAAGAAGCCATTTCCCATTACGGACTTTTGATCAGATTGCAGTAAACCTGCATGGTTCAAAATACTTCACAAAGTTGGATCTGAAGAAAGGATACTGGCAGATCAAAGTAGCCCCCAACTCACAACGCTACTTTACCTTCAGCACTCCGTGGGGGAAGATATATGTTCTTGAGAGTTCCCTTTGGAATCAAAACTGCTCCTGAAATATTCCAGAAAATCATGGCAGACTTACTTCAAGACCTTCAGGGTACAGAAAATTCAATGGATGATATCCTGATCCATGCTCCGGATCCACAGACCCTGGAAATAAGAACAAGAGCTGTATTACAGAGGCTTAAAGAAAATGGAATCAAACTGAATAGAGATAAATGCAAATTTCAACTTCAAGAAGTCCAATTTTTAGGCCATATTGTCATGACAGAAGGCATTAAAATTGACCCTGAGAAAGTGCGTGCAATAAGAGAAATTAAGTCGCCGAGCAACAAGCAAGAACTACAACGTCTCTTAGGAATGGTACAATACCTGAGCAGGTTCATCCCTAACCTTGCAGAGAAAACCAAAAACATGAGGTTGCTTTTGAAAAAAGATACACCTTGGCTATGGGACGAATCCCTTGATTGTGATCTCTTAGAGATCAAGACTTTGCTCAGAACTGCACCAACTCTGAAATTCTTTAATCCCAACGGAAATCTGACACTTTCAGTAGACACCAGTTCATATGCCCTTGGAGCGGTTCTATTACAAAACGGAAAGCCCATAGCCTACGCTTCATCAGCTCTCAACTCCACTCAGCAGAACTACGCTCAGATAGAAAAGGAAGCACTTGCCATCAAATTTGGATGCGACAAATTCCATCAACTCATTTATGGCAAAACTGTCGACGTCGAGACGGACCACCGTCCTTTAGAAACCATATTCAAGAAGCCATTAAGCAAAGCACCCCCGAGGCTCCAGAGAATTTTTCTACAGATACAACAATATGATCTCAGGATTAAATACAAGAAAGGAAAAGAACTGCTAACAGCTGATCTACTAAGTAGAGACTGCTCATATGAAGACACCTACTTGGAAGAAAACTTCGAAGTACTGATGACCACCCCGACAAATAAGTCAAGCTATGAGGAACTGCAAGCTCTTACAAAAGAGGACCAAGAACTACAAGAACTAAAAAACCTAATCTTATATGGCTGGCCAAACAACAAATCAGCAGTCCCTGAAAGCTGCAAGAAATACTGGCCATATAGAGATGAACTCTCGACAAACGAAGACCTAATCTTCAAAGGTAGCAGAGTCTTCATTCCCCTAAGGTGGAAAGCAAAGACACTCAAGTTAATCCACGAAGGACACCAAGGAACAAACAGCTGCTTGAGAAGGGCCCGAGACTCAATATACTGGCATGGCATGTTTCAAGACATCATCAACACAGTAGAAATTTGTAGGACTTGCCAAGCAAATCAGAGGAACAAGACAAAAGAACCAATGATCATAAAAGAGATACCGAGTCTTCCTTGGGAGATAGTCGCTGCTGACATTTTCTCAATAAAAGGAAAAAATTACCTGTTAATAACAGATAACTACTCTGGATTCATTGATTTCAAAGAAATGAAGACAATGAACTCTGCAGAAACTATTGAATCTCTTAAAAAATGGTTTAGCGTACATGGAATTCCCAGACTCCTGGAAACTGATAATGGACCAAACTTTACGTCCAGGGACTTTAAAGACTTTCAAAAGAAGTTGTTGTTCGACCACCAGACATCAAGTCCTCTATATCCTAAATCAAACGGATTAGCAGAGAGAGCGGTACAGACAGCCAAGAACCTCATCAGGAAGTGTTTGGATTCAGGACAAGAAGTGGAACTAGCACTTTGGAACTTTTACAACACTCCTAGAGATGGTCTTCCTTCACCGGCTCAGTGTCTGTTCAGTCGCAGGACCAGAACCCTCCTTCCCACTAGCACTCATCAGTTGGAACCAGAAATACAAAAGGGACATACACAAAACCTAAGAATTAAGCGGAAGAAGCAGAAAACACACCACGATAAGACAGCTAAGACAACGCGAAGCTTCAAGGAAGGTGAAAAGATAATGCTGAAACAGCATCACCGTGAATGGATCCCTGCCAGAGTTACCCAAGAAGTAGCTCCAAGATCATATAAAGTGCAAACACCTACTGGTGAGTACCGCCGCAACAGCTCCTTCATGCGACATACGAATCTGGAGAGTCCAAAGCAACAGCGAAGGAGAATCCCGGAGATCCCCAAGTCAACTCTACCGGAAGGACCTGGCCCGAGCGGTGATAAGGAACAGGCTCAAGTTCCTGAAGAACTCAATACTTCTCCAAGACCATTCTCAGGCCAGGAACCCAGGAGTGATCACCAGAACGTGGAGCACAAGAACGGCACCCTGCCCATTACAACAAGGTCCGGGCGGATCATCAAGCCACCCAAACGATTTGAAGAATGAATTTCTTCAAAGGGGGAGATGTAACGGCAGCTGGCATGCCTATATGGTAAATTATCAGTGAGCACATATTTATCACTGATGATACTCTGTGCAGTTGCCTTTGGACCAATTGTAATATATACCACATGTAAACATATGTCTGATAATTAATATGCTATATCTGATGTTAGCCTAAAAGAAATAAAGTCTTTATTTTTAAACTCCAAGTACTTCTTGCTGATTAATGTCAACCAACAAACACGAGGACGTTACAGATAATTCCCTTGCTATCGTAGAAACACATCAGCATTGACTTTACTTTTGACTTTTGAATACTTTTTTTTCTTCTTTGGTGATGATGGTGACTTCCATTCAGTACTTTGTCATTTAATTGTAGGATCATAGTGAAAACACACCATGTTTGATCAACTGTCACAATTGAATTAATGACTTTTTTATTTCTACTAGCTGTTTTAAGCATGTCTTTGGCATACTCAACACATTCATGTTTTTGGTCATCAGACAGAAAATGTGATATAAATAAGGCAGCACACACATAAAACCTTTTTCTTGTCTCCTGTCTCCCTATTAATATTTAATTCCTATGCAAGCATTCTGACGATGCAAGCATTCTGACAAGCAAATGATGATCCTCTTGTATCTTACCTTTGTGACTCTTATCTCTGTGCTCATGGTGCAATGTCTCTCTTCATTTTCAATTTTTTTCTTTGCCACTTTTTAAATATTAATTTGTGCCTTGTTTGGCATCAGATGGCATTTTATTCATTATGTATGTTCTCCTGTAGAAGAACAGAGATGTCTGAAAGCTTGAGATGGTTTTCAAACAAAAAGAAATCATCTCTGGAAACCTTTTTAATTGTTTAATTAATGTCCAGGAGATTTGAATCAATTGATTTTTAAGCATGCAAACCACCTGAATATTTGTGTACACTATCTTTCTATAAACTTGCCTTAGCATTTCGACTGTTTCAGTGAAACTTTTTCCTATTTTAAAACAGAATTTAATATAGGGTCTTTGTTTAACGTTCATTTTACAATGTCAGTTGTTTACTTATTTGACTTTAAGATGATGTCATTTCCCGGGCATGACTTTCGAGAATTATTACAGTGTGGCCAGATTATAGAGGAAGGTATGTGTGACATGGTTGTTTGGGTATTGGGATTTATTTCATCACTCATAGCAGCATCGGTCTCATTTTATTTAATTGTCAGATATATGTAACATATTCAACCATTATGAAAAAAGAAAGGGCGATCTCCTTATCGTGCAACTGAAAGTTGTTGATGCCATATATTGGAATAAATATCAACTATTCGTTGATTTTTAATTATTCTGGAATAATTAAAAATCAACGAATAGTTGATATTTATTCCAATAGATCGTGACAGCCATCAGCAACTTTCAGTTGCACGATAAGGAGATCGCCCTTTCTTTTTTCATAATTTATGCACCTTATCCCAGTACAATATCACATGTGTACTATTTTTTCACATAGTCAACCATGTCTTAGACACTTTCCCTTCTAAAGAGAGTTGATTGTTTAAAAATATTAAACAGCTAAAAATATGGTGGTGAGGTAGTAAAATGACATGAATTAATTGCTAAATGTTGGAGACTCAATCAATGAAAATTTATTCATTTATTACCATATAAAGCAAGATGTTAGTAATTGAAGTGAAGAAACAATGGGACTAACTATAAGAAGGAAACATGTACAAACATGTTGCTTGCAATGCTGCCGGGGCTGTTGATTGGTTTGTCACTCACTGAATATTTCCAATCATCATTCCAACACTAAACAAGAGAGAAAAAACCCTAAATAATTAGTACAGTAAAACCTCCATGAGAGGACACCCACGCTAGAGGACAACTTTCTATAAAGGACAGTTTTCATTTGCAAAATTACCATTTTTACTATTTGGAAAACCTCTGGTAGGGGTCACCTTTCCCTAAAGGCCACTTTGACTCTGCAATTCGGTGTCCTTTACAGGGAGGTAGTTCTACTGTAACAGTAAAGTAAGACAGTTGGAATGTTGCAGCCAACATCCCCCTGTACCTGCTCCCCTTCCTGCACACCGTCAGCAAGTCCCGGGAGTTTGAGTATCTGCGCCTCACCTCCCTGGGGGTCATTGGGGCCCTGGTCAAGGTGATCTAATACATTATTACACAAGGATATCTGTATATGAAAATTGGAAACAATTATAGACACGTATGATTCTTTAAAAAAAAAAAATTCTACTGCCCTTACTGCAATGGAAAAATTAATGGGAGGGCAACAAGGGCAGTAGAAATTGTTTAATTTTTAAAAGAATAATATGCATCTATAACTGTTTCGAATTTTCATAACAGATGGCGCGCTAATACATAATAATATTTGAATATGTCCATTTTGAGATAGAAAGAGAGTCTCAAATACAATATACCTCTCCCATTCATAATGTAATAGGATCCTTCATATTATAGTTCATTTGCTACACTTGAATTCTGAGTAGGAGGTGCAATCATGACATGTAGACAAAATTATCAAGCTCTTGCTGGTACAGTAGAACCTCCATGAGAGGACATTCTCGCTAGAGGACACCTCTCTATAAAGGACAGTTTTCATTTGCAAAATTACCAATTTTTGTATTTAAAAACTCTCCGGTAAGAGGACACCTCTCTCTAAGGGACACTTTGGATCTGTAATTAGGTGTTGTCCTTTATAAGGAGGTTCTACTGTATTAGAGACAGAAACAAAGGTGAGTTATAAACACAAGGTAATAAGACCAAATCCAAATAAATGGTATTTGATGTTTCAGTAACAATGCTGTTACAGATACAAGAAAATAAGACCTAATACAAATAATTTAAAATTGTGTGACATTTCGGTAACAGCATTGTTACTATCATCAGACAAAAGAATAAGATTTTGACTATGACTTTGACTATGAATAACAACGCTGTTACCGAAACATCACACACTATTAAATTATTTGGATTAGGTCTTATTTTTTTGTATCTATAATATATAATCCAAATTGTGCTTTAACAATGCTGTTACTGAAACGTCACACACTATTTATTTATTAGGATTTGGTCTTATTACCTGGTGTTTATAATCTATAATCCAACTTGTGCCTTATCAAAAGTGAGTTATATAAGGACAAGTTCCAGATGGATTCAATGGTGGTGAAGCCAAAATAATTACAATCAAACCAATTCAACCACACACACACACACACATTTATCCAAACCTCAATCTGCATATTTATTTTAAGTGATTATAACTCAACACAGACTTTAATTCAACTGGAATTTTGGATATCTTTGGATGTTGAATTTTTGGGGTGTGGTGTTGGTGTGGCTTGTGGATAAGCCATTGATAAAAATATAAATATTTTTATAAAATAACTTTATTAAAACCAAAAATAAAGAGAGGTAATAAATAATGGCCGCTTGAAGAAAGCTTTGCTGTTTGAATGGCGCTCATGCCAAGAGTCTCAGATGCCATGCAGTGCAGGCAGGCTGAGGTGTTCTCTAATCTTGCCTGCAGGCTGAGGTGTGGTCTGATTGCCACAAATTAAAGAAAATAGCCTTATTAGGATTGTAAAAATGATTGAATTAAAGTAGGTGTTGAATTATATATAGTCAGAGTTGAATTGAATAGGTTGTACCATAATTGTTGCTTGCTTGTTCTAAGAAATGCAAGTAGTGGTGATAATGCCTTTTCTAATGTTTTCATGCCACTGCACACAAGTTTAAATTCTTTAAAAAAATTAAATAAAAAGGGTAGATATTTGATTGAGATATGTTGGGATAAGACATTTGATACCAAGTTCATATTTTGCCCCCAACCCTCATTTTGCTTTGACCTTTGAATTGATAATGACCTCAACATGGCTCACAACTCTAATCTTTTAGACATCCCAATTAATCCCAAACACAGAACTTCCTATCCCCCACACAAAACTCGCAACAAACTCATCTGTTTCCCTCATCTACCAGACAATCCCCACAAACATGAAACTCAGCCAGAATTACTTAAAGCTCTTGGCCTCCAAATCATTGAGGAAAATAGCTCCCTCTTTGACATCACAATTTACACTGACGGTAGCCAACTTGAAACTGGACTGTCTGGCAGTGGAATTGCTATCTACAAAGATAAGATCCTGGAAAAAATCTCCCTCTCCCACCCTAGACATCTTTCAGTTTATAAATCAGAACTCTCTGCTATAGATACGGCTCTAAAAGACATCAACATCAACTCACCAAGCAAAATAATAATCTACTCCGACTCAAGAGCAGCCATTTATACCCTTCAAAGCTGCTTCTCCAGTCAAGAACCTCTCCTTAAGAGCATTGCTAAGTCTGTAAACCGACTCCCAGCCAACAGCTCAGTCACAGTGCAATGGCTTCCAGCTCACGTTGGAATTCCTGGTAATGAGCTGGCAGACTCTCTGGCAAAAGCTGGAGCTCTTGGCCTTACCTGAAGCAAGAGAATCCACCACCCAACTAGACGAAAGAGACCTCCTCCGTACCATCAAAACCCAATGCCTGCAGGAATAGAAATCTGATGCTGCACATGACTGGTACAGAGCAGGAGGGACAAGCACCGGTTCTGTCCTCCCAAGAGAACAACAGTCTTTGATTTCCAGACTTAAGTCTGGTCATCTACGGACAATGACTTTCCAGAATGGTTGCAAGGTTTTTCCACTATGTACTAAGTGCAATTCTCAGCCTGCAACCCCAAGACATATTATTGACTGTATTGACTCATCCATTGATGAGCTCTACTCTTCCCCGGCAGACACCATCAAAAATCTCAAGCTTGATACCTTAGTGTGATTGAGTGGAGATAAGAAAGAAGAAGAAGAAGATGACCGGACCTTAGTTTAATGTTGGCCAAGACGTGGATGGCAGGAGTCCCTCAAGTGTTCTCTTCATCATAATATTCCCATTAATACATAGCAATAACACACCACCTATACAATACAAATGAAAATGCCAAAACGCGAATGTTTCTTTTAACAAATAAATCAAACTTTTACTGTCCTTCCCGCGATGAAAAAAAATTATTTGGAGGGCTTGGCTCATCAGTGGTGAACCCTCCCAGCAGTTTCGCCAATTTTTAATCTACCAGACCGCTTCTTTAGAGCTCTAATACTGTATTGGATTATTCTGCTTTTATATGCAACACTGAAGGGTGGAATCTTAGAAATGGTATTTAAGCAAACTATAGGACATAAGCTTTTAGGACAGTAGAATTACATATAAATATTTACATCGAGCAATGTTCTTCCGCAAACAATAAGGATAAGGACAAGTTAGGCATGATTTAATACATAGCCATTAATACATTCCCATTTGTTTCATGGCAAATAAAAGTTCAACAGTAGAACCTACATGAGAGGACACTCTCACTAAAAGACAACTTTCTACACATGGGCAGTTTTCATCACCAAAATTACCATTTTTACTAATAATCAAAGAGGACACCTTTCCCTAAAGAACACAATTGCTCTGCAACTAGGTGTTGTCCTTTACAGAGGGTTAGTTCTACTGTAATTTAATGCTAGACACACAGATTCAATCAGTCCAATCTACTCTCAACAATGCTTGTAATAGATTTTTTTAGAACTCTTTATCAATTATATTGCACTAGACGAATGGCCCGGGCAACGCCCGGGTTTTACCCGAGTGCGTATATATTTTAAAAACGTTTTAATTCAAATACTATTCGTTACAATTATAAATTGGCGCCATGGATGTCACTCTTGTGAAACGTCCCGTTCCAAACTGTGTGTTTTTAAAATGTTTTAATTAAAATACTATTCGTTACAATTATAAATTGGCGCCGTGGATGTCTCTCTTGTGAAACGTCCCGCCCCAAACTGTGTGTGTCTTGAAAATATAAAAATAAAAATGTGAATTTTCATAAAGATTTCATCATGTCGATTTTTTTTTTTGCATTTCACCTACTAAATCGATAGAGATAATTACATTTGCAACATGAACTTAGGTATATTGACTAAATAGAAAACTGCATAGTAATAAAGATCATTTTTTAAAGGCACCATATCGGTTTTTTTTTTCAATAAAATCGAAACAAAAATTAACGATAAATAACGATAATTGCCTTAAAAAGAAATTGCCTTAAAAAAAAGAAACATTCGCGGTGATTTTGTCTTGCATTCGTTTATACAATTATTATATACGAATGACCCGGGCAACGCCCGGGTTTTACCCGATTAAATGCTTTTATTCAAATACTATTCGTTACAATTATAAATTGGCGCCGTGGATGTCATTCTTGTATAATATATAAATGAGTTTTAAAAATTGTAAAAAAAAAAAAAAAAATGCATCGGCCGGGAATCGAACCCGGGCCGCCCGCGTGGCAGGCGAGCATTCTACCACTGAACCACCGATGGTTATGAAAATTCCCATCCGTGAGCTTCAGACAAACAAACAGACAGAATAAGGCAAATATATAAGTAGATACGAATGACCAGGGCAACGCCCGGGTTTTACCCGATTAAATGCTTTTATTCAAATACTATTCGTTACAATTATAAATTGGCGCCGTGGATGTCATTCTTGTATAATATATAAATGAGTTTTAAAAATTGTAAAAAAAAAAAAAAAAATGTATCGGCCGGGAATCGTACCCGGGCCGCCCGCGTGGCAGGCGAGCATTCTACCACTGAACCACCGATGGTTATGAAAAATCCCATCCGTGAGCTTCAGACAAACAAACAGACAGAATAAGGCAAATATATAAGTAGATGATAAGGAGATGCCTCTTTTTTTAACTTAATTTATGCAACTTAACCCATCACAATATCACATTTGTACAATTTTTTTCACATTGTTTCACGTTCTCATGCAATTCTGGCCTTAACTAATGATTTCATTATTTTTCAGGATGCCTGAATGACCAGTTTTTTGGTTGGTGAGGTACAGCTTGCACCACGCTGACGAGGGCCAACAGCCCAAAACGCATACATGGTTAGCTTTTCTTGATTAATAAATAATGGGTATTTGGCCAATTCTGGAATAATTAAAAATCAACCAATAGTTGATGTTTATTCTGATGATGGCACAAGCCATCAGCAATTTTCATTTGCACGATAAGAAGATGACTCTTTTTTTTTTTTTATCAATCAGCAGGTAAGTGTCTCCACACAAAACCATATTTGAGGTGTGTGGGTGGTGGGGAGACCCCAGCTAACAGTGTGGGTGGGTGTCAGAATGATGAGCCAGAGGTGATCAGCTTCCTGCTAACCACAGAGATCATCCCTCTCTCCCTCAGGATAATGGAGACAGGGAGTGAACTCTCCAAGACTGTGAGTACCCTACTGTGGTGGTGGGGGGGGCTTCCTTGGGAATCTGTGGGACTGTTTAATGTGATTTGGTTTACAAATATTTCTCAACAAAGACTTTCTTTTTATTATTTTAAAATGATTTCAAGTGTTAATCACTCTTCAACGTTCCATTGAACCATGGGTGTGTGCAGGTGGCCACCTTCATCATGCAGAAGATCCTGCTGGATGAGATGGGACTGTCCTACATCTGCCAGACCTATGACAGGTTCGCACATGTGGCCATGGTCTTGGTGAGTGCCTCCTTATCATCTGGTATGTGTTGGTACTTACACCACATGGTACATTGCAAGTGTACATGTTTTTTATACTTAATATAAACTTGATGCATTAGCCATGTGTTATTGGAAATCTGACTATTTATGATGTTTCCATTGTTCATTTAAAATACCTTTTCCAAGAGTTTACTTTCACAACTGATGTATAAAAGCAAAACAGCTCAATACAATAATAGATGGTAGATTAAACTGGTAAAACTCATGGGAGGGTTCACCACTGATGAGCTGTGAAGCTGCGTATAGTACTCGCATAAATAAAGTTTTTATTTATGCGAGTACTATTTATTGTTGGAAAGAAAAAATTTTGTGGCTCTTTAAAAACTTCTAAATTTTGTAAATAGTAATTTTTGATTCTTCCGATTCAAAAGGTTGGCGATCCCTGCTCTAGTTTAAAACTATCTGAATAAAACTTTGAGAAAATATAGAGCACAGAGTGACTTTTGTATTTTTACCTCTTGAATATGTTCTTATCTCCACTTGACAATAATATTAGGGTATCAAGCTCTTGTGTTGGAATATGTTAATCAACCATAGAACGGGTAATTTGCATAGTGCTGGATTGATTCCACAATATTTGAACCTATCTGTGGATGAAACATTAAAATGAAAAAGAATTAGGTCTGCAAGAAGTGAGAGTTTCTACTGTTAGGTATGCAAATTAGTTCAATAACAGGTGTATGTTCCATTTGGCCTGCAAACTCTGACATAGCCAGGTCATTTGTGTAGTAAATAAATATTGGGGGAACTGAAGAAAGACAAATTGGCTGGAGGTTTTTAACCTACTAATATATTTGAATATTAAAAGTACCATCATGCCTTAACTAAAGACAGTATTACTACTGTCGACTGCAGATCAAGAGCTCCCCGGTTTAAAATATTAACTTCGCCTTTGCCGGTCCCATGCCCGGATGAAAAAGGAGGAGGGGGAGCAGTAACAAGCTCACTAAAAAAGCTGGGCTTAGCTGACCTGGCTGATAGTACCCTGTAGGGGCTACTGATCCAGGGATACAGGACGAGCCGTGTTTGTACTCCATGTTAGGAGTGGCTACACATGGCGTCTGGTCCTCATGTCAGAGGCGACCATTTCTTTTGGAGCTAAGTTGGCCTGCCACTGAGCAGATGCATTCTACTTCACCCACACCATCAACAAGCTCTACAAGCTCGATACCCCAATATGATTGAGTGGAGATAAGAAAGAAGAAGATTACTGTGCTGTGCCTTTTTCTAATAAAAATTAATAAGTTTTAAGCTAATGAAGATCTTTTCAGAACCAAACTTGTTAACACAAGATTGCCTAACTACTATCTTCTGGGACAATGGAAACCACTTTGTCCTGTGTGTGGAATTCTGATAAATACTTTGACACGTAATTTTAGCAAATGTTGCCTAAATGCTTGATGTACATAGGGCCTGCAGTTGGACCTTGTTGTAAAAACATCACACACTTGGGATTGTTGTTATAACCATGGTTAAAACAACTTGGACTTAAAAAAACTTGGGGAATTATGATGTTGCTGTTATAACAAGCTTCCTCTGTATTCAGACCACAATTTGTATAAAAGTAGAAATCCTCTAATTGGCCAGCTAAACTAACTGAACTGAGGAAAGCCGCTGGGTGTCCAGGTCAGGGTGGTGGTTGCCCTCACCAAGGAACCCTCGGCCCGGCTGCTCAAACACATCATCCGATGTTTTCTCAGGCTCTCTGACAACGGCAGGTTAGTGAGGCCCACATCCATCCTTTTTTAGTACCCTCAGCACTGCTACAGGGCATGGTGGTGGATAGAGGAATGACCTTCAGATATGAAAGCCTGCTGCGAAACAAGCAGAATAACTCTGGCAAATAAGCATTCACGGACCAACAGCAGTATTGTTAGAAAGAGGAGAAAGACTCTTTAAAAATCCCAGTTGATAGACCTCAGCAAGGGTTCCACTCCAGGGATACAGAGGGAGCTGTGTCTGTACTCATGTTAGAGTCGGCAGCAAAGGTGTCTTTTATAAAAATCAATTAATTGAGAGTGATGGTTTGTTTGAAAAATATATTTTTTGATTTTTATAAAGATATATACAGTAAAACCACTCTATAGTGAACCCCAATGGGACAGAGCTTTTGGTTCAATATAGCCACGGTTTGGCAATTTTTTTTTACTTTACAAAAATTTTAGACTGTATTATTAAAGGGCAACCAACACACTGGAAGAGGCTGCCTCTTAATAGTGGTCACTTTGTTTTAATTCCCTTAATTGACCAATTTCCTTGCATCAATACTGAATAATAATAGAAATCATTAGATGATAGGTTCTTCTTATCATTAACATACATGTGCCTCTGTCTATTTTAAAAACCAAGACAAATTCTAAGCAAAGTTTTATAAAAAATATATTCAAAGATATAAAATGATTTAAAAACATTTTTATCACATTTATAATACAATGTTTACTTGGAAAAATGGCTCTAATACCTTGTTGCTTCAAAGCACTCTTCAAGCATTGCACCTTTCAAATAAAGTTAGTGTTTTTCTTCCATCTTATGTTTCCACATATTATTCTTAGTCCAGATTTTTTTTTTAATCTGTCATGCAAAACATTGCTGGCTTTAAAGTCACCATAGTTCATGGCATAAAAATAATTTTTGTTTCATCGCGGGCTCGTTTATTTGGACTTTTTTTTTTTTAAGCCTTAACACGTACGATTGCGGCAAAAGTTGAGGTCGATCCTCTTTGTAACAATTTTTAATAGCCCCTTCTATTTTATCTCTTATAATATAAAAGTTATATTTTCTTATTTTAACATGTTTTGAAATTTTGCATGTGCTGTTTCACTTTGAAAAGTTTTGAAATGGCCTTTTTTTTTCTTTAGTAATAACGTTTTTTGAATGCCTTTATTTTCTTTATTTTTGAAGCTATTTGCATTTTTTTCTATTTGAAATTTAATGGAGATGCAAAGATATTTTATTTAATAAAAAGTATAATGTGTAAAAATTTATAAAACATACAGCAAAATAGAATGTAAATCAAAACAAACAATACCGCTAAATTTATTGTTTTGATATCGCGATCCGTGAGCTGAAACAAGCTCAAATTTTGTTTTAATTTTTTTTTTTTTAATAAAATTTTACGTTTGTTATAAGCATAGTATTTTAAATAGATTTTATTATTTTGGGACCGAAAATAGGTTCGTTATAGGGGTAGTTCGTTATTTCAAAAATCGCAAAGTTCATTATAACAATGGTATTTTCAATGGAATGGAATCGGGAATCGCCGTGGGTTCTTTATAAGGGAAGGTTCGCTATATCCAGGGTTCGTATTAGCGGGGTTTTACTGTATAAATATATCTTTATAAGAATCGATTCAGTAGAGTGGATGTTTACTCAAAAAATATGGTTTATCAAATATTCGTTAGGCAAACTTTCACTTGGGTAAAACCCGGGCAGAGCCGGCTACATCCGCTAGTATATAAATAAAATAAGTGTTAGTTTTCATCTAAGTTTTGATACAATTCAACCTATTTGGATCAAATTTTAACACAATAGAAGAAATTTAACCTTCAAATAGGCACAATTGCCAAATTATTTGGAGTCCTAAAATGATTATAATATTGCTGCAACATGTTTGACAGCCATAAACAATATTCTTTTAGGCAGAACACAGGGGAAGCCAAGTCATATATGAGAGAGGCTCAAAGGCCATGTTCACTCGGGTTTTTGGTTGCAAGATTTTCCCACTATGTACTTAAGTTGTTTCTTATCCCCTTGTGTAAAGATTACACGAATTCCATGAGTTCATGCTCCTCGAGCTGAACGCGCCCCATGTACTTAAGTACAATTCTCAACCTGCAACCCCAAAACACATCATTGACTGTATTGACTCATCCATTGATGAACTATACTCATCCCTTGCAGACACCATCAACAAGCTTTACAAGCTTGATACCCTAATATGATTGAGTGGAGATAAGAAAAAAAGAAGAAGACTTGGGTTTTAAAACTATTGTTAAAAAAATGTATAAATTTAAAAGGTAGGTGAATGCAGTCATATGTGTAAATCATAGACTATTCAAAGTCTCTTCAAATTAAGTCAATAATTATTAACATATTTCTGTGTAGAAATCTTTTTACTAATGATAAGATTATTATAAAGCACAATTTGGATTATAGCTACAAGAAAAAAATAAGACCGTATCCAAATAAATTAAGTGTGTGGCATTTCGGTAACAGCGTTGTTACCAAAACATCGCACACAATTAATTTATTTGGATATTGGTCTTAATTTTCTTGTAGCTATAATGTGACAATTGTTAAAACAATTGTTGGCTTCCGTAGGCGTTTCTTACTGGGAAAAAGAAAGAGAGGATCCAATGAAATAATTTAGTAGCGTTTATTAAAACAAAACCATAATAATGAACAACACATATAACAGAGAGTACCGTCGTCTTCCGGGTATTCCTTCTACTGGGGAGCTCGGATTCTATATTGTTGCGATGGTGTTCTGGGGTGCCGCGAGGAAACATGGAGACAGCGGGAAAAAAATGTTTATTTTGTTTATTTTACAACCGTCCACTGGACAAGTCGAGGAAAAATCTAATCTAATGATTGTTAAGATGGAATTTATAATGGTGAGAAAAAATAAGAAACATGTAAAACAGGCGAACAAAGAAAATCAAAAGCATAAATGCAAATTAGGTTAGGCAAATTTACAATAATGGATAAAATAAAATGTACTTTCAAACTCTTCTTAACATTACTCTCCCCCTTGAAAAAGACTTGTCCTCAAGTCTGGGGTCCGGTACAGTTTCATTCTTGACACATGTACAATTTTCTTGCCTCTTCCCGTGACTTCTTTTACTTCATAATTTACTGGTGATGTCTTCCTAATTACCTTGAATGGTCCGATGTAATTTTTTTGTAGTTTGTCCGCTCTTCCAACTTTTCTTATCGGTGTCCAAATCAGTACTAGGTCGCCTGGTGAAAAGTTAACTTCTCTGCGATGGTTGTCGTATACTTGTTTGGATTTATCTTGCCGTGCCATTGTTCTAGCCATTGATATCTTTTTTGATTCTTCAACTATGGTTAGGAGATTTGATATGTAGTCATCAAAGTCTCCGGGTTTAGGCGGTACTTCCGGCCAGTCAAATGTAGAGTCCAGAAATGTCAACGGTTCTCTTCCGTGAATTAGAAAATATGGGGAATAGCCGGTCGTCTCTTGTACCGAGGAATTGTAGGCGAAAGTCACAAACGGGAGAATCTCGTCCCAATTTTGGTGCTTCTCGTCAATGTACATTGATAACATATCTGTCAGCGTACGGTTCATTCTTTCCGTTTGGCCATTTGTCTGTGGATGGTAACTTGTCGTTTTCTTATGTATCGTATTGCAAATTTTCAAAACTTGTGTGAGTAGTTTGCTCAAGAAAGAACTCCCGCGGTCAGAAATTAAAATTTTCGGTGCTCCATGTCTTAGTACTATTCTTTTCAAGAAAAAATCGGCAATTTCTGTGGCAGTTCCTCGAGGTAGCGCCGCTGTTTCAACATGCCTTGAGTAATAGTCTGTGCAAACAACGATCCACCTATTTCCGTTGATGGACTTGGGAAATCTACCCAAAAGGTCTATTCCTATTCGTTCGAACGGTCTAGACGCTGGTGGTATCGGTTGCAATTGTCCCGATGGTTGTTGGGATGGGGTCTTACGAAACTGGCATTCAGGGCAACTGGAAACATATTTCTCCACTGTTTTGAACATTGAAGGCCAAAAATATTTATCTTTTATTCGGCTATATGTTCTTTTTATACCCATGTGGCCCGATGTAGGATGATCATGCATCTGTTCCAAGAGTTCTAGTTGTTTGGTCTTTGGGATGACCAGTAACCACGGGTTGCCTGTTGGGGTAGGATTATTTTTATAAATTTTTCCGTTATGTTTGGTGAAGTTTTCTCCGTAGCTGTTTGGGTGTTGGTCGATCATGTTGTTAATTTTCTTAATGTAAGCGTCGTAGTCTTCGGTGTTATAATTAATTTGTAAAATTTTAATTTTATCTGGAATTGGGCATCGCGATAATCCATCAGCATCTAAATGTGTTTTTCCAGATTTATAATTTATAGTAAAATCGTAGGCTTGCAATTCCAACGACCAACGCGCCAAACGTCCAGATAATTTTTTTGCTTTGGCCATCCAGCAGAGACTATGGTGATCGGTATAAACGATGAATTTACGGCCGTAAAGATAAGGCCTGAATTTCCCAATTGCCCATATAATAGCCAAGCATTCTTTTTCCGTAGTTGAATAGTTGGTCTCAGCCTTCTGCAATGTTCTGCTGGCATATGAAATTGGACGCTCTCTACCATTGTCTTCAACATGAATGAGCACTGCCCCAAGTCCTTGATCGCTTGCGTCGGTGTGGAGGCCTATGGGTTTATTTGGATCATAATGAGTTAGGACCTCCGGTGAACTCAGCTTTTCTTTTAAAGTTAGAAAAGATGATTC
The DNA here is from genome assembly GCA_030710605.1 of Cordylochernes scorpioides. Lineage (NCBI taxonomy): Eukaryota > Metazoa > Arthropoda > Arachnida > Pseudoscorpiones > Chernetidae > Cordylochernes > Cordylochernes scorpioides. Next base: position 92,809,491 of record CP092868.1, read on the forward strand.
TTGTTCTTTTCCCCATACAAACGGCTGGTTTTTACGAGTTAGAATTTGTAATGGATATGCTATTTTTGAGAATTCTTTAATGAACCTTCTATAATAAGAACATAGTCCGAGAAAAGCTCTGACATTCTTAATTGTTTTGAGGGCTGGGAAATCCTTTATGCTCGCAATTTTTTCTGGATCGGGTGTAATTCCTTCTTTTGACACAACGTGCCCCAATAAAAGGAGCTCTTCATAAGCGAATCTGCATTTTGAAAGATTGAGTGTCAATCCTGCTTTTCTTAAGCATCCCAAAATGGTCTTCAATCTTGTCAAATGCGATGGTAGATCTTCAGAGAAAACTATCACATCGTCAAGGTAGCACAAGCAGATTTTCCATTTATGGGTCCTCAATATATTATCCATTAGTCTTTCAAAAGTTGCTGGGCCGTTGCATAAACCAAAAGGTAAGACGTTGAAGTGGTAAAGTCCGTCAGGTGTCACAAAAGCAGTTTTCTCCCGATCTTGTTCTTCAACTTCCACCTGCCAGTATCCTGAACACAGGTCCAGTGATGTGAAGTATCTAGATCCATGGAGAGAGTCGAAGCAGTCGTCGATACGAGGAAGCGGATATTGATCTTTAACAGTGATAGAGTTTAAATTTCTGTAGTCCACACAGAATCTAAATGTTCCGTCTTTCTTCTTAACGAGAATTACAGGAGATGCCCATGGACTCGATGAATGAGAAATTATACCTTTTTTCAACATCTTATCTATTTGATTATTAATTATTTCGCGTTCTCTCAAAGACACTCTGTAGGGGTTCTTTCTTATGGGAATATTGCTGTTTGTTTTGATTTTATGTCTGACAAGGTGAGTTCTCCCTTTGTAATCGTCTGGTGCGGCGAACATTTCTTTGTATTCGTAGAGTAGCATCAAAACCTGATTACGTTCCTCGGAAGATAAATCGGGATTTATGTCAAAATTAAGATCAATGGAGGAAACTGCTCGATGGTCTGTCTTGTACATCCTGTCTACTTCCGATATTATCCCTATTTTCATGTGCCGATGAATTTTTATAGGTTTTGAAGAAGGGTTCAAAAGCCAAATATCAGGGAACCTTGTATTTTTCAGCAAAGATCTTGTTGTTATCAGGCCATATTTCGATGTTAGCGATGAGAGATTCTCTATTAATATTTCCTTGTCATCAGTAGTTGGTTCGCAATAGCCCTTAACCAGACATAGGCTAAATTCAGGAATTATTCTATCTTCAACCGCCCTAGCATATTTTAAACTTGTATCATCTTGGTCCATATTATTTGGGGATTCAATCCATAAAGTATTGTTTCGGCAGTTTATTAAGGCTTTGTAATGGCTTAAGAAATCGTCTCCCAGAATTATTTTGGGGTTACATTTTTCTAACACTATCATCTGAATTGTATATTTTTCCTGATCCATATTGAATGATACCATTGACCTTCCTTTTGCATTAAGTTTCTGATCACCTGCAGCTTTCAAATTCAGATTATTATCTTTGACAACTTTTAATTTTAGTTTATATGAGAGTTCCTCGTCAATACAGCTAACCACCGCTCCGGTGTCGATTAATGCCTCAACCGTATAATCATTGATTTCTATCTGAGTCGTTTTATTTCTTTGAAGATTCATCACCAAGTTTATTCGACCACCAGAAGCCCGAGATCCATTCAGTCGGGTTAGTTTTTTGACGCTTCTCCCAAAGTAGGAAAATCGTCTTCGCTATTCACATCAAAGTCCGGTTCCTGTTGCCTCGAATCATCGATTCCTCTACAATTTTTTAAATAGTCCTCATTTACAGAGTTGGTTTCGTCTCTCTCTCTCTCCATGGACCTTGAAAATTGCCGCTGTATTGGTCTGATATTGTAAGTCGGTCGTTCAGTGTTACGAGGGCAATACCTCGATATGTGTCCCTGTTCGGAGCAGTTCCAGCATATTCTTCGATCCTGGTATAATGGCCTTTGATAACGCCTGTTACTTGGGGGCGTCGTGTACGTCTGCCTCCTGGGATACTGCTCGGGGGTTCTGTTGGTTGGGGTTGGTGCTGAGCTCCTATAATTGTTTCCAACCGGTTCCATCCCTGTGTCATTAGGTCTAGCCCTCTCGAATCTACCTGGGGCGAAGGTTGGTCTACTGTCACTTGCGATTGGTCTTCTATCATTTGCGAACGATCCTTTTTGGAATCGAGGTATGTCGAAACCACGATTATGGTCTGTTTGGTTGTTGTAGTTTCTCCTAGGAGGGAATGGTCTGGTCGGGCGGTTATTTTGCCTGAAGCTTCTTCGCTGCTCAAAATCCACTAGATGTTGATCTATTCGCCTCGCTAGTTCCAAAAAGTCTTTGACCGTGCTGCAAGGTGTTATCATCATGATGAGTGACAGGTATTTGTTTAGACCAGTCTTCATATAGTATAATTTATCGTCCGTTGTCATTTTGGGGTTGACCTTGTTACAGAGGTTGAGGACATCCTCGGCGTAACGCAGAGTTGACTCATTGGGCTGCTGGATTCTGTTTTGCAGGTCCATTATTAATTTAAATTTGGCAGTATCTGCCCTCCTGAAATCTCTCAGGAGTGCCTTTTTGAATACACTCCAGGCCGAAAAAATGTGAGGGCTGTTGAGTTTTGCCCATTTCTCCGCAGGTCCGTCCATGTAGCTCCGGGCATATGCCAGCATGACATCGTCTGGCCATCGTTGTTGTCTTGCTAACAACTCGATTTCTTCCAGCCATTCTGAAGGATCTTCGTCTGAGTATCCGCCAAATACTTCCAGACTTGGAGGAGGTGGTTGGCAGAAGAAAATGTTGTTGCAAGGTGCAGCGTCATCTTGATTCACAATGGCGCGTCTTGTTGGAGAGGCACTGAAGGATCTCATTGGAGGTTGTCCTCGTAGACGACGGCTTCTTAAGGTAGCTTCATTTTTGATGGTAGGATCAGCATCTCCACCAGTGTTGCGATGGTGTTCTGGGGTGCCGCGAGGAAACATGGAGACAGCGGGAAAAAAATGTTTATTTTGTTTATTTTACAACCGTCCACTGGACAAGTCGAGGAAAAATATAATCTAATGATTGTTAAGATGGAATTTATAATGGTGAGAAAAAATAAGAAACATGTAAAACAGGCGAACAAAGAAAATCAAAAGCATAAATGCAAATTAGGTTAGGCAAATTTACAATAATGGATAAAATAAAATGTACTTTCAAACTCTTCTTAACAATATTCTGTGCGTTTATAATCTGTTTATCTGTGGCTCTCTGGTCGGGATGGCGCCTACATTCGGCCATTCCTGGATTTCAATCGTCCTCGATTGAACCTTGCGTTGCAGGAACGTCGTGGGTTGCGTCGGGGGGTATCTTCTACTTCTGGCTCCTCGTCCGGACTTTCTTCTGTAGCTGAATCATCTTCTTCACTGTGCCAAGACTTCAGTTGACTGATATGGGCCGTTGTCGTGTAGAACCGTCCACTGGTTCTTTCGCTTAACTGAGTCACTCTATACGTGTCGCTTGGCAGAACCTCGGTAATTATCAACGGTCCTCGATATTTGGGTTGTGCCTTGGTTGGTTCACCCGTCATTTTGGGTACATGCCTCATCACTACAATTTCTCCTACTTCGAATTGGATTGTACGGCACTTCTTCTTATCGTAGTATGTCTTCATAATTTCTTGTTTATTATCAATTTGGGTTCTCACACTCTCTTGAATTCTATCCGGCTCGGTCCATGGGTCCACGTCTTCGTCGGCTAATCTTCTAAGTATCCCATCGTGGAATCGAGGGGAATAGCCGTGGAGTGTTTCGAACGGTGTTTTATTCGTCGTCTTGTTCACCGCATTGTTCAGGTCTCGCTCTACCTCCTTGATCTTCAGGTCCCAATCCTTCCGTCGCGGATCCTCGATACTGGTTGCTATAGTGGACAATACTGTTCGGTTCACTCTTTCGACCATCCCGTTCCCTTGCGGATGTTTCGTAGAGTTCAGAGTATGATGTATTCCATTTCCTCGACAGAATTCTTCAAATTGCCTTGAGGTAAAACATGACCCTCTGTCGCTGATGATCTTGTCGGGTAGTCCGAAATCATTCACAAAACTTTTCATTACCTTCAGGACGTTCTGCGTCGATGTATTCCTTACAGGGCTTAATCGGACAAATCTTGTCAGATTATCGACAATCACTAAAAGTTCCTGGTTACCTTTTGTACTTCTCACGAAGGGGCCTACGTGGTCCATGTGTACGATGGAAAACGGTCTCTTGCCTGACTTAATGGGATGTAGGAAGCCTTGTTGTTTTCCACCGGGAACTTTGTTAAATAGACACTCGAGACACATAGCCACATGGCGTCGAACGTACCTCTTCATTGAAGGAAACCAGTACAATTCCTTAATTTTGTTGACAGTCCTATCAGTCGCAAAATGTCCCATTAGATCATGGAATTTGACAACTAAGCTTTTCCTCATACTTTTGGGTATAACATACAGGGCTCGTTCCTCTTCTCCATTTTTCACCATGCGGAAAAGTCTGCCTCCTTTGTAGCTGTAGTCGTTAATTCTATTTTGTTCTCCTACTGTCCTATCACACGGGTCCTTTCGAAAGATCTGGATCAGGTCTCTCAATTCAGGGTCGGAATGCTGAATCATCAAGATTTGTTCTTCCAGTGTGATTGTGAGGCACACTTCAAGGTTTTTCTCCACGATTTCCTCCATCGTGTCTCTAGGGTCGTCGACTGGAGCTCTACTCATTCCGTCTACGTGGGCCATCTTCTCTCCTGGTATATGTCGAATTTCGAAATTGTATTCCTGAATCAGATTGTACCATCGCGCTATCTGAGGATTTGTAGTCTTCTTCGCGTTCATGTAGACCAGTGCTTGGCAATCTGTAACCACTGTAAACTTGATTCCTACGAGGAACTGACGTAGTCGATCCAAGGTCCACACTATCGCCATCAGCTCCAATTTGCTTGAGTGGTACATCTTCTCGGCCTCTGTTGTCTTCTTGCTCACACAGTAGACCAAGCGCCATTTGCCGTCTTCGTCCATCTGTAGCACCATTCCTGATAATCCCTCAGCACTCGCATCGCAATGTACTTCTGTCTTGAGTTCAGGGTTGTAATGAGCTAGTACCGGATATTCGACCCGATCCTTTCGTAGTCCTCCAAATGACCTTCGCTGTTCTTCCTTCCATTCAAATTGTGAACCTTTCTTCGTAAGTCTGCTTAGCGGTTCTGCTTTCCTCGCGAAGTCCTTTACAAATCGTCTGAAGAAGTTCGTCAGTCCCAGAAAGCGTCGTATGTCGTGGACATTCTTGGGTTCTGGAAATTCTTCTATCGCCTTGATCTTTCTTGGGCCTGGCTTAAGTCCGCCTGTACTGATGACATACCCTAAGAACTCAACTTCCCTCCTTCCGAACTCACATTTGGAGGGTTTCAGTGTCAACTTCGCTGATCTTATTCTTTCGAGGACTTCCCTCAACCTTTCGATCATCTCCCGCCAATCCTTTGCCGGGATAATCACGTCGTCGAGATAGCAGAATGCCTTCTTGTTCAGCAGCGGACCTAGGACAGTGTGCATCAGTCTTTGGAATTCAGCTGGTGCGTTGGCGAGTCCAAAAATCATCCTTTCGAATTGACCTGTATCATCTGGGGTGATGAATGCTGTCTTTAATTTTGCCTTATCGGTCAGTGGTATCTGCAGATATCCATGCGCCAGATCCAGAGTGGTGAAGAATTTCGCATTCCTTAGGCCTTCCAGAAGGTCGTCTATCCTTGGTAATGGGAACTTGTCCTTAACTGTTTGAATGTTGAGTCTCCTATAATCTACCACCAGACGATGATCTCCAGTTTTCTTCCTCACAAGTAGGACGGGACTAGCGTAGGGTGATCTAGTTTCCGTGACTATTCCATTGTCCTTCCACTCTCTGACAATCTCCCTGATTGCTTCGCGTTCACTTGCAGTCGTCTTATACGGTCTCAGACAGACTGGCTTGCTTCCATCAACCTCCTTAATGTCCATCTTGGTGACATCGGTGCACCCTAATTCCTCCATGCCAAGAGCGAAACAGTCTCTATACTCGTTTACTACATCTAGGATTTCTTGTCTCTCTTTCGAAGTCAGAGAATGATTGACGTTGATGTCCTCAGGCAGTATGGGGCGCTTACGTTTCATTTGGTCTTGTCCTTCCCTCTTCTCTTCATTTTTAGTCTGAAACGAATCCTCTGCGACGTCCAGGTTAACAACAATATCATCAAGGTTCAGTAGTTCAACTCGCCCTACACATTGGTTCTTCCTTACTCTCAACTTGCCCTTGCCAGCTGAGATGATGGGTACGGTCGTCTTTCCATCGACCACTTCCAATAGGGAATCGACACAGGCGTCATCTACTCCTGTGAACAATACATATCCGTCCTTTACCTCGTCTGTGATTGCACTTGTAAAGTTAATGGAGTCGCTCTCCAACTGAACAGTTTCGGTTGCTCTCAGTTCGATGCGACGCGACTTGATTTTTTCTTGCAGATTAGCAAACGGAAATTCGGATGAATAGCCAATATGCAAGTTTTTACCAATTCTGGCGAAGGATACGTAGGGCAGATCTGTCCATGTTCTTCCAATTAATAGGTCATAGGGTTGGGCATCATCGTTGACAATGAATACAGTGATTTCCCTTCCGACGATGCCATCAATCTCCAGGTCGACTGTCGTCTTCCCAACGGTCCTGGCAGCTGGTGCAGTCTGGTTACCGATGCCGTACAGACTAGTCGAGTCTGGTTCGATGTCGACACTGATCCTCCTTGCGACCGATTCTCTCATTAGACAACTGCTGCTCCCGGTGTCTATCATTGCCTTCACGGTTTCCTTGTTGTCGATCTTGACATCCTTCAAATATACATCTGGCGGGACAGTCTCCAGTCCTTCGACTTCCAGGTTGGCTACTTCTTTGGGTCTTGTGCAATTCCTTTCCTTGTGTCCCGTTTGACCGCATCCTCGGCATGTCAACGTAGTCCTGGGTGCTGGGCAGTCTCTGGCAATGTGTCCAAACTGATTGCAGTTGAAGCACTTCGGTTCTCCCTTGTCGTTTCTGATCGTACGGTTGACCATTCTCCTCAAGGTGTTAGGGTACGTTTCACTGATTTCGTTCCTTGCAGCGTCTTGACCCGAAACATTCGTTCCTTGTTTAGTCTCTTTAACTTCGCTTTGGTTGGGGAATCTCGCAGATTTCTGCTGAAACGACGGTGGTATGAGGTGTTTCGCATTCCAATGCGGAGGTCCCATCTCGGTGCGAACATTTTCGTACTCGTCCAGTTTATCCGCCAACTCATCTGGGTTGTTTAACTTGGTCCAATCGTCAATGAGATGATTACGCAGCACATTTGAGACTTTTTTCTTTAGCTGGTTAGTGACGGACAAGTCCTTTAGGGCGTCGAAATTTTCCACGTTCATTCCTTCGATCCATTCGTTGAAATATCCTCGCAATTCGAAAGCGAAGTCTCTCCAGGAACCCTTTTGAGATCTCTCGTGCTTCTCGAATTTTTGTCTGAATTGTTCGGGGCTCAACTTGTACCGTTTTAGGAGCAACCTTTTCACGAACCTATAATCGCCGCTTTGTTCTTCTGTCTCCCGAGCGATTAATTGAGTCATTTCGTAAGGTAGCAATCCTAGGAGGCTGAACGCCCATTGGTCTTCATCCAATCCTAGTCGCTTTGCCTGTCTTTCGAAAAGAATTAGGTAAAAACTCAAATCATTGTCCTTCGACTCGTACTTGGGCATCAGTTTACGTATCTCGTAATGTGCGTCATTGCTGGTACTTCGAGACGTATCGTTGTTTCCGCATGTAGTCTGGATGCGCAGCTTCTCAAGCTCGAATTCCATTACCATTTGTTCTTTTCGTTCCCGTTCGATTCGTTCCCGATCCTCGATTCGTTTCCGATCCTCGATTCGTTCCCGCTCCTCGATTCGTTCCCGATCCTCGATCAGAGTCTCCAACAGTTGCTTTGCGAACTCTTCTTCGTAAGATTGGCTATTCAAAATAAGGTGTTTTAAGTCGACGATCCTGCTCTCTGGCGGTACTACCTCGCCGAGTTCATACGCCAACTTGCTCAAATCGCATTTCCTTACTTTCGCTAAATAAGTCATGTTTTTCAAAAGGAAAAATAAACAAAGCAAAAAAATTTAAAATAAACAAATAAAACTGACTAAACCAGATACGTACTGTTTCAATTATTTCTTTAAACGAAATCAACTTTTCTTTAGTAATTTTGAGACAATACTTTTTTTTTTCTTTTTACCGCGATACTTTGCGATAATACTTTTTATCGAGATGATTTTGCAATAATACTTTTACCGCGATACTTTGCGATAATACTTTTGTCGAGATGACTTGCAATAATACTTTTACCGCGATACTTTGCGATAATACTTTTGTCGAGATGACTTGCAATAATACTTTTACCGCGATACTTTGCGATAATACTTTTAGGAATAGGTAATTAAATTTCGTACATACCATGCAACTCCTCTTACGTTGATCGGTCACCGCGCCACGTCCTTCTCGTTTCCAAATTATTCCAGTGAATCTTCAATTTTCTTCAGGACTATCCCACTTCTGAATTTCTGTTGGCTTCCGTAGGCGTTTCTTACTGGGAAAAAGAAAGAGAGGATCCAATGAAATAATTTAGTAGCGTTTATTAAAACAAAACCATAATAATGAACAACACATATAACAGAGAGTACCGTCGTCTTCCGGGTATTCCTTCTACTGGGGAGCTCGGATTCTATATTCTGTGCGTTTATAATCTGTTTATCTGTGGCTCTCTGGTCGGGATGGCGCCTACACAATGGTTGATAGGCAAACTTTACTCAGGTAAAAATCAGATAAAGCTGGGTACATTGGCTAGTTATCTATATATTTAAACTGTGAATAGTGGGTTTGAGATGTGTAGATTTGTTGTGACCACTTCTACAGGTGGTCTGGTAAGAAAATACTGGTTTGATCCCACAAATTTTATAAGAAAATACAATCATGATGATGATTCTTGGTAGAAATGAAGATAAAACAGTCCGCATTCTAGTGCAGCCTTCGGAGATACAGTAAAACCTCCATGAGAGGACACTTGCGCTAGAGGACACCTCTCTATAAAGGACAGTTTTCATTGCCAAAATTATCATTTTTACTATTTAGTAACTCTCCAGTAAGAAGACACCTCTCTCTAAAGGAGACTTTGGCTCTGTAATTAGGGTTCTATGATAAAGCACAATATGAATTAAAGATTATAATAAAAGAAAAAAGACCTAATCCAAATATTTGGATTAGGTTATATTTTCTTTTAGGGAGGTTCTACTGTACCAAGAAGTCTTAAGCAAACTGAATGGAAAACTCAAGGTATATTACCAAATTCAGATAAATAGTGTGTGACATTTCGGTAACAGCATTTGTTACCATCTTCAGACAAAAGTACTGAATGTATACATTATATATACGAGGTGTGTTCAAAAAGTATCGCGACCTTTGAATTTTCGCGGGTTACGTATATTCGAATTTCGATCTTTTTGTGGCTTTATGTTGGTACTAATGTCTCTCACTTATGCCGACAAGCTCGGCCATTTTTAATGTTCACTTGTTGACAGCTGCTTTGCTTGCAGGTGTTTTGGATCGTCTTCGATTTTTACCTATTAAAAAAAATGGATCAAAGAACCTGTATCAAATTTTGTGTGAAAATGAAATTAAGTGCGCGGATGCATTCCGAATGTTGACTGGCATACGGAGAAGCTACCTTGGACCGAAGCAACGTTTATCGGTGGTACAAAATGTTCTCAGAAGGCCGAGAAGATGTGAACGACGAAGAGCATGCCGGACGCCCGAGCACTTCAACAACAGACGAAAAAATTAATGAAGTGGAGAAAATGATATTGGCCAATCGTCGAATCATCATTAGAGAAGTTGCTGAGGACCTAAACATATCGATTGGCTCGTGCCATTCGATTTTTATCAATGATTTGGGCATGAGACGGGTCGCCGCGAAATTCATACCAAAATTGCTCAATTGCGACCAAAAACAGCTTCACATGAACATTGCTAATGAGATGTTGGACTCTGTCCGCGACGACCCAAATTTGCTCCAGAGGGTCATAACTGGTGACGAAGCGTGGGTTTATGGTTATGACGTGGAAACCAAAGCTCAATCATCTCAATGGAAGCTGCCGCACGAACCAAGACCGAAAAAAGCGCGCCAAGTTCGGTCTAATGTGAAAGTTTTGCTGAGTTTTCTTCGATTGCAGGGGCGTGGTGCATCATGAGTTCTTGCCACAGGGTAGAACGGTCAATAAGGAATATTACCTGCAAGTTATGCGCAATTTGCGCATAGCAATCCGCCAGAAACGCCCGGATTTGTGGAAGAACAAAAATTGGCTTTTGCACCACGATAACGCCCCTGCTCACACATCGTTGCTTGTGCGCGACTTTTTGACCATAAACAACACACTAATGATGCCGCAGCCACCATATTCCCCAGATCTGGCCCCTGTGACTTTTTCTTGTTCCCTAAACTGAAGAGGCCCATGAAAGGACGACGTTACGCTACGCTTGACGAGATGAAGACGGCATCGAAGGAGGAGCTGAAAAAGATTTAAAAAAATGATTTTTTGAAGTGCTTCGAAGATTGGAAAAACCGTTGGCACAAGTGTATAATATCTCATGGGGATTACTTTGAAGGGGACAAAATAGGTATTCATGAATAAATAAATAATTTTTGAAAAAAAAACACAAAAGTTGCGATACTTTTTGAACACAATATATATATATATACATTCAGCACTTTTGTCTGAAGATGGTAACAACGCTGTTATTGAAACGTCACACACTATTTATTTATTTGGATTTGTGGTCTTATTACCTTGTGTTTATAATCTATGATCCAAATTGTGTCTTATCATGAATGGAAAACTAGTGTCACAAGACCTAGTACTTCTGACTGCTGTTCAAAGTTGCTCCAGTACTGCCATGATTGCTCCAGAAATGTGTAGAGATGAGGGTGTGCAGGGCGCGAGAGGCGCTACGCCAGTGCCTGCCCATGGCCCTGCAGGACGGCACCTTCACTCTGCTGCTGAAGGACGACACCTCCACCCGCCACTGGCTCTCCCAGCTGCTCAAGAACCTGGAGACTCCCATGTCCCAGTCCTCCCCCTCCACTGTCTTCCTGCCCCAGTAGCTCTCTCCGTCAACTTGTATAGCCTCCTCCTGACATGTATTTTAAAAATTTTATTTTAAAATGGTTCTCTCTAATGTCTCTCATCACCTTTGTCAAACTAAAAACTTCCAATATGAGATTTGGATTATAGCTACAAAAAAAATAAGACCTAATTCAAATAAATTAATAGTGTGACCTTTCGGTAACAGCATTGTTACCATAATCAGATAAAAGATTTTAAAAAAATTATATATATATATATATAGTAGAACCTCTGTTAAGAGGGCACTCGCCCTAGAGGACACCTCTCTACAAAGGACAGTTTTTATTTGCAAAATTACCATTTTTACTATTTAGTAACTCTCCGGTATGAGGACACCTCTCCCTAAAGGACACTTTGGCTCTGCAATTAGGTGTCCTTTACAAGGAGGTTCTACTGTATATATAATCTAAATTGTGCATTATCATTTTTGATAGACTTCAATGGACCTAAAAAGTTATCCTTCCTCTGAGCTGAAGAAAATGAATTCCAATATGAGGGGTGATTTGTCCTAAGAGAGGATAAATTCTCACCCTCTCATTCTAAGGACATCACTCTCCTGTACACATCAATTTTCTACAAATCAAATGAAAGTATGAGAAATAGTCAAATAGCAAGGATACTTCATATCCTGTATACACATTAATTTAAGAAATACAACTGTTAGCATGACCTGAGATCAAATCCCGCAGTGGGCACTTTATCAGAAAAAAAAAAAGAATGTTTCATTGGTCCCCAATTCTTGCATAAGTCTAACCTCACCAGTGAGTGCAAGTCACCAAACAGAGCTCTGGCACCCTTGAAAGTACAAAAGTTGAACTGTTTTCTACATGTGGAGACATGTGGTGCACTTGCAGAAAGGCTGACTACTACCCATCATGGCCTGTATAACATGTACATGTACATTTTTTTAAAAGTTTTCCTTTCAAACTAAACCTCTTAAACACAAGGTAATAAGCCCATATCCAAATAAATACATAGCGTGTGATGTTTTGGTAACAGCGTTATCCGTGCGTGGTCTTATTACCTTGTGTTTATAGTCTATAATCCAAATTGTGCCTTATCATAAAGCTCTTAGTGTGTATGGTTTAATTATAATTGATAAAGCACAATTTGGATTATAGCTACAAGAAAATAAGACCTATATATAATAAATTAATTGTATGCCACATTTAAGTAACAGCGTTATTACTGGAACATCACACACAATTAATTTATTTAGATTAGGTCTTATTTTATTATATTTAATTCTAATTGAAGACTAAAACCTAGTTGGTTAAGAAAGAAAAAAGGCATCTACATATCGTGCAACTGAAAGTTGCTGATGGCTGACGCCATCTATCAGAATAAATATCAATTATTTGTTGATTTTTAATTATTCCAGAATTGGCCAAATACCCATATTTTCACTAGTTGGTTAAGTAAGACTCTGAGGACCAACTGCTGCCAACTATAAATTGGCTTCAAGTTGAGAAGAAGATCACAAAAGAGAAAGGTATAAAGTAATCTTTAATTTACATACTCTATTATATGTACATAGAGAGGGTGACTAGGAGTTGTTGTCCTGGCCCACTGCCACACACACACAGTTACTGTAAGTTCCGCTAGGTGTATAGGTACTGGCCTCACCCACCTTTGTAGGCATACTCCATGGCACTGGAGATGGTCCTCATGTCTGTCTCAATGGTCTTGGCCCAGTTCTCCACGTCCCCGATCTCCTGAACTCACACCTTCCATGTGTTCCAACGCCTCTAAAATAGTTTTATAATTTGATAACAGATGGCGCTCTAGTACACTGTAGGAACAATTGCTCCAGTGACACCCACCCACCCATTAAAGTCTTGATTTCCATATGGAATCCAATCACAACAGTATAAAGCAGCTACTTGAACCAAGGGCCTTGCATAGGTTTAGTAGATTAAATTGTGGGGGGGTCGGTGGTGGTCTAAACCATTGGTTTTACACCGCTAACCCTGGGATCGAATCCCACATTAGGCACTTTTTCTAATTCAAAAATTGCTCCAATGACCCCTGATTCTTGCAAAAGTCCAACCCCACCAGCGAGTGCAATTAACCAAATGGGGCTCTGGCACATTTGTAAATGCAAAAGTCAAACTGCTTTTCACATGTGTAGACATGTGGTGCACTTATAGTAAAAGCAGTCGCTAACTACTCACCATGATTATCATGGTCTGTACCATGTGTACTAAGAATAAAAAAAAGTGCCCAAGTGCTGGGAGGGATAATGAGCCACAGGCACCTTAATATATCATCTTGTTATTCTCCGTGTATTGTGAGATCAGCCAGATAGTCCAGGTGTCCACCAGAGTCCAGAACACTCCTGGCAGTCATTCTGACCATTCCACTTTAAAACAGCCACAAGGTTACGTAGTGGAGAACACCAAGTGGATTAAATGGACAATTAACACTTAGTGCCAAAATATGCCAAGCTTCATTTTTATGGAAGTCTGGCTAACTCACAAGTTTGTACACTTGGGTTGTGGATGGAATGATTCCAAGGACACACATATTTGTACTTATCTAGGGTACATATATAAATGGGAACAGTTCATAGTTGGCACCTATCTGATGGCATGCACTCACTGATGTACTTGGGTAGACACCATTGTAACCTTGCTATAACAACATAACTTGGGACAAAGATTTTTTTTGTTATAACCACAGTAAAACAATCTGGATTTTATAAAGTTGATGTTATAACAAAAAGCTGCTATAATGGGAGTCCTTGGTATTTGAATGCAAGTTTTGAGCCAGTAGCTGATTGCCCTAAATGACTTAATCCCTTTGTTTAACAACAGCGAACCAAGATAAAGTTAATTTTCACTTATTTGGTGACCTGTAGGTTTGTTATGCTTTGGCTTCTATTTAGAATTTTAATTATTATTATTATTTTTTTAATATCTGGGTTTCTCAGAGACAACCAGATTATAATTTTTTTTAATTTATTATCCCAAGTACACTGGTTCAGGCCATGATAATCATGGTGGGTAGTTAGCGACTGCTTTTTACTGTAAGTGCCCCACATGTCTACACATATGAAAAACAGTTCGACTTTTCACATACAAATATGCCAGAGCTCTGTTTGGTTACTTGCACTCACTGGTGGGGTTGAACTTTTGCAAGATTGGGGGGCCATTGGAACATTATTTTAATTAGAAAAAAGTGCCCAATGCAGGATTCGATTCCGGGTCATAGCGGTCGATAACCAATGGTTTCGAAACCCTTGTGTTCCTGATTATAATTATAAAATTGATTTATTAAATAATTTAAATATATATATACAGTAGAACCTCCATAAGGACACTCACACTAGAGGACACCTCTCTACAAAGAACAGTTTTCAGTTGCAAAATTACCATTTTTACTATTCACCAACTCTCTGGAAAGAGGACACCTCTCCATAAAGGACACCATGGCTCTGCAAATAGGTGTCCTTTACAGGGAGGTTCTACAGTATATATATATATAAATGAACTTGGGTGATATGAACAAACAATTTGCAGCATGCACGGCAACAAACCTGTGACAGTGCTGGGAGATGGAAGGTTGACAGAGTTTGGCAGCCAAAACCTAGTCCAGCATGGAGCAATTATTTTGAAGAAAAAAATTGGCCAATGGCCTCTGATTCTTACAAAAGTCCAACCCCACCACTGATTGTTTGCTCAGTTCCAAAATAACTTTACTAGGTGCCGCTCAAAAAGAGAAACCTAGCTTATGATATTTACAACAATGAATATATATGAAGGTTATTCACCTATTAAGACAAAGTGTCCAATGCGGGATTCAATCCCGGTTCATGGCTGTCGGGAATTGAGGATTTTAACCAATTGTCCACCGGTTTCGTTTTTTACTGATTGTAGGGGGGTCGGTGGAAGGCTGGTTTACGACCACTACGACCCGGGTTCGATCCCCGCATTGGACACTTTTTTCTGTTTAAAAAAAAAATGCTCCAATGGCCCCCCGATTCTTGCAAAAGTCCAACCCCACCAGCGAGTGCAAGTAACCAAACGGGGCTCTGGCACATTTGTAAGTGCAAAGTCGAACTGCTTTCACATGTGTAGACATGGTGCGCTTTACAGTAAAAAGTAGTCGCTAACTACCCACCATGATTATCATGGCCTGTACCACGTGTACTAGGGATAAGCAAAAAAAAAAAACTGATTGTAAATAACCAAACTTGGCCCTGGTACACTTGTAAGTGCAAAAGTCAAACTGCTTTATACATGGGTTGAAGACACATAGTGCAATTTTTCAGTAAAAGCAGTCACTAACTTCACCATGGCCTGTACTACTTAGCATAAGTAAAAAAATCTGAAAGAGTGAAGGTTTTCACCATTCTGGCAGATTTCACACACACCATTCAGAATATAATTGAAGTATATTTTCTTCCAAAGTTGTTTTGTATAATCACCTGCTACTGAAGGCCTGTTTGAATGAATGTGCTGGAAGAATTTTCAGCATCAACTTTCTGTGTCAGAAGTGGTGTTGAATATGTTTACTACCTCCACTATTATAAATTCAATTGACATCTATTGGTAAAATATGCTACAGCCTTACAGAAAGAAAAATAATGACAGACTGAAGCAATTCACAGCCAACACAAACAGAATCCCAATCATCTATAGCTTCCCAAAAATTCACAAGGAGAACACCCCTCTCGGGCCAATGTTGCATATCATCTTGGACTAGTGAAGCACCCTTATCTATTTTAAACTTATAAAAAAAACTTGTTGCAAATCTCCTGATGGATAAATTGTGTTTATCCTTTGGCAATTATTTGGAATCTTCAATAGCAGGGATAGAGGATAGAGTCTGTGGAAGTCAGCACTGCCCAATGGATGCTGGTGTAGCTTTGTTTCAATCACAAGATAATTAGACCAAATCCAAATAAATAAATGTTTCGGTAACAATGTTGTTACTGAAATGACACACACTATTTATTTATTTGGATTTGGTCTTATTAGCTTGTGTTTATAATCATGTTTAAAATGTGCGGAGTACAGGGTAGCCACAACTATACTGAAGCACCAAATTGTCACAATTGCTCTAAGCACCCTAAATTTAAAAACCTTTCTACAAACATAAATCAAATTCAAGTGAATGCCCAATTTACAAATCACAAATAGACAGAATTATCCAAAGGACACAATATTCACAAATATACAAGGGAAATGATGTATCAAATACAATTTAAAGCTTAATCTTAACCCGGCATTGCGCGCGCCGGGTGAAAATTACCCATGGCAACATTTGAATGGAGAATTAACCAATAAAAAATCGGTTGGCGGAGATGTGGTTTCGTTTAGCTTCCTGACTCATCAATTAGTCTAAAGTTTTGGTTTCACATTTTGACAGCTCCCACTGAAATTCCATCTATTGTCACTGTCGGGTAAAAATTACCCGGCGCGCGCACTCACATAATTTTTTTGTTGCATTTTTTTAAGTGAGATAAATAATTCGAATTAATAATTTGAAAAATAACTATAATAGGTTGATATATTTATCAGCCTATAATTCTATATAAAATGGAGGGAAGAAGGTCATATTTATTAGATCAAGAAGAGATTATTGTAGAAGGTGATATTGAAGAAGATCACCTAAATGAACATTTTTATGGAAGTGACACTGGAACATATTCAGATATAGGAATTTTGTGGAATAAGGGAATTATCCCACAAACACATTTTTATATAGGGAGAGCCTCGAAAATCAAATGGTTCAAAAATTGTCCTTCACAAACAGTAAAGCTGAGAACGCCTAATGTCATTACACATTTACTAGGAAAGGTGAAGAAGCAAAAAATTAAAATACACCTTTAGAAGCTCTTTTGAAGAAAATTCTTGAAATGTTTGGCCCTTGAACTCATCAAAGAGCAACTAAATCAAAGAAAAATCATTTCTTCACTGCCTAAAAGACTATTAAAAATTTCCTTTTTTTACAGATAAGTTAATCTAAATCATAAATGTATACTCTAAATATTTATTTCAATTATTTTTTAGAAGGCACTTCAAGCCATAAAGGTCAGGAACCGCAAGATAAAGCTTCCTACCAGATGTAGTGTGTCCCTCCAGTAAGGACAGGAAGACCTCGACTTTGTGCCATAAATGTGCAAAGCCAATTTATAAAGGACATACAATTGCAGTTTGCAATGATTTGTCTAAAATATCCTCATGGAATTTTATATATTTAATATTGAAAAGGAGCAAGAGTTTCATATTTTATATGCCATTACCAATTTTGAGGATTATTCAAGAATAGTTTTTAAAATGTTTAATCTGTGTAAAAAATATAAATATTTTATTAATAATTGCCTTTTTTGAAAATTAAAATGTTATTACTTTGAAATAGAAAAGGTTTTGTTTTTCCTCAGTTAATATTTATATTCAAAATATGTAATTTTAATATCGGGTAAATTTCACCCAGCGCGCGCAAGTACGTTACATTTTTAGCGCGCGCGCTCGAGGGTTAAATAGATTAATATCCTATATGATTGAAAATGAGAATTTTATAAAAAATAAAAATAAAACTACTAAATTCCATTGGAATGCTTTTATTTAGAAATTAATTCTTTTAGTTTTGTTTTAATTGAATAATTCTCCAATATCTAGCAAATTTTCATTTTAAAATATTCCTTAAAACTCTTTTTAATCTGTAAATTGCTTTTCTCGAATACAAACAATACTTTATAATTTGATTTTATTTAACTAAATTTGCATACCAACCCTTTGTACATATATATATGTACTTGTACTTGTATATATGTACTTGTATATATATATATATTTTATCTTTTCATCTAACTAACTAACTTGCATACTAATTCTGTACATATTTAAAATATCTTTCTTTCTTTTCTTTCAAAATTTTGTTTATCTTTAAAGTGCAAGTGTCCCTAGGGGGACATAGCGCTCCAAGTCGAAATAAAGAAATCTATAATTCAAATTGTGCCTTATTGCTTTGTTTCAATGTAATGAAACAAAGTGATTAAAACAAGAAACTTAACCCTGGAAGCTTTATTTATTTTATTAAGTGATTAAATGCCTATTCATAAGAGAACAAGTCTTCCAAATATACCTTGTGTCATGCTACCATGATATCAAAGCTATTGGCCGTGCCAACTTGTACCTTATCACCAAGTTGAAGAGAGGTACAAGATGTGGACCCACCTTGAGAGCTTGGTTGAAAGAATCAATGAGCTGCAGCCACTGCCCAGCCTGCCGGACAAACAAGGTGCTGTTGGCCTGGAGGCTCTTGGCCTCCGCATCCAGCCTGCGCTGGTTTTGGTAGGCCTGCGCGATGCCACCGTTGAGTTGCTCCACAAGGGCTGAAGTCATGGCATGCGCTGCCTGGACCGCTTCCTTCCTCTTCCTCTCTGTATCACACAGTAATGTCTACAGTCCCATCCTTCCCTGCAGCAAACATGTGTAGGCCTCATAGTCCCATCCTTTCCTGCAGCAAGCATGTGTAGGACTCATAGTCCCATCCTTCCCTGCAGCAAACATGTACAGGCCTCATAGTCCCATCCTTCCCTGCAGCAAACATGTGTAGGACTCATAGTCCCATCCTTCCCTGCAGCAAACATGTGTAGGCCTCATAGTCCCATCCTTTCCTGCAGCAAACATGTGTAGGACTCATAGTCCCATCCTTCCCTGCAGCAAACATGTGTAGGCCTCATAGTCCCATCCTTTCCTGCAGCAAACATGTGTAGGACTCATAGTCCCATCCTTCCCTGCAGCAAACATGTGTAGGCCTCATAGTCCCATCCTTTCCTGCAGCAAACATGTGTAGGCCTCATAGTCCCATCCTTCCCTGCAGCAAGCATGTACAGGCCTCACAGTCCCATCCTTCCCTGCAGCAAACATGTGTAGGCCTCATAGTCCCATCCTTCCCTGCAGCAAACATCTGTAGGACTCATAGTCCCATCCTTCCCTGCAGCAAACATGTGTAGGACTCATAGTCCCATCCTTCCCTGCAGCAAGCATGTACAGGCCTCATAGTCCCATCCTTCCCTGCAGCAAACATGTGTAGGCCTCATAGTCCCATCCTTCCCTGCAGCAAACATCTGTAGGACTCATAGTCCCATCCTTCCCTGCAGCAAACATGTGTAGGACTCATAGTCCCATCCTTCCCTGCAGCAAACATGTATAAGGACTCATAGTCCCATCCTTCCCTGCAGCAAACATGTATAAGGACTCATAGTCCCATCCTTCCCTGCAGCAAACATGTGTAGGACTCATAGTCCCATCCTTCCCTGCAGCAAACATGTATAAGGACTCATAGTCCCATCCTTCCCTGCAGCAAACATGTGTAGGCCTCATAGTCCCATCCTTCCCTGCAGCAAACATGTGTAGGACTCATAGTCCCATCCTTCCCTGCAGCAAACATGTGTAGGACTCATAGTCCCATCCTTCCCTGCAGCAAGCATGTGTAGGCCTCATAGTCCCATCCTTCCCTGCAGCAAACATGTGTAGGACTCATAGTCCCATCCTTCCCTGCAGCAAACATGTGTAGGACTCATAGTCCCATCCTTTCCTGCAGCAAACATGTGTAGGACTCATAGTCCCATCCTTCCCTGCAGCAAACATGTGTAGGCCTCATAGTCCCATCCTTCCCTGCAGCAAACATCTGTAGGACTCATAGTCCCATCCTTCCCTGCAGCAAACATGTGTAGGCTTCCCTGCAGCAAACATGTGTAGGCCTCATAGTCCCATCCTTCCCTGCAGCAAACATGTGTAGGCTTCCCTGCAGCAAACATGTGTAGGCCTCATAGTCCCATCCTTTCCTGCAGCAAACATCTGTAGGACTCATAGTCCCATCCTTCCCTGCAGCAAACATGTGTAGGCTTCCCTGCAGCAAACATGTGTAGGCCTCATAGTCCCATCCTTCCCTGCAGCAAACATGTGTAGGCCTCATAGTCCCATCCTTCCCTGCAGCAAACATGTGTAGGCTTCCCTGCAGCAAACATGTGTAGGCCTCATAGTCCCATCCTTCCCTGCAGCAAACATGTGTAGGCTTCCCTGCAGCAAACATGTGTAGGCCTCATAGTCCCATCCTTCCCTGCAGCAAACATGTGTAGGCCTCATAGTCCCATCCTTCCCTGCAGCAAACATGTATAAGGACTCATAGTCCCATCCTTCCCTGCAGCAAACATGTGTAGGCCTCATAGTTCCATCCTTCCCTGCAGCAAGCATGTGTAGGACTCATAGTCCCATCCTTCCCTGCAGCAAACATGTGTAGGCCTCATAGTCCCATCCTTCCCTGCAGCAAACATGTGTAGGCCTCATAGTCCCATCCTTCCCTGCAGCAAACATGTGTAGGACTCATAGTCCCATCCTTCCCTGCAGCAAACATGTATAAGGACTCATAGTCCCATCCTTCCCTGCAGCAAACATGTGTAGGACTCATAGTCCCATCCTTCCCTGCAGCAAACATGTGTAGGACTCATAGTCCCATCCTTTCCTGCAGCAAGCATGTGTAGGACTCATAGTCCCATCCTTTCCTGCAGCAAACATGTGTAGGACTCATAGTCCCATCCTTCCCTGCAGCAAACATGTGTAGGACTCATAGTTCCATCCTTCCCTGCAGCAAACATGTGTAGGCCTCATAGTTCCATCCTTCCCTGCAGCAAACATGTGTAGGACTCATAGTCCCATCCTTCCCTGCAGCAAACATGTGTAGGACTCATAGTCCCATCCTTCCCTGCAGCAAACATGTGTAGGACTCATAGTTCCATCCTTCCCTGCAGCAAGCATGTGTAGGACTCATAGTCCCATCCTTCCCTGCAGCAAACATGTGTAGGACTCATAGTCCCATCCTTCCCTGCAGCAAACATGTGTAGGCCTCATAGTTCCATCCTTCCCTGCAGCAAACATGTGTAGGCCTCATAGTTCCATCCTTCCCTGCAGCAAACATGT
>CP092868.1:92830746-92873353 GCA_030710605.1 Cordylochernes scorpioides
TGGTTGAAGAGGGTGCTGAGGATGACGGCAAGCAGAAGGCTGGAGTCTTGTGGGGAGGGATGGTAGTTGTAGCAACCGCTGGACACAATTTTATGGGTAAGGGAGACGACCCTGCAGAAGGGCCACATCTCTTGATACCAATTGGAAGATTCCAAACTACTATCTCTTTTGCCCTTTTTCCTGTATGGAATAGAAGGGTATTCCTGATGGTGAGGCCCTCCTCAGATAATTGCTCCATCTTCCTAACGCTGTCCAACCTGGCCGGACATCTTCATCAGCTGGAAGATGGCGCCCTTCTTCAGCATCTCTCCATGGCCTGGTTATACTGCACAGTCTGAGCAGTACTCCATGTATCAGCATTAATCAAAAGATGCTTCTGTCAATCTTGATTTGCTCATGGTCTGCTTCTGTCAGCTTCTCTTTAGTTGCTTCACTGGATCTCTAGTCGCCCTTCTTGCTGATTGATGCAGCTGGCTTATCTTTGGAGTCAAATTTCCTTTTAAAGCCTTTGGAGTTTTGGATACCAATGAAGGTAAACTCCATTTCCGAGGCCTATACTTGATCGGCCCAATTTAAATTATTTTTGTTTATTACAGTGGACAATTTATATATTCTCACCTAGTTTTATTTGCTGACAAATTATTATTTGTTATCAAATTTAAAATATATATTACTCGCAAAAATATCATCATCAAATCCTTCCTAATAAAATAGTCATCTACTCTGACTCAAGAGCAGTCATTTACACCCTTCAAACCTATTTTTCCAGTCAAGAACCTCTTTTGACATTCCCAAATCTATAAACCTACTCCCAACCAACAGCTTTCTCACAGGCTTTTGCTCATGGGATTCCTAGAAATTTGAAAATTTCAAAATATTTAATTGACACTCTTTAGTCAATTGATACAAAAATTAATGAGAATTTACAATTTAGTGATTAAATATGAAAAACTGTTCTCAGGAAGGGAAGCTCCTCCATCTTGTCCTCCTCCAGACAAGGACAGGATCTCTCAGTTCAATGGGATTCCTATAAAGGAACTGACAGACTCTCTGGTCAAATCTAGATCTCTTAGTCACCCTGAGAACTCAGTCAATTCTACTAGATGACAGAGACCTCCTCAGTTCAATGCCAACAAGAATGGATATCTGCAGCAGATGGAACAAACATCAAGTCTTTCCACCCTAGGAAACAGCAGTCATCTACAGACAGTCTTCTTCTTCTTTCTTATCTCCACTCAATCATATTAGGGTATCAAGCTTGTAGAGCTTGAGACTTTTGATGATGTGGATGAAGTAGAATGTATCTGCCTTTGTCATTAAGACTGGGTGCACACTACTCAGAGGCAGGCCGACTTAGCTCCAAAAGAAATGGCTGCCTCTGACATGAGGAATGGACGCCATGTGCAGCCGCTCCTAACATGGGATACAAACGCTGCTCATCCTTTATCCCTGGATTAGGAGCCCTTACAGGGTACTATCAGCCGGGCCAGCTGAGCCCAGGTTTTTTTAGTGAGCTTGTTACTGCTCCCCTTCCTTCTTTTTCATCCGGGCTTGGGACCAGCAAAGGCGGAGTTTCTACAGACAGTGAACTTCTAGAGTGGTTTCAAGGCTTTCCCCACTATATACCAAGTGTAACTTTTAACTTGCAACTCCAAACCACATCATCAACAGCATTTTCCCATCTATTGATGAGTTCTACTCATCCCCAACAGACACTATCAATGATCTCAAGATACACAGACATGACACTTTAATATAATTGAGATAAAAATATGTAGTTCGAATATGATAAAATGTAAAGAAGGTAATCTAGAAAGCAATCTGGTCACCTCTAAAATTTAATTATTATAATAACATTTTTATTTAATTCAACACTCTTTTTCATCACTAGAATATTTAAACAACTATGTACGTCCTATCTCTCAATAAACAATGACTTTAAACTTGAAACCATTATCAACGAATTTTAAAATAAATGTTTGCTTAACTGCTTTGTAGAATGAATCTCCATTTTTTTAACACACTTATATAGATGCGCTTTTGACAAAATGAAAATTATATTTGAAAAATGAGGTAAAGTACGTACCTGATTAAATGGGGTATTCATTTTATTTATTTTTGTCAATTTTAAAGTTATATTGAGGATTAAAAAGTTAAATGCACTAAGGAATCACGAATATACGAAAATTAATAAAAATGCACGATTGCGTCCATATATTTTGAAAATATAATATTTTATTGTATTACTATTTTAAAAATATAGGTTTCTCAACAGAGAGTAAAATTAAAGCAGCCGTTAAAAGTTAAAGGAATACAATCACGTGCGATATGGAAACAATATCAAAACTAAAACAACTTTTTGTTAGAATGCTCTGTGATTATTTAAAGGTCAATAAAGGAACGATTATGGAATTTTTTTAAACGAAGAGCTAATTTTAGATTATTTTTATTTCATTTAATATCAATCTTTAAAATTCATCCCTTCTCTAAAAACAATTTGAAACGTGATATTGGTTTTAATTCACCTAACAGCCTACTGCCCTCTCATGGTGGAATACAGAAAAGAATTGATAAGGGATTCCCTTATGTCCCAACCCAACTCTCAAAATTTGTACAACTGGCTAAATTCTGCGCTGGCTGACCTAAGCTTTACTTTTAAACATTATAATTTTTAAATTTGCGAATGATATTCGAAATCACTTAATGAATCTGATGGCTTTTACTGAACAACTTGGTGAGTGAATAAATTTATTAACCCTAAGACTTTATAGTTCGACTTTAGAAAACCCTATACCCTAGATCTATTCATGTATGTATAAAACTATAAAGATGACTGGTAATTGTGTTGAATACATCGTTGTATATTCCTATCTCACTTGTACTAATCCAAATTCCTCTCATTATATATATACTACTATTTTTTTTTTAAAGAAAAGGAACTGCTTGTTCTCGATTGCTTGAATATAAGTTTATGTTAAGCCCTTTTTCCTTCTTCCCCCCTATTTGATACATTGCAAATAAGATTGCTGATTATCTTTACTATTACTGTTATTTCTCTGTATACACCCCCTTCTACTTGGAGAATCATATAAAACCAAAAGCTCTTAATAAATATTTTGTTATTGTTTTGTATTTTTTATTTTTAAAGGGAATTAGGATTTTACTAATCAAAATCTACAGATTGAGATAAAAATTAAAAATTTTATTAACATAAATATGTTATCAAAATGTTAAGAAATGTATTTTTAAGATTTAACTTATCTCAATATATATTTAATATAGCATACATGTTTGTCGTTTTTGCACATCCTTATTACTAATACTAACTAATCTGGCTGAAATTTTAAAAAATGTTAGGGCACCTCGTGATCATCTAAGCCGCATAATTCTAGTGATTGTGAAGCGTAGATGGAGCCTGAAGTCCTCACCCTTGACAACACCTGTGATGTAATCTGTAAATTTTCATAGAATGTAAAAATAAAAGGTTATCATCATGATTGGGTATGTTTATGTTTTTAAATAGAGACAGCTCGAGTTATGCTGTATACTGTATATCAAATTATAAAACTATTTTAGAGGCGTATTATTCTTTTTAAAATAAAACTGCGATGAAAAAATTAAAGGAGGGCCTGGCTCATCAGTGGTGAACCCTCCCAGCGGTTTCGCCAGTTTAATAGTAGATTAAACTGGCGAAACCGCTGGGAGGGTTCACCACTGATGAGCCAGGCCCTCCCTTTAATTTTTCATCGCAGTAAGGACAGTAGAAATTGTTTTATTTTAAAAAGAATAATACGCCTCTAAAATAGTTTTATAATTTGATAACAGATGGCGCTCTAGTACATCGTAACACCCTGTATAGTTGATAGAAAGGCCATAAGTTAGGAAGTTCCTTTTCTTATAATTGAGCTGTCTCTATGGCGTGATCGTAGCCAACCAATAGGAGAGCGCCATTCCAAAAAAAAAAAAGCAAACGGTGACAGAGATGAAGGATTAAGAACGCATGACGCTCATAACTGTATATCTTCTATATATATAAAAATGAATGTTTGTATGTTTGTCTGTTTGTATGTCCGGTATACAAATTCGCAGTAGTTCACTAATTCAAACCAAAATTTCCATACATAGGTAAAAAATAACGGGGATGACGATAGGCTATTTTAAAATATATATAAATCATTTATTAAAACTATATATTCAAATTATTCTACTTAGCTCACGAGCAGCGCCCTCTAGAACACTCAGGCGTCCTGCCGGCAGCCAACGGGCGCGCGCTGCCGGCAGGTATATATTTTTATTTTTTGCTATAACTGATCTAATTCAGCGTTTAAAATAACTGATCTTGCTATATTTGCTATGTTTTGTTTTGCTATGTTTTATGTGTTTGAATAATACATTTAATCGTGTAAACCCGGGCGTTGGGTCTGGGTCTTTCAATGTGGCAATATGATAATAATGTGGGGAGAGAGAAATAAGGAAACCACAAGTTTGGAATAGGAATTCCAGGCAACCAGCGAGAGAGAGGTAGCGCGAGAGGCTATATCACCGCTGAACGACCGTTTGTGTCCCACGCCACCCCCCAACTGTCCAAAAATAGTCCTGAGGGTTCCAAGAAAAGGCCCCCCTCCGGAATGTGGCCAGTGGCCCAAAATGGCCGTACTTTAGCTACCTTTTATCTACGGCTCTCTCTGATTGACTGTAGGTTTACTTTATTATTCCTGGAAGAGCATACATTATGACATATGTATATATAAATATAAACAAAAAAAAAAGGCCTATCATGCCAAAATCCCTTATATCCCCACTTACTGTAACGTCCTCGTATTTGTTGGTTGACGTTAATCAGCAAGAAGTACTTGGAAGTACAAAAAGAAAGACTTTATTTCTTTTAGGCTAACATCAGACATAACATATTAATTAACAGACATAAGTTTACATGTGGTATATATTACAATCAGTCAAAAGGCAACTGCACAGAGTATCATCAGTGATAAATATGTGCTCACTGATAATTTACTCTATAGGCATGCCAGCTGCCGTTACACTTACCTCTGGGTCCAGCCACAAGTCCAGGATTGAAAAAGGGCGGCAAGGGCCGCAGCCAGGCAAGCGGCCTGAGCTTTCAGCAACTCCCAGTCCCCAGCTTCTCAGGAAGAAAAATCAAACTGTTGTCAATATCCTGCTTCCTTGCCCCCAGTGTTGCTGGACACCTCTTTCCTCCCCCAGGCTATCATCACCCTTCTCTCTCAGTGAAAAAAAAAGTATCTTTAAAAAAATAATAAAATAAAATAAAGTATAATAATTATTAAAGAAAAATTCACAAAAAATAAACAAAGATAAGAAAATATTGAATTAAAAATATATATAATTAATATTGTAGGATCTGGGCATCTTGGGATCAGCTTGGGAAAGGTTCAAGGCTCGTGGTGGATCTAGTGTTCTGCCTGAAGATGATGATTTTAACACCCACAATGGGCTTGTGGCTTGCCCATATGCTTGCTGGAGTCTGGCTTGCTACTGGTGGAGTCAAGTCAAGCACCATAGGTCAGTGGCTTGACTACAGGGAAGGGGCGTTGAGTCCACCTTGGACTCTTTCACGAGTTTAAGTCAGCCACAATGGGACATGTGGCTCGACCACCAGAAAGGGGTGTCTGAGTTCATCTCAGACTAGCTTGGTAAGGCCAGGTTATCAACCACAGGTCAGGGGGCTTGACCACAGGAAGGGCTGTCTGAGTCTATCTTGGACTCTGGATTGCTGTTGTCAAGGCCGAAGGTGGCCTCAGGCTCCATATCTACACCTCAGAATCACTAGAGGTTTGCAGCTTAGATGGGCAAAGGTGGAACATGGTTAGGTTAGGTGGGGTTCTGGGCGATTTTGGCATACTATGGTCACGAGGTGTCCTAACAATGAATAGTATGTGTGTGTGTGTATTTGAATAAAAAACTAATTTTTATGCATACCTACTCGGGCAAAAATTTTTACGGGTAAAACCTGAGTAATAAGTTTCTACAATTTCCTTTTTGAGATAAGGAGAAATATTAATTTGAGATAAAGGTATTTTAAAATATAAAATATTGATATTATGCACAACATAAAAATAAAAATTTGTAAAAATCTCATTATATTTTTGTGAAATAAAATTTAAAATATATATATTTTGTTTGAAATATATAAAATAAAGTAATCCTTAAAAGTAAATATAATATTCTGTTTATTTATTATAGACCGCTTGTTTATTATTGTTTTTGTTTTCGAATCGAGCATTTTTCAAGTTCTAAAAGCATTTTTTGTTTTAAAAACACAATAAAGTTTTACATCACTTAGAGAACCCCTTTTAAAAAACATTTTAAAATATTTGGTTCAAGAAACATACACATATTATAAGGTAAAAAATATTTTCCTGATATTAGTATCAAAATATTAACACGCGATCGGTTCATTAAACTTTTACAAGCCTTTCCACAAGAGAGTGAATGCAACATACTAAACAAAATGAAATTATTTTATAGTCGATTTGAAAAATAACATTGTTTTTATATGGCAAAGACAAAATATACTATTAAATAGTTATAATTTACTTCCTATTACTCTTACTTTTGCTATAGAATAAGCACCAATGCCCTATATTTGACATTCTGACCAAACTATACGCGCGCGTTGTCAATAACTTTTTAATAAACTACTGAAAAATATTGTCATTATCCAAAATGCACAACTACTATTATAACCTCAAGACACAAGTCTCTAAGTTCCACACTTCTACCGCAGCCTATGAGTTAATGGTCATTGTTTCTCAATGGTTAATGGAAGCACTTCAATAAAATAATCCCTTGTATCAAAATTAAGGAGAAAACAGCAGGCTTCCCCCCAGGGACCAGTTTCTTTTACAATTTATAAACATTCAAATCTCTAGCTCCCTCAGCAGAGCTGACTGCTACAGGGCGCGTCCCCAGGTGGCGGATAGGGGATCAAACTTCAGATATAAAGGCCAGCTGTGAAACAAGTAGAATAACTCTGATGAATAAGTAGTCGTGGACCAAAAATCTCTTTAAAAATCCCGAGTTCAACTGACCCGTTTGATGGACCTCAGCAAGGGTCCCACTCCAGGGATACGGAGGAGCTGTGTCTGTACTCGTGTTAGAGTCAGCAGCAAAGGCTTCCATGTTAGGAACGGCCTCAAATTACAGGCAAAGTCAAACTTTCACCAAAGTGTGCCTGGATCATGGTGACATGATCAACGAAAGCTGCACCCCTACACCCAATTGTGGATTTGCATGCTGCATTGCCTGTTACGCATGCAATTCGTGTAATATTTACACAAGGGGTTAAGAAACAACAACAAATCCCAAGCTTTCTTGCATGAAATCTTCAGAGAATTGAATTACAATGTTTACAATAAACTTATCCCTGGAAACCTGATGTTTCCATCTTAATAAATGGAAGTCCTTATTTGCTAAACATGACTTCATCTCATACAAACTCTCTAAACATCTGGTAGAAAAATGTAAGTTCTCATTAAGGTATCATGTAACGACATTCTAGTTGCTCTCTATGTGGGTTGTTACACAGCTTTATTGTTTTGTATTGGATTAGATCTTATTTTCTTATAATCTATAATTGTGCTTTATCATCCATAAAGATGAACGAGAGTCTGACCCCACCCCTAAAAACCTCACATAGGACTCCAGTATATCGTCTCTGTACGCTGAGAAGTCAGGGTGCCGCCATCAAACACATGTAATGGCGTGCGTGCGTCTAACATGATACCATCCCAGACCATGACATCTTGGCCACCGTAACGGTTTTGAGTCCTGGTTTCTCTCCAGATCAGTACACGTCTAGAATCCGTGTTAAAGACTAAACCCTGACTCAAACTACAAAGAACAGGAGCACTGATTTTGGGTCCAAGACTTAAGTTGTCTGCACCAATTTAGATGAGTCATTTTTTTTTGGATGGCAGTGAGAGGGATACAAACCTTCGGTCACCTTGCCTACATCACCTTCTCATTGAGTCTTCTGTGAACTGTTTGCCTTGATATCATGGTTCCTATGGCCGAAGAGAGCTCCATTGTTAGCTCAGGCGACTCTTCTGGAAATGTCTCCTGTTTCTTGAAATTGTTTCCAATGATTCGAAACCACTTGATGTTTTGAGCCATAAGAGGACACCTCTCCCTAAAGGACACTTTGGCTCTGCAATTAGGTATCCTTAACAGGGAGGTTCTACTGTATATATTTGGTGATCCCCTAGAAAAATGTCCACTAGCAGTGAATGCTGTGATGAAATTATCTGACTTCTCAATTTGACACTTACCTCAAAACAACCAAAAGCTCTGATCCCTTGGGGTGTTTAATTAAAGAGGTTAGACTTTATTATGGAAGAATATTAAATACAGTTAAACCTGTCTATAGTGTCCCCTCTTGGGAATCACCAAAATAGGGTGCTATAGAGAGGGGGTGCTATAGACAGTCACTTTTAATTTAAATCGCATCGTGCTACGTATTTAAAATCGGGCGCTATTTAGAGGGGGTGCTATAGACAGGTTTAACTGTATATGATTATAGCTTTTACCTTTTTTTTTCCACTCTCATAGACTCCGGGGTAAATCCAGGTATAATAAATTTCCTTTCCTTCAATTTACCCAGATTAATCTATTTATTAGTTTGATACAGTTTTCCTGTATATAAATATCATATTACCTTCATATGATTAACTTTAAAAAAAAAAAAAAAATGCTTATTACTGGTATTACTACTGTCATTCCTGTATGTACCCTACATTTCTACTCTGAGAATCTGAAAGGTCTTAATAAAGCTTTTTGTTGTTGTATTATGGAAGAGTAGGTATCTATATCTGTGTGTAAATTGTTGCACAGAATCGGACAGAATGCAGTTCAGTTTCTTTCCAACTGACGAACCAGAAGACAAAATAGAAGAGCAGCAGATCCCAGTTAGCTACAGTCCTGCCACAGAAGTTAAGATCACAGAGGAGCACTACAAGGTAAGTTGTATACTCTCCATGACATGGCCGGAGCTCCTTTGTCAGAGAACAAACAGTGTTGAAAGATTTTCAGCTCCACTTCTTTGTTGGCCATTGTCCAAGCTTCACATTCATACAGGAATACTATACAAACAAAACATCCTTCAGTTCCATGTTTAAATCTTTTCTTAAAAACTCTCTCTGGTTATTTATCATAAAGGCATATACATATATTTGCCTTTGCAATTCTAACTTCAGCTTCTCTGCATCTTTTATTCTCATTTAAGATGCGCTCAAGATAATTAAAATATTTTTTTGCTTGTTCAATCTCCATGTTATCAATATTAATTTTGCACCTTTTCAGTGTGGAAAAACAACCATTATAATAATTCTGGGTTCAAAACTATGACCTTGATAGACGACTATGTTATGTGGTAAAAGGAATACTGGGAAGTCAGGATTCTGGGGGTATATGGAGCAAACAAACATCTTCATTTATTTCTATAGACAACCAAACCACATTATTGACTTATCCATTGATGAGCTCTACTCATCCCCAGCAGACACCCCCACAATAGCATTGTTACTGAAACATCACACTATTAATTTATTTGGATTATGTTACAGAAACATCACCCACTATTAATTTATTTGGATTAGGTCTTCGTTTCTTTGGGCTATAATCTATAATCCAAATTGTGCTTTATCATATGGTCCCAATTGTTTCTACTGTTGCTATAACAACGTAAAATCTTGGTTCTGCTATTGTCCCAATGAGGTCCAACTGTTCAAACCTTATAATTATCTGAGTAAACAAACACAAGTCAGTCCCTGGTTTAATACAATGACCCCTATCTCTGTGTTGTATAGTACAGAGATATCAATAGCGTGGTAAATCTTTAATTTTAAGGTTCCAGCTTATGTTGGGGATTTGTTACATATCTTAACAATACATTGAAATTATGATAAGGCACAATTTGGATTATAGATTATAAGCACAAGATATAACACTTTTTTTTTTGCTTATCCTTAGTACGTGTGATACAGGCAATGATAATCATGGTGGGTAAAAGTAGGCGACTGCTTTTACTGTAAGTGCTCCATATATCTACATATGTGAAAAGCAGTTTGACTTTTGCACATACAAATGTGCCAGAGCCCCGTTTGGTTACTTGCACCTGCTGGTGGAGCTGGACTTTTGCAAGAATCGGGGGCCATTGGAGCATTTTTTTTTTTAATCAGAAAAAAGTGCCCAATGCGGGAATCGAACCCGGGTCGTAGCGGTCGAAAACCAACGGTTTACCATCCTTCCACAGACCCCCAGTATAACAAATAAAAACATTAAGATGCAAGTGTTTCTTTCACAAATAAATCAAACTTCTACTGTCACACTCGGGTCTTAATGTTTTCATTTGTTATATATAGATGATGTGTTAATGCTTTGTTTTAAACCCAAGGTAATAAGACCAAATCCAAATGAATAAATAGTGTGTGACGTTTTGGTAACAGCATTGTTACTGAAATGTCACATAATATTTATTTATTTGGATTTGGTCTTATTACCTTGGGTTTAACTCCACCTTTGCTGGTCCCAGCCCGGATGAAAAAGGAGGAGAGGGAGCAGTAACAAGCTTGCTAAAAAACCTGGGCTCAGCTGGCCTGGCTGATAGTACCCTGTAAGGGCTCCTAATCCAGGGATACAGGATGAGCAGTGTTTGTACTCCATGTTAGGAGTCGTTGCACATGGCGTCTGTTCCTCATGTCAGAGGCGGCCATTTCTTTTGGACCTAAGTCGGCCTGCCATTGAGTAGTGCTCCCAGTTTTAACGACAAAGGCAGACACATTCTACTTCACCCAGTCATGATGGTTGTCAAACAAACACCATTAGGGGTCACAACTTGATATCCTAATATGATTGAGTAGAGATAAGAAAGAAGAAGAAGACTTTGGGTTTACAATAAAATTACTTCAAATGTTTATAAAAACACCCTCCTCTGTTTCCAATTTGTACTGGAATCTGTCAGCAGAGTAACAGAGATCAATAACTAACTGTCCAATGTCTGCCTCAGGTGGTGAAAGGTTTCAAGAATCTCACCAAGCTCCCCAAGTTCAGCCTCACATACCGCCGCTGCAACAATGTCGGCAAGAAGGAGATCAAGGAGCAAGGCATTCTCTCTGCCTTCAGCCAGAACTCTGACGTTGTGCCAGGGGTTTATGAAGGTAGGGCAATTTTAAAATTTTTATTATCTCTCAATACAGGTGGTACAGGCCATGATAATCATGGTAGATAGAAGTTGGTGACTGCTTTTACTGTAAATGCACCACATGTCTATACATGTGAAAAGCAGTTCGACTTTTGCACTTACAAATATGCCATAGCTCCGTTTGGTTACTTGCACTCGCTGGTGGGGCTGGATTTTTGCAAGAATTGGGGGCCATTGGAGCATTTTTTTTTTATTTGAAAAAAGTACCCAATGCGGGATTCGATCCTGGGGTAGGTAATTTAGAAAAAAAAGAAATTCTCCTCCTGTCAAAATGACATAAAGATCCTTTGCATTAAAGCTATTGGCCCTCTAAGCATTGATAATCACCCTAGCCCTCCAGGTGGATGTCACGAGATGCCACTTTGTATCTGTATGGACTGGAGAAGTGTCATCTTATAATTAACTTCCTACTTTCACAAACAATGTACGGGGGTCGGTGGACGATGGTCTAAACCTTTGGTTTTCTACTGCTACGACCTGGGTTCGATTCCCGCATTGGACACTTTTTCTGTTTAAAGAAAAAAATGCTCCAATGGCCCCCGATTCTCACAAAAGTCCAACTCCACCAGCGAGTGCAAGTAACCAAACGGGGCTCTGGCACATTTGTAAGTGCAAAGTCAAACTGTTTTTCAAATGTGGTGCACTTACAGTAAAAGCAGTCGCCTACTTCTACCCACCATGATTATCATGGCCTGTACCATGTGTGTACTAGGGATAAGCAAAAAAAAAAAATGTACAGCTAGAATTCTATATTTTCTGTCTACCTTAGATGTATCAGACCAAAAGATTGAAACCAGTTTATACCCAATGGGTGTGGGTTTGCCCATACAGGTAAATCTGACACTAAGGACCCATTTGATCTCCTTTACCAACTACAGTACTCTGATGCGCTCAGAAATGACTTGTTTTAGTATTAAACAGGGGTTCAGTGAAAGGGTGGTCTAAACTATTTGTTTTCGACCGCTACGACCTGGGATTGAATCCCGCATTGGGTACTTTTTTCTCGCAAAAGTCCTACCCCACCAGCGAGTGCAAGTAACTAAATGGGGCCTGGCACATTTGTAAGTGCAAAGTCGAGCTATTTTTCAAATGTGTAGACATGTGGTGCACTTACAGTAAAAGCAGTCGCTAACTACCCACCATCATTATCATGGCTTGTACCACGTGTACTAGGGATAATAATAATAATAAAAAATAGCCTCATTACATCCAGGAAGGTTGTTGTTTAAGCTATGGTCTCTCAAGAGAGGTTTTAGTGCCTATTTATAAGTGACTTGAATCTGTGTACTTAGGAGTTGCCACATTAATTGGCATCTCCTTACTCTTAGGGAAGAGAACAAGTCAGAAGGAGAGAGGTCTGGAGGGAAGTTTGGGGGATACCTTTCTATGCCAAATATTGAACAACCGGAGGGGCTGTGTAAGGTCGAGCATTATCGTGTAACAGGATCCACATTTTTTCTTCCATAAATCTGGTCTTTTGAATCTAATAGCTTCATGCAAACCACAAAGAATATCCAAATACATGTATTGTGTTATTGTTGAACCTTGTTCAAGAAACTCAAAGTGAACAAGATCTTTAAAATTGAAAAAAAAAAAGTAATTAACAAGTTTTAATCATTGATTTTGTATTTCTTTATTTTTTTGGGCCTTGGTTGTCCTTGTTAAACCCATTCACTTGACTGGTGTTTTGTTTCTGGGTCATAAGCATAAACCCATGTCTCTTCACCTAAGATTATTTGTTTCAGCATGTGTGTGTGTTTTTTTTTTTTTGCTTATCCCTAGTACACGTGGTACAGGCCATGATAATCATGGTGGGTAGTTAGCGACTGCTTTTACTGTAAGTGCACCACATGTCTACACATGTGAAAAGCAGTTCGACTTTGCACTTACTAATGCCAGAGCCCCGTTTGGTTACTTGCACTCGCTGGTGGGGTTGGACTTTTGCAAGAATCGGGGGCCATTGGAGCATTTTTTTTTTCTTTAAACAGAAAAAAGTGTCCAATGCGGGTTCGAACCCGGGTCCTAAGATTATTTGTTTCAGCATGTCTGTGTTATTCTGGTAACCTTGAAAGTCTTGTTGTTCTATTGTGAACAAACCGAGCTGCTCTCTAACTATGCCTGTATGCTATCTAATTGTGTTCTCACCTCTCTGAATGTCTCTCCTCCTCCAGGAGGACTCAAGGTGTGGGACTGTGCTTATGACCTGTTGGACTACCTCAGCACCAACAGCCAGCTTCTCAAGTCCGGGATGAAGGTCCTTGAGGTGAGATTTTTGAGATACTTCTCACACTGAGTCTTATCTCTAAGAAATTTGCACCTATCTGATCTATATTCTGACATGTTTTTCTCAGCTTGGTTGCGGAGCAGGATTGCCAGGAATTTTTGCCCTCTGTAAAGGAGCCAATGTTGACTTCCAGGATTTTGTAAGTTTCTCTTTTTGTTGTTGTTGCTTCTTATTCCCTTGTACCCACTAGGTAATAAGACCAAATCCAAATCAATAAATAGTGTGTGATGTTTCGGTAACAACGCTGTTACCGAAACGTCACACACTATTTATTTATTTGGATTTGGTCTTATTACCTTGTGTTTATAATCTATAATCCAAATTGTACATTATCATCCCCTTGTACCAAGAATACACGAATTCCATGAGTCCTTGCTCCTCAAGCTTGATCTCATGGAATGGGGTGTATGGATGCAGCTTTTGTTGATCATGGCATCATGATTCAGGCACACTTTGTCTCTTTTTCCATATTGTACAATAACAATTTTATAGACAGTGTAACATCTTTTTGGATTATAGATTGCAACTACAAGAAATAAGACCTAATCCAAATAAATCAATAGTGTGTGATGTTTCGGTAACAACATTGTTACCATTATCAGACAAAAAATAAATGAGGAAAAATATCACAGCATGTTCTTAAATGTTATCAATTTTAGGTTGTCTTAGAAAACTGTTTTTTTCTTATTTGCTATCTTGTTTACACACTTGATACAGACCTTACTGCAATGATATAAGTTATTGAATGAGAGGGCTTGGCTCATCAGTAGTGAACTCTCTCAGCGGTTTCGCCAAATTAATCTCTAGACCGCTCTACTATTGTATTAGATTGGGATATACCCTGTATTTTCTATGGAAATCAGCTTAGGGGTGTTTAGTGAACCTATGGACATAAGCTTATAGGTATGTAGAGGTACATACATATAATTTCAAGTTATTTTTATATGTATTATATGTTTATGTTTGTATCATTTATATGTATGTACCTCTACAGACCTATAAGCTTATGTCCATAGGTTCACTAAACACCCCTAAGCTGCCTTCCATAGAGAACACAGGGTATATCCCAAACCAATCCAATACAATAGTAGAGTGGTCTAGAGATTATTTTGGTGAAACCGCTGAGAGGGTTCACTGCTGATGAGTCAAGCCCTCTCATTCAATAACTTATATCATTGCAGTAAGGTCTGTAGAGATAATATTTGATGATATTATAAATAAAAATAAACACATTGCCAGTAAATTTATTTGTTACAAATTTTATCAATAGATGGCAATTTAATTTATAAAGATGTTATATATAAATTACTTATTTTTAGATTTATTTGTTGAATTATAAAATAGAAAGTTTCCATTTTTTCCCTCTCTCTTCATTTTTAGCTTTCGGAGCAGTAGGGTTGGTTGGTAATGATATGAAGGGTGTGTAGAATGTGGATGTTCTCCGAGTGAGCACAATCCCCAACATCCTGCTCAACATCAAGTCCGAGGAGTGGTCGGATCTTCCCCAGAGATGTTCCTTCATAGCCGGGGACTGGGGGGCCGTGGCGGACTTTCTGGAAGCCCAGCAGGCCAGGTGGGTCCTTCAGCCAACATTTAGTAGATCACTAGAGTCCTATTGTTGTTGTTGTTTCTTATCCCCATTGTGTAAAGATTACACAAATTCCAAGAGTTTATGCTCCTCGAGCCATGGAATGGGGTGTAGGGGTACAGCTTTCGTTGATCACAGCACCATGATCCAGGCACACTTTAGTAAAAATCTGACTTTGCCTGTAATTTGAGTCCGTTCCTAACATGGAAGCCTTTGCTGCCAACTCTAACATGAGTACAGACACAGCTCCTCTCTATCCCTGGAGTGGGACCTTTGCTGAGGTCCATCAACCGAGTCAGTTGAACTTAGGATTTTTAAAGAGGTCTTTCTCCTCTTTCTAACAATGCTGCTGTTGTGGTCCGCGACTGCTTATTTGTCAGAGTTATTCTGCTTGTTTCGCAGCTGTAGGTCTTTCCCATATCCACAACCTGGGGACGCGCCCTGTAGCAGTCAGCTCTGCTGAGGGACTAGTCCTCTTTCACGCTATATGGTTGTTCTACCTCAGGCCTCTTGTACATATTGGAATGCCATCTGTGACATCAAGTGTACGGTGGTGACATCTTGTTGTAGGAACAGTCTGAATATATTTGTTCACATGGGAACGAAGTCTAGTTATTTGTGAAAAGGGAAAAATAGAATTCGAGTAAAAAGTTTCTTTTCATTTAGGTTTTGCAAGCTTTCAATCAAATATCTGCTCTTCAATGTGCAAATACTTTTATGTACAATATAAAAATGATATTTCTACAGAAATTATTGAAAAAATTGTTATTGGCATGTGCCTGCGAGGGTCTTGTTCTACTGTCCACTGAGACATGTATGTATCTCACAGGTACGACCTGATCCTGACCTCAGAGACCATCTACAGTCTACCTAGCCAGCCTCGGCTGATCCAAGCCATGGAGAGACTTCTGCATCCTGCCGGCAAAGTGTGAGTAACATCTACATTTATACAATGTTACTTATATCAACAGGTATCCTTGCTAATCTAGAGACAGTAAGCTTGCTTGCTGTTAAACAAAGTGTTTTTTGGGTTCCTATTCAGATATAAGAAAATTGCAATATACTTTTATAAAAAATATCTAAAACCCTTATGCAATAAGTTTCTTTATTCCAAAAATTGCTGCGAGGTTTCAAGTTCTCGCTCTTCAATGGGCGAAGTTAGAGTGAGCACAGATACTGTTCTTATTTTTCGATATGATATCATATAAAATATAAGAACAGTATAAAGAGGAGGATAGACATCCCATAGTAATTCTGTCATACTTCAAATAAAGATTAAGCAGCCATCATTTAGTAAATCTCACCCTCCCTGTACTCACTCTCAGTTGTAACTTCTTCACCTGTTGAAGAGTGAGAGTTTGAAAGCTTGCGGTGTTTTCGTAATAAAGAAATTATTGTGCAAGTTATGAAAATGGCATCTCCTTATCGTGCAACTGAAAGTTGCTGATGGCTTGCGCCTTCTATCAGAATAAATATCAACTATTCTCGTTGATTTTTAATTATTCCAGAATTGGCCAAATACCCATTCTTGATTAATCAAGAAAAGTTAACCACAGACTTGTTATTCTTATATTGTGTAAGGTTTTTAGATATATATATATATCAAAAATAAAAAAGGCATCTCCTGACCACGAGCACATGTGCTTTTTAGATGGCAGAGCGCCATCTAGTGGAGCAAAAATAAACTAAACGTTTATTTAGCTTGCTCCGTGATATTTGGCCAACCCAATTTCTTGATTTATCAAGAAAAGCCATCCACGAACACGTTTCGCACTGTTGGCGCTCGTCAGCGTGGAGAAGGCTGTAACCACTGCGACCAAAAAAGATTTTTGGTCCCAATGATTTCCCGAGAAATCAGAAAATGGGTATTTATCTTTTATTTTTTTCTATTGTTTTTTCATATATATATATATATATTTAAAAAGTGCATTTACCTCCTTACCTCAGAAAGATTTAAATGTGTTAACTACTGTGTGTATGTTGAGTCAAAAGGCGATCCATCAAATAAGCTTATATAAAAGGGCATAGCTAAATCTGTAAAGAGTAAAAAAAAAAAAAAAATTATCAAAAAAATTTCGAGAGATTGCTCCCTCTTTATCAATTTATTGCACAGTAAACAGTAAAATTGATAAAGAGGGAGCAATCTCTCGAAATATTTTGAGAAAAAAATGGCTTTTTTTTTCTTTACAGATCCAGGTACGCCCTTTTATATAAACTTATACTGTATGTATGTTGTAAGCTCAGAGACTGCTTTGATCACAAGCCTGTTATGGGGTTCCTTATACCATTTTTAAAAATTTTTTCTTATCCCTAAGTACACGTGGTACAGGCCATGATAATCATGGTGGGTAGAGGTAGGCGACTGCTTTTACTGTAAGTGCACCACATGTCTACACATGTGAAAAGCAGTTAGACTTTACACTTACCAATGTGCCAGAGCCCCATTTGGTTACTTGCACTCGCTGGTGGGGTTGGACTGTTGCAAGAATCGGGGGCCATTGGAGCATTTTTTTTTTTTTTTAATCAGAAAAAAGTGCCCAATGCGGGAATTCAACCCGGGTCGTAGCGGTCGAAAACCAACTGTTTAGACCATCCTTCCAATGACCCCCTTCCTTATACCGTATCTATGCAGACCCACATGATGGGAAGTTGTCTTACTTGAGGCTGAACTATCATATCCTCCCTCCCCATTGGAACTACATTTCAATACCTACAGTCTCTATCTGACAAGATTACAGTATTTACATGGGCAATGTAGTGGGGAGGTAATAACATTTTGGTGTGTAGAGTTCGCATAAAGCAATTGGTGCACACAGGAGAAATAGATAGTTGTTAGTAATCAAAATTTTGGTTTCTGATTCAGAGAGAGCTCAGAATTTAGATTTAAGTGGAATGTTGCCAATTATTTATTAATTTCTGCAAGCATTGTATGAAGAATGTAAACTATCCTGGGAGGGTCTGGCTTATCAATGGTGAATGAAGTCTCTTAGTGGTTTTGGGTTGTTTTGATGGTCTCTTCAGTGTTGATTTCAGTGACCAGTTGTAAACTGCCATCTCTGGACACTCATGCACAAATTTCCAAGCACTTCTGTCAATGGTGTTGATTGGTTTACCACATTTTACACTCAACAACCTGAAAACCCGGTAGTAGTGTCAATCAGGAGCTCTATTTTAAATGACTGCTGAGCCGACCAGTGCTTGGGCAACAACAGCCTGTGTTTCCCTTGTGTTTGGAGACATTAGTTTGGGATTGCTCTCAGTTTAGATTTACTCAAAGTATTCAAATGACAAACATATTGTATGATTTCAAATAGGTTCAAAATGAGGGAATATAACAATTATGATAAAGTAAAACCTGCATGAGAGGGCATTCGCACTAGAGGACACCTCTCTACAAAGGACAGTTTTCATGTGTAAAATTACCATTTTTGATATTTAGCAAATCTCCAGTAAGAGGACACCTATCTCTAAAGGACACTTTGGCTTTACAATTAGATGTTGTCTTTTACAGAGAGGTTCTACTTGGTGTTGAGGGTTGATGGTTTCATCTTCGACTTGTTGATATTTAGGATGTGTGGGAGATGATAAATGGGTGAGTGTGTTCCAGGCTGCTGGCCGCCAAGTTGTACTACTTTGGAGTGGGAGGTACAATCCCTCAGTTTGTGGAGCTCCTGGGGAAGTCCAGCTCCCTGCAGTCCCGGTCTGCACACGTTGTGAATGATGGTGAGTAGCAGCTCTTGTACCCTAGCAACACTACTGTGCTACCATTATAGTGGGCCTTCAGAGCCACTTCAATCTAAATACACCATTCTACTAATACACTTAAACCTGTCTATAGCGCCCCCTCTTGAGACTCACCAAAATAGGGTGCTATAGAGAGGGGGTACTATAGACAGGTCACTTTTAATGTAAATCGCATCATACTATGTATTTAAAATCGGGTGCAATAGAGAGGAAGGCGCTATTTAGAGGGGGCGCTATAGACAGGTTTAACTGTATATTTATTTTACTTCTTATTTATACACACCACAAGTAACCAATATTGAAACTTGCCAGAGAACCAAAAATGTGTCTTATGACAATTTGTGAGATTAGGAGTATTTTAAATATCTCTCTTCTCAACCATCCTCAGATTCTTCTTTCTTATCTCCACTCAATCATATCAGGGTATCAAGCCTGTAGAGCTTGGCAACCATCATGACTGGGTGAGGTAGAATGCTTCTGCCTTTGTCATTAAGACTGGGAGCACTACTTAATGGCAGGCCTACTTAGCTCCAAAAGAAATGGCCGCCTCTGACATGAGGAACAGAAGCCATGTGCAGCCACTCCCAACATAGTGTGTGTGTGTGCAGTGTTGAAAAGAGAAATCTTGGAGATAACCTACAAACCAAAAGAAGAATGAGGCCCCACCCACCTGTTGTTTCATATTCATCTATTTGTAAATAGAGGTAACCCTTATTGTTATGTAAATATATATAACTTTTAAATACATTTTACAATAAATATATTTGAAATTAAATATAAGAGACCCTTCTATCAAATAATTTTGCACTTTTTTCGGTACTCTTACAGTTCTTATGAAAAAATTCTATCAAATGAACTGTCCTCCCTGACAAACCTGTTGCTGCCAAATTTGTTCACCTTTGGAGACTCTTAGATTGAAACTAGCTAGATGAACTATCAGTTCTGACTAAGGAGCTCCATATGCCTTGGCTTTAGGTAGCTACCATGTCAAAGTATTATCCATGGGTTTACGTGGCATTTAATAAGGACCTTGGTGCTACACATTATCTCAACCCACCCTGCTAACACTGCCACTGTTGATTCGTGATTGTTTGTTGTTGTTGTTTCTTATCTCCCCCCTTGTGTAAAGATTACACAAATTCCATGAGTTCATGCTCCTCGAGCTGTTTAATGATAAGCAGCGGGCTCTCCCAAAGGTCCTGTTTAGTGCATATAATGAAAGCCAAAATGTGTTCTGGAGCTGTAGGTGCCAAGGTACATTTTGGGCAAGTGGGTTAAATTTTGTTGTTATTTTCTTTCTTAAATGGCTTGAGATGGCCTGTTCTAAATCTTCAGAGAAAAAACACAGCCACATCAACCAATGGTTTATTTCAACTCCCCACATTTCAGTGACCTGCTGTCACTCTCTTCAGGGTAATTCCCCATTTCCCCGAAGAGAGTGACAGGAAGTCACTGAAACATCAGGAGTTGAAATAAACCATTAGTTGATATGGCTGTGTTTTTTTTCTCTGAATCTACTTCCAACCAACAAATGATCTTCATGTTCTAAATCTTGTTAGTGTTGTTTGGTGCTGTCTGAGGTTCAGGGCTCCTTCCCTGGGTCCACTTCACTGTACCAGCTGTCCTGACTGTTTATTTCCCTTATCTACCCAAGCACAGACATACCTAACCTCCATATCCTTTCCCCAAAAATAGCATTCGATTCATAGTGTGCTTCTGATTCCAGAAAAACAACATCATAATCAAGTTTTGAAGTGTTGGCCTCAATCAATGATGTTCCCCAGAATGATATATGTAAATAGAATAGAGGATACCTTATCGCACAGTGAGATTTCTTAACAAACCCAGTGTCACCAGGTATAGTTGATAGTGGCCAACATGTAAGGACAATGGGTGAGAAGAAATAGCTGAGGATAACAAACAGATTCAACTCCGCCTTTGCCGGTCCCAAGCCCGGATGAAAAAGGAGGAGGGGGAGCAGTAACAAGCTCGCTAAAAAAACCTGGGTTCAGTTGGCCCGGCTGATAGTACCCTGTAAGGGCTCCTGATCCAGGGATACAAGATGAGCAGCGTTTGTACTCCATGTTAGGAGCGGCTGCACATGGTGTCTGTTCCTCATGTCAGAGACGGCCATTTCTTTCGGAGCTAAGTCGGCCTGCCACTGAGTAGTGCTCCCAGTCTTAATGACAAAGGCAGACGTATTCTACTTCACCCAGTCATGATGGTTATCAAACAGACACCATCAAGGGTCACAACTTGATACCCTAATATGATTGAGTGGAGATAAGAAAGAAGAAGAAGAAGACAAACAGATTCTAGCAGAATATTGTTTTCTCACTAGATTCAGTAATGGCTGACTTGAAGATAGCACACTACTTGATGTTCTATATATAATAAATACCTTATTTACATATTTTACATACATATTTACATGTTGAGGAAGTCAGTGAAAGGATGGACTAAACTGTTGGTTTCGACCGCTACGACCCGGGTTCAATTCTCGCATTGGGCACTTTTTTCTGTTTAAAAAAAAAAAAAATGCTCCAATGACCCCCGATTCTTGAAAAAGTCCAACCCTACCAGCAAGTGCAAGTAACCAAACGGGTCTCTGGCACATTTGTAAGTGCAAAGTCGAACTGCTTTTTACATGTGTAGACATGTGGTGCACTTACAGTAAAAGCAGTCACCTTTTCTACCCACCATGATTATATTGGCCTGCACCACGTTTACTAGGAATAAGCAAAAAAAAAACAACATATTATTATAATACAATATAATGCGGCTTATGATTGTAAAACTACATTTGAAATTTATTCCGCCTGTGTTTCTTTAGAACGAAAAATCAAAATTTATTTTTGAGGAAAAATAACTATTATTTCTAACCTCAGGGATGAAGTATGAAAAGATGAATTTCATTTCACAATTCATCTTTTCATACTTCATCCCTGAGGTTAGAAATAATAGTTATTTCTCCTCCAAAATAAATTTTGATTCTTCGTTCAAAAGAAACACATGCAGGATAAATTTCAAATGCCATTTTACATATTATTATGTTGTTGTGCTTGACAAAGAATAACTTAAATTGGTACAAAGGATCTTTAGGACTTTATTTAAGCCTAATCAATAAAAGAATTACAGAAGAATCCAAATTAAAACAATGACAAAGAAAACAGCAGTTACAAACTCACCAACTTCAGCACAGTGAAGGAAAACAGGTGTAGAACAGAAGACAGAAGTTGGTAGAACCTTCTAGAATCTTCCACGGAGTACACCGGTGTCGCTGGTAAGCAGCAACTTGACCTCTTGAGACAGCAGCTCGCGTTTGCTTGGAGTACACCACGTAGCTTCGTTCTTCTACTCTCCTTTTTCTTATCCTCCCTGGATGAGCTCCTCATCCTTATATATCCCGGAGTAGATCTTTCCAGAACGCTCTGGAAGTCAGCCAATCAGAAAGCATCCAGCACTAAGCCTTGCACAATCACTTTAAATTGGTCAATCAGTTGTTCCCTGATTTTTCTACATTATTCTTGAACGTTCTAAAACATTCTATTCTGGAATGTGATTTATTTATTTTTAATTCTATGTAACAATATTTACACTTGGAAAGTATTCGTGAGGATTCTCACTTTCTTCCCACACAATGTCTACTTTAAATATATATTGTCTCGCTTGACCCCTCCATTTCCCTGCGACGACGAAGCTTCCTCCGACGTGGATCACCTACCTGGGCTCCCGTTGCTCTCCCTCTGCAGCTGTACCCTGCAGAGCACCCAAGGACGTCCGAGAACCACCACTTAAGTGGATCTCCTTTCCTCTGGCAGTATCTCTCGGCCTTACCACTGGTGGGGGGACACGAGACACCTACCAGAAGAGCAGCGACTGTGGCGTTGGCGAGAGTAACAACAGCAACCGGCAGCGAGACTTCAAACTTCTTTTTTATTGTCATTTCTACTACACATTATATATAACTAGAATAACATTCAACAGGTATTTACAATTATTTACACTCCAGAGCCAATATGAACATCTATTTACAACTATTTGCCCCAGGAAACAGTACCACAGCAGTCGGCGATATCCATACTAGTTCCTTACGGAAACAGGCGAAAGCGCCATCTATTGGTGGAGATTGTAGGTGTTTTGAGGCCTTATACGCGACAATATTATATAACTAGTTGAATGGAATTGAAAAATTGGAAGAAAAATTTATATCTATGTCATAATTTGTATATAATTAAATGCAACCCCGACCCACTATGTATGTACCATGTATGATTTTCAAAGATTTAATAAAAGAATAAGGTAACTGGAGGAAAGAAAGTAACAAAAGACATAGGAAGACGTCGCAGTTAACCTTCTGACCCCAGGTCCCTGCGAGCTAAGTTTAAACCGACACTTCCTGGAAAAACAGGACGTATCTAATGACCAGAAGTTATAAATGTTAAAGCTAGCATTCAATACTTCCTGACAAAGCAGGATGTATTTTGATAGCCGCGGAAGTAAATAAAGTCAAACAAACACGAGACTTCCTGACCCAAGCCGGGTGTAACTAACACTAAAGGAAGCCGCCGGCCCATCA
Organism: Cordylochernes scorpioides; assembly: GCA_030710605.1. Classification (NCBI taxonomy): domain Eukaryota; kingdom Metazoa; phylum Arthropoda; class Arachnida; order Pseudoscorpiones; family Chernetidae; genus Cordylochernes; species Cordylochernes scorpioides. The sequence continues at coordinate 92,854,181 of CP092868.1, forward strand.
GAAGACAGCACCTTAAGTAGGTCAACCAATAGGAAAAGAGCATGTGACATCTCTCGACCAATCAAAAGACAACACCTCAAGTAGGTCAACCAATAGGAAAGGATCATGTGACATCTCTCAACCAATCAGAGAGAAACTGAGTCTTGGTGTTAAATCGGAAAGCAAGAATGGTCAGTTACGCTTTGGCTCCCAAGGAGGTGACATCGGCTCTGGACCTCTCCCCCTCTGCTCATCCCGTAGCTAAGTACAATCACCGCCATGTGATCAGATAATTAATAAGTCAAATCGCTCAGCTCTTCTCAAGCTTTCTTTCCTCCAATCCAGTTGCCTTTTATTTTCAAACCTCATCATGTGTCCTGATTATTCCTAACTGTGTGCTTCACTTACCACTCAACGACTGCGCTTCAACCAATCCTCACCATTCAAATCGAACAACAAGAAATTCCGCAACGATATTGCCACAGAACGGTTAAGTCGACAGGATTCTACAACAGTGTAATACATCAAATATTATAGTGTAATAACAATTGCATCACATTACACAGAGTCGACAGGATAAAGATTATGGAACTTAATCAGGATAAAGATGGAAATTAGCCCAGGCGCCAGCAAAACAAAAGGCAATGACAAACCAAGAGAGAAGAAACTGGCAACGAACGGAAAGAAACTGACAACGAAGAAGCGGACAAGAAGAGAGGCGACCAGGCGCCTTCTAGCGGCCATCATATGGCAGATGACCGTGGCCATCCGACGTGTCAACGCCCCACAAAGTGAGACGGAATTCCGGAGCGCCATTCCCCGGGGAGGACGACGGACACCACCCCCGCCAACCCCAGGCGAGTGTCACCAAGACCGGACACCGACCACCGAGGAGTCATCCACCGCCATGCCGTACACAGTCCCCGAAACCAATCCGCGCGATCCGGGACAACCCAAACGATCCCAAAATGATCTTCCAGTACCGGACTTCACTTCAATTTCGCGGACGGTGCGAGCAGTCCCGAGCCAAGCCAACCATCCCAAACCAAGACGTTCCAGAGGAGACCTGTTGAACTGAGGTAGGCACCCACCCTATGGCGTCAAGAAATTGACTTTGGACTCATAGCTAATCCTACCTACCCCTTTAACAATGTATCTAAACATGTACCAAATGAATGCAAGCACGGGCTAGACCAAAACCTGTCCCAAAGGACTCGTACAGCACACAAAGCTTTCACACATGGAAACCCTTGCCTGCATTCATTGCCCAAACCTCCAATATTTACATGCCACCATTCTAATCTCACACCACGCAACTTTTCACTCAACCCAATTGCCAATACTTTATGCCCACCACATATAAAGCCACCACGACTTCAACCTACAATTCCAATAATGCCCAAAAAAGTGTCCGTACACCGACACAGCTCACCCACTTACCACACAAAATCCACACATGACCACACTTCGCCACGCCATAATTACGCAAATGTACCTCACAACATACACGCACCCATACGTCACCACACAACAAACACGCACAATCCGCACAACAAACGCAACACGCGCGCCAAAAGACGACAACCACCAACAAACGCATGCACCGTCGTTAGTAACAATCATCTCGTCTACACAAAACACTAAAAAAATGTTCACCTTAAAAGATGCCATATACACTAACAATAGAAATTTCGATATATGACTTTAATAAATTTGTTGTTCATAGTGAGAACAGGTTAAATTTTGTACAAACAAGGATTTCGCGTGACACCTTTTCATTCACAATTTTTTTTTTTTTTTTTTCGATTCGTGTCACAGGTCACCCCACAAACCTTTTCACTTCAGGCCACAGACGCCTTTCAACACACCTGTGACACGTCTCCACCCAACACGTGTTCACGTCGTAAGCCTCATTTTCACTCAATTCCACTCTAATATCACTGAATAGCTTTTTTTTCTAAAGTCACGACGACCATTCGATTTAATAAATGGATACAACATCCGGCTTTTCAAAATACAAATAACGTCGAACTTACACCAACTTATCTCTTCACAATGTATTGGCAGACCATAACACATGACACAAGACATCGTCAAACAAGTAAAACCCACAAACAAAACAAAATTTCGTACACCAAACATATCACACACGCACACAAAACAAACATTTACAAGACAAAAACACTTATGACCAACGACACAAGCAACCACATTTCGAAGTAGGTGATCTAGTATTAGTAAAATTATATCACCACCCAAATACAGGGAAACTTGCGCCATATTTCACAGGACCTCACACAATATTAGAAATTATTTCACCAAATGTGGTCCGCATAGATCGACCAAATCAACCACTTCAAAGAGACACTGACACAATCCACGTCAACAAACTTAAACTGTATACAGAAAAAATCCATTATATATCACCACCCGCCGTTAGCACCTATCATATAAAGCACAACCCAAATTATACGTTCCCTTTCAAACATTTAACACCCGAATTATTCCCAACAGAGTCATTAAGGTTCAAACCCACCAGCAGCGAACCTTTCAGGCATTTAGACCCTGCCATTTTTGCAACAAGACGATTTACATCACTCTTCCCGATGTTAAAAACTGCAAACCTGACAACCAGCTCAATCATATCACACCACCCCCTAAAGATATCAAACAGGAGAACTACGAACCTACCAATCATTCAAATTCTACAATTAATAAGGTTCAAGCAAATATTTCAGAGTCCCCAGTTACAAAAATATGGACGAACATGGGACAATATCCTATATTTCACCTGATTTTTATCCTTTGTTTATTAGTCCTACCGTACAACTGTATCCCAATTTTATTCATTAATTACTTGTTTATATATGCCATGCCCGCGCAGAAAATCTTCGAACTACAAGAGGTAGTTTTTAATCTAGGACAAACATTTATAAAACTTCTCATAATTTTAGGAACCATCTTCGCAGAAAATCTAAATAAACTCCGAAGAGATAACAGTAACTGAAAAGATGACCAAACAATGTCGGAGAAACCACGCTCCAAAAACAAGCCCCGAGCCACACCCCAAAATAAATAGACGGCAGGAAATGAGGATTTGAAACACCACGACAGGAAGTATAGTCCGCGGCGGTTAAATTCGGCCTCTGTAAACAAAGCGGAGCGCCTTCGTCCGATCTCCAATTTCCCTCCCTCTCGTTTGCCCGACACACCCCACTTCCGTATCTCTAATTACAATGAGAAGATCCCCTATTGAACTCGACTGGGAACCTCACTATGCCACCGGTTTTGATTCCAGTTCGAGTCTACATATCGATTTTTACCACCCAATTACACATCCACGAAACAACACCTAGAACTAGCTCACACATCTCTTACACAACCGACTTCTAACATTTTTCACAACACACACACAAAGACAAAAAATTACACATAAAGGTTATATAGATTTCCATGTCTCCTGTACACACAGCATAAACGCACTTGAGGGCTAGAATCACGTTTTTCACCTAAGTGTCACTACAGATGAGACAAAAAATTTATAGGGCATAATTGAGCAAGTAAAACATTTATAGGGCAAAATGGAGCAACCAATACATGTAGATCAGGGCATGTAGATACCATAGGGTTCAAACCAATACACCTTATCTTTCATATCAATCATTTTCATTATTTTCTCTCAATTAAAAATATAAATGTTTAATCAATTTAGCAATTTATTCAACTTATTATCAATTTTAATCATTAACTATCATTTTATTTGCCAATTAGTTTATATTATCATTTTCATTTATCAATTATCATTCTATTTACCACTTGACTTATATTGCCACAACTCAATTATCAACGAAAACCCACTGGTTTTCGATTAAACTAAAAACATTAAATCACCCTTTGTTGTTGAAACCTTTTTATTTTTCATTTTTTTTTAAACACTCAACTTTGATTTCGTTCAACTCTTATTTTTATTTTTATTTTGATTTCTCAAAAGACCTTATGAAATTTCCTCGAATTCCTTTCCAAAATTCAAGCAAAAAAGTAATTAGGCATTTTTCCTTTTTTTTTCTCTCACCATTCAACCAAGCACTCAACTTTGATTTCGCTCAAAAAACTTTTATTTTATTTTTATTTTTGATTTCTCGAAAGACCTAATAGAATTCCTTCGATTTCATTCCCAATCTCGAATAGAATATGGTTAGGCATTTTCCTTTTTTTTTTCACCACTCAACCAAGCACTCAACTTTGATTTCGCTCAAAAAACTTTTATTTTATTTTATTTTGATTTCAAAACCTTAATAGAACCCCCTCGAATTCATTTCTTAACTCGAGTAGAATTCGTTTAGGCGCATTTTCCTTTTTTTGCCCACTATGTACCATAACATTCATTGATTTCTTACAATTAAAAAATTTTTGATTTCTATTAATTATACTCAACCTATATCATCAACACCATGCTATTTTACTTATTATGTCACCAGCAATGCTTGTATATAGCCCCTCAATACCCACAACTAATTTTCCCACAAAATTATTTTTCACTTTACAGAATTCTCTCAGGCTAACCCCTTCTTGAATTCTTCACATGTAGGGGGCGCATCTGTCATAATTTGTATATAATTAAATGCAACCCCGACCCACTATGTATGTACCATGTATGATTTTCAAAGATTTAATAAAAGAATAAGGTAACTGGAGGAAAGAAAGTAACAAAAGACATAGGAAGACGTCGCAGTTAACCTTCTGACCCCAGGTCCCTGCGAGCTAAGTTTAAACCGACACTTCCTGGAAAAACAGGACGTATCTAATGACCAGAAGTTATAAATGTTAAAGCTAGCATTCAATACTTCCTGACAAAGCAGGATGTATTTTGATAGCCGCGGAAGTAAATAAAGTCAAACAAACACGAGACTTCCTGACCCAAGCCGGGTGTAACTAACACTAAAGGAAGCCGCCGGCCCATCAGAAGACAGCACCTTAAGTAGGTCAACCAATAGGAAAAGAGCATGTGACATCTCTCGACCAATCAAAAGACAACACCTCAAGTAGGTCAACCAATAGGAAAGGATCATGTGACATCTCTCAACCAATCAGAGAGAAACTGAGTCTTGGTGTTAAATCGGAAAGCAAGAATGGTCAGTTACGCTTTGGCTCCCAAGGAGGTGACATCGGCTCTGGACCTCTCCCCCTCTGCTCATCCCGTAGCTAAGTACAATCACCGCCATGTGATCAGATAATTAATAAGTCAAATCGCTCAGCTCTTCTCAAGCTTTCTTTCCTCCAATCCAGTTGCCTTTTATTTTCAAACCTCATCATGTGTCCTGATTATTCCTAACTGTGTGCTTCACTTACCACTCAACGACTGCGCTTCAACCAATCCTCACCATTCAAATCGAACAACAAGAAATTCCGCAACGATATTGCCACAGAACGGTTAAGTCGACAGGATTCTACAACAGTGTAATACATCAAATATTATAGTGTAATAACAATTGCATCACATTACACAGAGTCGACAGGATAAAGATTATGGAACTTAATCAGGATAAAGATGGAAATTAGCCCAGGCGCCAGCAAAACAAAAGGCAATGACAAACCAAGAGAGAAGAAACTGGCAACGAACGGAAAGAAACTGACAACGAAGAAGCGGACAAGAAGAGAGGCGACCAGGCGCCTTCTAGCGGCCATCATATGGCAGATGACCGTGGCCATCCGACGTGTCAACGCCCCACAAAGTGAGACGGAATTCCGGAGCGCCATTCCCCGGGGAGGACGACGGACACCACCCCCGCCAACCCCAGGCGAGTGTCACCAAGACCGGACACCGACCACCGAGGAGTCATCCACCGCCATGCCGTACACAGTCCCCGAAACCAATCCGCGCGATCCGGGACAACCCAAACGATCCCAAAATGATCTTCCAGTACCGGACTTCACTTCAATTTCGCGGACGGTGCGAGCAGTCCCGAGCCAAGCCAACCATCCCAAACCAAGACGTTCCAGAGGAGACCTGTTGAACTGAGGTAGGCACCCACCCTATGGCGTCAAGAAATTGACTTTGGACTCATAGCTAATCCTACCTACCCCTTTAACAATGTATCTAAACATGTACCAAATGAATGCAAGCACGGGCTAGACCAAAACCTGTCCCAAAGGACTCGTACAGCACACAAAGCTTTCACACATGGAAACCCTTGCCTGCATTCATTGCCCAAACCTCCAATATTTACATGCCACCATTCTAATCTCACACCACGCAACTTTTCACTCAACCCAATTGCCAATACTTTATGCCCACCACATATAAAGCCACCACGACTTCAACCTACAATTCCAATAATGCCCAAAAAAGTGTCCGTACACCGACACAGCTCACCCACTTACCACACAAAATCCACACATGACCACACTTCGCCACGCCATAATTACGCAAATGTACCTCACAACATACACGCACCCATACGTCACCACACAACAAACACGCACAATCCGCACAACAAACGCAACACGCGCGCCAAAAGACGACAACCACCAACAAACGCATGCACCGTCGTTAGTAACAATCATCTCGTCTACACAAAACACTAAAAAAATGTTCACCTTAAAAGATGCCATATACACTAACAATAGAAATTTCGATATATGACTTTAATAAATTTGTTGTTCATAGTGAGAACAGGTTAAATTTTGTACAAACAAGGATTTCGCGTGACACCTTTTCATTCACAATTTTTTTTTTTTTTTTTTCGATTCGTGTCACAGGTCACCCCACAAACCTTTTCACTTCAGGCCACAGACGCCTTTCAACACACCTGTGACACGTCTCCACCCAACACGTGTTCACGTCGTAAGCCTCATTTTCACTCAATTCCACTCTAATATCACTGAATAGCTTTTTTTTCTAAAGTCACGACGACCATTCGATTTAATAAATGGATACAACATCCGGCTTTTCAAAATACAAATAACGTCGAACTTACACCAACTTATCTCTTCACAATGTATTGGCAGACCATAACACATGACACAAGACATCGTCAAACAAGTAAAACCCACAAACAAAACAAAATTTCGTACACCAAACATATCACACACGCACACAAAACAAACATTTACAAGACAAAAACACTTATGACCAACGACACAAGCAACCACATTTCGAAGTAGGTGATCTAGTATTAGTAAAATTATATCACCACCCAAATACAGGGAAACTTGCGCCATATTTCACAGGACCTCACACAATATTAGAAATTATTTCACCAAATGTGGTCCGCATAGATCGACCAAATCAACCACTTCAAAGAGACACTGACACAATCCACGTCAACAAACTTAAACTGTATACAGAAAAAATCCATTATATATCACCACCCGCCGTTAGCACCTATCATATAAAGCACAACCCAAATTATACGTTCCCTTTCAAACATTTAACACCCGAATTATTCCCAACAGAGTCATTAAGGTTCAAACCCACCAGCAGCGAACCTTTCAGGCATTTAGACCCTGCCATTTTTGCAACAAGACGATTTACATCACTCTTCCCGATGTTAAAAACTGCAAACCTGACAACCAGCTCAATCATATCACACCACCCCCTAAAGATATCAAACAGGAGAACTACGAACCTACCAATCATTCAAATTCTACAATTAATAAGGTTCAAGCAAATATTTCAGAGTCCCCAGTTACAAAAATATGGACGAACATGGGACAATATCCTATATTTCACCTGATTTTTATCCTTTGTTTATTAGTCCTACCGTACAACTGTATCCCAATTTTATTCATTAATTACTTGTTTATATATGCCATGCCCGCGCAGAAAATCTTCGAACTACAAGAGGTAGTTTTTAATCTAGGACAAACATTTATAAAACTTCTCATAATTTTAGGAACCATCTTCGCAGAAAATCTAAATAAACTCCGAAGAGATAACAGTAACTGAAAAGATGACCAAACAATGTCGGAGAAACCACGCTCCAAAAACAAGCCCCGAGCCACACCCCAAAATAAATAGACGGCAGGAAATGAGGATTTGAAACACCACGACAGGAAGTATAGTCCGCGGCGGTTAAATTCGGCCTCTGTAAACAAAGCGGAGCGCCTTCGTCCGATCTCCAATTTCCCTCCCTCTCGTTTGCCCGACACACCCCACTTCCGTATCTCTAATTACAATGAGAAGATCCCCTATTGAACTCGACTGGGAACCTCACTATGCCACCGGTTTTGATTCCAGTTCGAGTCTACATATCGATTTTTACCACCCAATTACACATCCACGAAACAACACCTAGAACTAGCTCACACATCTCTTACACAACCGACTTCTAACATTTTTCACAACACACACACAAAGACAAAAAATTACACATAAAGGTTATATAGATTTCCATGTCTCCTGTACACACAGCATAAACGCACTTGAGGGCTAGAATCACGTTTTTCACCTAAGTGTCACTACAGATGAGACAAAAAATTTATAGGGCATAATTGAGCAAGTAAAACATTTATAGGGCAAAATGGAGCAACCAATACATGTAGATCAGGGCATGTAGATACCATAGGGTTCAAACCAATACACCTTATCTTTCATATCAATCATTTTCATTATTTTCTCTCAATTAAAAATATAAATGTTTAATCAATTTAGCAATTTATTCAACTTATTATCAATTTTAATCATTAACTATCATTTTATTTGCCAATTAGTTTATATTATCATTTTCATTTATCAATTATCATTCTATTTACCACTTGACTTATATTGCCACAACTCAATTATCAACGAAAACCCACTGGTTTTCGATTAAACTAAAAACATTAAATCACCCTTTGTTGTTGAAACCTTTTTATTTTTCATTTTTTTTTAAACACTCAACTTTGATTTCGTTCAACTCTTATTTTTATTTTTATTTTGATTTCTCAAAAGACCTTATGAAATTTCCTCGAATTCCTTTCCAAAATTCAAGCAAAAAAGTAATTAGGCATTTTTCCTTTTTTTTTCTCTCACCATTCAACCAAGCACTCAACTTTGATTTCGCTCAAAAAACTTTTATTTTATTTTTATTTTTGATTTCTCGAAAGACCTAATAGAATTCCTTCGATTTCATTCCCAATCTCGAATAGAATATGGTTAGGCATTTTCCTTTTTTTTTTCACCACTCAACCAAGCACTCAACTTTGATTTCGCTCAAAAAACTTTTATTTTATTTTATTTTGATTTCAAAACCTTAATAGAACCCCCTCGAATTCATTTCTTAACTCGAGTAGAATTCGTTTAGGCGCATTTTCCTTTTTTTGCCCACTATGTACCATAACATTCATTGATTTCTTACAATTAAAAAATTTTTGATTTCTATTAATTATACTCAACCTATATCATCAACACCATGCTATTTTACTTATTATGTCACCAGCAATGCTTGTATATAGCCCCTCAATACCCACAACTAATTTTCCCACAAAATTATTTTTCACTTTACAGAATTCTCTCAGGCTAACCCCTTCTTGAATTCTTCACATGTAGGGGGCGCATCTGTCATAATTTGTATATAATTAAATGCAACCCCGACCCACTATGTATGTACCATGTATGATTTTCAAAGATTTAATAAAAGAATAAGGTAACTGGAGGAAAGAAAGTAACAAAAGACATAGGAAGACGTCGCAGTTAACCTTCTGACCCCAGGTCCCTGCGAGCTAAGTTTAAACCGACACTTCCTGGAAAAACAGGACGTATCTAATGACCAGAAGTTATAAATGTTAAAGCTAGCATTCAATACTTCCTGACAAAGCAGGATGTATTTTGATAGCCGCGGAAGTAAATAAAGTCAAACAAACACGAGACTTCCTGACCCAAGCCGGGTGTAACTAACACTAAAGGAAGCCGCCGGCCCATCAGAAGACAGCACCTTAAGTAGGTCAACCAATAGGAAAAGAGCATGTGACATCTCTCGACCAATCAAAAGACAACACCTCAAGTAGGTCAACCAATAGGAAAGGATCATGTGACATCTCTCAACCAATCAGAGAGAAACTGAGTCTTGGTGTTAAATCGGAAAGCAAGAATGGTCAGTTACGCTTTGGCTCCCAAGGAGGTGACATCGGCTCTGGACCTCTCCCCCTCTGCTCATCCCGTAGCTAAGTACAATCACCGCCATGTGATCAGATAATTAATAAGTCAAATCGCTCAGCTCTTCTCAAGCTTTCTTTCCTCCAATCCAGTTGCCTTTTATTTTCAAACCTCATCATGTGTCCTGATTATTCCTAACTGTGTGCTTCACTTACCACTCAACGACTGCGCTTCAACCAATCCTCACCATTCAAATCGAACAACAAGAAATTCCGCAACGATATTGCCACAGAACGGTTAAGTCGACAGGATTCTACAACAGTGTAATACATCAAATATTATAGTGTAATAACAATTGCATCACATTACACAGAGTCGACAGGATAAAGATTATGGAACTTAATCAGGATAAAGATGGAAATTAGCCCAGGCGCCAGCAAAACAAAAGGCAATGACAAACCAAGAGAGAAGAAACTGGCAACGAACGGAAAGAAACTGACAACGAAGAAGCGGACAAGAAGAGAGGCGACCAGGCGCCTTCTAGCGGCCATCATATGGCAGATGACCGTGGCCATCCGACGTGTCAACGCCCCACAAAGTGAGACGGAATTCCGGAGCGCCATTCCCCGGGGAGGACGACGGACACCACCCCCGCCAACCCCAGGCGAGTGTCACCAAGACCGGACACCGACCACCGAGGAGTCATCCACCGCCATGCCGTACACAGTCCCCGAAACCAATCCGCGCGATCCGGGACAACCCAAACGATCCCAAAATGATCTTCCAGTACCGGACTTCACTTCAATTTCGCGGACGGTGCGAGCAGTCCCGAGCCAAGCCAACCATCCCAAACCAAGACGTTCCAGAGGAGACCTGTTGAACTGAGGTAGGCACCCACCCTATGGCGTCAAGAAATTGACTTTGGACTCATAGCTAATCCTACCTACCCCTTTAACAATGTATCTAAACATGTACCAAATGAATGCAAGCACGGGCTAGACCAAAACCTGTCCCAAAGGACTCGTACAGCACACAAAGCTTTCACACATGGAAACCCTTGCCTGCATTCATTGCCCAAACCTCCAATATTTACATGCCACCATTCTAATCTCACACCACGCAACTTTTCACTCAACCCAATTGCCAATACTTTATGCCCACCACATATAAAGCCACCACGACTTCAACCTACAATTCCAATAATGCCCAAAAAAGTGTCCGTACACCGACACAGCTCACCCACTTACCACACAAAATCCACACATGACCACACTTCGCCACGCCATAATTACGCAAATGTACCTCACAACATACACGCACCCATACGTCACCACACAACAAACACGCACAATCCGCACAACAAACGCAACACGCGCGCCAAAAGACGACAACCACCAACAAACGCATGCACCGTCGTTAGTAACAATCATCTCGTCTACACAAAACACTAAAAAAATGTTCACCTTAAAAGATGCCATATACACTAACAATAGAAATTTCGATATATGACTTTAATAAATTTGTTGTTCATAGTGAGAACAGGTTAAATTTTGTACAAACAAGGATTTCGCGTGACACCTTTTCATTCACAATTTTTTTTTTTTTTTTTTTCGATTCGTGTCACAGGTCACCCCACAAACCTTTTCACTTCAGGCCACAGACGCCTTTCAACACACCTGTGACACGTCTCCACCCAACACGTGTTCACGTCGTAAGCCTCATTTTCACTCAATTCCACTCTAATATCACTGAATAGCTTTTTTTTCTAAAGTCACGACGACCATTCGATTTAATAAATGGATACAACATCCGGCTTTTCAAAATACAAATAACGTCGAACTTACACCAACTTATCTCTTCACAATGTATTGGCAGACCATAACACATGACACAAGACATCGTCAAACAAGTAAAACCCACAAACAAAACAAAATTTCGTACACCAAACATATCACACACGCACACAAAACAAACATTTACAAGACAAAAACACTTATGACCAACGACACAAGCAACCACATTTCGAAGTAGGTGATCTAGTATTAGTAAAATTATATCACCACCCAAATACAGGGAAACTTGCGCCATATTTCACAGGACCTCACACAATATTAGAAATTATTTCACCAAATGTGGTCCGCATAGATCGACCAAATCAACCACTTCAAAGAGACACTGACACAATCCACGTCAACAAACTTAAACTGTATACAGAAAAAATCCATTATATATCACCACCCGCCGTTAGCACCTATCATATAAAGCACAACCCAAATTATACGTTCCCTTTCAAACATTTAACACCCGAATTATTCCCAACAGAGTCATTAAGGTTCAAACCCACCAGCAGCGAACCTTTCAGGCATTTAGACCCTGCCATTTTTGCAACAAGACGATTTACATCACTCTTCCCGATGTTAAAAACTGCAAACCTGACAACCAGCTCAATCATATCACACCACCCCCTAAAGATATCAAACAGGAGAACTACGAACCTACCAATCATTCAAATTCTACAATTAATAAGGTTCAAGCAAATATTTCAGAGTCCCCAGTTACAAAAATATGGACGAACATGGGACAATATCCTATATTTCACCTGATTTTTATCCTTTGTTTATTAGTCCTACCGTACAACTGTATCCCAATTTTATTCATTAATTACTTGTTTATATATGCCATGCCCGCGCAGAAAATCTTCGAACTACAAGAGGTAGTTTTTAATCTAGGACAAACATTTATAAAACTTCTCATAATTTTAGGAACCATCTTCGCAGAAAATCTAAATAAACTCCGAAGAGATAACAGTAACTGAAAAGATGACCAAACAATGTCGGAGAAACCACGCTCCAAAAACAAGCCCCGAGCCACACCCCAAAATAAATAGACGGCAGGAAATGAGGATTTGAAACACCACGACAGGAAGTATAGTCCGCGGCGGTTAAATTCGGCCTCTGTAAACAAAGCGGAGCGCCTTCGTCCGATCTCCAATTTCCCTCCCTCTCGTTTGCCCGACACACCCCACTTCCGTATCTCTAATTACAATGAGAAGATCCCCTATTGAACTCGACTGGGAACCTCACTATGCCACCGGTTTTGATTCCAGTTCGAGTCTACATATCGATTTTTACCACCCAATTACACATCCACGAAACAACACCTAGAACTAGCTCACACATCTCTTACACAACCGACTTCTAACATTTTTCACAACACACACACAAAGACAAAAAATTACACATAAAGGTTATATAGATTTCCATGTCTCCTGTACACACAGCATAAACGCACTTGAGGGCTAGAATCACGTTTTTCACCTAAGTGTCACTACAGATGAGACAAAAAATTTATAGGGCATAATTGAGCAAGTAAAACATTTATAGGGCAAAATGGAGCAACCAATACATGTAGATCAGGGCATGTAGATACCATAGGGTTCAAACCAATACACCTTATCTTTCATATCAATCATTTTCATTATTTTCTCTCAATTAAAAATATAAATGTTTAATCAATTTAGCAATTTATTCAACTTATTATCAATTTTAATCATTAACTATCATTTTATTTGCCAATTAGTTTATATTATCATTTTCATTTATCAATTATCATTCTATTTACCACTTGACTTATATTGCCACAACTCAATTATCAACGAAAACCCACTGGTTTTCGATTAAACTAAAAACATTAAATCACCCTTTGTTGTTGAAACCTTTTTATTTTTCATTTTTTTTTAAACACTCAACTTTGATTTCGTTCAACTCTTATTTTTATTTTTATTTTGATTTCTCAAAAGACCTTATGAAATTTCCTCGAATTCCTTTCCAAAATTCAAGCAAAAAAGTAATTAGGCATTTTTCCTTTTTTTTTCTCTCACCATTCAACCAAGCACTCAACTTTGATTTCGCTCAAAAAACTTTTATTTTATTTTTATTTTTGATTTCTCGAAAGACCTAATAGAATTCCTTCGATTTCATTCCCAATCTCGAATAGAATATGGTTAGGCATTTTCCTTTTTTTTTTCACCACTCAACCAAGCACTCAACTTTGATTTCGCTCAAAAAACTTTTATTTTATTTTATTTTGATTTCAAAACCTTAATAGAACCCCCTCGAATTCATTTCTTAACTCGAGTAGAATTCGTTTAGGCGCATTTTCCTTTTTTTGCCCACTATGTACCATAACATTCATTGATTTCTTACAATTAAAAAATTTTTGATTTCTATTAATTATACTCAACCTATATCATCAACACCATGCTATTTTACTTATTATGTCACCAGCAATGCTTGTATATAGCCCCTCAATACCCACAACTAATTTTCCCACAAAATTATTTTTCACTTTACAGAATTCTCTCAGGCTAACCCCTTCTTGAATTCTTCACATGTAGGGGGCGCATCTGTCATAATTTGTATATAATTAAATGCAACCCCGACCCACTATGTATGTACCATGTATGATTTTCAAAGATTTAATAAAAGAATAAGGTAACTGGAGGAAAGAAAGTAACAAAAGACATAGGAAGACGTCGCAGTTAACCTTCTGACCCCAGGTCCCTGCGAGCTAAGTTTAAACCGACACTTCCTGGAAAAACAGGACGTATCTAATGACCAGAAGTTATAAATGTTAAAGCTAGCATTCAATACTTCCTGACAAAGCAGGATGTATTTTGATAGCCGCGGAAGTAAATAAAGTCAAACAAACACGAGACTTCCTGACCCAAGCCGGGTGTAACTAACACTAAAGGAAGCCGCCGGCCCATCAGAAGACAGCACCTTAAGTAGGTCAACCAATAGGAAAAGAGCATGTGACATCTCTCGACCAATCAAAAGACAACACCTCAAGTAGGTCAACCAATAGGAAAGGATCATGTGACATCTCTCAACCAATCAGAGAGAAACTGAGTCTTGGTGTTAAATCGGAAAGCAAGAATGGTCAGTTACGCTTTGGCTCCCAAGGAGGTGACATCGGCTCTGGACCTCTCCCCCTCTGCTCATCCCGTAGCTAAGTACAATCACCGCCATGTGATCAGATAATTAATAAGTCAAATCGCTCAGCTCTTCTCAAGCTTTCTTTCCTCCAATCCAGTTGCCTTTTATTTTCAAACCTCATCATGTGTCCTGATTATTCCTAACTGTGTGCTTCACTTACCACTCAACGACTGCGCTTCAACCAATCCTCACCATTCAAATCGAACAACAAGAAATTCCGCAACGATATTGCCACTGAACGGTTAAGTCGACAGGATTCTACAACAGTGTAATACATCAAATATTATAGTGTAATAACAATTGCATCACATTACATCTATGTTTCATTGACTATAAAAAAGCTTTTGATCATATAAATTACTCTAAATTATGGACAACACTAAGACTTATGGGAGTGCCAGAACACTTATTGTTCTGTTCTTATTTTCTTGTAGCTATTCTGATTAAATAACTACATACAGAACCAGAAGCTACAGTAAAGACTGAATACGGGAACACTGATTAGCTCAAACCACAAAAGTGGTGGAGTGCGACAAGGCTGTATACTATCACCATATATCTTCTACCACAACCCACGACTAATCCTAAACAAGGTACATGTAAAGTCTCCATGACATTGTGTAATGACATAAAGGATTTTTTTTATCCCTAGTACATGTGGTACAGGCCATGATAATCATAGTGGGTAGTCAGCGACTGCTTTTACTGTAAGTGCACCACATGTCTATAAATGTGAAAAGGAGTTCGATTTTGCACTTACAAATGTGCCAGAGCCACATTTGGTTACTTGCACTTGCTGGTGGGGTTGGACTTTTGCAAGATTCAGGGGCCATTGGAGCATTTTTTTAATTAGAAAAAAGTGTCCAATGCCGAATTCGATCCTGGGTTGTAGCAGTTGAAAACCAATGGTTTAGACCATCCTTCCACCAACCCCCCCACACAAGTGATAATAAAAATAAAAAACATCTCTCTTCAACCTTTATATTGACCATACAAGAGCGAGAGAATGCCTCACGATTTTGCGTGTCATCCTTGTGCAGGGGCCATGCTAATCTTCTCTCTATCGTTCCTATTGTAGTATTTCTACCGTCGAACAAGCGTGTAAGAGAGAGAGAGAGATGAGATTATCTGATCTTGATAAAATATAAATAAGTGTATGTGATGAGGTATCCTGTCGACTAAAAACTGTGATGAGAACTCCAGTCGACTTAATCTATGATGTGAGATCCTGTCAACTCTTGCTATACTGTGTTAACCGAGAGGAACAGTCAGGATGTGGAGAGTTTTCCAGTACCTCTCTGCACCTTGGAGGACCTTTAACAGTTCTCACAGAGTACAGGCAGTCGTGGTCGAGGCAGAGTGGAAAGCTTGGGAATGTCCACACAAAAAACGAAGAGACACAGTTGTAGTAGAAAAGTTCCGTGAACAGATAAAAGTTGAGCTAGGAGCGAAAGATGGAGAGATAAGAAGTTTTCTTACTGATCTATGGCATGGTCGAGCATCAGAAGATGAAATGACGAGGGCTCCCGCTGATGGTGAAGTGACTATATTTTTGGCTAGGGCGGAGGTCTTATATATCTTTGCCGAGAGAGGAAGTATTGCATTTCAGCAGATGCAACAAGAGCGTAGATCGGATGGCGAAATTGTACACTGGGGTTGTGGCAGTTTCTATCTTTAGACCTTGTTTTGGGACTGCTACATCTCGATCTCTGCTTTAGCTCAACTCTTAATCTATTACAGAGTTTTATTTATTTATCCTCAGTTTGTACAAAGTACATCACAAATGGTGATGTAATGACACATGTCAATAATGCGTATAATCATTTACAGATGTGTTTCTATTATATTACATGAAAATCTTGTTATAAGTATTATACAATATGGGGTTGTTGGTTTAAATTACCATATGTACACATTGGTGGAATTAAAATATACAACCTTCAATATACTGATGATACCCCACTGTTAGAAGATAACAAAGAAGACCTAAAAGAGATTATTGAGAAAATTAAAGAAGAAAGTGAAAATTTTTGTTTAAAATTGATATATCAAAATTAAATTTTTATAACTACCTATAATATTGTATCAAAGTATTTATTATATTTTATGTACTAATTTTTTGATATTTATATTTTTCTACTCTCTCTGGAAACTTCCCTCATTGCTTAACTTGTATCTTATAAATGTTGATTTTGTTTATTATGCCTTAAATAAATTACCGTGTCATCCTGAAGTTTGTATTTCCTAATTTTCTACGTGACATTTGGTGGAGATGCCGGGTAGAATAGGGAAGACAAACTGAGGATCCCCGAGAAGACCTTGAGACCTTGGGTGCTGTTATCTACATTTTCCAAGACTGGCTCCAGGATTCCATCGCCGTGTCAAAGAAGATGATGTTCCTATTGACGATACGACATAAGCTTATAGGACAGTAGAATTAAATATTAATATTTGCATTGAGCAATGCTCTTCCGCAGTAAGGATAGTAGAAGTTTGTATTATATATAAAAGAAACATTCGTGCTTAAATCCTTTTATTTTATATAACATATATGCATATCTCATTCTTGATGCTAAGATTAAAAAATAACTCTCTTCTGACATCATTGACTTTTGTTTTTCTTCTCTCTCTCGGCCCCTCACAAAACATAATCCTTTAGAGGAATGCACATACTATCTCCTTTCTCTATATTATAATTAATCCTTTGTTATCTTTTCTCCACACATCCATTAATATTACGATATCTAGCTCACAGAATACATAATCATTCGACAACTGTTTATTAGATCATATCGTGAGCCGTCTCTTACTACTCTGATCAAAAAGTTTCGACACTTTGCTCATAAGTTAAAAAAAAACTTTATTATTCTACCAAATTCAAATTGTCCCCTTCAAAGTAGTCCCCGTTGGCCGCGATGCACTTCAGCCACCTTTTTTCCAGTCGGAAAAACACCTCTGGTAGTCTGTTTTCGGGATCGCCTTCATGGCCTTCTTCGATTCCACTTTGAGCTCTTCTATGCTCTGAAATTTCCGACCCTTTAACTTTTTTTTTGAGCTTTCCAAAAAGGAAGAAGTCGCAGGGGGCCAAATCGGGACTGTAGGGGGGGGGGGGGGGGAACACAGAGGTTGAGTGGTCCTGCAGGAACTTCGAGATTTTGAGGGGTATGTGCGCCGGCGCGTTATCGTGGTGGAGGATCCACGACTTGCTCCTCCACAGCTCCGGCCGTTTCTGCCTGATCGCTTCCCTCAATCGCCTCAAAACTCCCAGGTAGGAGTCAGCAGTTATTGTAGAGCCTTGTTGTTGAAATTCATGATGAACGATGCCCTGGTAGTCGAAGAACACCGTCAACATGACCTTGACTTTGCTGGGAGCCTTCCTCGCTTTCTTTGGTCTCGGCTCATTTTTGAAGCGCCACTCCGATGCCTGTTGGGTAGTTTCCGAATCAAAACCGTAAATCCATGTTTCGTCTCCAGTAATGACCCTCTTCAGCAATTCGGGGTCGTCGGTTGTCGCTTCGAGATTGAGACTGGCCGTTTCTTTCCGGGCGTTCTTTTGATCAAAAGTCAAATCTTTGGCAACGAGAACGGCGTTGAGACTTCTCACTCCCAAAATGTCCTTCATTATCGATTGAGTCGACCCGAATGATATCCCTGCTTCTTCGGCGACCTCCCTGACAGTTATTCGTCGGTCTTCACGCACCAGTTCCAACACCTTGTCCACCTTTTCAGGCGTGGTTGATGTGGACGGTCTCCCGGAACGCTCGTTGTCGGCGGTCTCTTCCTGACCCTCCTTGAAGCGCTTGTACCACTCGAAAACTCGTCTTCGGCTCATGACGGCACCCCCGTAGGCTGTTTGCAACATCCAAAAAATGTCGGCACCCTTGAATCCGTTTTTCACACAGAACTTGATGCAAATTCGTTGATCCTCCATTTCGGTGACTAACGAAATCGAAGCACGGGCAAAATTGGCTTCATTTCGAACAGCCGCTGCTCGCGCTGTTGTGGCGCGTGATATTTGAAAATTGGCAGGTCTCCAAGCCAAGGGCGACGCTTGCGTTTGCCACAAACCGGGAGAAAATATTGAGTTTTCAGGATTTTATAAGCAAAGTGTCGAAACTTTTT
>CP092868.1:92873453-92977345 GCA_030710605.1 Cordylochernes scorpioides
GATCAGATTCAACCTATATGATGCATTAGCACGCCATCTGTTATTCCAAATTAAAACTACTTTCGAAACATATTATTCTTTCAAAAATAAAATAATTTTCTACTGACCTCTTATTGCAATTATACATGGTTGTCCCAAAAATTCAAATACCAATATTATTCACCATAAAATTATTCGCCGTTATGTATAATATCTTTGTATTATGTATAAAGTAATTGTATTATGTATTCGCTGTAATAATATTATTCGCCAAGTAATAAGAAAAACACGAACTTTTGGGGAAATCTTATATATGATATGTTTAGAATTATATGTTGGAATTGAGACAACGATAATCTCGACAGAAGAAGAAATACAGGTTGGGGAGGAGCTTCTTTATATTCTTCTCCCGGACACGTTCTGCTATAATTATATATGTATTTTACTACAGTAAAACATCCCTGTAAAGGACAAAACCTAATTGTATAGCCAAAGTGTCCTTTAGGGAGAGGTGTCTTCATACCGGAGAGTTGCTAGATAGTAAAAATGGTAATTTTGCAAATGAAAACTGTCCTTTGTAGAGAAGTGTCCGCTAGCGGGGTGTCTGCTAAAGGGAGGTTCAACTGTATATACATATACTGTCCTCAAAGCTTATGTCCATTGTTCATTTAAAATACATTTCCCAAGAGATCAGCTTCAGTTCCAGTATAAAAGCAAAGCAGCTCAATGCAATATCACAGCGGTATGGAATATCAAATTAGCCGCTGAGAAGGTTCACCACTGATGAGACAGTCCCTCTCATTAATTTATCATTGCAGTAAGGAGAGTAGAAAATTGTTTTATATTAAACATACGCGTCAAAAATAGTTTCAATTTTTTATTATTCAATCTCTGAGGATAGATTTCTCCCATCTTGTTACTTTATAAGATTGAGCGTCCTTCTACCTTCTAATTAATCTCGAGGACCACGCCATCACCATCTCCTCAGCACGCGATCTACGTATTCTTCGAAGATCGCGAAATGCGTGGTGTCGCTGTAGACCCGCTGGCGATTCTCCACCAAACTCTGCAGCGGTGGCAGAGGCGCCATGTATATTGTACATAATACTATATATATATATATTTATCTTTTTAAAATAGTGCAGACTGTTCATTTTTACATGTATTGACAAGATGTCAATAAAAGTATTTTAATTGACAATTGTCTACTTTC
Source organism: Cordylochernes scorpioides (assembly GCA_030710605.1). Classification (NCBI taxonomy): domain Eukaryota; kingdom Metazoa; phylum Arthropoda; class Arachnida; order Pseudoscorpiones; family Chernetidae; genus Cordylochernes; species Cordylochernes scorpioides. Next base: position 92,874,646 of record CP092868.1, read on the forward strand.
TAAGTCAATGATAGGACTGAGTGTATTTCCAGAGGTATAAGTTATAGATTCCTGTTGTCTTGACACCACTATATATGTATCCAGATCTGGGACATTATATTTGAGATAGACAGTTGAACATAACTCGTCTTTATAAAAAATATATATATATATACTAGACGAATGACCCGGCTTCGCCCGAGAATTCCCCCGAGTGCAATCTCCTTCATACTGAAAGTTCATCAATAATGAATAGTAGAAGTGCCATAGAATAGCAATACAGAAGTAACACATAAAACACAGGCAAAAAGTGCGTGATGGCAAAAATTGTATTATATTATTGTTTAGGTATTTGATTTAATTATGTTTTGCAATCCATTTAGTTGTTTCAAAATCAATATAGTTTAAATAGATGGCAGCTTTTCCACCAAACCCTCGAGGTACCCGCCCCAGCGCATTAACCCTTGAAATTGCCTGAGTCGAGTGAGTAACTGCGATGGATCTTGACTGCGATGCTCATCTTCTCATTAAGAATAAGAAAAAATAGGTTTATAAAAAAATTAATTCAAAATTCTTGCATGTAAATATTTTTCTGTAAAAAATAAAAGAGCACATGGAAATTAGACAACCATATGTATTTGCTAATGGCTGCGACTGCATTTAACATGATTTTTTTTAGGAAAAAAAAAACAAAGGTCAGAATAAAAATTTATGAAAAATACGAAAGCCATTATTTACATACAGTAACGCTAATTTTGTGAAGTTTTTTTTTAAATTGCATTGTGTGCACTTACCGTAACTTAGTAAGTAATATAAATTTCTCTCTCATTACTCAATACTTTTGTAAAAAAAAGTAACACTCATAAAAAATATATTTAAAAAAAGTACGCAAGCAACTTGAAAAAGAAAAAAGAAAAAAAAAAATGCAGAACACTCATTGGTCGCTTAATTGGCCTGGTGTTATTACTTCGCCTCGTATTTACTCCGCAAAAAAAAGTTCTCCAGATGAAAATAGTAAATAGGCAAAAATACTAATTATAATGTAGCCGAAAATTTTCCTCAGGTTTATAAAAAGCGACATACAAAATTTGGTACCTTTTGGTTCAGTAGTTTTTGAGTTTATCGCGAAACAGATAACAGACATTGACTTTTATATATAAGATTACTGTGAGAAAATAATACATAATAAAAAAAATATATATATATATATATATTTTTATTTTCATATGAAAAGCGTATTTACGCAAACTTGGCCTTAAAACCCATTTCTTGATTTCTCAGGAAGCCTCTGGTACCAAATATTTGGTCGTAGAGGTACAGTCTGCACTACGCTGACGAGGGCCAACAGCACGAAATGCGTACGTGGTTGACTTTTTTTGATTTATCAAGAAATTGGGTTGGCCAAATATCACGGAACAAGTTAAATAAACGGCAAGGCGTTAAAAATTATTCCCTGATCGTAAATTTCTAGGAACAATCGCCAAGAAAACTTAGCAACTTAATAAAAACTTGATAAATATCAATAATTCACCTCACCAATAACTTTACATTGATTTTTCTGAGAATATATTTGAATAGAGAATAATTTATGATAATTCAAAACATTAACGCATATTTGCATTTCGTTTTTATTAATTAAATTTTATCGGCAGCAACCTGTATTTCCAGGCTCAAAACTGGCTATACTAGACCGCTCTTCTTGCAGGACGGTATCAACACCTTCCTACAATACATCATCTACAGGACCAAAGAGGCCTCATCAGATCACCTCTTGGAATATATGGGAGCCTCAAGACAGGACCTGTATTCCAACCCCACCAAGATTGTGAATTTTATCTAAATATTTAGTCTCCATGACCTTGTATAATTATTATACAATGGGATAATAAAAAATAAATTAAATTTTCTCGGCCGTTATAGAAAAATAAAGAAATATTTTAAAGATCAAAACGCTTGACGAAGTAGCCTGTCAAGAATCCATCATGACCTCTTTATCTCCAATATTCAGTTTCCTATCTTCAGAAGGACAAAATATCTCTTGCCATCGAGAAGATATGATTCATATAAGATTTTGTTTTCTCATGTTGGCCCAACTGCTATCTAAACCAATTGTTGTACATTAACATCGACATGAAGAAGAAAACCTCTCATATATATTTTCATGATTTAAAAGTCAATATTTATGAAATTATAATGAAGCTTGGATGATTCAAAATTTGTTTAAATATTTATGATACTTCCTTATATAACTTCCAATAAGACCGCCACTGAACACAGACAAACGGGCGGACACATCAACATATAATCTCATCTAGATCACATCTCTCCTGGACCTTGTCCGCGTCTTCGGCGCTGGCCTCTCTCTTAACGCCTGAAACCACTTTGGCCCCATGACTGCTTACAATGCCATATCAATCAGTCGACAGGATTATACCGAGGACAGCGGATGGAAATAGGATGGAATCTGGAGAACAGTGCGACGCCGGAGATAACCATCATGCCACATAGAGCCACGGACATTGTGACACAACTCGCGGAACCCATCTAAGACATCGCCGCTTCCAGCCTTAGGTAGAGAGCCTCCCTTCAAAGGTCACAAAACTTTCATCCCACACGCCATTACAAGTCTAACGTACTCACCGCAAATAGCTGAACATCACCTGACGACGACTTTTACCCCTTCACAACTGTGCCTTCTCCAACCATCACCAAGGACATGATCATGGCCACATCAACCTGTGCCAACTTTCCGACTACACTACAATGAACACTTCTGTACTGTGAGTACAACTCATTTACAACTTAAATTTACAATTGAATTGAGTATATTTCTATTACACTTATTTCATTTCACTTTTAGTCCCCGCAAATTAACATCCATTTTCAATTTCATCTATAACAATTTGTTTTTATTTTCTGGGTCATATTTTATTTGGGTCATATTATTTAAATTTTATACCAATCTCACTAAATTCTAAGTTTGTAAATCACTTATATTTCACATTATATGCCATTTAGCCTAAACTATTAAAACCAGTTAATAAATATGAAGACTCGTTATGAGAGAGAGGCTTGTACAGATGTAGAAATGACCTTGCTTCCTATTTCTTGGAGAAATGCTGCCTCATTTTGGTGTGTTTTATGAATTATTTTATTTAAAATCTATAGGATCATTGGATTACCAATAGGAAGAGAATAATATATTTCTCTTTCAAATTACATAATATCCATTTAAGTATTTTCTTGAAAATATACATCTTTTTGTGTGTTTGTTCAATTAATTTTGGATACTCTAAGATTTTGATGGAGGTAGAACACAAACATAAGAAAAAGCTTTTAGTTTTTAATTTTTAAGAATATCAAAAGACCGATGTTTTTGATGCCTATCGTACTACCATGTAAGTTAATAAATTATTATTTTTTCTACATTTTTATATTGACGTAATTGAAATGTTATAAACTGGTGAGTTGTTCAGGTTTGAAAAGCTCAATGTCTTGGGGTTAATACAGATCCAACAACCTAAAGAACACATAGAATTGTCATCTTATATTGTAGCAAGTATTTATTATTTTATTAACAGAGTATCATTTTTATGTTTATATTTTGCTAATCTGTACACTTACCTCATTGCTTACCTTTTGTTTATCATACATAGTTTGTGCTTGCCTTAAATATATTTTGTGTCATCCTCAAGTTTGTCTTCCCTCCACGTGGCAATATGTCTAGAGAATAAGATATAGAAAGCAATAACACGCCATATATATATATAACAAATGAAAACATTTAGACGCGAATGTTTCTTTCACACATATATCAAACTTCTACTGTCCTTACTGCGATGTATATATAATGCATGCATATAAAAGCAGAATGATCCAATACAGTATTAGAGCTATAAAGAAGAGGTCTTGTTGATTAAATTGGCGAAACTGCTGGGAGAGTTCACCACTGATAAGCCAAGCCTTTCAAATATATTTTTCATCGCAGTAAGGATAGTATATACGTTTGATATAATTCTAAAGAAGCGGTCTGGTAGATTAAATTGATGAAACCGCTGGGAGGGTTCATAACTGATAAGCTAAGCCCTTCCAATATTTTTCCATCGCAGTAAGGACAGCAGAAGTTTGATATATGTGTGTGTAGTAAACCTGTATGATAATTAACTTCTTATTTAAAAAAACTTTTGTAAATATGTAAATCAAGTTTTAGATATAACTAAGAGTATGTAGAACAATAAAGTTTAGTGTTTTCTGTTGCTTAGAATCTTTTAGTGTTTCTTTAAAACTAGTTCTTATACTGAGAATTCTACAATTATGGCGCAGCCGACAACAGGATACAACCTTAGGAGTAAAGAAAAGAAGAGCTCCCAAGATACTGGTATAGTGGAACAAAAGAAGTTTGACGACGATGAACAAGTCAAGCTTGATCTTAGAGAAGAATTGTTAGGTAAAGTAGAGAAACCTACTCCAGGATAAATTCCAGCGGATCCCAGCGGAGCTACTCTTCTTAATATTGCCACGTGGAAAATTAGGGAAGACAAAAACTTCAGGAGGAAACAAAATTTATTTCAGGGAAGGACAAACTAAGAAAGGTAAACAAAAGATAAGCCACGAGGGAAATTTGCAGAGTCGCAAGATATAAAAATAAAAATGACCACTCTGTTAATAAAATTAATAAATACTATGTTACATAGCTTCTTCCCTATGGGAGCTGTGACCCACAGCTAGCAATTATTGTAGATACTGACGTGGATTTGACGTGCTTCTGCCAAGGATTCCATCGAAGTCTTGGAACTTTGTCCCTAGTACCTTTGCGTCTTTTTTTTTCTTGCGGCGTGAAGAGCGGCTTTGTCGTCGTATCGTCTATAGGGACATCGTCATCTTCGAGGGAAGTCTTGGCTTTGACACGGCGGTGGAATCCTGGAGTCAGTCTTCGAAAATGTAGATCACAGCACCCATGGCTTCAAGGTCTTCTCGGCGATCTTCAGTTTGTCTTCCCTAACTTACCCAGCATCTCCACCAAAATGCCACGTGGAAAATTAGGGAAGACAAAAACTTCAGGAGGAAACAAAATTTATTTCAGGGAAGGACAAACTAAGAAAGGTAAACAAAAGATAAGCCACGAGGGAAATTTGCAGAGTCGCAAGATATAAAAATAAAAATGACCACTCTGTTAATAAAATTAATAAATACTATGTTACATTTTTTTTTTTTTTTCAGGGAAGGACAAACTAAGAAAGGTAAACAAAAGATAAGCCACGAGGGAAATTTGCAGAGTCGCAAGATATAAAAATAAAAATGACCACTCTGTTAATAAAATTAATAAATACTATGTTACATTTTTTTTTTGGTTCCCACGCCGGGAATCGAACCCGGGCCTTCTGGGTGAAAGCCAGATATCCTAGCCACTAGACCACGTGGTCTGAATAATTAACAACGGATGATTAATAAGCTCTTAGAATTACAGCTAGGCATGGGGCAGGAGAGGATTCCTGTGGCCCGAATGGACATTGAGAAGTTCAATGGAAAGAATATGGAGCCTTCCATTTGGATTACAAATTTCGAAGTTCTCTGTGAAAATAATAATTGGATGTCGTGCCGTACCAGAATTAATGGAATGCGTGCTCACCTGGAGGATACGGCACTGGCGTGGTACGACAGTCACGATAGAAGTGCTTCCGATGAAGATTGGGAGGAGTGGAGGAAGGACTTTGTGGAAGCATTTCAGGAAGACCCCATTTCCAAGTATGATAATGGCAATATTGGCAATATCGCAACGGTTCCTATGTTGATTATTTCTATAAGAAGTTGAGGTTGCTACAGCTGGGACTACCTGGAGCTCCTGAAAAGGTCTTGATAACTGGCATCTTGCATGGCCTGCCTGTAGAGATGCAACAAAGGTTGGCGGTAACCCAATTCGCAACCCTGATGGAACTAAGAAAAGTCCTTGAAAGGCATAGGCCATGCGTTGGTCCATTGAATCAAAAGAACACCTTTTCAAAAAACTAGCAAGCCAGGGTTGGCCTATCCCGCTGTCAAAAATGGCATTGTATCTTTCTGTTTCCTCACCCGATTCCATGTTATTATTTAATGTTAATGGTGTGACAATAAAAGCATTTCTAGATCCGGGATCATCTATTGATTTAATACGAAAAAGCGTTCTAGATAAATACCAATGGAAAAGTGTTCCATCAAAAACAAAATTGACTACCATAAATCAGAACGATGTTTTTTCGTCAGAATGTGTTGACCTCGAGTTAGAAATTGATAATCATAAGATCAAGGTCACTGCCATAGTCCTTGAAGATATGCCTTTTGAGATCTTGATTGGGAAGCCAACGATGAAAAAATTCAGAATTAAATGGGACTTTGGTACAGACGATATCAAGTGCTTTTTTTTGAGATCAAGAGAAGTTGTTGCTACCATCGATGACTTGAGGACTAAATTCCCCGAGCTTTGCCATACTTCTAAAAAGAAATTCCCTAAATCTGAGGTAGACTTTCTGCTAAAGCCCAATAACAACATAGTGGCGTGCAAACCCTATCCTATGTCGGATCATAAGAGAAGGTGGACTGCTAGAAAAATTGAGGAGTTGTTGGCTAGGGGTATAATTACTCGTTCTAATTCGGAATATGCATCACCTTGTATTTTGGTTCCTAAGAAGGATTCTTCTTATCGACTCTGTATCGATTATCGACGATTAAATCAGGAGACCTTCTTGGACCCTTTTCCATTCCCCAGAATCGACACAATTATCAATCAATTTGGAGGATGTCAATACTTTACTAAAATTGATTTGAAAGACAGTTTTTGGCAAGTTGGCCTAACTAAAGCCACTAGAAGGTTCTCTGGTTTTGCTACTCCAGATGGGCTTTATGAATTTACTAGGTTACCATTTGGGTGGAAGAACTCGCCTCCTAAATTTCAACGAGTAATAAGCGAGATACTAGATGATTTGCTGGAACGCAGAGTGGTCGTCTACCTTGATGATATCTGTTGTGGTGCCCCCACACTTGATGAGTGTGCTTCCCTCACCTACGACATTCTTCATAGGCTGAATAAGTTTAATATGACGGTAAACTTGGACAAATGCCATATTTGTGTCGCTGAGGTGGAACTTTTGGGTAGAGTCATCAACGGCAATTCAAAACAAATGAAGGAAGAAGTGATAGAAAAGGCTAAACTTATGAAACGCCCTTACGATCTAAAGTCGCTCCAATGCTTCACCGGGTTCACTGGACATTTTAGAGCCTACATACCCAATTATTCCAAGATAGTCCGACCGTTGGATAATTTAAAGAAAAAATATTCAGTGTTCATGTGGTCTCTACTGAGTGTGAAGAGGCTTATTTAAAGCTGATAGACATCATAACCTCCAAACCAATCTTGGCAATTCCGGATGAGTCCTTGCCTTACGAACTATCTACCGACGCGTCTTATTATGGAACAGGGGCAGTTCTATACCAAAGAGATGTAAATAAGAAGAAGCCACATCAGCTCAGAGTAATTAGTTATTATTCTTATACATTCTCTAGAACTGAACAAAATTATTCCATTACGGAGAAAGAATGTCTGGCTGTTCTGAAGGCTGTCAAACATCTCAGATTCTACTTGGAAGGCAAGCCCTTCGTGGTCCACACAGATCATCGCGCCTTAACTCAGTTACTTTCCTGTGGTCATCTAAGGGATCGACTTGCGAGGTGGCAGCTCTTCCTTAGTTCATTTGAAATGAAGGTCAATCACCGTTCTGGACGAGAGCTTAGTGATGCTGACGCTTTGTCAAGATTGGCTATAGAAATACCTAATGACAATAGCCAAGCCGTGTTGTTCTTCAAACATCAAAGCATTCCATTAAAATTAGAAAACTATAACAAATATTTTGTCCCTGACGAACATCGGACTTCACTTTTATCCCTGTATCATGATGACCCCTTATCAGGAGGACACTCTAGATTTTGGCGAACCTATTATAAGATGAAACAACGCTTCTCTTGGCGGGGCATGAAGAACGATATAAGAAAATATGTGGCATCCTGCCCTACATGTCAAAACATCAAGTTCAAGTTGCCGGCCTTCTCGTAGAATGAGTTTGCCTTCTCAGTCCCGTGTACCTTATCATACGGTGCACATAGATTTTGCAGAGGCTCCTTCTGGCGTTAAGGATAAAAAATCTACATTTTTATTGGTTATTGATGAGGCCACCAGGTTGGTTCAAGCTAAAGCCATGAGACAACATGGTCGTGCACTGATAAAATATTTTGAAGGACACGATGATTTAAAGGCAGTACAGACCATTATATCGGATCAAGGAAGATCATTTGTATACGGCGAGTTTCCTAGATGGGCAGTCTCTAAGGGCATACGATTGATAACATCTTCGCCTTATCACCCCGCAGGAAATGGTTTAGCCGAAAGGGCAATACGAGATATAAAAACTTTTCTCTCTTGTTATCCCCATTTTAAAGGCGGATGGAAAAATGCTTTAGAAGCAGCAGTGAAATATCACAATAGGTCATACAATTCTTACCTGGGTTGCTCTCCTTTGTTTAAGTTTACCGGAACTTCTCCCGTCTTGCCTGCCGATAAAGAACTCGATCTCCAGTGTGACCTTCATGAAACCGAAAAAACCCCAACCGAGCAGAACCAATACCGACAAAGAACGAAGCTCTATTTCAATCGTCGTAATAAAACCACGCCACCCGAGCTGAAAATTGGCGATTTTATTCTAGTCAGACATCAAAGAGTTGGAAAAGAATGGCACCAGACAGGCCCTCATCGAGTAACGGAGGTAACCTTCATGGATGGATACCCTAAATATGTTAAATACCAAACTAATGAGAAGATTCCCAGAACGGCACACATCTCGAATATAAGACCTTTCACCATTAGACCAACCGTTGGAACGGGATCATCTCGGGAGCGATGATCGATTATCGGTGGCGGGTGTTGTAGTAAACCTGTATGATAATTAACTTCTTATTTAAAAAACTTTTGTAAATATGTAAATCAAGTTTTAGATATAACTAAGAGTATGTAGAACAATAAAGTTTAGTGTTTTCTGTTGCTTAGAATCTTTTAGTGTTTCTTTAAAACTAGTTCTTATACTGAGAATTCTACAGTGTGAAATAAACATTCGCAACTAAATGTTTTCATTTGCTAATAATAGATGTGTTGTTTCGGGTTTTAGCATCGGAGATGTCATCTCGGATGTCACACAACTCGGAATTACCAGATTCAAATGAAGAGACGAGCGCATCCTCATTCCCCCATTGAAGTAGATGAAATCATCCTGAATCAGAATATTCCAGATGACCAGGTAAGACACCTCTGACTGTAAATATAGCGTGTAAGATAATGTTAGGCCCTACGATGACATATCCTGACTGGGATCTCATAAAGACATCATCAAACAACACTAACAAGATTTAGAACAGGCCATCTCAAGCCATTTGAAGATAGAAAATAACAAAATCTACCCCACCTGTCCAAAATGTAGTTTGGCACCTGCAGCTCCATGACACATTTTGGCTTGCATTAGATGCATTAAACAGGACCTTTGGGAGAGGCTGCTGCTTATCATAAAACAGCTCGAGGAGCATGAACTCATGAAATTCTTGTAATATTTACACAAGGGGATAAGGAACAACAACAGGATGTGATAAAGCAAAAAAATAAAAATAAAATAAACAACAACATATAAATGTTCCTCCACAGCTTAAGTTCCATGTTACTACAATTGCCACGCACAATCACAGCATATGAAACATTCTTGTGTGAAGTCATCATGTCAGGAGCAGTACCAGGAATCAATTTACAGAATTTCAGAATATAAAATTTTTTATCTTTTGAATTGAGAATTTGTAAATTTAAAATATACTATAACTCACCGTTCCATATAGCTGGACAGCTGTGTTTATTTATCAAAGTAATTCAACCATCCTCCAGTTATAAACACAAGGTAATAAGACCAAATCCAAATAAATAAATAGTGTGTGACGTTTCGGTAACAACGCTGTTACATAAACGCCACACACTATTTATTTATTTGGATTTGGTCTTATTACCTTGTGTTTATAATCTATAATCCAAATTGTGCCTTATCATCCTTCAGTTATGTTTCAAAAAGGGTTACTAAAAGCAACTTTAGATAACGTATTACATAAAATAATTTGATCGCAATCAGCCTAGGTTACAAAATTTAGAGCTGTAAATAACTAAGTTCCATATATGTGGTAGAATAATATAAACTAAACCATAATTTTATACAAAGGATTGAAAAGTGCCTTGAACACAATGATCGCAATGGAATTCTCTAGTCCGAGCTTCTTTGCTGATATAGAGACATTATCTAATATCCCTCCGATAATACTTTTTTTTATGAGGGCTTTACCAATAGAATGGAGGGACCAAAGTTTGAAAAAAACAACAAAGAACATTCATTATCCCGCTGAAAATGAGGAGTCCCATCAGAAAACAAAGACCTTTAATGACTAGTATCTCTAAATTACTTAGATTAAAGTTTGATTGGGCCGTTCGAAAAAAGTTAGCGGCGGAATGAGTTTTTGTGTCTGTGACGGATGAGGGGAGTTTGGCGATTAGGCCTAATTGGAGTGGACATCAAGACTGTCCCTGGGGTGTCGTCTGACTTGATTGTCTTGACATGGCCGACCTTGACAGCCGTTCCTCTCAGATGGCCCGACCTTACCGTGACGTCGTCCTCTGAACGCCATCCCTAGGTTTGACCCCAGTCAGAGAGAAAATCCCCAACGTGGACGGAAACTGGTCGTTTAGAGTAAATTTCTGGCCGACTCGCACCAATTCACAGACATTTGTGACCGGTCCAAAGAGATTCTCTTATCTGTCTGCGTTAAAAATTATTATTAAATAAATTAATTAGATACTTTTATTGGAAACTATTTCTTTTCTTCTTTCAATGCCTTCCTCTACTGAGGGTGGGCCACATGGTCTCTCCATACTTTCTCCTTCAATGCCTTCCTCTACTGAGGGTGGGCCACATGGTCTCTCCATACTTCCTCCTTCAATGCCTTCCTCTACTGAGGGTGGGCCACATGGTCTCTCCATACTTTCTCCTTCAATGCCTTCCTCTACTGAGTGTGGGCCACATGGTCTCTCCATACTTCCTCCTTCAATGCCTTCCTCTACTGAGTGTGGGCCACATGATCTCTCCATACTTCCTCCTTCAATGCCTTCCTCTACTGAGTGTGGGCCACATGGTCTCTCCATACTTCCTCCTTCAATGCCTTCCTCTACTGAGTGTGGGCCACATGGTCTCTCCATACTTCCTCCTTCAATGCCTTCCTCTACTGAGTGTGGGCCACATGGTCTCTCCATACTTTCTCCTTCAATGCCTTCCTCTACTGAGTGTGGGCCACATGGTCTCTCCATACTTCCTCCTTCAATGCCTTCCTCTACTGAGGGTGGGACACATGATCTCTCCATACTTCCTCCTTCAATGCCTTCCTCTACTGAGTGTGGGCCACATGGTCTCTCCATACTTCCTCCTTCAATGCCTTCCTCTACTGAGGGTGGGCCACATGATCTCTCCATACTTCCTCCTTCAATGCCTTCCTCTACTGAGTGTGGGCCACATGGTCTCTCTATACTTTCTCCTTCAATGCCTTCCTCTACTGAGTGTGGGCCACATGGTCTCTCCATACTTCCTCCTTCAATGCCTTCCTCTACTGAGGGTGGGACACATGATCTCTCCATACTTCCTCCTTCAATGCCTTCCTCTACTGAGTGTGGGCCACATGGTCTCTCCATACTTCCTCCGTCAATGCCTTCCTCTACTGAGGGTGGGCCACATGATCTCTCCATACTTCCTCCTTCAATGCCTTCCTCTACTGAGTGTGGGCCACATGGTCTCTCCATACTTCCTCCTTCAATGCCTTCCTCTACTGAGTGTGACAATTGACAATTAAAACAGACTTTATTGACAATCTAGTCAATAATTACACTCCTTCAAGAGTTAATGGGAAATATTTACAGTCTTCTTGATTCTGTCAGGAGCCCAGAGCCAGCCTGAGCTCGGACAATCCCCTTTGGATAATAGGGTGGCAGTCGCGAGTGTGCTCGGCGACAGTACCGATAAACTTGGTGAGAATGTGTTTATGTCTTCGTGATAGATACTTGAGGAGTCGCTCCCTATTCTCGGGCCAAATGACCGAAAATAGGATCTCGATATCTTCTAGTCCATTCTCGAATAGGGGCTTTAAGGCTTGTTCCCAATTTAGTTTCTCGAGGATTTTACATAAATGATCCTCGCACGCAAACTCTAGCTCTTCCTGCTCCTCCTGGGTCAACGGGGGACGCGTTGGAAGCTTAGGTGTTACGAAGTCTGGGGTTGACTCCTCCCTGTGGGGAGTAGGCGGCGTCGGCTCAGCAGGCTGAGGCGCAGTATGGGCCGTGAGGCCATTACTTGGCTTCTCCCGAGAAGGGGCGGGGGGCGCTGGTGCTTGAGTTGAAACATCCATAGGTAGAGCCATGGGTGCCGGTGGAGGTTGTCCAGGCACAGCAGGCTGATGAGGCGCAGCTGGTGCCGCAGGAATAACGCCAAAAACCTCCATGGCTGGATCTGGAGGCGGTGGCGCAGGAGACGCGGCTGATGCCTGTCGAGGCAGCTCAGGCGCGGTCACTTGTGGGACATCGGTGGGAGAGGATGGCGAAGCCCGTCTGGGGCCGGTAGACTGCCCAGTAAGCAGGGAGCAGTTAGCTCTTCTATGTCCTTGGCCTCGGCATCTAGAGCACCTGATCCCGGAGGTCAGGTACATAGACCAGGCCTCGCCTTTTATTCTTATATCGAGGCGGGAAGGGAGTGACTCGATGTTGATTCCGTCATGTGGGACAATAAACGCCTCTCGGCGGCCGTCGGTGTAGACGTATTTACCAGCTTTTAGCTGTTTAGGGACGATGGAAGTTACCCGCCCATAGGGTAGAAGGGCGTCGATGGCTGAAGCATCCTTCACAAAGAAGGGGAGGTTGCCTATGGTTATTCTTGCCGCTCTTCTGTAGAAGGGGAAGGTCTTGAGGGACATGCCCTCAACCTCGAGCCCTTCATTGATCAGGCGCTCCGCCAGGGCCTTGTTGGAAAGTCCCAACAGCAAGTGTCCATTCACTTTCGCGATCTGGACGACGTCACTGGTCCCCCCGACCATTTCAACGATCGCCTTGAGATAATGGTAAGGCTCGAGGTCAGGGCAGTGCTCAATATAGAGACACTGCTCCTCAGTAGAAGACGCCTGCCGCGCCCTGGCCTCCACGATGTGTGTTCTCGTGGTGTTGATTTCATGTGCCCGAGGCACCCTTTCCGTCGATGTTCGTTGACGGCGATTGGTTCCAGAGCGTCGGGCGTTGCTGGAATGTGCGGCTGCTTCAGACGATTCCGCCGAGCCGCGGCGTCTCTTTTTGCCTTGGACGACCGTGAAGCCGTCCTCAGATGCAGGATTCACATCCTCTGATGAATCCTCTACTGAGTGTGGGCCACACGATCTCTCCATACTTCCTCCTTCAATGCCTTCCTCTACTGAGTGTGGGCCACATGATCTCTCCATACTTCCTCCTTCAATGCCTTCCTCTACTGAGTGTGGGCCACATGGTCTCTCCATACTTCCTTCTTCAATGCCTTTCTCTACTGAGTGTGGGCCACATGGTCTCTCCATACTTCCTCCTTCAATGCCTTTCTCTACTGAGTGTGGGCCACATGATCTTTCCATACTTCCTCTTCCAATGCCTTCCTCTACTGAGTGTGGGCCACATGGTCTCTCCATACTTCCTCCTTCAATGCCTTCCTCTACTGAGTGTGGGCCACATGGTCTCTCCATACTTTCTCCTTCAATGCCTTCCTCTACTGAGTGTGGGCCACACGGTCTCTCCATACTTCCTCCTTCAATGCCTTCCTCTACTGAGTGTGGGCCACACGGTCTCTCCATACCTACCCCTTCAATGCCTTCCTCTACTGAGTGTGGGCCACATGATCTCTCCATACTTCCTCCTTCAATGCCTTCCTCTACTGAGTGTGGGCCACATGGTCTCTCCATACTTCCTCCTTCAATGCCTTCCTCTACTGAGTGTGGGCCACATGGTCTCTCCATACTTCCTCCTTCAATGCCTTCCTCTACTGAGTGTGGGCCACATGGTCTCTCCATACTTCCTCCTTCAATGCCTTCCTCTACTGAGTGTGGGCCACATGGTCTCTCCATATCCCCCTCCTTCAATGCCTTCCTCTACTGAGGGTGGGCCACATGGTCTCTCCATACTTTCTCCTTCAATGTCTTCCTCTACTGAGTGTGGGCCACATGGTCTCTACATACTTCCTCCTTCAATGCCTTCCTCTACTGAGTGTGGGCCACATGGTCACTTCATACTTCCTTCTTCAATGCCTTCCTCTACTGAGGGTGGACCACATGGTCTCTCCATACTTTCTCCTTCAATGTCTTCCTCTACTGAGTGTGGGCCACATGGTCTCTCCATACTTCCTCCTTCAATACCTTCCTCTACTGAGTGTGGGCCACATGGTTTCTCCATTCTTCCTCCTTCAATGCTTTCCTCTATTGAGGGTAGGCCACATGGTCTCTCCATACTTCCTCCTTCACAATGCCTTCCTCTACTGAGGATGGGCCACATGGTTTCTCCTTCAATGCCTTCCTCTACTGAAGGTGGACCACATGGTCTCTCCATGCTTCCTCCGCCATCCTCTTCATCTCTTCGTAGGTGTGTCGTCCAGTCCATTGTTTTAGATCGTCTGTGTATCCCGTCATTTCCTTCCCCTCCATCTCTTCTCCTGGAACTTTCCCTCCAACACCGTCAGCAAATTCTCTCCTGCTGATCCATGCATTTCATGTCCAGCATTGAACCTTTTATGACGTGTGTATTTATTTTAAATTGAAACAACTTTTTCTACTACCTCCTTACTGCAATGATAAAAATATTGGGAAGGCCTGGCTCAAACACACACATCAGTGAACCCTTCCAACGGGTTTTCCAGTTTAATCTATCATACTATATTATTGTAGTGGGCTTCTTTTCTTTTATATACAGATACTCACTATAAACCTTTGGCAAACATATTTTAAACGGACAACGAAAAAAAAAAACACTTTGAGGACAGTAGAAATACATATTCGAGCATTACTCTTCCGCAAACAAACATAAAGGTCATGTAGACCTAATATAAACATGATACTGAAGAGGTACAGCCAAGAGAAGAAGGTATGCAAGGGCCCCTCCAAGGAAGTGTTGATTGACAAATTCCAGAGGAGGGGGCGGGAGACGGAGAGTCCAGCTGGTGTCGTCGTAAAGAAAGGAGCCGAGATAGCGGCCGGCCTGCCGGGGGTTTGTGCGCCGAGAAGAAATGGCATACTGGGGGGAGAAGTCTGTCTGGTGACAACGGGACCTGTAGCAACGGCGAGAACGGCGGTGACGACAGACGCGGCAAGTTGGCGACGGGAAGTGGGCTCCGGGACCGTGTGGATCAACAAGAGGAGGACGGTGCAAAGAAGGACGAGGAGGAACCTACCCGGGGCGGACATCGAAGGCAAATTCATCTACTATGTCTA
The DNA here is from genome assembly GCA_030710605.1 of Cordylochernes scorpioides. NCBI lineage: Eukaryota > Metazoa > Arthropoda > Arachnida > Pseudoscorpiones > Chernetidae > Cordylochernes > Cordylochernes scorpioides. Next base: position 92,890,201 of record CP092868.1, read on the forward strand.
GTTATTAACATCCTTTTTAAAGCTCTCGGAATAAATCCATAGTACTAAGCTGTATCCAAAACGAACCCACATTGTTTTCTCAGAAACCTTGCACACAAACATCGACCGCTGAGAAGAGTCGTAACATTTGGTGTCACAATAGCATACAGCTTAGTTCGCGAGATGAAAGAACCAACCATCCTCGAAATTGAAAAATTCAAGAAATTGCTCAGTCTCTGATAAACCAGAAAGTAGATGAGCTCGGAGAAGACGTTAGATCGTTTGAAGAAGGGATGGAATCTCGATTGAGCCGACTCGAGCATAATCGGGATGTCAAACGTTCCGCCACACCCATGTTTTGCGAAGTTAAGGTCAATGTACTACCGCCAGAAAATCCTGAAGGCTTTTCAAAAACAATCACAGCAACCAATAGCCCACGTACTCAATGTCTGAAGGGACAGAAGACGAGTCCAGGTGATGAAGATCCCGACAAGACCATCGCAACAAAGACCATCACGTCGGGAGACGTCGTAAGTGAACTGACAGAATCTACTCTAGAAGATTCTCTCGTGATCCAAAAGTCCGAAGTGTGTCAACAGCAGGAAATGATCCAGACTGGTTGTGTAGCGGAGGAGGGCGAGCTGATCGCCTCCGACAACGGCTGTGGGACGAGTGTTTTGTACAAAATCAAGCGGACGGAAAGAGAAGGCCATCCAGGTGATATACAGTGCCGAAATTCAACTCCTGGGATTATTTCTGAAATACTCCAGGAAAACAACAACGATCTTGGCGAGCTGCAATGTGACGGCGTGGCTGACTTCTGCGACAGCGCCAGACTGTCAGGGACTACAGCGGCGATCCAACTGGACGGGACGGAGCTGGGTGCTCCGTGAAAGGGCGACAAGACTAGATTGTCGAAGCACCCCGAAGTTGGAGCCGGTGACCCGACTGAACGGGATAGAGCATTGGACGCTATGTGGAAGTCCGACGACGATGTCTGTGACGCGGAAGTCACGCGCAATGTGTCAGCGCCGTCGTCTGCAATACAAGCTGAAAATATGTGCTACGAGTGAGTGCCCATCACCTTCGTTACTTCGCCCGACAAGGCGCAGACTCAACCACCATCGCTTAGACCAAGTTGTGTCGAAATCGAAACTACTGTGCGGACTGACACCTTCAGAAATTTCAAGGATTCCATGCTCCAGTGCAAAGACAACATCGAGTTGTCCAGGTCTAGAATTTGTAAAAGAAGAAATCTCCAGTTGCAAATAAATGCGAAACCGACAGAAGAAAGGAACTTTCCCGAACACCTCTGGAAGTCTAACAAGGACGAATACATGCTAGAAGGCCACGATATGGTCAGCGTGGATCAAGAAAGCGCATCCACTGTAGAGGCCCACGATCTATCGCCCTGTCGTGGGAAGAAAATCTGAGTTAGGATGTGGTTCTGCAAACAAGGGCTGGCGCTAACCCTGCCGCTACGCTTCCGGGAGGCTGACGACCCTCATGTGGCCAGAGACGTCAGGGAAATCAAAGGGCCGCCGATCAGTGCCGCTGGTGAAATCAGCCCTTTTCTGGACGAAAAAGATTGAGATGGGGGCAGTGAAGCGGTACAGCAAAGAAAATGAAGAGAAGAAGTGGGCAAGCCAAGAGAAGAAGATATGCAGGGGCCCCTCCAAGGAAGTGTTGATTGACAAATTCCAGAGGAGGGGGCGGCAGACGGAGAGTCCAGCTATTTCTACTGCCCTTACTGCAATGGAAAAATTAAAGGGAGGGCCTGGCTCATCAGTGATGAACCCTCCCAGCGGTTTCGCCAGTTTAATCTACCATACCGCTGTTATATTGCATTTTTGGAACTTCGTTTTATAGTGATACTGATGCTTGACTCTTCGAATAGGTATTTTAGATTAACTATGGACATAAGCTTTTAGGACAGCAGAATTACATATAATTATAAATTATAAAAGAGCGATTGCTCGAAGCTTATTATATATTTATAATTATATGTAATTCTGCTGTCCTAAAAGCTTATGTCCATAGTTCATCTAAAATACCCATTCGAAGAGTCAAGCATCAGTATCACTATAAAAGGAAGTTCCAAAAATGCAATCTAACAGCGGTATGGTAGATTAAACTGGCGAAACCGCTGGGAGGGTTCATCATTGATGAGCCAGGCCCTCCCTTTAATTTTTCCATTGCAGTAAGGGCAGTATAAATTGTTTAATTTCAAAAAGAATCTCACGCGTCTAAAATAGTTTCTAATTTTCATAACAGATGGCGCGCTAGTGCATCATATATATATATATATATATATATATATATATGTATCATATATATATATGTCGTAAAAAAAGATGTATTTTAGGTACGTTACCAATTCATTCATGCAGTCGTGGATTGAAGTGAAATGATAACTTTTATATCTAAAATTGAATTTATTTTAATGATTATATTTTAAGAACAAACATTTTGCATACATACAATTTTATAAATATAATATAAGTATATACAAAAAACATCTTGGGTTGTACTCCTTTTGTTAAGGATTTTAAAAAATTAACTCTGTGCTAATTCTATGATTATTTAAAATATAATTATATTAATGAATAATAAAAATTATATTTTTATTATGTCATTTCTTCCCTCCAAGGATAAAAAATTAGGGAGTAATTTTCAAAGTAAAAAAAGGTATCATTATTATTTACATAGATTATCAATTAAGATGGAGGATACCAATTGAAACTATATCAATGATGCTCTTTATTTCTTCTACATATTCCTATTGGTACCTTTTTTCTTGACAGTAGCTGAAAATTATCCAATCTTATTTGAATTTATAGGTGTCTCCTTCCTATAATTCATAAGGGGATTTACCTCATGAATTGAGTAGGCCTTCTCAGGCTCTCAAGATTCAAAAGGTATTTTGCCACATGCCAAAAAATATATTTTTGAAAATCACAAATTTATTTCTCATAATGACGAGTGGTATCCAACATCTTGTTTCACATTTATTTGGTTTGATCAGAATAAAAACATAAAATAATGGGTTATTTACTTCCACATAATGAAAAATATTTACACATGAAGTTTTATTATTTACATTAAAAAAAAAAAGAATGTTCGAATATGAAATGTTCCATATAAAATTTGTGAGGGAAAAAATATATAGAATCATATGAGTGAATTTCTCAACAAATAAAATCAAAATGTAAAATATTTACAACAACATTAATTAAAAGTGGTATGTTTTTAAAATAAAATAAAATATTTGCATTTTTAGATTATATAATATTTCCCCCCCTGTGAAAAAGATTTTAAAAAAGTTAAAATTTGAAAATAAAAATGGCTATTACAAAAATAATTAATTAAACGAAATCAAAATGTCTATAAAATAATTACAAATTAAACAATAAAAATCAATGTCTATATTTTTTCAAAATAAACAAAAGAAAGTTTGTTTATAAATAATTTATATAAATATGAAATTAAAATAAAACTATATATAAGAAATAATAATGATAGATTAATATAAAAATTTATATGAAGCCAAAAAAGGTATTTAAAATATGAATAATTATGTCGTTATGCCTGCTGTATTTCAAAATATTAAATGGCAGTAGAAATGTTTATTTTTACACAAATATAATTTAAAATGAGTTTTTCCTAAAATATAAACATTTAAATGCATGTAAATAATATATAAAAGTATTTTTCAATAAAATGGATGAGTAATTAAATGATTATAAAGAGATATTTGAAGTGACATTAAGTTATGTGTGTAGGCAAAAGAATTGGGGTTGATATTTGTTCTCCATTGTCCATATCCAAAATATGGCCTTTCTGTAAAAAACATGGTTTATCATCAATATCTATTAACTTTGTGTTAGAAATTTGGTTTACTATTAAGTCATTTTCTAAATTAGTGCTATTTTGAAGTAAAAAATCTGATTCTGGGTAAAATAATTTAAGTTTATTTGAGTGTATAATTTCTGTTTGTTTTCTTTGAGGTAAATTGGGTTTATTTATTTCATATGTGACTGGAGAAAGTTGTTTTAAAATTTTAAATGGGCCTATATATCTCTGTGTTAATTTACCAGTGTTTGGATAAATAAAGGTTTTCACTAATACCTGATCTCCTTCTTTAAAAATGGGTTCTGGGTGTTTAATATCATAAAGCTGTTTGCTGTGTTCATGGGATTTTATGGTTCTTTCATTGGTTAATTTTCTTGCTTTTTCTATTGGTGTATGTGTTTCTGTGTCATGTTCTATATACTGTGGTTGTATTCCATAGTATAAGAACCTAGGTGTAAAGCCTGTTATAGTATGTACTGTATCATTATAACTTTCAGTAATATTAGGAATATATTTTGTCCAAGGGATCTTTAAATTATGATTATATTCACATCTTAACCTATTTATGATAGTGGAATTTAATCTTTCTACTTTTGCATTTGTTTCTGGGTGATGGGCACTGGTGAGTAGATGCTTAACATTATTTTTTCCTAAAAATTGTTTAAATTTATTGCTAAGAAAAGCTGCATTTCTGTCAGTTATTAATATTTCAGGTTTGTTAATTTGGAATAAATTTTTTAAACAAGTTATATATGAATCAGTGGATACAGATTTTGTAGGAAAGGTCCAAAGGAATCTACTGTGATGATCTACTATCATATGGATACTGTGTTTGGTTGTCCCATAATTATGTAAGCCTCCCATTGTGTCTAAAGAAAAAATATGATTTGGGTGTGTAGCTATTGGCATCTGTTGTAGTGGTCCATAAACAGAATGAGCTATGGGGTATCTGCTGAGAAAATCAGCTTCTTTATTTTCCTTAATTAATTTAATTAAATCAGATTTTTCATATGGTGAAAGTTTTTCATCAAATTCTACACTATTAAAATTTCTAAAATCATTTTCATTAGGAGGAATAATAGATTTAAATAAAGGAATTACATTATGATGTGTATAATTATTATTATTAGGGTTATGGTAATTAACATTAAGAATTCTACCAAATTGAGTAATTGTAAAACTTTGAAAATCAATGTCTAATTTAAATAATCTTATATGGTGTAAAGAAAGCAATACATATGGCAAATTAATATCAGAGGAATAAAAATCAATATCTCTAGTAATAAATCCTATAGTTGTATTAACATTAATTTTTGAATTTATATTTAGCATACCGGATGTCTGTTTAATAAGAGGTAAATTATCAAAAGCAACATAGTTTGGTTGAATCTTATCTAACATGTGTTGAGGAATTATCGAGAAGGTACAGCCAGTATCTATGAGAGCTACAATACTGTTATTATTCACATTTAGATTTATATACAGACCTTGGCGTCAGGAGTGTTGAAGGGGAGCTGGTCGGCATTCGCTCGAAGGGGCTGCTGTCTGCGTCAAGGTATCCATGGATCGAGACGGCACGGACATGAAGCTTGCAGCTGGGGAGGCTTGTACGGCCTTCTCCCGAAACCAGCACCTATTCTCAGGATGGAAGCGTCCGGCATGTCCCCTGTTTAGGCAAATTCGGCAGGGGCGTCTTTTAGAACTATAGTCCATAGGGCTTCTACCTGGATGTCCCCATTGCTTTGGTTGTACTTCCATTCTTGGGGCTGTTTCCCTTTTAATAGATGACTCCTCCACATTTGCATCTTTATTTGGCAAATTCTGCAAGCTTTTTGCGTGAATTTCTAGAAATTCCATTAAATCCTTAATTGAAGGCACAACCCTTGGGTTGTTCTGCAATTCCCACTGTTTTCTTGTGGTTTTATCAAGCTTATCTTGTATGATCTTGACGAGAAACACATCAGATAAACTATCGATTTGGTAACCTAATACCTTCACTGTTCTTACTATCTCGTTGCAACTATCTAGAAGTTTAAACATTGACTTATGGTTGTCATCGGCTAACTTTGGTAATCTTAATGCATTATCTATTTGGGTGAAAATCAGATCCTTTGGATTATCATATCTTGTTAATAAGGTTTGCCAAACCTCAACATAATTATCGGCTGTAATTGGAAATGCGTTGACCAGTCTTAGGGCTTCGCCTCTCAGTTGGCCTTTTAAATATTGTAACTTTTCAATATTAGGTATTTGTGAATTAGAACCAACCGCAGAAAAAATAGATCCTTAAATGAAAGCCATGATTCTAATCTACCATCGAAAGTTGGCAATTCAAGTTTAGGCATTTTAACATGTAAATTTACTTTTTTTCAGATGTTTCTTGCCCATTATGCCTTAAATCCAATTCACACATTAATCTTATACACTTATCTATGCAATTTTCCACTTCGTCATTCAAATCCTCATCCTCAAGTTGCTGCAAGAAAATATCATTCATTTTCATTAAATCATTATTTGCATACTCTAGTTTGCATTTCGTTGCATTTACATCTACCATAGACACAATGGATTCGATATTTTCTTCAATGCCTTTTATACATTTTTTTTATCCTTTTTAATTTCTTAATTAAAGTTTCGACTTCCATAATTGCTATTCTTTTATCTATATCTTTTCCCAAATATCTTAGTTGCAATATATGGCTTTGAAATCTATTGGAATTCTTCTCGTACAGGGTTAAAATACATCCTGTCGACTATTAATAAAGATGTCGTAAAAAAAGATGTATTTTAGGTACGTTACCAATTCATTCATGCAGTCGTGGATTGAAGTGAAATGATAACTTTTATATCTAAAATTGAATTTATTTTAATGATTATATTTTAAGAACAAACAGTTTGCATACATACAATTTTATAAATATAATCTAAGTATATACAAAAAACATCTTGGGTTGTACTCCTTTTGTTAAGGATTTTAAAAAATTAACTCTGTGCTAATTCTATGATTATTTAAAATATAATTATATTAATGAATAATAAAAATTATATTTTTATTATGTCATATATATATATATAGGGAGATTATTTTAAAATGCCCCTATTAATTATTTTGTTTTATTTGGCATATTTCAATTATCCTCCATGTATGTCGCGGAATTTTGAATTAATTGTAAGTGCACCATATGCATATCAAAAATAAGTAGGAATTCTCTAGAAAAGACCAACAACAAAGATACGATATCTAAGTAAAACCAACACGTCACTAAATCTGAAAACCGACTTTAAGGATGACCAACATCTATGATCTAATTCCTCTAAGAACTCAATAATGGAGCGAAGATATAGAGACAAGTAACGATGGAGCGATACCTTAAAACGAACAGCATCTATTGATGCTCTATATACGTCTAGAACCACATGTACAAGGACTAAAACGAACAGCAACAATAGTGCAATGCACTAAGGACAGCCATCAATAATTATGCTAAGTCTACGTATATATCAACAATAGGAATGAACAGTATCTCAATACCAAAATGATCACTTTCCAGCAAAGTTGTCCTTTCACGGATAATACCAAACAATTTGTTTTATTGGTTTCGGAGTATGATTTTAGAAAATTAAATATTACATTGCTATCCTATGGTTAAACGAATAAATATATGTCATAATTTGTATATAAAAATATATGCAATGTATGATCTAAAAGGTTTTAATAAAGGTTAGGCCTAGCGAACTGGGAGAGAAGCCATCACAGAGAATCCATTACCAGGTTTTCATTATCCAGGAAGCAAAAGTTATTACCCAGGAACTAATAAAAACTAAGTTCAAAGACCTTCTTCTTCCGGGTCCCTGAAAATCATGAGACGGACAATGGAAGTACCAATATCCAATCAGAGTCCAGTAGGAATAGCTAACAGCCAACCGACAGTCGCCACGAGACGATATTCAACCAATGAGAGCACTAGAGAGTTAACGAGTTAAATCTCGGACTCAAGTTTGTCAGTTGGGAGCACGCCACCACCAGAAGCAGTACGCTTAACCCCTTCTCGCTCAGGTCATCTCTATGTTCAATATGTGAGTAGCCACTCTATTAGTCAAAAGCCCTTCTCTCCCTTGATCGCCTGGTCCTATATTTCAAGCCCATTTCTGTGTCCTTCTCGTTATTTTCCCCTGTGAGAAAAACCTTACCATTTCAGCCAAAACGACTACGCCAACAATCACCACCACCTCAACCACCTCAAGTAAGTCAACAGGGTATTACAACAACCAATCCAAACAACCAACCAACCAATCCCGAAAAAAGTTAAATATTATAGTGAGTCGACAGCAATATTCTAGTGGATTAATCCGAATATTATAGAGAGTCGACAGGATTCGACAGACAGTCGACAGGATATAATGGAAAACGAACGACAGGATATAAAATGGAAAACGAGCAAGAGCAAAAACAGAGCGACAACGTGATAAGGGAGAGGAAAGCCACCGGCGTAGGCGAAGCAAACCCCCCTAGCGGGGATTTTGCTCCAGTTGATCGTCGCCCTCACGGAAGTAAAGTCGACCCGACGCGCGGAGAAGGACCTGGCCCCCTCCGATGTGACATACGCCGCCCACCGACTCCTTCGAGCCTGCGACCGGGAGATGGACGGAGCCACCCCCGCTAGATCGCCTGGCTACCTGACGCGCCACCCCAAGGAGCCACCACCCACCATGCCGGACCCATACGCCCACGACCAAGGAAAAACAAGTATGTGTACTACACCGTACAAACAAGCTCAACCCGCAAGCGCGCGGGTAGTGCAAACAGCCCCAACTCAACACGCGAGCGAGCGGGCAGTGCAAACAGCCCCACCTTCACAGCACGCCCGGCGCCCCACACCTCCACAGCACGCCCAAGACGCCCCAGCCTTTCGCCAACCAGGTAGGAAGGCACCAACCCCTTTTCGACAGCCAACTGACAATGAAACTGTCCCTAACCCCTGAACTGTCACTCCCTTTTTTAATTGACACAGGCGCAAGCTTGAACATAGTGCCCCATAACCTATATAAAAATAAAATATAACCTCCCTTAACTAAAACTTAAAAAACAGTCCATAGACCTACAAGCCATAAACGGTCTTGTGGTGGAAGCACCTCTACCATTTGGAATTCTCGGTATAAATACCCTCCGAAATTTTAAATTAACAATAGACTTCAACCAAGGCACTATGTTCCAACTTGACGCTCCATTGTCCCCCACCAACTACCACTTTAATCACGTACCCAATGAATGCACGTATTGGGAGCGCCAAGCGGTGTCACAAAAGGCTCACAACACGCATAAGCCTTCCGCACATGGCACCCAATGCGCGCATCCATTGGTCAAAAACCAATTGCCTACATGCCAATCTAGTCACGCGCACGCACAACACAAATTTTTCACTAAGGCCAATTGCCTTTATTATAAGTCCTCAATGCACAAGGCCACAACGGCCCCAACTCACAACAACAATGCCCAGACAGTGTCCATCCAACAGGACAGCTCACACACAAAGCACACACGTGACCACACGTCATCACACAACAGTCACACGCGCAAACATCGCAACAAGCGCGACACTCGCAACAAAAGGCGACAACAACACCACGCAGACACATGCACAACCACTGCCAGTACAACCACACCATGTACACAAAACATAGAAACAATTCACGCCATCCAACAACCACACAATCGCAAAACATTGCGATCTTTCTTAAGCGTTGTGAACGCTTAAAAGAAGTTCATCCCGGACTACGCCCGCTTGCGGACGCCACTTAACAACCTTTTCAAAAGGGATGTCACGTGGGTCTGGGATGACAAATGCCAGAAAGCGTTCACTAGCCTGAAAGAAAGCCTCACAACACACCCCACTTTACACCTTTACCAGGAAGGTCTGCCATGCCAAGTGTACTGTAACGCCTCAACACTCGGCATCGCAGGCGTCCTCAAACAGGTCCACCCTGATGGGAAGACCTACACAGTCCAAAATTTCAGCCGCTCCCTGCGTTCACACAAACGGAACTACTCCAGCTCTGAACTACAATGCCTAGCAATCGTTGAGAGTGTGGATAAATTCCGCGTCTGTTTGATGGACAGAAAATTTGCCATATTTTCTGACCATCACGCATTGCAGTGGCTGAAAACGATCAAAATCCCGTCAGGCACAATATTTCGATGGAGATTAAGGCTATCGAGATACGAATATGAGGTTCGTTACATAAACGGAGTACAACAATATGAAACGGACGTCATAACTCGTAACCCGTTCTGTGGTTTCTTAGACGCCTCCCTCATTAAGAACCATCAGCCTTCCCCATCGGGTAATTCTAGCTTGACCATTGATCACAATGGACTTCATACCGTTTCCCGCAAAGGTGTAACCAAAATTATAATTCCAAAAACACTCACCAACAAACTACTACAAACAGTACACACCCAATACAACCATCCAAACATCTCAAAGATGACGAGACTCATCTCCGCTCAATATTATTGGCAGAACATGACACAAGACATTGCACAACAGGTAAAAACCTGTCCAACCTGCCAATTAACAAACCGTATCGATAGACCCAACCAACCTCTCCAAAGAGACACCGATACAGTCCACATAAACAAACTAAACCCGTACACAAAAAATACCACACATGCAACACCAACAATAACAAAAATACACCACCTACGACAGAGGAACGATTCCACGTTTCCGCATAAAACACGATTTACACCACTCACCCATAATAACAAAGAACGCGACATCGCCCATCCACAGGTACATCCAATTCCAAGTCCGCCACAACCAATAGAGTTACAACACGATAACCAAAAAACCCAACTCGTGGAGAAGACATGGGAGAAAATGTGCCAATTTCCCATTTTTCACTTAATAATTTTTATCTGTCTTCTAATTATGCCCTATAAACTCGCCCCATTTACCATAGTAATATACCTTGGACTATATACCCAACAGCCCAAAAACTGTACCAATTACAGGAAAAATTCTTCCATATAGGAAGTACCGTCTATACAATTGTCACACTTATATTGGATATCCTAAAAGCCATCTTCCATATAGGCAGTGCAATTTTTGAATTTCTAACTCTTATATTGGAAATAATAGAAGAAAACTTCCAGAGAACAATTAGGGCGCCCCAACCAACCTAATTAAGAAGGTCCAGCGGGCGTGACACCCCCCGGAACAATTAGGCGGCAGGAAGGATCAATTACAGAAGAGGGGATAGATTCAGATCTCCCTAAGCCGGCCTCAGGTTGCCAAAAGTAAGATGGAGGTCATTTTCTCCCCCGCGACACAAAGACGCCGCCATCTACATGTCACCAAATTGCAGTTTCGCTCAAGTTGGACAGATTTAGAAATCTCCCCGACTGGCCCCTCGCATGTCCGGTAATTCGATCGAGATCACCGTGTTCCCCCCACGTCCGCCATTTTAACGGTCACCAAATTGGATCCATTTCAACACGAGCTCACATCCCGATTCTTACAGAAACACACTAATTATATTAATATCATTATATTAATATCATCTTAATAAACAAATTTAATTCTCAAAAGAAAACATTCCAAATGAAGTACAAAATCTCTATTCTTCTTCTTCCAAGACTTCCAAAAAACTTTAACATTTACCCACACTAGGCACGTATCCAACACACAAACACAACAGACCTTAGGATTTTTGACAACACATAAAATTCATTTTTTACATTTCTCACAAAAAACATAATATTTCCAAACAATATTCCATGTCACCCACATAAAACAAGCACACAACACTCACGACCAATACTCAAAATTCAGATCTCAAGGTTAAATACGAACAAAAGCACGCACATTACCACTTAAAGGATAGGAAAAATTAGGTAGCAAAGCTTTCGAGCTTACGTTTCTTCCGAAAGGAATAAACAACCACTTTAAAAGGCTCGAGGACACACCTCGAACCCTGTATTCAAAGATCCGATTCCGGTTACGCCCTCCCGATAACGAAGTGGATATCGGGCGAGCATATCTCAAGTGCCCTAGGGAAATGCATAAAAATCCCTAGAACGCATTAAGGCTCGGGACAAATTAACACAATACACTCGGCCTTGAGATCTTGAAGACAATACAACCCCAAACACACCACAACCAATACAAATACACACTTAAGGTTAGCGAGATTCCCGTGTCTCCTGTAAACACAATGTAAGCGTACTTTTGGGAAAGATCATGTTTCTACCCACGAGTCGTACAGGGACAAAAAATCTACGAGGCAATAAGAAAAGGGCTGATTGCGCCGCATGACATAAATTTTGGCATGTAACTTTTATCATTAGAGATCCTGCGAATCTCTCTATGTACATTGTGTTTTCTTACCCCATTTATTTATTTTTTTTTTTTAATCTTTGAAATCAAAATGCTTAATCAAATATTTACCATTTATATAACAACTTTTTTTAATTTTGTTTATAAACCAATTACTTGCTCAACCACTAAACAAATTTTTCTCAACGAAAACTCACTGGTTTTCTTTTAATTTTCTATATTTTTTTTTATTTTTGATTTCCAAAAGCCCTAATAGAAAAATTCCATCGATTTTAATTTTCCCCATCTCGAACTGAATTATTTAGACACCTTTTTTTTCACTCAACAATGCTACAAAGCGCATTCACTTTGATTTCTCACAACTAAATTTTATTTTTGATTTCTCAAAAGCCCTAATAGAAAAATTCCCTCGATTTTAGTTTCCCCATCTCGAGCTGAATTATTTAGGCACCTTTTCTTTTTTTTTTTACTCAACAATGCTACAAAGCGCATTCACTTTGATTTCTCACAACTAAATTTTATTTTGATTTCTCAAAAGCCCTAATAGAAAAATTCCCTCGATTTTAGTTTCCCCATCTCGAGCTGAATTATTTAGGCACCTTTTTCTTTTTTTTTTCACTCAACAATGCTACAAAGCGCATTCACTTTGATTTCTCACAACTAAATTTTATTTTTGATTTCTCAAAAGCCCTAATAGAAAAATTCCCTCGATTTTAGTTTCCCCATCTCGAGCTGAATTATTTAGGCACCTTTTTCTTTTTTTCTTTAGTCAACAATGCACCATAGCATTCACTTTGATTTCTTATAATTAAATATTTTGATTTCTCTCACTTATACTCAACCAATATCTCACCAACACCATTCTCTTTTATCTTTTATGTCACCAACAATGCTTGTATATAGCCTCCCAGTACCCATAATTAATTTTTGCCCACAAAATTATTTTTCCCTTACAGAATTCACTTCAGGCTACCCCTTTTTGAATTCTTCACATGTAGGGGGCGCATCTCTCATAATTTGTATATAACAAGATGTAACCCCACCACAATATATGCAATGTATGATCTAAAAGGTTTTAATAAAGGTTAGGCCTAGCGAACTGGGAGAAAAGCCATCACAGATAATCCATTACCAGGTTTTCATTATCCAGGAAGCAAAAGTTATTACCCAGGAACTAATAAAAACTAAGTTCAAAGACCTTCTTCTTCCGGGTCCCTGAAAATCATGAGACGGACAATGGAAGTACCAATATCCAATCAGAGTCCAGTAGGAATAGCTAACAGCCAACCGACAGTCGCCACGAGACGATATTCAACCAATGAGAGCACTAGAGAGTTAACGAGTTAAATCTCGGACTCAAGTTTGTCAGTTGGGAGCACGCCACCACCAGAAGCAGCACGCTTAACCCCTTCTCGCTCAGGTCATCTCTATGTTCAATATGTGAGTAGCCACTCTATTAGTCAAAAGCCCTTCTCTCCCTTGATCGCCTGGTCCTATATTGCAAGCCCATTTCTGTGTCCTTCTCGTTAGTTTCCACTGTGAGAAAAACCTTACCATTTCAGCCAAAACGACTGCGCCAACAATTACCACCACGTCAACCACCTCAAGTAAGTCAACAGGGTATTACAACAACCAACCAACCAATCCCGAAAAAAGTTAAATATTATAGTGAGTCGACAGCAATATTATAGTGGATTAATCCGAATATTATAGAGAGTCGACAGGATTCGACATATATTGTTACATCATGATTAATGGCGTATTTCTTATATTATTTTTAATATATTTGAAATTTAAATTATATATTTATTTATTTTTATATAAAATATTCTATGATATTTATTTAAAACACAGATTATTTAGATTGTCATCATTTGTATTTAGGTACACGTGTGACTTCACCGCTCTCTTTGATGTGAGAAAATAAATAAAGGATTCTGGTGGCTACTTAAAGAAGACTTATCTCGTTATTCCCTTTTATAAATTTGTAGGATGGTTGAAACACGCTCTGGTAAGATGCAAGACCCAGCACAGGAGAGAATCCAGGCTGAAGAGTCTGCCAAGCCGCAACCTGGTGCAACAATTGGTAGAGATGCTAGTTCCGACCCAGTTGTCCTGAATCCCAACATCGACATCCCCAAGTATGATGGAACGGAAGACCCTCGCCCATGGATTGAATCTCTTGAAGAAATTAGCTTCTTGTACCATTGGGCAGACTACATTATCTCTCGTTATGCCGCCATGAACATGACGGGAAGCGCTAAAACCTGGTTGAATTTACACAAAGCTAGTTTCACGAGCTGGGAAAATATTAAAATCCGCCTCATTCAGGATTTTTCTTTGGACGCGAATAAAGAAGAACTTAGAATGAAGCTCAACAGAATGCAACACTGGAATGAACCAGCAATCAGGTTCGCGGAAGACATTCTAGTGTTGTGCAACAAGGTTGACCCCGCAATGGAAGAAGAAACAAAAATTGAACATGTTATTGGAGGACTGAAAAAAGAGTACTCATTCGCGCTCTACCTGAACCCTCCTAAAACGACCGATGACCTTCTTGTCGTGTGCAAGAAAATGGATTATTTTGAAAAGAAGTATCGGGAACGTGTGGAGAAATCCAGAAACCTATATAACGGTCCACGCTATTCTAGACCCCAACAACAATCGAGGTACGTGCCGCCGACTGCCGCACGAAACTACCAGACCACTTCCAGGCCCCAAGCCCCTGTTTCCAATAATTACAAGAACGACTCCCCTCCTACCCCCAGACAGTATCGAAACAACTTTCCCCAGCCCTCTACCCCTAGACGTCCTTATAATCCTAACTTTGTGCCGAAACCAAACCTTCAGAGAAACACTTACAATAAAAGCCAAGAAGTGAGCAAAAATAGGACGGAAGATGGAAGACCAATCTGCTTTAAATGTAACAAGCCAGGGCACGTGGCCCGTTATTGTAGGGTCAAGTTTATAAGAATCCTAGAAGAGGATCCAGCAGATACCCAAGAGAAGGTCGAAGAGAAAGGCCAAATGAATGAAATATCAGAGAAATCAGGACCTCGGCTTTATGCTGATGTATGTCATAGCACACAGACAAATATTCCTACCCGGAATAGATATTCCGTGTTGGAAGATTTAAACTAAGCGTCGCGCCTGAATCTGTCAATCAAAGCAAGTCGACCATAAACGGAATCAAGAAGTTGGACCCTAAATACAAATTAAAAATTAATGTGGACAAGATAGGGACTTTTGAAGCTTTGGTTGATACAGGTGCTGACCTCTCAGTGGTCGACCTCAGAACGGCCCTCGATACAGGCCATGGTATAAGTAAACTCGCAAAAATTTGTGCAGGACCCGATGGGAAAAAATTGGACATGGTAGGAAGTATATTTTTAAATATAAAAATTGATGACGAAACATTATCACACAACTTTGTGATATTGAAAACGCATTTACGGACATTAATTCTTGGGAGAGATTTCCTTAAGAAAATGAACGCAAAAATAGATTGTAAGCAAGAAACTATAAAATATGATTTGACGAATAATCATGACGAAATCAATTTTGAAATGTTGAAAATAAAGAGTGCCAAGGATTCCATTGTACCGGAATGTTCCATGAAATTGATCAAGGCATTGGTAGAAACAGAGGATGGAGAATATATTATCGAGGAGAGCAGCAAAATGTTTCAAACAAATGGACTTCGTCTAGCAAGAAGCTTGATCAATGTTATAAATAGGGAAACACACATCTGGATAACTAATCCGTATCCTCGACCGTTAAAAATAATGAAAAACCAAACATTGGCTTTTGGAAGTAGTCCAGCGAAAATAAATGTGAGTCGAGAAAGAGAGGTAGAAAAGAACGAAGAACCTAGATTCCAAATAAACGAAAATCTTTCACCAAAGGAACAGAAGGAGTTAAAACAAGTTTTAGAAAGGTATGGAGATCTTTTTTCATCGAGATTAGGGAGAACCAATTTGGCAAAACATCGGATAGACACAGAAGACGCAAAGCCAATTAAACACAAGCCTTACCGGGTAAGTGCTAAAGAACGAGATATTATAAAAGAGCAAATTGACGAGATGCTTACAGAAGGCATAATTAGGCCATCTTCTAGCCCCTGGTCTTTTCCAGTAATATTGGTCAAGAAGCGAGATGGTAAATACAGATTTTGTGTGGACTACAGAAAACTGAATAATGTGACAGTAAAAGATGTCTATCCGATCCCTAGAATAGACGAAGTTATGGATACTCTCCAAGGATCTACACACTTCTCAGCAATAGACCTCAGATCTGGATATTGGCAAGTTGAAGTCGAAAAAAGAGACAAAGAGAAAACAGCTTTCACTACAGCGCATGGATTATATGAATTCAACGTGATGCCTTTTGGACTTTGTAACGCGCCTGCTACCTTTGAGAGAAATATGGAGAATATGCTTGGAAATCTGAGATGGCAAATTTGTTTGTGTTATCTGGATGATGTTATCATATATAGCCCGGATTTTCCAACGCACCTCAAAAGACTTGAAGCTGTTTTTAGATGTTTTCGTGAATCTAATTTAAGGTTAAACGACAAAAAATGCCGATTTGCTTTTGAAGAATTGGAGATCCTCGGCTATATAACGAGCAAACATGATATAAAACCCGCGGAACATAACATCAAAGCTGTCAGAAATTTTCCTCGGCCCAAAAAGGTCAAAGAAGTACAATCCTTTTTGGGAATGTGTTCATATTATAGAAAATTTATCAAAGACTTTTCAAAAATTGCTGACCCTTTGACCAACCTTATAAAAAAAGTGTATCATTTACCTGGACAGAAAGACAAGAGGAAGCGTTTCAAACCCTAAAAACAGCACTATTAAGTCCACCAATTTTAGGTCACTTCAATCCAAATGCACCTACTTATGTTCATACTGATGCGTCCAACATCGGCATAGGTGCAACACTTGTCCAAGACATCGGTGGTGAAGAGAAGGTGATCTCATACTTGAGTCGTACCCTAAGTAAAGCGGAGCAAAATTATTCAACCACTGAAAAAGAATGTCTGGCCGTTGTCTGGTCAATGTCAAAATTACGACCCTACCTTTATGGAAGACACTTTAAAATAGTAACAGACCATCACGCCTTATGCTGGCTCAAAAACTTGAAGGATCCAACAGGTCGATTGGCAAGATGGGCATTGAAAATTCAAGAATATGACTTCGATTGGACCGATTGGGAAAGAAGCATCTGGACGCCGATGGCTTATCTAGGGGGCCCTTACCAGAAACTGATTGGGATGAGGATTTTGAAAGGCTATTTTTAAATCAAATAACAGACGAAGAGGATAAATTTATCGAAAGTGTTAAGAAAAACCTTAATGGAAGCAGGCGATCAATTGCGCAAAACTTTAAAGAAGAAGATGGATGCCTCTATAAGAAAAACCCGAACCCTGAAGGCAGGGCGTGGTTGCTTGTGGTTCCAGAGAATAAAAAGAGAGAAATTATGAAAGAATATCACAATCATATGTCGAATGGCCATCTGGGCGTCGCCAGAACCATGTACCGAATAAAGAGTAAATACTTTTGGCCATCCATGCTAAAGGATGTCTCAGAATTCGTTAAGACGTGTCACCTTTGCCAAAGTAGGAAAGGCTCAAACCAATTACCTTCTGGACTACTACAGCCCATCCCCCCAGCCAACTTTCCTTTCGAAAGAATTGGAATTGACTTTGTTGGTCCACTACCATCTACGAAAAACAGGAAAAAATGGATAATCGTGCTGACGGACTACTACACTAGATATGCAGAAACAAGAGCAGTCTCGGAAGCAACAGTGAAAGAAGTTTCAAAATTTCTAGTAGAGGATATTTTTCTTCGGCACGGAGCCCCACAATATCTTATTAGTGACAGAGGCTCTCAATTTACCAGTAATTTAATGAAAGAGATTATGAAAACGTGCAAGATTAAACATTGCTTCACAACGAGCTATCATCCCCAGACTAATGGATTGACAGAGCGGTTAAATAGAACATTGATCAATATGCTCAGTATGTATGTGAACACTGATCAGAAAAATTGGGACGAAATACTCCCATTCATCACTCACGCTTACAATACTACAATTCAGGAAACCACAGGATATTCTCCCTTTTTCCTGATGTTTGGAAGAGAACCCACGTCTCTTTTGGACGACAGGAATATCTCGGTGGACATTGACAAAGATGATTATGATGAATACATAAAACATCACTTAGACAAAATAAACAGAACAAGAAAATTAGTTATTAACAACCCAATAAAGACTCAAGAAAGAATGAAAAAGAACTATGACAAGAAACACATGGAAAGAAGCTACGAACCAGGAGAATTAGTAGCAGTTTGGACACCAATTAGGAAAATAGGAAAGTGTGAGAAACTACTGAGAAAATATTTTGGCCCATATTGAATATTAAAGAAGCTATCTAACGTAAATTACTTAATTGAGCCAAAAGATAATCCTGGCCAAGACCCATTGATTGTCCATGTCTCAAGACTCAAACCCTATTTTGAGAGAATTGATGAGGTAACTCACGAGGACGTGACGACCTCTGGAGAGGGGGAAGTGTTACATCATGATTAATGGCGTATTTCTTATATTATTTTTAATATATTTGAAATTTAAATTATATATTTATTTATTTTTATATAAAATATTCTATGATATTTATTTAAAACACAGATTATTTAGATTGTCATCATTTGTATTTAGGTACACGTGTGACTTCACCGCTCTCTTTGATGTGAGAAAATAAATAAAGGATTCTGGTGGCTACTTAAAGAAGACTTATCTCGTTATTCCCTTTTATAAATTTGTAGGATGGTTGAAACACGCTCTGGTAAGATGCAAGACCCAGCACAGGAGTGAATCCAGGCTGAAGAGTCTGCCAAGCCGCAACCTGGTGCAACAATATGAACTTTCTGAATTTGTGAAATAAGCTTATTTATCTAAATTCGAAACTATTATAGACGCGTATGCTTCTTTTAAAACTGAAACAATTTCTACTACCCTTACTGCAATGGAAAAATTATATTCATAACAGATGGCGCACTAATGCATCATAATATAAACTTATTAATGCTCCCAATAAAAACAATCGGTGATATAATTTCAATCGAATCCTATACTTCCAAAAGTAAGAAAGCGGCGATACTCTATAGATAGCAAGCTGGCCATCTAAATCACCTCCCGCGTGTGGGAAAAATGTCACCCAAACATCCATTAATCCACGCTACAAAACAAACCATTATTCAATTTTAGTGGCCTTACGTGAGGGGAGACACAAATAGGATTCATGAAAACTGTATCGGTGTTATAAATAAATATATTCATATGCGCTATAAGTTTGGAGATATATTATCCTTTCAGCCTTGTACAAGCTTGTATATTAAATATTGTGGCGAAGAAATAATTTATATTTTATTATTTAATTATTCAAAAAAATAATTTTGTGGGAAAATATTTCTCCTATATGTGAAAATATACTTTGCTTTCTTCTATATATGTAAATAGATATTTTGCATATTTTCTTTTGTTTGTATTTTTGCCTTTATAAAAGGAGATGCTACCTGTGCCGGCAGAAGAGCTCGTGGCTAGAGGAGAGCGCGTTATTAGCTGATACAATAAACATGTCTCTTTTAAAACTCGTCCAAGTTCATTTCTGGAGTCTTCAACTTCTTGAAGCATTACAGGGCAAGATGTCTCAGTGGTACAACCTTATCGGGGTTTACCTCCGCGACACATTTAACACAGAATATTACTATGTATTTGTGAAATCATCATACATGGTCCTTAACTTGCTTGTTCAATATTCTCTAGCTGTATATAGTATCTTTGGTTTTGTTGATAATTGTCGACTAGTCGTACTGACGTCATCAATAAATACTTTTGGGGGTCGGTGGAAGGATGGTCTAAACCGTTGGTTTCGACCGCTAACACCCGGGTTCGATTCCCGCATTGGACACTTTTTTTTTCTGATTAAAAAAAAATGCCCCAGAGTGGCCCCCGATTCTTGCAAGAGTGCAAGTAACCAAACGGGGTTCTGACACATTTGTAAGTGCAAAGTCGAACTGCTTTTCACATGTGTAGAGATGTGGTGAACTTACAGTAAAAGCAGTCACCAACTTCTACCCACCAAGATTATCATGGCCTGTACCACGTGTACTAGGGATAAGTAAAAAAAAAACTTTTACATCTTAAGATATTCCAAGACTTGATTTCTACTCTACGATATATGTACTTACATATATGTATACAATATATTTACATATAACACCTGAGACAAGATTTCACGCCAGATATCTGGGATGTATAATTTAGAATGGATAGATAATACTTGAATCAAATAGAAACGATGTTTCAATACACATGTAGTTTAAACCTCCCCAAGTGAACACCCTATATTTTAATCAAAGTTGGTCACTCTAGGGAGGTTAGAAATTGTAAAAGGCTTTATTGACTTCAAGTCAACAGTTTAAAAAATATATAAACAAAATATAACAAAATCAAACGTTAGTATCTGACTCTGTTTTAATTTATTAGTCTATGTTTATTGGAAGTTCGATACAAAGGAAGTAGTGTTTCAAGGAATGCTATACAAATACTTTGACTTTTTAGTCAGCTGCCTAGAGCATCGCACTCCTCCTGGATCATGGAGGGGGATGTGACCTCCTTGGAGTGTTGGGGGGTCGCTTGGTCTAACGACTGGAGCCGTCGTCCGGGTGGAGCCTCTTTAGGGCGGATGTGTAGCGCGCAGCGAGAGCGCTCCGTCCTGCCCGGGCATCCTATTTGTCGAACTGCTTTTCACATGTGTAGACATGTGGTGCACTTACAGTAAAATCCGTCGCTAAATACCACCATGATTATCATGATCTGTACCACGTGTACTAGGGTTAAAAAAAAGTCAGTTGCAAACCAACCAAAAAAGGTCGTAAAATATACTTACCTTGTTTCAGGCTATTAAGTAAATGTAAATAATATTTCAGATTAATAGTTCACTTCTTTTTGGAATTTAATATGTGAGTCTTCATACAAGCAAATCCAAGCACACACACAGAATTATATTAGCCGACAAGAGGAATGATTATAGACAGATGTATATTTTGAATTTATAAATGGATGGTATTTATGTGCGATGAGGACATTTTAAAATTAAAAATGGGCAAAAACGTCGCTTTCAAATATAAATCAGGCGCAAAGAGATTTGAGAGATCGCGTAAATAGATCAAGTAATAGGTTTAATTACATGAGATGGAAGAGAGGGTGATCTGTAATGAAGAGAGAGTTCCATTGACATTTGATTATAAGAAATTTAAACTATTTTTGATGCGTATGATTCTTTTTGAATTGAAATAATTTTCTACTGCCCTCTTACTGCAATAATAAATTAATTATAATTGTATTAAGAACATTAGAAAATTGTTTTAGTTAAAAAAGACTGGTGATAATGACATCTCTCAGTCATGTGACTGAATGTTGGCTACCGACATTTAACAGATTAAGTTCCAGCTGGTTTGGACCATCCCCCCTCTCACGTGAGGCAGGCTCTCCATCTTAACACTCAAAGCAATTTTTACAATAATTGAATTCAAAAAGTGAAAATAATCCATGTTTAGTTTGTATGTATTGTATGTGGGAGAATGGTCTAAACCGTTGGTTTTCGACCGCTACGACCCGGGATCGATTCCCGCATTGTGGGCACTTTTTTCTGATTTAAAAGAAAATAAAATTCTCCAATGACCCCCGATTCTTGCAAAAGTCCAATCCCACCAGCGAGTGCAAGTAACTAAAAGGTGCTCTGGCACATTTGTAAGTGCAAAGTCGAACTACTTTTCACATGTGTAGACGAGTAGTGCACTTACAGTAAAAGCAGTCGTCTACTTTCGACCCACCATGATTATCATGACTTGTACAACGTGTACTCGGAATAAGCAAAAAAAGAGTGTTACAGTCCAGAAGAACTATCCCACCTCACATTCTTGGCCCCAACAACACCAGGTTTCTACCCATACTTCCTTCCATTACAACTCTATCAACTTCAGTATCGAATAAATCCCTAACACAAGAGGCCCACCCACGTTGAAGCCAATAGGTAGCCTGAATTGACCGCTCCACATAACGAGATGGGAACCTTTGTTGCCTTTTGCTGCAGAGTTGATGAATCGTCTGACATAGCAGCTGTTTATTCTTCTAACTAGAATAAGATAGAGCGCTTCACAGTTTCTCTCGCGATGAATTAGCTCTTGCTGCCTTAATTTACTTCGTCTCCTTCCCCATAAATAAGGATTCCAAAAACTTTCACTTTTTTTTTCAATAATAATTATATATATTTATTTTTTGAGTAAAAAGGCATATATTGGATCAAAATATCATTCATTTTACCAATATTTCAGTTGGCTGAAAGCCAACCTTTATCAAGGTATTATAACATTTTAATGTGTGTCAACAACAAACTCAGCCCCACATACCGTTAAATCATTATATTTTATATAATCATTAAATATTTGACGTTATGTGGCGCTGAGTTTGTTGTTGACACACATTAAAATGTTATAATACCTCGATAAAGGTTGGCGTTCAGCCAACTGAAATATTGGTAAAATAAATGATATTTTGATCCAATATATGCCTTTTGACGTGACAACGTCTTAAATTAGGTTGCGGCTGGGAGTCACTTATGAAAAAGTGTAACGCCCGGTAACGTTACGATGGGTCACCGAACGAGAGTGCTGCGCGCGCAGCGCTAGAGAATTAGGCGCATTGAATCGGCGCATGCTTGTCTCTGTCTTTGTCTTTCTCGAACGTTCTTGGCGTTGGAAAAACAAGAAAGCGTCATAATACAAGTTCACACGTGTGGTTAAAGTATCGTCAGCTGTGTCTGTAGTGAAAATGTGGAGTGCTTAGATTCGTCATTTACAACAACTACAACAATAAAGGTAAATAATTGTACACTGATATTTCATTATCGTAAACTATGATTGATTGATTAATTGTTAGATTGACACAAAAGTTGAGAAACTGAGTTTATAGGTTATGTCATACTATTGATAAATGTTGATAGTGTTAAGTAAATTATTAGTTTAAAATTAATTAATTAATTAATTATTATTTTACAAATTTTAAATAGTTTCAAATTTATTTAGCAAAAATTTGAACCTTCGATCTGAATAAATGTTTTGATTTTCGAATTGATTCTTTAAAATTACAAATATTAAGAAAAGTGGCAGATATAAGAAAACTTTATTTAAACTGTGTTGAGCAAGAATTTTAACATCTAATTTAAGTAAATGTTTTAATTTTCAACTTCATCATTTACAATTACAAATTTTATTTAATTTCAAATTTATTTAGCAAAAATTTGAACCTTCGATCTGAATAAGTGTTTTGATTTTCAAATACCAACGCGGCTGGTGGAGTGGCGATCTATCGTAAATTATCATCGACATCTACGGCGGAAGTGTTCCAAGTTGCGATTACAGACGTAACTCGTGTCATTAAAACCAAGGGTGACATGTGCATGACTGAAGTTACTTGCTTCGCCGCTAATACTAGCTTCAAGTTTATACTCGGTGCTGTATATATTCATCCAGGAGCTAGTATGCAGGATATTGGAATGTTACTATGGCAAGGACTCGGTCCGTACATTCACAACAGCCAGTACGTGCCACCGTTCGTGCAAGTTGATTCTAGTATACCGATTCTTCTGTGTGGTGATTTTAACAAAAACGTAAAGCCTGACAACTCGTTTCTTAAATTCATGAAAAATACGTATAATCTTGATTGCGTATCAAACGTTTCTAAGTCAACTACGTTAAAAGGAACAACTATCGACTTGACTTTCGCAAGACACATTACAGCAGAAACACTTCCTTTCATTTCATATTTCTCCTATCATCGTCCTATCCTCAACAAAATCACTCAAATAGGAATTAGTTAAGTTTAAGTTTACATGTACAATGTTTTAGTAAACAAAATATATTTCTATAGTTAAAATTTGTGCAATTCTTATTTTCATTCAATTCCTTGTTCCTATTGTGCAATTTAATTATATTCATATCAATAAATATTCTACCGTTGTCACGTAAAATCTTCGCCCGTAAAACCGACTTTACAGGCAACCATATATTTTTTTACTTAAAGATTTATTTATGGATTGCTCTATTTAAAATATATATATGTGATAAATATTATAAAAGTAAATTTGTACTTGGATCAGGTGGATAAAAAAAAAAAGGCATTTCCTGATCGTGGAACTAAAATTTGCTGATGGCTTGCGCCATCTATCGGAATAAATATCAATTTATCGTTGATTTTTAATTATTCCAGAATGTATTCGGCCAATACTGGAATAATTAAAAATTAACGATAAGTTGTTATTTATTCCGATAGATGGCGCAAGCCATAAACAACTTTTAGTTGCACGATCAGGAAATTCTATTTTATCTTTATAATATACTAGCGCGCCATCTGTTATCAAATTACAAAACTATTTTAGACGCGTAATATTCTTTTTTTTTTTTTTTAATAAAACAATTTTCTACTGCCCTTACTGGAATGGAAAAATCATATATTATGATGCATTTACTCCATATTATTTATTTTTATCACAGATTTAAAAAAAAATCAATTTTTCAAAAGATGAATATAAACTATTTTTCTCATTATATAAATATTTTTTCACTTTTTTTTATACTTTCACTTAAACTCAAAAAATATTCAATTAGGAATTAAATATTCAGTAAATATTACACATAAATCATTACAGAATATTCTATTCATGATAAAATTGTGAAAAAGTATTATAATTACAATTATATTCTCACAATGAGTATCTTTTTTATTTAAAAATGCTAGCTTTCAAGCGTTATTCGCTCTTCAACGGGCTTACAAAAATATCGACTTAATCCCACTAGAAATATTCACAAAAACAAAAAACAAACGAACGCGCGCCGCGTGGATATTTATAACTGAAAATTTTGAATTGGTTTGTAATTTAACTATTTTAAATATTTTATGGAATATATCTATTTCAATTTTTAGGGCATCCAGAACATATAAAATTAATCTATTGATTTCTTCTGAGATATCGGTATTGTGATGGTAAATATATTTTTCTGTTTATGCTGTTGTATTCATTGGAAACAAGAGATTCTAATAGTAATCGTTGAAATTTGCTCTTAATGTCTTTGTAGTGGCATTTCGTTTGTGTTATGTTAAATTGGTGACCGGTTTGTGCAATATGTTGATAGATCATAGAACGATGGTCTTTTGTTCTGATATTTCTGTTATGTTCGTTTAGTCTAACTTGTATCGATCTTCCTGTCTCACCTATGTAGGTAGCATTGCAGTCTTGGCATTGAATTGAGTAAATTGCATTGGTTTGAATTTTAGGTTTAAAATTCAAACCAATGCAATTTACTCAATTCAACAACAGCATAAACAGAAAAATAGATTTACCATCACAATACCGATATCTCAGAAGAAATCAATAGATTAATTTTATATGTTCTGGATGCCCTAAAAATTGAAATAGATATATTCCATAAAATATTTAAAATAGTTAAATTACAAACCAATTCAAAATTTTCAGTTATAAATATCCACGCGGCGCGCGTTCGTTTGTTTTTTGTTTTTGTAAATATTTCTAGTGGGATTAAGTCGATATTTTTGTAAGCCCGTTGAAGAGCGAATAACGCTTGAAAGCTAGCATTTTTAAATAAAAAAGATACTCATTGTGAGAATATAATTGTAATTATAATTACAGAATATGTTTACAAAGGTGATAGATGCATTGTTTAAAACAAAGAAATCAACTTCCTTTGATGCTAATAAACTGTACTCTCAAGTTGAGAATATCATTACCAATGAAGCTACAGGACGAAGGTTTGAGAAAGGAAAACTGCTTGGAAAAGGAGGAAATGGAAGATGTTTTAAAGTCCGTGATATGGAATCAAATGGAACATTTGCTTGTAAGGTTTCAAGGAAAAGAGAACATTCACTATATGAGGCCAAAATGTTGAAATTTTTGGACCACAGAAATATAGTAAAATATTACGAACATTTCAGTGATGAAAAAGTTCATTATATCATAATGGAATGCTGTGACTCATCTCTTTATGATATCTGCTTAAAAAAGAAGATAGATGTGAATTTGATCCGAAATTATGTACGTCAGATTGCAACGGCTTGTCACTATCTTCACACAGAAAAATATATCGTCCATGCAGATCTCAAACCAGGAAATATTCTACTCAAAGATGGAGTGGTCAAGTTGGCTGATTTTGGTAGTTCTCGGAGGATGTTATCAATAAATGAAAAAAGAATACATAAAGGAGGGATACCTCGGTTCATGGCTCCAGAAATAATATTGAAACAACTCTGCGGTGTTGAAATTGATTGCTGGGCGTTGGGATGCACTATATTCCAATTATTAGAAGGTAAAAATGTTTTGAATTGCAATAATAAAGAAGAAATAAAGCGCATATTTTTCAATAACACATTTCAAGTTCCTCTTACATCTTGTTCAAACGCTAACACGTTGATCACAGGGCTTCTGGAGACAAATCCACAGTGGAGGTACACCATGAAAGATGTCCTTAAGACAACATTTGTAAAGGAACCCAGTCAATGTCCAGTAATGGTCAGAAAAAAAATCTCAGCTGGTTACGAATCTGCGCTTGTATGTTTACCTTTAATTGTTTTATTTCTATTTGGCCTCGCTTTTTAAAATTTATTAATCCAAAATTTTCTTTAAGAACTGTATATATATAGTCTTGTAAATAACTTATATTCTCGATTGTTATATATTGTATATATATTTTTGAAATTTATTAAATTTTTGTAAGATATTTATAAAATATGTAAATTAACCTGACCAATATACTGTTTGAGAAAGCCTCAACTCCTAAGCCCTATAAAATATTTTCCTTAATAAATCAAGATCTTAAATAATGCTTGAAATTTGTGTCTTTCTATTATTATAAAACTCTATCTACTGTATATTGACCTTAGACACCTAATTTTAAAGATAATAAGTGTTTCGCTATAAATTCTTTATAAATATTCTTGAAATATATATGTTATAGATTAGAAATTTTTTGTGTGTTTGATTGTTGAAAAGAGGTGCAGTCGTGGAAAAATAAAAATAATTATTTACCTTTCAAGCAGATTTTTATTTTGAATCTCTTGAAGTAAAAATATACATAAATTATTTATATCACTGGAATATAGAATTTATATAATGAATTCTATAATCGTGGATAAAAGATAGGTAGGGTTAAATATACATATTTACAACAACAACAATTAAAAGTGGTATTTTTTTGAATATATGGTCAAAAATGCAGAACAGTCAATGAATGAAAAAATAAAATATATGTTTTTAAAATAAAATAAAATATTTGCATTTTAGATTATATAATATATGCAATGATGGACTCGCCGATCTTCAACTTTTTTGAACGAAACAGAGACAATTTTGTTCACACTTGGTTATCTCGTGTCTTCAATAAATATCACTGTGTATCAAAATTCTTCCATAGCTATATTCTGTATCCCGATATACATGATAAAAGTACAACTTCCTTAAGTTAGGTCTATGAGGGCATAAATGATGAGCTCCGTCACCATACAATCTCATTTTTATCCTAGTAATTATCCATCTATATTATATGTGTTTGAGATACATTTTTTATATATTCAAATCAGTATTTCCTTCTTTGTATTATACTTTATTTTTTTATTTGCCGATTTCTTGTCTTTTATTTAATTTTTTTTTCAATGCCTTTCTTTGGTATATTTATTTTCGGGGTACTTTTTCTCTTCTATTTAAATATTTTTGTTTAGATAAATAATTATTTTATTTACTTGATTTTTCTGCATTTCTCTTCTCTACATTGTCTACCTGCCGACTGTTAGAAATTTTATACACTTGTATTGTCATCAAGTTTAAGCCATTATTCATTTTTTTAAAGCTCCTACTTGATCGAACTATATTAAAAGCTAGAATATTAGCCCCTTTCACGAACGGGTCAAGAATGATAACCAGAGATCTGAAATTTATTTAAATTTTATAATATCAATGATAAAACAATAATATAATGTTGTTGTTGTCGTGTCCAATGAAGAGCCTCAGATGTTTCCATGCATCTCTATCACAGCAGCCGCAATGTCCACTATCTTGGGTGTGTAAAACTGCTGTTCTGGATCTATGTCAATTTTCTGCAAGGCTGCGACAATTGATGAATATGAATAAAGTTTTTATCAAACTACTAGCCGAATGACCCGGGCAACGCCCGGGTTTTACCCGATTAAATGTTTTTATTCAAATACTATTCGTTACAATTATAAATTGGCGCCGTGGATGTCACTCTTGTGAAACGTCCCGCTCCAAACTTTGTGTCTGAAAAGCGATATTTTTATAGAAAGATGATCTGGCTTTTGTTTTCTGCTCGAATGAATGTTTTTCTG
Source organism: Cordylochernes scorpioides (assembly GCA_030710605.1). Taxonomy (NCBI): domain Eukaryota; kingdom Metazoa; phylum Arthropoda; class Arachnida; order Pseudoscorpiones; family Chernetidae; genus Cordylochernes; species Cordylochernes scorpioides. The sequence continues at coordinate 92,918,856 of CP092868.1, forward strand.
TTAGAATTATGTTCCTGCGTACAAAATAATGAACTGGTTTCACCCGTGGTCTCTGCTTTTTGGAATTTTTCCCGATATAATTTTGTATCTGATAATCAAACATGATACAGCAATATCGTTATCATCATTTTATGCTTAAAAATATATAGTTTTAATAATTGATTTATATATTTTTAAAATAGCCTATCGTCTTCCCCGTATTTTTTTTACCTATGTATGAATATTTTGGTTTGAATTAGTGAACTACTGCGAATTTGTATACCGGACATACAAACAAACAAACAAACATTCATTTTTATATATATAGAAGACTAGACGGGTGACCCGGGCTTCGCCCCGGGATTGACCCGTGTGCATATCTACCCGAGTGATATATATTTAGATAAGATTTTTTTATAATTGTTTGTTATTAGCATTATCTATTTGTTTGCATCAGCATAATCTAATCTAATCTTTGATAGAGGGCGCTGTTCATGAGCTAAGTAGAATAATTTGAATATATAGTTTTAATAATCGATTTATATATATTTTTAAAATAGCCTATCGTCTTCCCCGTATTTTTTTTACCTATGTATGGAATTTTTGGTTTGAATTAGTGAACTACTGCGAATTTGTATACCGGACATACAAACAACCAAACAAACATACAAACATTCGTTTTTATATATATAGATATACAGTAGAACCTCCCTGTAAAGGACACCTAATTACAGAGCCAAAGTGTCCTTTAGGGAGAGGTGTCCTCTTACCGGAGAGTTGCTAGATAGTAAAACTTTTTAATTTTGCAAATGAAAATTGTCCTTTGTAGAGAGGTGTCCTCTAGCGCGAGTGTCCTCTCATGAAAATTCTACTGTATATATGAAAGCATAATTTGAAAAGATTATAATTATGTACAAAATAAATCTCTTCTTTTAAAAATATGAATAAAAATAAGGCATTATTTTTGTTCATTTCTGCGCAAATTGCAAAGATTCAAATTCAAACGTATAGAAGAATTTGTAGAAATTCAATTGTATACCATGGATACGTGGCGTACAGGAACGGCTAGGATTTCAAGAGCTTCTCAGAAAGAATTAGGCTGATTGTGACAAAAATGTGGTTTACCTGATGAAGCGGTAGTTCTGATTATAGGCTGTGTAGAAAAGGTTGGTAATCGTTTCACAAAACACTTGCGAAATTCGGTAGAAGAATTCGCAGTGATGATTCATTGTAGGCTGTTGCAAGTATTTTAGCCAGATCACTAAATAACAGCCCACCAGCGAGTGCAAGTAACCAAACGGGGCTCTGGCATTTGTAAGTGCAAAGTCGAACTGCTTTTCACATGTGTAGACATGTGGTGCGCTTACAGTAAAAGCAGTCGCTAACTACCCACCATGATTATCATGGCCTGTACCACGTGTACTAGGGATAAGCAAAAAAAAAAAAAAACAAAAAAAAAACTAAATAACAGAAAGGAGAGGGTAAAAGTCTCCTTCAAACTAACTTTATTTAAAACATGTTAAGAAGACAGAGGAAATCACCCAACTGGTCAGCAGACCAGGTCGCGCGCTAATCCTTTGTCGCTGGCTGGCGCTGCTGGGGTTTGCTTTTTGCTGTCACCTGATCCGTCGTCTGGCTGACGTCCCGAAGTGGATCTCCATTATCCCACATAGGCAGATGTATACTCTGAATTTATAAATGGATGTATTTCTTTGCGACGAGGATATTTTCAAATTAAAAAATGGGCAAACGTCGTTTTCAAATATAAATCACGCATAAATATATTTGGCCTAATACGATCAAATAATAGATTTAATTGCATGAGATTGAAGTGTGATCCGTAATGAAGAGAAAGTTCAATTGACATTTGGTTATAAGAAATTGAAACTATTTTTGACGCGTATGATTCTTTTTGAATGAAAACAACTTTCTACTGTCCTTACTGCAATGACAATCATTGTATTAAGGATGGTAGAAAATTGTTTTAATGTTAAAAAACAGATGAGAGGTGTGAAAATGATTTAAAAATGAATTTAGTATATATGATTAACTTTCATAAGAATCGAATCGTATATTGTGTGTTTGATACTTAAACTACAGATCTGGAAACCAGCTAGTACAAGTCAGGTCAATTTTACTAGAGGGCAGTTTTACTCTTATCTAACACAGGTCTATATTTAGTAGAAATAGACTTTGCCGGTCCCAAACCTGGATGAAAAAAAGGGAAGGAAAGCAGTAACAAGCTCGCTAAAAAACCTGGGCTTAGCTGGCCGGCTGATAGTACCCTGTAAAGGCTCCTGATCCAGGGATACAGGATGAGTCTGTACTCCATGTTAGGGGCGGCTGCACACGGTGTCTGTTTCTCATGTCAGAGGCGGTTATTTCTTTTGGAGCTAAGTTGGCCTGCCACTGAGTAGTGCTCCCAGTCTTAATGACAAAGGCAGACGCATTCTACTTCACCCAGTCATGATGGCTGTCGCTTGATTCCCTAATATAATTAAGTGCAGATAAGAAGAAGAAGAGACTTTGCACCTTCACATGTCGCTTACATTCTGGTGAGATGGGACTTATGAACAACTGAGAAGCTTTTGAATAAATATTTTAAAGCTGAGGGCTCGGATCATTGTTTCAGTTGCCATAGGCAAGGGATTACTTGTGCCTTACTCAGGAGTTGTTTTACTATTTTCAAAGCAAAATCTCTCTTAAATTTTCAAGGGAAACGTCAGAGTTTCCAAAAACCGCTGATAACATTGACGACAATACAATTGTTTACAATGTGAGTTTTACGGAGATGATATTACAAGATAGGATGTTTCATAGAATTCTTCACCTCCCAGGGAGAAAGAAATAGTTGGAAGTTTCATAAGCCTATCAATGTAACAATATTTTCACTGATTCATTGGCCGATAAAGGCCTTATCTTCTTGCGTGCAACCAGCTCTGGTGTTCAGGAGAGAAGTTGAAAATATCGTTAAAAAAAAAAACGAAAAAGATGGCTAGAAGAGACAAAGTGGTTGTATATTCTCATCACCAAGATTGTGAATAGATTATTTTCTTTTTATTTTATTTTACTCTTTACTTAAAAAATTAATCTTGGACTCCAGGACGAGTCGTTATAAGACGAGATGTCATGGAAAATGTTTGTTGTTTCTGGAATGTCGGGGTTCCATTCCATCAAGATAAACTTCCCACTCAACAAGGAGTACTTTCCTTTCTTAGACATTAAAAAACAACATACCACACATTTAAATTCCGCTTTCATAGGGTTCCATCAAATTCCAACTTGCGTAGGTGGAGTCAAATGTGGAATAACACGAATCATTTATTTGTTTTTGGGTGCCAAACAAAATATAAATCAGATCACAGAACAAATTTTAGAACCTGTAAGCCTCACTAAGCTCCGGAACTAACAATTTATCTAATTGGCCAGAGGTGTCTCAAGAACCAATTATACACTGCTCTTCCAGGAACTGCCAAGCTCTTAATCTTATTAGGAACGACACCACCGCCTCGCAATCCAATTTAAACAACTTCAGGAAGTCGAGCAAACAACTGGTAAACAGGACATAGAGGATGAATAACTCTGATTGGCAAACAGAAGCGGAGGGGGGGGTGATAATGTTGTTGTTGTTGTGTCCAATGAAGAGCCTCAGATGTCCCCGTTCATCACAGCAGTCGCAGTTGGCGTGTAAAACTGCTAATCTGGGTCCATATCAATTTTATAAAAGGCTGCGGCCATAGACAGTTGTAATAATTTTATAACATAGGGATGGTGCTATGTATTATGCTTAGTTATCATAAAGATAGAGGCTGTCTGGCCGGCATCCATAGTTCTTCAAATTAAAGATACTTCGGTCAATATAAATCTTTATTATCTCGACGTTTCGATAAAAAAAAACTTTTGTCATCGTCAGAGGAGCGAACAAAATATTTTTGTCGAAACGTCGAGACAATAAAAAAGATTTACTGACCGAAGTATATTTAATTTGAAGAATGTTTAGTTATGATGACTGAGAGGCACCCCGTTTCTGTTCTGTTCTTTATATTGAAGAGAGAGGGGTTATAAGCAAGTATATCTACTTATATATTTGCCTTATTCTGTCTGAAGCTCACGGATAGAATGCGCGCCCATTGGCTGCCGGCGAACACGTGTCCTCCCTGCCCCCCTCTAGACAACCCTGTTATCAGCTGTGTGATACATACACCTGTCTATAGCGGCCACCCTGTCTATAGCGGTCACTTTAGGCAACCCTGTTATCAGCAGTGTGATACATACACCTGTCTATACAGACCACCCTGTATATAGCGGCCACTCTAGACAACCCTGTTATCAGCTGTGTGATACATACACCTGTCAATACAGACCACCCTGTATACAGCGGCCATTCTAGATAACCCTGTTATCAGCTGTGTGATACATACACCTGTCTATAGCGGCCACTCTAGACAACCCTGTTATCAGCTGTGTGATACATCTACCTGTCTATACAGACCACCCTGTCTAAAGCGGTCACTTTAGGCAACCCTGTTATCAGTAGTGTGATACATACACCTGTCTATACAGACCACCCTGGCTATTGCGGTCACTCTAGGCAACCCTGTTATCAGCTGTGTGATACATCCACCTGTCCATACAGGCCACCCTGACTGTAGCGGCCACTCTAGGCAACCCTAGGAAGCAAGATGTATACAAGGTGTAGACAAGATGAAGATCTAGATAAAGATTAAAACGTTTTTAAAATATATTCGCACTCGGGTAAAACCCGGGCGTTGCCCGGGCCATTCGTCTAGTTCTAAATAAGCTCATAAAACAATTCTCTCCAATCATTAAACTGAAAATAAAAATATTGGGGACCTTGACTTATTTTTATATATAGAATTACTATTTATTATAATGTTTGAAAATATACATTTTGATCTTTGATTAAAACAAATGTAAATTCGTTGTTTCCACAGCCTGTCTATAAGTGCAGCAAAAATTAGTGCTGGTCTAGCCCGACTCTGTATGCAAGTGAAGTAAAACTCAGTGTTCGCAAAACCCGACCAAATATGCAAATGATTGAAATTTGGTGACCGATTTATGCAAAACAAGAATTCCAGCTCATCTGAACTGTGCATCTAGCACGAGTATTCTAGACTCAATATTCGGCGCGGCACGAGCTGATTTTCAAAATTTAATATTTCAAGCCTATTTCTACTGTATCAATGCCTCGCTGAAAGATTCGTGCTCATTACGAACATATGTCAGAGTTTGAGAGAGATCGTGCAATTGGATTGAGAGAGGCTGGTTGGTCAAATCGACCAATCACGCGACATCTGTGTCAATGTGACGCGGCAATTAGACGATGTTGGCAAGAGTGGGTTAACAACGGGAGAATGCAACGTCACGACGGCAGCGGTCGACCAAGGGACACAACAGAACGGGAGGGCAGAGCGATTGTCAGAACGGCTGTCGCAGCACCGTTATCTACCGTCCAACATATGACTGGTACACAAGTGTCCAAAATTAGCATCAACAGACGACTGAGATAGCGGAATCTAAGAGCTCGCCAACCGTTTTTATGCCTACCCCTCACATCCGTACACCAACTCCGAATACAGTGGAGTCGGAAGCGTTCAACTTGGAACTGCGCTGACTGAGGACGTATAGTTTACTGTGTCCTGAAAACCGTCGCAAACGTGTCTGGAGACGTCCTGGGCAGCATGTGAATAATCCTGTTCTTACTTTCGAACACCACACAGGTTAAAAACAGAGCGTTATGGTCTGGAGTGCCATTTCATTTGAAAGCAGGACCCCATTGGTAGCCATTCCTGGCACCCTGGCAGCACAACGGTACGTGGACGACATTCTACGGCCTGTTTTGTTGCTCTTCCTCTCATAATACCCTGGGCTTACTTTTCAACAAGATAATGCCCGACCACACATGGCACGTGTTACTCTGGGTTGTCTTCAATATTGCCGAGCTCATCCGTGGCCAGCAAGGTCATCTGATCTCTCACACATAAAGCACATCTGAGACGTGATGGGAAGGTTATTGCAACCATCCCAGAATGTTGACTATTTAGCCGACAGTTAGAGAAAAATTGACAACAAATCCCGCAGCACACCATCCGGAATCTCTATCAGTCCATGACACGCTGGTTGAAAACCTGCATCCAGGCCAGTCGGGCTCCAGCGACAAATTGACCTACTCACACACAATTTTTGACGATCAAACTCTTTAAAACGAGACTTTAAGTTACACCGCATGAGTTTCTTTTCAAACGAAAAATCAAAATTTAATTTCAAGGGGAAATATCGGCTATTTCTATCCTTTAATAAAACAATTAATTGGTCTGATATTTTAATATTTTTTTACCTATGCATTTTCTTCAAATGCACAAATTTTTATCCCAATCTGACAAATATTTCTTTGAGTGTCGAATTTTTTGTTATAGAGTATATTTATTTGTATCCTTTAAGCTATAGAGCAATACTCATTTATGTAAATTTATGTTTTAAAATATACTAAATGTGCCAAAGGATTCTATGAAAACAGTTACTAAGAAAATAAAATAATCGATCAGTGTTCGCCAACTTCTTCTGGCTGGTTTTCTTCTTTTTACTCTTCCACCTAGAGGTATAGTCAGCGCAGAGGTCTTCTCCTAAAATGTAGCGGGCTTTCCAAACTCTAACTATGTGAAAGCACTATAGTCTCACAAAAGCTCAACTCAACTCACATTTTATTTCCAAGCACACTATATATACAATAAAATACACACACGTGACCAGGAACTCCTGGTCAAATATAATATAAACATTTACACAGAGTAATAATAAAAATAAACTCTAACATTCCTCCCCGAGTTGATGGGTCACATCAAGTTCCGGAGGGGCCACCGGAAGCAGCACCAGCTTCACCAAGGGTCTTCGGAGCACTCCAACCGATGTCCGCACCGAAACAACCCGTACCAGGCCGTCCTTCCCAGGATGTGTCTCCACCACTCTGCCCATAAGCCACCCCGCAGGGGGCATTCTTTCCTCTTTTATAAATACTAACGTATTGATGTCGACATTGGGAGAGATGGTCTTCCACTTATTGCGCTGTTGCAAGTTATTCAAGTAGTCCTTTGACCATCTTTTCCACAGATGTTGCAAGACCCTCTGAACCAACTGCCATCTTGTTAGGAGATGATTCTTTACCAATAATAGGTCATCTTCCGGGACACAAGAGGATGGTTCAGCAAGCAAGAAATGGGCGGGAGTTAATACCCCTTGATCATTAGGATCATTACTCATTGGGTACAAAGGTCTCGAATTCAAACAAGACTCGATTTGAACTAGAACGGTCAGCAGTTCTTCATATGTCAACAAATTGTACCCAATAATTCGCCTCATATGATATTTCAAAGCCTTGACCCCAGCCTCCCAAAGACCACCAAAATGGGGGACTCCTGGAGGGTTGAACTTCCACTCAGTTCCATCATTAGCTAACACGGCAGCTAGTTCTTTTAATTGATTTTGAGCCAGATAGAAACATGAACGTAACTGTCGTGCAGCTCCCACAAAATTTGTTCCTTGATCACTATATAGCCGAGTGCAATGTCCTCTTCGCGCTACAAATCGCTTAAAGGCCGACATGAAGGTGGGTGTAGAGGCATCGGTGACCAATTCAAGATGTACTGCTCGGGTCACAAAGCTCACAAATAGACAGATGTAGCCCTTTTCAGTCTTTCGGCCTCTACCCTTGGACAATCGAACGTTCACAGGTCCAGCATAATCTACACCACTGATTGAAAAGGGTTTACCCGGTGTTAATCTCTCTTTGGGTAAATCGCTCATTAGCTGGCCTTGAGTGACGCGATTGTATCGACAACATGTCACGCACTCTCGAATGCATCTCTTCACCTGATCTTTTGCTCTCAGCATCCAATACTTCTGTCTCAATGTGGACAGCATCAGGTGCACACTTCCGTGCAAAGTCCGCATATGAACCGCTTGAACAATCATCTGAGCCACCTTTCCTGATGAAGGCAATAGCGCAGGATGTTTTTGTTCATATGTCATAGATGGAGCCCATTTTAATCTACCGCCGACTCTAAGGATTCCTTGATCGTCGAGGAACGGTGTTAAACCATAAATCTTGCCCGTGCGCTTCACTGATCCTAAAGTGGTCAAACTTCTTATTTCTTCCCTGAAATGCTGGCACTGAATTGCTTGAAGTATTCTCCTATGAGCATTTCTCAGTTCGGCTGTGGTTAAGTGCGACTGATATCGCTCCGCACTGTAGCGGCAGTTATGGCAAAAACGCAATATCCAGGCCACTTTTCGGATATACCCATTAAAGGTTGAGCTCATATCTCCGATAGCCACCAAGAAAGATGTTTCACTGAGGGCATGAACACTCAGGAGCTCAATTTGACCTTGGTGCTCAAACACAGGAGGCATTCTAGGCCATTCTGTTGATTCCGCTGATAACCAGGTAGGTCCTGTCCACCAGATGGAAGACTGTTTCAGCTCGGACCCCAGAATTCCTCGCGAGGCAATATCCGCTGGATTATCTCTTGTAGGAACATAGCGCCACTCCCTGACTTGTGGACAACTCTGAATCTCCGCCACACGATTGCCGATGAAAGTGGGGAGATTTCTAGACATAGTTCTTAACCAACTCAAGACTATGGTAGAATCAGACCAACAGGTAGCACTCTCCATTTTGATATTCAATTCTTCCATTATATATTTCATTAGTCTGGTCAGCAGAAGAGCTGCGCACAATTCTAAGCGTGGAATTGACATCTTCCGAATGGGAGCCAACTTAGTCTTTGATGCCAACAGTTTTACACTGACACCATCATCAGTGGGAATTCTTATGTAAACGGCTGCCGCATAGGCGTCTTCAGAGGCATCACCGAATCCATGCAATTGTACTCCCTGGGTATTCCTTCCGAGACCCAACCATCGGGGTATTCTCAAACTTCCTATGAAATTCAATTCCTTTCTAAAATTAGTCCATGTTTCAATCAATGATTCATCCATCGGATCATCCCAATGTAATCCCGTTATCCACAACCTTTGAACAATTATTTTTCCTGTTACAAGGACAGGTGCCAACCATCCCAAGGGATCATATAACTTGGCGATAAAGGAAAGCATTTCGCGTTTGGTAGTCACCGATGTCTTTTCCAACGACTGAACGTCATATAAGAAACAGTCTTCACTTTGGATCCATCCCAAACCCAATGTCCTTATAACCTTGGATTGTTCAAACGTAATCTTTTGTCATTAGGAATAAATTAACACAAAGCAATAACGCGCCATCTATACATATAAAATAAAAGGATTTAAAAGCGCGAATGTTTCTTTTATACATAAAACGAACTTCTACTGTCCTCACTGCGATGAAAAAATATATTGGGAGGGCTTGGCTCATCAGTGGTGAACCCTCCCAGCGGTTTCGCCAATTTAATCCACCAGACCGCTTCTCAGAGCTCTAATATTGTATTGGATCATTCTGCTTTTATATGCTACACTGAAGGATGGAATCTTAGAAATGGTTTTCAAGTAAACTATGGACATAAGCTTATAGGACAGTAGAATTATATTCAAATATTTGCTTCGAGCAATGCTCTTCAGCAAACTATAAAGACAAGGTCATTAGGAATAAATTAACACAAAGCAATAACGCGCCATCTATACATATAAAATAAAAGGATTTAAAAGCGCGAATGTTTCTTTTATACATAAAACGAACTTCTACTGTCCTTACTGCGATGAAAAAATATATTGGGAGGGCTTGACTCATCAGTGGTGAACCCTCCCAGCGGTTTCGTCAATTTAATCCACCAGACCGCTTCTCAGTCACCGATGTCTTTTCCAACGACTGAACGTCATATAAGAAACAGTCTTCACTTTGGATCCATCCCAAATCCAATGTCCTTATAACCTTGGATTGTTCAAACGTAATCTTTTGTGCGCAATGTTCTTTCGAAATGTTGCCCAAAATCGTCAGATCATATGACGACCACTTCTTCAAGGTGAATCCTCCATATCTAAGCAACTCGATGAGTTCATCCCGCAACGCCATTCCATCTCTCAGATCATCTGCACCGGTAATAATGTCATCCACATAAGTATCCTTTATGATTGCTCTAGAGGCTCTAGGATACTTAGCCCCTTCATCCTCTACCAATTTTAATAGGGTTCTCATTGCCAAAAAGGGTGCTGCAGCAGTGCCATAGGTAACAGTATTAAGTCTATAAGTCATTAATTTATCTTCCGATCTTCGCCTCCATATAATTCTCTGCCTTTCTGCATCGCTAGGACGGACCAAAATCTGTCTATACATCTTTTCTATATCTGACATAATAAATATTCTGTGTCTTCGACAATTCATCATGATAGACAATATATCTCTCTGTAGCTTTGGACCAGTGTAAAGTCTATCATTAAATGAAAATCCATTCTTGGTTTTAGCGGAGGCGTCAAACACCACTCTAAATTTCCTTCTATCAGGTTGGCCTCCAAGGACGGCATGATGAGGTAGGTAGCAATGTCCCACTTGATCACCAACTGGGATCTCGGTCAGCTGGGTCATGTGTCCCAATCCTTCATATTCTTCCATAAACTTATAATAATCCCTTCCCAGCTGATCATTCAGAGCTAGGCGCCTTTCCAGGGCCATCTGCCGTCTGACACATAAGTCCAGGGAATTTCCGAAGCAATCCTGCATCCCAACCCGTGGATCAAAGGGCAAGGGAACTATATATCTCCCATTGGTGTCACGTCGAACACTATTTTTGTACAGGTCCTCACAAAACTCATCTTGGGGAGTTATTTTGTTGGCAACCCGAACCTCTTCAACCTCCCAGAATCTTTTTAAGATAGTTTCTAAATTATCCTCATACTGCACACGGGTGGTAAATACCCGCGTATTGCCGACATCGCTTCCTGACAATCCTCCTGATATAATCCATCCTAACTTCGTATTTTGTGCACACAACTGGGTCTTGTCATCTCTTCGGATTTCAGGCAGCAAGAGCAATCCGTATACATCAGCTCCCAGAATTATATAAATTTTCCCACTCTTCATAAACTGGGGATCCGCAAGCTGTATATCTCTCAACTTCTCGGTTATTGGTAGGCGAAGGTCCCTGCTCGGTAACAGTCCTGTCATTTTATTCACCACCAAAGCCTGCAATGGCAACTCCCAGTCTTGATTTCCTAGAGGCCTGATGGCAAAATGGGCAAGGTCTTTAACTTCCTCTCCCTTAGTAGCATTGATTCCATAGATCTGAGTGTCAACTTTGGAGACCGGGATACTCAGACCCTGGAGCACGTCCCTATGTATAAAGGAAGACTGCGAACCCTGATCTAGCAAGGCTCTCACCACCTTTTCTTCATTCAGATGATTTACCAACCGCACTAAAGCCGTGGCCAAAAGCGCCGTTGGCACCGCTGTTCTCACATGCATGCCGGCGAATGACACATCAGGCTTTTCTGCATTGGATTCAGTCTTCGTGTGGATGTTCTCCTTAGTGCTCGCTGGTCCCTGATTTGACATCAAATGCTCCCCGAGATGCAGCAAGGTATTGTGCGATTTCTTGCATATATTGCATTCTAAATCTCTCCAGCATCGGCGCCCGTGATGACCCAATCGGAAAAATTTGAAGCAAACTCTTTGCCTCATCAATACTTCTCTTCTCTTCTGAATAGACATGGCCAACCACTTCTGACAATTCCTCAACCAGTGGTCGCCACGACAGAACAGACATGCCATCAGGTCTCTTTCTCTTGGCTTGTTGACCTCAGCCACATGTAGCCTCGTGGCATTGGGCCTTGTACTCCTGGAATTCGAGGATGCCCCAAATCCAGCTCTTACATAGGCCAGACGCTCTTCGCCCTTTACTTCTCGTCTTAAAAACTTTAACAACGAGCCGAGCCGCCCATCAACAGGTTGAGGTGTATCTTCACCTTCATCATTATATCCCGAAAGGGCACTACGCTGCCACACCGTGATTAACTCCTCCGGCAGACTTGACTCCACAAGCGGGTACAAGAACGCCGCATTTTGTTCGGCAGTGATCCCCAGGGATTCCAATGATTTTAAGTAGGACTCCAATTTGTCATAGAGATCCTCAATCCCTATGGTCATTCTAGGGCGTTATTCACCACTAATCCCAATAGTTGTCTCACGTATACCTCTGTGAGAATCACTCTATCTCCAAAGCGGTCTTTCAACGCCGCAATGGCCTTTGGATAGTTGTCTGCGGTGATGGGATAACTCTTCACTAGCCTTGAGGCTCTTGTGTTTTCCTTCATGGATTGCACCAAATACTGGAATTTATCCACATTTGAGAGTGTAGAATCCTCAAGTATCGTGGAAAATTCGGCCCACCAGCCCAACCACTCCAACCAGGATCCATCAAATATTTTCAATTCCAATTTGGGCAATCGGCAACCTCTTGTTCCAGGCAGCGAGCCCTTTTCCGAACTATTATCATGGAGGGCATCAATATTTTTCATCAGAGTTGAGGAAGTAATTAATTCTTATTTCAAGATTTATCCACTTCTGATCATACTGGATCACTGTATCCCTCTCCTCCTCTAGTACCTTGTCATCATTCTCCTCATCGTCCAGCATCAATTCCCAGATTAACTTATCTTCATCTTGAAGACTTGCCATGTGCTTTTCGAGGAGTTTATAATTCATTCTTATCGTATTTTCAGAAGGAGTTTCCTCATCCAACTCCGCTTCTACCTTTTTAATCATCTTGGAAATAGTCGTTCTTTGAACGGCTCTACTTCTTATTGCCCGCTTCATTTTCTAGACTTGCTGCTGTTCTTAACTTAACTTAACGCGCTATACCTCTTGTTTATCTCTTGAGTTTAATTTGCAAAAACTTTCTAAAGCCTTGTTTACATAAATTCTTCTTTGTTATAATCTTGCTTAGATTTGCATAAGCCTTTTTCTTGATTATCTTAGTATCAACAAATTGAATTTGCGATTTTTAAACTTTTATATTCTAATCAAGAGTGAACCTTTCTAAATCTTGTAACCTTAATCCGGCTCGAGGGACCAAAAAATGTTCGCCAACTTCTTCTGGCTGGTTTTCTTCTTTTCACTCTTCCACCTAGAGGTATAGTCAGCGCAGAGGTCTTCTCCTAAAATGTAGCGGGCTTTCCAAACTCTAACTATGTGAAAGCACTAGTCTCACAAAAGCTCAACTCAACTCACATTTTATTTCCAAGCACACTATATATACAATAAAAGACACACACGTGACCAGGCACTCCTGGTCAAATATAATATAAACATTTACACAGAGTAATAATAAAAATAAACTCTAACAATCAGCATTGATCTTATAAGTAGTAAAACCAGTTCAATCAAATAATCCCTTGTATCAATATTGAGTAAAAAATATCAGGCCTTCAGGGAACAGAATCTTTTGAAAAACTTTTTAATCCCTAGCTTTCGGGCACGAACACCCTTCTACAGGAGAAAACATGGTACAAAATTCATTATACCAAGTTTTCTCCTGTAGAAGGTCATTCGTGCCCGAAAGCTAGGGATTAAAATGTTTTTGAAAAAATAATTTTCCCTAGAGGCCTGATATTTTTCACTCAACAGTAAAACTAATCTTCTGACTGAACTGAATCGGTTCCAAAATAACTTTATTAGGTACCACTCAAAAAGAGCAACCTAGTTTATTATAATTTCAACAATGAATAACATGTGAAGGTTATTCACATATTAAATAAAATGTTAACGTGGGATTCAATCCCGGTTCATGGCTGTCGGGAATCGAGGGTGTTACCCACTCGTCCACCGACTCCTTTCGTGGCTGAACTGATGAGGCAGACAATCTTCCTTGCCTATATTTAGCATTAATTGAAGAGGTATTCGTTATTTATTAAAATATAACAGTATATATTTTTATATAAAATGATTTTAATGTTTTATACCCGTTTAACATCTCTAAGACCCGAGTTATTTGTAAGTATTATTGTAATTTTATCGCAGGCTGTGAAGAATTGAACCTGAAAAACTGTCACTAATAAGACAATAATAGAAAAAATGCTATTATATCTTGTCTCTATAGATACAAAACACGTCAATACTTTAGATTTTCTAAAAAAAAAAAGGAAATACTTTATTTCTGTGAAAAATAGACACTTCGGCCAGCTAGAGTTTTTTTTATTTTCTCAACGTTTCGACAAAAATCTTTTGTTTTCGTCAGGAGAAATAAATATAAAATTTTAACGCCTTATTGGCTATATGCTTTATTTTTATTTATTTCTCTTGATGAAAACAAAAGATTTTTGTCGAAACGTTGAGAAAATAAAACTCTAGCTGGCCGAAGTGTCTATTTTTCACAGAAATATGAATGCCGGCCAGACAACTTCTCTCTTCAGTATAGAAATACTTTATAATAAAGATTCTTCCCTGCTTTTACCTATTGACAAAATCAATAAGGAATCTGAGGCTTGGTTTCTTTTTACAATTCTTTTATCCCTCGGGCTATCAGGCTAACATGCCCTTCAACACAGAGACCTAGAAGTACAACTTGAAATAAAAAGTTGTAAAAAGAAATCTGGCCTTTATTAATTCTGTCAAAATACTTTATATAAAATCCACACATTACACGAATATCTTTTCTGTCCTGAAAATATAGAAAATATTCTTATTTTCATAAAATACAGTACAGCTATATATTTGAATAGAATGTATTACTTCCTAACAATAAAATATGAACTAAGAATGTTTGCTATTCAAGATAATTGTTCAACTAACTCACAGATTTAGGTGCACAATTCTGTGGTTTATGGTCGGATTTGAGGTGAAGTATCTATTTAAAAAATAGGGTTTTAATAAATGGTCGTTAATCCGGAGTTGTCGTTAAAGAAGCGCCAACAGACCTTTTGTTCCATATTTGAAGGCTAAGCGTTTCATATTTTTTACATAATAAAATCTCCTCTACGTGGCGGGCGGGAGAAGCAGCACAAGTAAGAGACTGCCCTGTAGGGCGAAGTACAAGTCGTGAGCCCCGAGCCGCTACGGTAACCGTAAACAGGGAACTCTGAAATGTGGATGACTAACGGGGCAATGGCACCCCCCCCCCTTTCCATGGAGGGACAAGACATCACCAGCACACGTAAAAAAATAAAAATAACTTTATGATTAATTCCGTTTTTCCTAAAAAATATTTTAAAAAAAGCAATATATTAATTCACAAATATGAGAAATGACTTTCTACCTTTTTTTTTTAGAAATCTTTTAAATAACAGTTATTAATTGTGTGAGAGCCACAAAACTATAAAAATTGCGTCTTTTAAAATAAATGGTTCTTAAATCATTAGTCCAACACATAAAATGTGTAAAAACTTGTGTTTTGTTTGAATTAGTTTATTTTTATTGTAGATAATTGTCTTAGAGTTGTGTAAGGCAGAGAGGACAATGTGGGTGGGACACATGGACATAGAGTAGCTCCAGAACTTGACACAACAGATGACTGTCCTGCTAACGACATTTTGACTTTTTTTTTTGTTTTTGTGGACAATAGTAATTAACTGTTTAAGATTTATAATATGCAGATAGATTCGATATCTTTACCTTTTTACTCTAAACGAGATGTAAATATTACGAAATGCCAAATTAAGTATAACTTTCACCGCTCGAGCGCAACAGTCAGGCAAATATTTGTTCCACATGAAGCTGACTTAGGTTAAATGTCTTAAACAAAAAATTAATTGATGATGTTGGATATATTATATCTTTAAAATATTAAATTTTATATATTCTTTAATTATAAAAATCTGTAGCTTGATAAAATGTGGTGTTGGGCATGCAAGTATATCTTAAAGATAATATTGATTTCATGCTCTTCAACTCAGCAATCAAAACAGGACGCGAATAAAAGCGCTCAACACTAGTCCATACTAATGAGCTGGACTCCCCGGGTAGTTGGCGCTCCCTGGGTTATAAATATCTCTCTCTATAGAATTCGAGACAGAGGTGTGAGGTAATTGATATAAATATTGTTAGAGAGATAAGTAATTTTTCCCAGAAAAGCTAACGTAAATATATTTAGAAATTCATGTTCATTTCAACTCTTTAGTTTATACCTTCAATAAAGATTTTCATTTTAAAAGTGTAAGAGAATCAAAGGCTGAATCTCAAAAATTATTGTTTTATTAACAATGAAATTAGATTAAGATAACAAAGAATAAAAGAGGCAAAAAAAAAGTGTAGTAACAGAAAACAAAACTCAAACTACAGGTACAGTTGGTGGGGCGCCAGGTCACGTGATGTCTCAGGTGGCGCTGCTCGGCAACAGCTGATGTGCGAAGTTACTCTCCAACAAAAATAATTGAGATCCAACCAACAGATGTAAGCCAGAGGAGTAGATCGTATTTTCTGAATTTGTCTCTTGGTCAAATTTGGCGAACTCCTAACCAATATCATTGCTGCTCTACCAGCTACTCTGGCGATTCCAGGATTCCGTAAAGTTTCTTGAAATCGTGGCTAGTTTCTATTGTTGAGGCTTAAATCCATTTATAATACAGAGTTCTCTAACTCTAAGTCATTTTAAAAGTTTCTATTTAACTTGCCTCCATGTCTGTCTGTCAACAAATATTGTAATCGATTTTAAGTATATTTCTATAGCACGTAGAAATATGATATTTCGTACGCTTTTTAGAACCCGATGACAATGCAAGCTAGCAAATTTTCAAAAGTTAGGATTATGGGCTCAGCACACCTCCACTACAACACTCTGCTCAATTACGTACTTGCATTATAAGTATATTCAATATAATACTCAAATAAGTATTCGATTTTTTTAAAAGTTTTTTTCCTCGTACACATGGCATAGGCCATGATACTCATGATAATGGCAACGCTTTTACAGTAATTGCCTCACATGTCTCCACCTGTAAAAATCACGGCTCCGTCTGTTTACCTATACTTGTGGTATTGAACATTTTCAAGAATTGGGGACCATTGGAGCAATTTTTCATACAGAAAAAGTGCCCGGGTTTATACCACTCATTCATATGTTTGAAACAAGAATATTGTAAATGTATTGTTCTCTCACACCTAGAGATAAATAGATGGAACTTTGGATTAGAGGAAATCTAAATAACCCGATCATTGGTCATCACATTTTATTTGTGATCAAATAAAAAAAAAAAAAAATAGCAGAGCGTGGTTTCGATCAACGGGCCTCTGGGTTATGGGCCCAGCACGCTTCCACTGCACCACTCTGCTATGGCTGAAACCAGAAACTTGAAGTTAAAAAAAATATTATAAAGAATACATTCACCTCACCAATAAGAAAAAAAAAAGACTTTTTGTACAAGTGAAGCAAAAGATAGAAAGGTATATACAAAGTATAGAAACATTTGTAAAAACGATGTTTGGTATAGAAATTGGTGGTAATTTATAACTCTACTTTTTAATGCCTACAATTAAACTCTATTTAGACAGTCTTTATAATGCAATAAATAAAAATTAAAAATGGAGGGGCATAGCTCATCACTGTTGAATCGAAAATGTAGAGAGAATTCACAACTAATAAGCCAAGCTCTCGTTTTTTAAATTTTTATTCACTGCAGTATTGAAAAAAGGTTCTGCATCAAAAATAAAATTGCGATATGATGTTATAAAAAGATCAAAAATCTTTCGCAATGTAAATAAACAAACTTATTGCGAAGAGTATTTTGATCTTTTTATGAAAGGTCGGTATAGAAATGTGTTTTTATAATATATATATGAAAAATATAGGACAAAAGTTAAATATTATACTTGGATCAGGTGGGTAAATTGAGAAGGCCTTTTTTTTCTTAAAAGTGTTGTAACTTATTATTTATCATTAACATTACGTTTTGTCTAATGTATTTTTTTAATGATTTTTAAAGGAAGACAGGTGGCTCTTTTGTTACGAAATATTTATGTAAATTCACAGTAAGCAAAAAACATGCTTATCGGTGAAAAGGCTCGGAGCAATGTTGCATGTGTCTTGATCCATTGGTCACCTTGCGGCAATTGGTTTCCTTAACCTGTATATTTAGATCTAAACTGAGTAGTTACTGGGTTTATTAAAGCCAGAGAGAATTATAAGAGACCTTCAAGTAGAAACTAGAATAGCGTATTATTCTCACGATAATAGTTTTTAAAAATCGAACTTTTAAAAACATTTTCAAAATTTATTCCGAAATGGCCTACCGACGAAAAGAAAGGATTCCTGTCAGATAACATGTATAAACCTCCTTCTGTAAATGACTAAGTTGACCAGGTTTTGAAGAATAAGATTGTCACAAAGAGTATGACGTAGGTATGTTATGGTCATGTGACCTTGTAACAAAGCCTTTAATTGGCCGAGAGAATATTGCACCCTCCATATAAAGTGATATTCATCAAAATTACAGGTTGATGAATAGGTTTAGGTTTATGGAGAGAAGGCATGTAAAAAATGGCATGTCTCTGAGAGGTTAAAAATTGTTAGCGCCAGACGCCCCTAGAAACGAATGTTTGACTCCCTCGCCCGTGCGGATACGCTGCTACCGCCTTCTGGTGTTATATATGGAGAATGTGAAATTGAAACTTATAACCCACTCCAGGTATAAGAGAAAGTAGATATAACTCCATTCAGTAAAACAATGGAACCTCTAGGCATATGGAACAATCGATTGACGAGTTATCAAAGATGTGAAATCATCAATGAAAATAGTGAATTTTACTGGTAGTAGGACAATTCAAATTCTAATGCGTTGATGTTTCGGAAATATAATCTACTTGCAAAGATATATGACCAGACCACCGCAACCACCAAGAAGGCCGCTTGGGATGGAAAATAACTGGCACCAGCTGGGCAAGACCGGCAGCATTGATCGGAGAACAATGCTGCTACAGCGAGTACTGCTCCTACTCCAGGTTCACCACATTACACCAAGGCGCTAGATGATGTTCTGGGGAAGATCACTGTCTTCCAGCTGATGTCCGGCCAAGTTCTGGTTGGACCGTCCAGAGTCAAGAAGGCGACTAACTATCGGAAACACCCTCCTGAATGTGTTTGCTTAAATAATCAGACTGTAAATATGGTGATCGTGTGTGTGTATATTCCAATAGAGGCAAAAAGGTACAGGTAGTCGCAGCGCTGCGTCCAAGTTTTCGAGTGGTCTTCCTGACACACAATAGTGACCTGCGATGATTACTGCCGGAGCACCGGCACCAAGGAAGCCTCTATCTTCTTGAATTAGGAGTTTAAGATCCGTAAGTTCCCTGGAAAACTGGATATCAAGTCCAAGACAGATGCGACGACCACTTATGGCGTCAAATACAGAAAATACCGCAGTAAAGGACATCGACGGGCCAGCTGTTTTAGGAGGGAATTGGAAGTATAACTAGTTCAACAGTCGGCCAAGAGATTTATCTTCCATCAATATCCTCTCCTAACGGAGGCACAAATTCATCAAAAGCGTCCGCTCTGTGCAACCCCAGGAGTCCCCTGCCCGGGCAATTTACTCTCCCGCGAATTGTCTTTCAGCCGAGCCATTCCCGACACGTAAACGCAGGCAGAGGATCATCCATTCTCATATAATTATAGACAGCCCAAGGCTACATCATCCATTCTAACTATCTTGTCTCTGAACAACCCCCCGTCTCCTAAAAAAAAAAAAGTTTCTTAAGGAAACCTAAAAGAAGGAATCCTCTCAAAATTATTTTGTACCACACAAAAACAAAAGCTCTCTAGCAGCTTGAATAATTCCAGTCAGTTTGACGAGTACGCATAATATCTACGCTTGAAGAGGAACGATATAGTGCAGTTATTATCAACTTTCGCCACCCTTTCGTCCAAATCACCTGAACTTGCTCCTCGAACAAATCGTCCCTCTCTTGTAGGGAGTAAAAATCTAAACTCTCTACAAGCGGCTCACCACCATTCAGCAGCATTAGCTGAGAATATTCTATGAACCTACACACATTGCGCTTCAATGTGCGCGGCATTTCGGCTCTTTAAAGCAATATGGAGTTGTAATGCATAATTTAAAGTAGCATGCCTTTTGATTGGGCGTTCGTTAAGGAAACAAGTGTACTGGCCTTGGACATCATTCAGGATCTTTGTCTGGGCTCTCTTAGCATCAGTGTCGACTCCTAAGAAATCCGGCCTCACCATTGTCGTGGCGCCGCGGGTCAATATCCACTGGCAATGTATTCAGTCGTCAGGCAAGGTATTCATTGTCAGCTACAACGCCCAAAGTCACGAGAGACCCACATTTCAAAATGTCATATTTAACACTCCTGAGGATTGGAATTATTTACTTCAGATCATTTTGGATTATTTCATCAAAGAAGATGCATGGGTCCTTGGCGACTTTGACATCTCGGAGAATTTTTCTGATGACATCTGTTCTGGATCATTTGAAGCGTTCGTGGCCACCCATGTAGATACATCTTCGACGCTGCTCGTCTGCCTACGAGGGTTGCCAGTTACAGACGCTGCATATAAAGACGCTGCCCGCCTGCATCGAGGTCTAATACCATCAAGACTTTCCAGACGCTTACCCTTTACTGGACCCTCAAATACCACTGCTCAGACCACAACGACAACTCACTCTATGTATGAGAAATTCCTGAGTCTTGTACGCCATGTCTTATCCTTCCTCGATATGCGACATTTGTAGAGAAAATGGAAGCGTTCCTCTAGAAAAATCCACAGTATATTGAAGACATCCTTCTTCAAAACTCGAAGTGGAAAAATTGAAGCGGACCCTCACTGGAGATACTAAGTGCTTCTCCATTCTCCGCATCAAAATGGAATACAACATCATTAGAGCTATCTAGTTCATTTGTGCTAGGCTCGAGTCCGAGTCCTTAGAGTCCGACTGTCTCTCACTGCCAGTTCTTGGACGTGTCCAACAGCAACTCTCTGAGCCGACAGCAGTCTTCGACTCTCAGGGGAACATCGTCGAGAGACCACCCGCGGCACCTATGGTTCAAAACATTCAGAGAGGGCTTACCCAGTTCAACCTGTCGCCCTGGTGGAGAGCACCACGCTGGACCAGCTTTTCTAAATGGAAATTTCTTTAGATGATATGAAGCTATCATCCGCTGATGGCCACAAATGTCCGGCTGAGACAGCCTAACCTGCTATTTTGTGAAGGTCATCGATGATTGAATAATTCAAGCTCCGAGGAACTTTGCCAGAGTCATTAGAAAATCTATATCGTTAAAACACATGATGGTCCGAACTCCATACGTCTACTCTGGCTGGTGAAGAGCAGATCCTGGATGACTCCCTTGTCGTGGTAATCCTGGATGCAGCTTCGCGGCCGACACAAGCTTAATCTATGAGATTAGGTTTCCCACATTCTAGGGATGAACCATCGGATAGTGCTCTCAAAAATCGTTATAAATACTCGCTTTGTCAGAGCCCTCAGGTTCTCTGCGACGCCATCGCTTGGGGAACCCATCAGTTGTTTGGTCTTCCCCCTTTTATATCCTTTGGGCCCTGCTTGTGTCAAATTATATTGACAAATATTCGCACTCTTATCTTATCCTATTTCTTTAGTGCGAAGAACGTTGTTTTATCAGATAAGTAAACCGATCTCTCCAGCATTCTAATTGGACGAATGTGGCCATGTTTGTATATAAAGGGGGTTGAAGGGAATGCGTGAAGAGATTGTGATTTAAAATCTTGTGCAGGGACGCTTATAGTGCTCTCTTCGTATTTTTTTTTCCGTGCTTGGTGTTCTCTACGCATTCCCTGAGTGTCCCCGGTCCGATCCCTACATAAGCAGAAATAAAAGATAAGTACTTTTTATTTAACTAATTGTGAATTATTATTTACTTTTTTTTTGTGTGTGTTATACTTTTGCGTGTACGGTTTTATTGTGTTCAAGTTACTCTTACGGTAGGCCCCCGTATATTGCAATTTTGTGTGTTAACCCGTAATTAGTAACTTTTGTCATTGGCGAGCCTGCCAGGATAGTTTCTTGGCCTATATTCCCGTAATTTTGGCCTTGAGTTTTTTTTTTTATTATCTTTTATATAATTAATTATTGTGTGTAATTTTTGTCTTTCTTACTGTTATTATGGATAGTAACTATTCTATCAAACTTTCTACGTTCAATGGAGTGGGGCTAAAAGCTTTCATCAGGGAAGTAGAGCTGAAAGCTAGCATAGGTAAATGGAATAAGGAAGTTAAAGCACTGCTTATGTTCGAGGCTTTGTCGCCTAGAGTTCGGGCTAGCATAGAAGAGATGGGCATAAAAAATGACAGTAGTGTTGAGAGCATTATAGAGAAATTAGGCATTTTATTTCCTGAAAAAACGCGCGGATTTAGGGAATGTTTAAAAGAATTAGAGGGTCTTAAGCAACGTGTAGGAGAAACTCCTAATGTGTTTAGAGAAAGATTCATGGCCACTAGGAGAGATATTGATTTCGATCTGGACAGCAGTTTAGTGTTCAATATTTTCGTAGACAATGTTCTTGATAAGTATAAGGAACCTGTTGTCCGTAGTGGGGTCAGCTGTATTGACGAGGCAGTTAGAATTATGGCCATGGAGGATGGTGTAGAGAACCGCTGCCACTTTGAGCAACGGGCATGTGCGGCGGACATAGAGGAGGTTAGCAGTCTGAAGGGAAGGTTAGATACGCTCAATGCTGTAGTAGGCAAGACAAAGCACGAGTCAGAGAAGTGCATTAACGACCTTAAGGAGGAAATAGAAAGGCTGACTAAACTGCTTAGCGAGAGTAAGCCGGGTCCTTCTAAAAATGGCGGTAGGCATAAATTAGCATGTTTCCGCTGTGGGAAGTTGGGGCATATTGCCAGGTTTTTCAAGGAGAAAGGAGCTTTAAACTACTAAACTCGGGCAAAACGGCCAGTGCTTGCTCGAGTTGGCAGAAGTCAGCCACTGGTATTCGACCAATTGCTAAGATTGTTAATGTTCGTTCTAACCGGGATCCTGTTGGAACTCTGCCTATTGTTAGAGTATCAATAAACGGCAATACTTGGCACCTGTTATACGATACAGGAAGCCAAGTTAGCATAATGGATTCAGAAAGGTGTAATGTTCTGAATGAGGACTGGGACGAAGCTATTAACAATCTTAAAATTGTGTCAGTCACAGGCCACGTCCAGACATTGACAAAGGTAAAAACCTGTAGGGTAAATACAGATAAGGGTGTCGAACTAGGAGACATAAGTTTCTGGTTAATGCCACTTGAAGATAAGGGCTACGACGGTATTCTTGGTATAAAGGAGATAAGGAGATTAAACATTTCTTTGCCACCTGTGTGGGAGGAATGCAATGTAATGTCTGCGGCGACTGAAGACTGGCAACTGGTAGATATTGGCCAAGTTAATGGCAAACATCAGCAGCTGGTCCGCGACATACTGCAACAAAGATAAGATATGTTCGTGGAAAATGTCGCAGCGTTAAAAGCAGCTAAGGTTCCGCCAATAAAAATTGACGTTGACATAAATGACGTTACTTTTAGGCGGCAGTATCCTATTCCCTATAGTTTGTTAGAGCCGTACAAGGTACTTTTAGACAAGTTCTTAGAGAGCGGTATCATAAAAAGATCCAGATCTGATTGGAACAGTCCAGTACATCTTGTCAAGAAGCCTGACGGTTCCTTGAGATTCGTGCTGGACCTTAGACAGGTCAACGATAAATTAAGGAATCAAGATTATCCCATGATCCGGATAGACACCGCCATGGCAGCTGTGGGAGGTGCTAAATATTTTAGTACCTTGGATCTAGCCAGTGGGTATTATCAGCTGAAGCTGGATAGTAACGTAACGAAATGCTTCGCTTTCCAAACCCCTTTCGGAAAATTTGAGATGTCGAGACTTCCTCAGGGCTGTAAGATATCTTCGAATGTATTTCAGAGAGAAATGCATCGTATCCTAAGCGGCCTATTGGGCAAGAATTGCCAATGTTTTATTGACGACGTTCTGATAATACTCGGAGTCGTTGGAGCAGCATCTGGCTGACTTAACTGAGGTGTTGGACAGGCTTAGAAAATATGGGCTTCAAGTGAGGCCGAGCAAATGCCAGCTCTTTCAGGAAGAAGTGACCTTCTTGGGACACAGAGTGGACAAGGATGGCATTCATCCTAAGGAGAACAACATCGAAAAGATTAAAAACATGAGTCCTCCTAAAACTGTATCAGGTGTCAGACGCTTTCTTGGAGCTGTTGGTTTCTATAGGAAATTCATTGCTGGTTTCTCTGAAATAGCGGCCCCTTTATATGAGTTGACTAAGAAGGGCACCAGGTATGAATGGAACGAGGCAGCGCAGCGTGCGTATGACAAGCTAAAGACTTGTCTTAGCTCTGCACCCATCCTAATTCATCCTGACTACAGGGAAAAGTTCCTAATATTCACTGATGCTAGCGACATAGGATGTGGCGGTATGTTATCACAGTTGAAGAACGGCACTCCGCAGCCTATTAGTTTCTACAGCCATAAGTTCAGAGGTGCCGAGTTAAACTACAGCACAATAGAAAAGGAGTGTTTGGCTATTATTATGGCAATTGAACAGTTTGACTACTACATCTATGGTCAGCAGGTGGAGATATACTGTGATCACAAGCCATTGCAATATCTTAAGTCACTAGAGAATAAAAATCGTAGGCTCATGAAATGGGCCCTGATGCTACAGGACGGGGAATTAACATTTTTACATGTAAATGGGAAGGAGAATGCGATGGCTGACTGGCTGTCCCGCGACACCTATAATACTGAGGTTGCTGTAGTCGATGTCTATGGAGGGGTGACTACCATTCCCAACTATGAGAAGTCCATGCTGAACTGCCCTGTATGGAAAAACATCTACAAGAGGGCTCTGAGCACTGATAGTGAGTTAGAAGAGGGTGATGGCACGTATTTTATAAGCAAGTCCACCCGATATCTCGTCAAGGTCAGTCCAGACAGTAGACCCACTCGTAAGGGAAGGATGGTGAAGCAAATCGTAATACCTCCAGTTCTCCGCGATACCATTCTGGAAAGGTGCCATGACAGTACCATAGGAGGGCACCTCTCAGTAGAGAAAACACTTTACGCGGTCTTAAGCCAATACTATTGGAAGGGGGCCATGTCTGATATACGTAGGTACGTGAAGACATGCCCAGTGTGTGCCGAGAACAATGGTAGGCTTAAGAAAGCTCCTAATATGCCCATTCAACCCGCTAACTACCCTTTCGAAAGGTTATGCGTAGACTTCGTGGGTCCTCTTACCTTGTCTAGGAACAGGAATAGATACCTGCTCGTGTTCATTGATGCTTTTACCAGGTACGCTGAGGTTATCCCCGTCAGGGATTGTACCGCAGAGACTGCTGGGCTCGAGTTTGTCAATAAGATAGTGAACAGATATGGAACGTGCAAAGAAATTTTATCTGACCGTGGAGCTGCATTCGAGTCAGACCTTTTCAGAGAGATATGTAAATTATATAGTATTAAAAAGTTATCCACAACTTCTTATCGTCCTACCTGCAATTCGATCGTTGAAAGAGTTAATGGCACCATTTGTTCCATTCTGCGTCACTATGCCAATAGCAGGAATTGGGAAGACAACCTCGGTGCGGCGGTTGCTGCGTACAATAATGCCGTGCACTCAGCGTTAGGTGAGAGCCCCCACTACATGCTCTTTGGTTACGACGCAGTCAATCATGAAGTTAGCGATAAAGATGTGAGCGAATTTAGAAAGCCATCCTTGGCGGAGAGATTGAAGGAAATGCAAGATGCCAGGGAAACTGTTAGGAAATTCCTGTCTGAAAACTATGATGAACGAGTCAAGAAGTATAAAACTCAGACTGTGAGAACCTTTGAGACGGGGGATTTGGTATTGTTGGCTGTTCCTAGGGGCAAGGGGTTCTCTAAATTCTCCGCAAAATTCTATGGACCTTTCCGTGTGGTAGCTAAGGTGTCTGAAGTAAATTTCAGAGTGCGCGGAGTCAATTTGCACGATGAACAAGTTGTGCATATTGACAGGATGAAGGCATTCAGGGGCATGCGTCATAGAAAGCCCACAGCTGCTAAACGCGAGTGCTATCCTCGGAGAAGGATGATTCCTTTGACTCGGGAAGGTGGGAGTGCCTGTCGTATCTCTCCCCGCCGAGAGATGTCCACACCACCGTTAGAGACCAAGACTGTTCCCGACCAGGAGAAAGGAGATTCTCATGACGAACCTACAGTGGTCGATGGGGCGTTCGACAGGGCACATTTCAGCCCTTATTTTCTGAGACCAAATCCTCGCCCTGCCGATCCCAGATGAGAGCTTATTAGTCCCCCATTAAACTCTATCTATTAAAGCATATTATATATGTGTGTGCTTGGTAATCACTCATGGTAACTCACGTAGTTTGCGCAGATCTTTGGTTATTTTCTTTTTGGGAGGAACAAGATGGAAGGCACCTGTATGGAACGACCTGGATGCCTACTTCTCCTCTCTTTAGTTTTTTTTGTATCTTTATAACATGGCTCCCGTGAGCTTTTTCCTCCCGAATAGCGGGAGGTTTTCCTTACGGGACAATAAGAATGTTTGGTAGATTGGTTAGTTTTTTTTTTTTTTTTTGGAAAGAGACCTTTTGTCAAATTATATTGACAATATTCGCACTCTTATCTTATCCTATTTCTTTAGTGCGAAGAACGTTGTTTTATCAGATAAGTAAACCGATCTCTCCAGCATTCTAATTGGACGAATGTGGCCATGTTTGTATATAAAGGGGGTTGAAGGGAATGCGTGAAGAGATTGTGATTTAAAATCTTGTGCAGGGACGCTTATAGTGCTCTCTTCGTATTTTTTTTTTCCGTGCTTGGTGTTCTCTACGCATTCCCTGAGTGTCCCCGGTCCGATCCCTACATAAGCAGAAATAAAAGATAAGTACTTTTTATTTTTATTTAACTAATTGTGAATTATTATTTACTTTTTTTTGTGTGTTATACTTTTGCGTGTACGGTTTTATTGTGTTCAAGTTACTCTTACGGTAGGCCCCCGTATATTGCAATTTTGTGTGTTAACCCGTAATTAGTAACTTTTGTCACTTGTCACAAGTGTATACGACTGTGTATTTATCCTAGATGCATTGTGATAAGGCTCTTGATATTCTAGATATTTTTATTTACTGTCAAATAACATAATTTTTTAGATTCCTTGTTCAGCTCCAGCGTCTAACCTCGGAAAGATGAGGGGTTGAGTCTCATAGTTTATACGCAATAGACTTCCATAAGCGACCCATCTAATCAGCGACCATCTATGTAAAATAAAAAAAGAGGAATTGCACTGACTCATTACTCAACCAAGAGTCTTTCAAAGGAAAACAGTTTACGGTATTATTTTGTGATTACACCTTCATTTTTGAATGAAACTGATCTTAAAACCGCGAATATAAAACACATTTAAATATGCAGGTAGTTGTGAATTCGATTGCCTGTACCTATTGTCAGAGAATTTGAACAACTCCAAAAAAAAAAAGGTACAAAACCAAAAAAAAGTGAAAAAATGTAAATGAAAATGCATTTTAATTGTTAATTTTTAAAAGTCATCTCTGTCTTTAGGAAGGTATGGTGAAGCAGCTTCTTTGCTGGTTATTGCTGCAAGAAGTATTCTCCAAGGTTCAGGTTCCATAAGTTTGATGGATAGAGCAGCAAACATGGGCGCGTCACCATTTCTGAGACTAAATTCTACTTGAAGACAGGTGATCTTTTGAGCACCCTAAGCAGAATTCAGCATTCATTTGCACCAGTAGTGATTCAAGTTCCAGGATAGGTCTTCTCGCAGGTGATTGATCCCCATAGCATAAGTTTACCTACGGCATTTGCTGGCCATAAGAAGTCCGCTTCATCCTCGTGGGAAAGTTATTGAAGGACATTGGTCTTCAAAGAAATCAAGGGAGGAAGACGTGAAGCCAACTGGTGTTTCGTTTTATTTAAGGTGTGAACTAGATGGGTGATGAAGAAGAGGCGTGGCGGCAGGTTCGCACTCTTCTTCTGTGAGGGCGTGGGGGAGGAGGGGACTTGCTGGTGAGGGGAAGGGTGAAGATGAAAGGCTCTTGCTGGCAGTTTGGCCTATGGACCTTTACATGGAAGAGGTGAGGAGGGCGGTGGTCACAATCTTCCATTGGCGATGAGGGAGGAGAGGCATGGCGGCGGGTTTGCAATGTTCTATATGGACTTGGAGGAGTCTGGCTGGTCTGAGGGGACCAGGCCTATAAGACATAAGTCATAATCTTCCACAGAGGGTATGGCAGGGAAGAAGAGGCTGGCGGAAGGTTTGCGTTCTTCCTGCCCAGTTCAAGGAGACGCTCTCTCAGCGCTCCTCCCGCACGAGGCGGGCGACGTGTCGCTCCCAGCGACGTTCGACGGCCCGCATGGCCATCACCTGGTCCCAGACGTCGGCCCAAGTCCGCCGACGCTGGACCTTCCTCCACCTCCAGAAGCACAACTTCTGTAGACAACCCATTTCTGGTGGTCGTTTGGTTAGTTCGCTTTGGTTGGTCGCTTTGAGTACGCAAGTAACGTTCGCTGCTGATAACTGCTAGTCGAGAAGTGATTGGCTTCAATTGTTACTCAATGTCAATTGTTGCCTCCCTTTATCCTTTTTCCAAATATTAAGTGTCTAACAATTATATCTCTATAATTTCCTATCACAATTACTGACTTATATCACACACATCTTAGATATAACGTGTAATAAGAGAAATAGCGAGTAACAATAAATATTAGCAGCATTATAAATATGTATTAGGTTAAGAATATAAGAGGCTTAATGTAAAGAAAAAATCAAATTAATACATTCTGAGAATATTTGGAGTCAATAAAGAGAAAATAGAATAACTAGCTTGGAGACACCTTATAAGGAGCTGGGAGCTACCCACTCGATGTTTCAGTAGTTGTGGTACATGGAAGAAATAGAAAGATGGCGCTATACCATCACCAATGTTTAGCTACATAATCAATAGATACTCTTTGTTTTAATTACCATCTTTAGATCCTTTTTTTCTTCATCTTCTATTTTAAATCCTAATTATAAATTTATATATTGTTGCACTAGGCTGCGGTTTGGCAGATTCTTCAGTCTTGATTCTCTCCTCGGACGCGTCTTGCATCTTTCCAGAACGTGTCTCAACCATCCTACAAGGTTAAACCAGTCAATAATAAGATAACTATATTTTTAGGTAACACCTAGAATATGTCTTTATTTATCACATCAAAATTTAAAGCAGGTTGGGTATTTAGAGTATCAAAATACAAATTATTTTTAGTACATAATATTTAATAATAATATTCTGTTTTATAAAAATAAATAAATATAAAATTTAAATTTGAAATATATGGGCGCATTAATCATGATGCAACAATATACTTAAAATTAAAAGCATTCAATGGCCGCATTAAAGTTTGAAATATACCTTTTATTATAATATATTATTTTTCGGCATTTATTGTAAACATACCACCTTAGATAGTGGACCAAATCTAAAACGTTTTATTGCGACGGTTCCTGAAATTACTAAAATATACATCCGGATTCATACTAAGAGCCGAATGTGGAAGAGTATCGCTAGAAGTGATGGTTACTAAACTGATTCTAAGATGGAGAAGAGTCGATTACCACGTGAATCTTACCTCTGAAGATATAATATCCAACAGAAAACAGGATTTTAAGATAGAGAGCATTGCAACTACTGTGATAGATATGTAGGGAGACATCTAAGGCTCTTCATTGGACACGACAATAACAACAGAGGACAGGAATCAAATATTCTGGTCAAGAATGGATTTTTATGCGTATTTGAAAATCTGTACGGTTCCCACCGTATTACAAAACGAAATTCCCAAAATAATTTGAACTACAATAGAACAATCTATTCAAAAAGATATTGTGCAAATTTAAGCTTCCTTTCAATATAATGACACACTTTAAATATCTGAATAATTCAATAATAACTGAAACATACTTAAATACTACATTGCCTCTGAAAATTAAACATTTCATAACACAACTTAGACTTTTCTGGATATTTTTTCACGAAAATTGCCCAAAACATTGGAAACAAGGAAACTTGTGATTTATGAAAATATGATACAAGATAAAATTACACACATTTTATATCCTGACCACACATAGATAATCCTCTCTCTTTACCTTTGATCCATCCAGGTATAAAACTCAAGAGATGCCTGATGTACAATACATTATTGTATATAGACAAATAGACAAAAGAATTGCTATAAATTATGAAATAAAAACAAACGATAGCAATGCGTCTCTTTATACATAAAATTTTTAATATGCTAGCTTTCGGATCTTATCGATCCTTCAACAGGCCAAGCTGTAAATTGAGAGAAAGAATATATATATAAATGTAAATTATTATTTATATACACCAACGAAGATAGAGAATAAAATATAAAATAAAATAAATATAAACACATTTCACGAGTTCACGTTTTCTCGTGGCCAGGCTGCTGTTGTTTCATCTCTGTCCAAAGCTCAGTTTGTTTTCTTTTCTTTTATAGTCAATTGGTCCTTTTATTCTAATGGCTGGGCTGTTTTTTGAATGAGTGGTACTGAGATGGTAGTTCTATACGCCTGTTGATACTGTTTAAATCTTGAGAGACGAAGGATTCAATTAATAATCTTTGATATTTGGATTTGATGTTGTGGTAATGACAGGTTGGGTCGGAAAGGTTAAAGGCATGGCCGGTTTTAGAGGTATGCTGAAAGATCAAAGATTTGGGATCTTTGTTTATTATATTTCTGTTGTGCTCGGAAATTCTGTTGTAAATGAAACGGCCAGTCTCACCCACATATTTAGCGTTGCAATCTTGGCAACCTATGGAGTAAATGGCATATGGTTGCTGGTCGGGACGTTTCTTAATATTATATTTGGTGATGGGGTTCCGGAGTATTTGGCCTATTGAGAGGTGGTTGGTAAAAAAGGTTCTTAAACCAAATTTCTTGAGGGAGAGGGCTATTGATTGATTTTCAAAGGAACTTCAAACACACTCAGCCCGTAGTAAACCGTAACACCTGTATTATACCTTATTCCTTTGAAAATCAATCAATAGCCCTCTCCCTCAAGAAATTTGGTTTAAGAACCTTTTTTACCAACCACCTCTCAATAGGCCAAATACTCCGGAACCCCATCACCAAATATAATATTAAGAAACGTCCCGACCAGCAACCATATGCCATTTACTCCATAGGTTGCCAAGATTGCAACGCTAAATATGTGGGTGAGACTGGCCGTTTCATTTACAACAGAATTTCCGAGCACAACAGAAATATAATAAACAAAGATCCCAAATCTTTGATCTTTCAGCATACCTCTAAAACCGGCCATGCCTTTAACCTTTCCGACCCAACCTGTCATTACCACAACATCAAATCCAAATATCAAAGATTATTAATTGACTCCTTCGTCTCTCAAGATTTAAACAGTATCAACAGGCGTATAGAACTACCATCTCAGTACCACTCATTCAAAAAACAGCCCAGCCATTAGAATAAAAGGACCAATTGACTATAAAAGAAAAGAAAACAAACTGAGCTTTGGACAGAGATGAAACAACAGCAGCCTGGCCACGAGAAAACGTGAACTCGTGAAATGTGTTTATATTTATTTTATTTTATATTTTATTCTCTATCTTCGTTGGTGTATATAAATAATAATTTACATTTATATATATATTCTTTCTCTCAATTTACAGCTTGGCCTGTTGAAGGATCGATAAGATCCGAAAGCTAGCATATTAAAAATTTTATGTATAAAGAGACGCATTGCTATCGTTTGTTTTTATTTACCATTATTGTATATTCCTTTTTTCACTTGTACTAATCTAAATTTCTGTCAAAACAACTATTTATGTTTTTTTTAAGAAAAGGAACTGCTTGTCTCAATTTTTCATACAAAAGTTTATGTCAAGCCCTTTCTTTCCTCCTATCCTTTATTTGATCGATCGTAAATAGCATTGCCGATTATTGTTACTATTACTGTAATATTTCGGTATATATCCTCTTCTACTCGGAGAATATGTATAAGACCAAAATGTCTTGATAAAGCTTTTTATTGTTTTTATATTATCGATATAATTTTTAGACACTTAATATTTGGAAAAAAGGATAAAGGGAGGCAACAATTGACATTGAGTAACAATTGAAGCCAATCACTTCTCGACTAGCAGCTATCAGCAGCGAACGTTACTTGCGTACTCAAAGCGACCAACCAAAGCGATCTAACCAAACGACCACCAGAAATGGGTTGTCTACAGAAGTTGTGCTTCTGGAGGTGGAGGAAGGTCCAGCGTCGGCGGACTTGGGCCGACGTCTGGGACCAGGCGATGGCCATGCGGGCCGTCGAGCGTCGCTGGGAGCGACACGTCGCCCGCCTCGTGCGGGAGGAGCGCTGAGAGAGCGTCTCCTTGAACTGGGCAGGAAGAACGCAAACCCTCCGCCAGCCTCTTCTTCCCTGCCATGCCCTATGAGGAAGATTATGACTTCCGTCTTATAGGCCTGGTCCCCTCATACCAGCCAGATTCCTATCCCCACCAAGTCTATATAGAAGAGTGCAAACCCGCCGCCATGCCTCTTCTCCCTCATCGCCAATGGAAGATTATGACCGCCACCCTTCTCACCTCTTCCATGTAGTAGTCCATAGGCCGAACTGCCATAAGATCATTACATCTTCACCTCTTTCCCTCACCAACCAATCCCCTCCTCCGCCACGCCCTCAGAGAAGAAAAGTGCGAACCTCCAGCCACGCCTCTTCTTCCTCGCCCGTCTAGTCCACCCATCAAAGAACGCAACACCATCTTGCTTCTCCACTTAATTCCTCGGTTTCCTTGAAAACAATGTTTGCTGCTCCACCCATCAGACTTATGAGACGATAGAGAATACTATTGAAGAGCAGCAGAGAGTCTGCTTCACCATACCTTCCTGAAGACAAAGATGACTTTAAAAATAACAATTAAAAATGCATTTTCGTTTATATTTTGTCACTTTTTCTTGGTTTTGTACATTTTTAAAATGCTTTAATATTTTAAAAATTTTGTTTAAATGCTCTGACAAAGAATTCACAACCACCTGCATCTTTAAATGTGTTTTATATTTGCAGTTTTAAGATCAGTTTCATTCAAAAATGAAGGTGTCATCACAAAATAATACTGTAAACTGTTTTCCTATGAAGGACTCTTTTAAAAGTATGGCTAATACCGAACTCCTGGAAGTATCCTCTGGTTGAGTAATGAGTCAGTGCAATTCCTCCTTTTTTATTTTACATAGATGGTCGCTGATTAAATGGGTCGCTTATGGGAGTCTATTGCGTATAAACTATGAGACTCAACCCCTCATCTTTCCGAGGTTAAACGCTGGATCTGAACAAGGAATCTAAAAAATTATGTTATTTGACAGTAAATAAAAATATCTAGAATATCAAGAGCGTTATCACAATGCATCTAGGATAAATACACAGTCGTATACACTTGTGACAAGAAGGGCCTACTAGATATAAGAGGAGGAACGCCAAACAACTGATGGGTTCCCCAAGCGATGGCGTCGCAGAGAACCTGAGGGCTCTGACAAAGCGAATATTTATAACGATTTTTGAGAGCACTATCCGATGGTTCACCCCTAGAATGTGGGAAACCTAATGTCATAGATTAAGTTTGTGTCGGTCGCGAAGCTGCATCCAGGATTACCACGACAAGGGAGTCATCCAGGATCTGCTCTTCACCAGCCAGAGTAGACGTATGGAGTTCGCACCACCATGTGTTTTAACGATATAGATTTCCTGATGATTCTGGCAGAGTCTCTCGGAGCTTGAATTATTCAAATATCGATGACCTTCACAAATTAACAGGTTAGGCTGTCGCAGCCGGAACATATTAAAGCGCACTATGCGGAAGTTCATAGAATATTCTTAGCTAATGCTGCTGTATGGTGGGGAGCCGCTTGTAGAGAGTGTCGATTTTATCCTCACAAGAGAGGTACGATTTGTTCGAGGAGCAAGTTCAGGTGATTTGGACGTAAAGGGTGGCGACGGGTGATAATAACTGGACTATATCATCCCTCTTCAAACGTAGATATTAGGCGTACTCAACAAACTGACTGGACTTATTCAAGCTGCTAGAGAGTTTGGTTTTGTGTGATACAAAATAATTCCGGGAGGATTCCTTCTCTAGTCTTCCCTTAAGAAACCTTTTGGGTGGGGGAGGGGATGTTCAGAGACAAGATATAATGGATGATGTAGCCTTGGGCTGTCTATAATTCCATGAGAATAGATGATCCTTTGCTTGCGTTTACGTGGCGAGAATGGCTCGGCTGAAAGACAAGTCGCGGGAGAGTGAATTGTCTGGGCAGGGAACTCCTGGGGTTGAACAGAGCGGACGCTTTTGATGAATATTTGCCTCCGTTAGTAGAGGATGTTGATGGAAGATAAATATCTTGACCGACTGTTGAACTAGTTATACTTCCAAGTCCCTCCTAAACAGCTGACCCGTCGATGTCCTTTACTGCGGTATTTTCTGTATTTGACGCCATAAGTGGTCGTCGCATCTGTCTTGGACTTGATATCCAGTTTTCCAGGGAACTTACGGATCTTAAACTCCCAATTCATGAAGATAGAGGCTTCCTTGGTGCTGGTGCTCCGGGAGTAATCATCGCAGGTCACTATTGTGTGTCAGGAAGACAACTGGAGAACTTGGACGCAGCGCTGCGACTACCTGTACCTTTTTTACCTCTATTGGAATATACACGATAACCATATTTACTGTCTGATTTTATAAGCAAACATTCAGGATAGTATTTCCGATAGTTAGTCGCTTCGTCTCCTCGACTCTGGGCGGTCCAACCACAACTTGGCCAGACATCAGCTGGAAGACAGTGATCTTCCCAGCACATCTTCTAGCGTCTTGGTGTAATGCAGTGAACATGAAGTCAGAGCAGTACTTGCTGTGGCAGCATTGTTCTCCGACCAATTCTATCGGTCTTGCCCAGCTGGTGCCAGTTATTTTTCATCCCAAGCGGCCTTTCTTGGTGGTTGCGGTGGTCTGGTTGTGACAGCCTTTTCTATCTTGGCTGGATGGACTTAGGAATCCCAATCGTTCATTTTAGAGCCTTCAGACGTTTTCATATTTTTGGAAGTAGATTATATTTCAAAGCCTCAACACATTAGAATTTGCATTGTCTTACTACCAGTAATATTCAACATTTTCATTGACGATTTCACATCTTTGATAACTCGTCAATCGATTGTTCCATTTGCCTAGATGCTCCATTGTTTTGCTGAATGGAGGTGGTTATAAGATTCAATTTCACATTCTCACAAAACCAGAAGGTGGTAGCAGCGTATCCGCACGGGCGAGGGAGTCAAACATTCGTTTCTAGGAAGGTTTGGCGCTAACAATTTTTATCCTGTCAGAGACCTTCTTTCCATAATACTTAAACCTATGCATCAGCCTGATATTTTGATGAATATCACTTTATAGGGAGGGTGCAATATTCTCTCGGCAAATTAAAGGCTTTGTAACAAGGTCACATTACCATAACATACCTACGTCACATACTTTGGGACAATTTTATTCTTCAAAACTTTGCTCAACTCAGTCATTTACAGTAGTAGGAGATTTATACATGTTATCTGACAGAAACCCTTTATTTTCCTCGGTTGGCCATCTCGGAATGAATTTTGGAAATGTTTTTTTAAAAGTTCGATTTTTAAAAATTATTATCGTGAGAATAATATGCTATTCTAGTTTCTACTTGAAGGTCTCTTATAATTCTCTCTGGCTTTAATAAACCCAGTAAATACTTAGTTTACATCTAAATATACACACTTAGGAAGCCAATTGTCGCAAGGTGACCAATGGATCAAGACACATGCAACATTGCTCCGAGCTTATTTAAGCATTTAAAGCAATTTTTTGCTTACTATATTTACATAAATAATCGGTACCAAAAGAGCCACTTTATCCTTTAAAAATCATAAAGATTACTACATTATGTAATACAAAACGTAATAATTACCTATTAATACCTTTTGTGTAGATATATTTCAAATTATATAGCAACAAATATATTCTAAGAAACTTCTAATTTATTATGTTAATTGTAGTTATATATTGCCAGACATTCCTTTCTTTTGTACAAAGTTCTCTGTTCTCGTTTTTTCTCTCTTTCTCCTTGTTAATATCATATGACTATTCTTCACGACCTACAATTATTGTAAATATGTATAGACAAATGTGTAAAGGCATACATGTATGACAGCACAAGTGTCGCTAGGGGGACATAGAGCTTTAAATTGAAATAAATAAATACAAAACGTAATGGTAGTGATAAAGAATGAGTTACAACACTTTTAAGAAAAAATACATTCTTAACTTATACACCTGATCTAAGTACAATATTTCACTCTTGTTCTATATTTTTCACATTAATATATATAGTCACGACCGTCTGTCGTGGCCTCTGTCACGGATAATATACAGTTATCATCGTCATGCGTTCTTAATTCTGTCACCGTTTGCTTTTGGTTCAGTGGTAGAATGCTCGCCTGCCACGCGGGCGCCCCGGGTTCGATTCCCGGCCGATGCATTTTATAATTGTAACGAATAGTATTTGAATAAAAGCATTTAATCGGGTAAACCCCGAGCGTTGTAGATTATAAACACAAGGTAATAAGACCACATCCATGATAAGGTACAGTTTGGATTATAGATTATAAACACAAGGTAATAAGACCACATCCATGATAAGGTACAATTTGGATTATAGATTATAAACACAAGGTAATAAGACAACATCCATGATAAGGTACAGTTTGGATTATAGATTATAAACACAAGGTAACAAGACCACATCCATGATAAGGCACAATTTGAATTATAGATTATAAACACAAGGTAAAAAGACCACATCCATGATAAGGCACAATTTGAATTATAGATTATAAACACAAGGTAACAAGACCACATCCATGATAAGGTACAATTTGAATTATAGATTATAAACACAAGGTAATAAGACCACACCATGATAAGGTACAATTTGGATTATAGATTATAAACACAAGGTAACAAGACCACATCCATGATAAGGTACAGTTTGGATTATTACTATATATAGTCACGACCGTCTTTCCTCATCGGCCGCCTCTGTCACGGATAATATACAGTTATCATCGTCATGCGTTCTTAATTCTGTCACCGTTTGCTTTTGGTTCAGTGGTAGAATGCTCGCCTGCCACGCGGGCGCCCCGGGTTCGATTCCCGGCCGAGGCATTTTTTTTTTTTTACAATTTTTAAAACTCATTTATATATTATACAAGAATGACATCCACGGCGCCAATTTATAATTGTAACGAATAGTATTTGAATAAAAGCATTTAATCGGGTAAACCCCGGGCGTTGCCCGGGTCATTCGGCTAGTATATATCTATATATATAAAAATGAATGTTTGTATGTTTGTCTGTTGGTTGGTTTGTATGTCCGGTATACAAATTCGCAGTAGTTCACTAATTCAAACCAAAATTTCCATACATAGGTAAAAAATAACGAGGATGACGATAGGCTATTTTAAAAAATATATAAATCAATTATTAAAACTATATATTCAAATTATTCTAAATAGCTCATCTAGAACGCGGTTGATCTGATGGCGGGGCGCGCCCATTGGCCGCCTGCGACACGTGGCTTCCCTGTGCGCGCGCATGCGCCGGGAAGCCACTCGCACGCCGGCAGCCGACGGGAGCAGTCGCTTGCTCGCCGGGAGTCAACGGGCGCCGACATTTACTCGCTTGCAGCCAACGGGCACATGTTTAATGTGTTTGAATATTACATAATGAATAAACAATACATAACAATAAACAATAAACAATACATAACAATACAATACAATACAAACCCGGGCGTTGCCGGGCAACCCTAGGAAGCAAGATGTATACAAGGTGTAGACAAGATGAAGATCTAGATGAAGATTAAAACGTTTTTAAAATATATTCGCACTCGGGTAAAACCCGGGCGTTGCCCGGGCCATTCGTCTAGTATATTATAAAAACACATTTCTATACAGACCTTTCATAAAAAGATCAAAATACTCTTCGCAATAAGTTTTTTTATTTACATTGCGAAAGTATTTTTGATCTTTTTATAAAAGCTTTTCGCAATTTTCTTATTTATAATACAGAACTTTATTTTATATTTCATTATAATATAAAGGTTAAAAACGAGAGCTTGACTTATTAGTTATGAATCCTCTCCACAGTTTCGATTCAACACTGATGAGCTGTGCCCTCCATTTCTAATTTTTATTTATTGAATTATAAAGACTGTATGAATAGCCTTTAATTGTACGTAATAAAAAGTAGCGTTATAAATTACAACCAATTTCTATACCAAACATCGTTTTTACAAATGTTTCTATACTTTGTATATACCTTCCTATCTGGACCTTTGTTTCACTTGTACAAAAGGTCTTTTTTTCTAACGGGTGAGTTGAATGTCTTCTTTACAATAATTTCATTTGTAACTTCTAGTTTCTAATTTGAGCTATAGCAGAGTGGCGCAGTGGAAGAGTGCTGGGCCCATAACCCAGAGGTCTGTGGATCGAAACCACGCTCTGCTATCTTTTTGTTTTTTGATCACAAATAAAATGTGATGACCAATGATCGGGTTATTTAGATTTCCTCTAATCCAAAGTTCCATCAGTTTATCTCTAGGTGTGTGATAACAAGTGAATACATTTACAATATTCTGGTTTCAAACATATGGAAGAGTAGTATAAACCCGGGCACTTTTTCTGTATGAAAAAAATTGCTCCAATGGTCCCCAATTCTTGAAAATGTCCAACCCCACAAATACAAGTAAACAGACGTAATCGTGCTTTTCACAGGTGAAGACATGTGAAGCAATTATTGTAAAAGCGTCGCCAACTATTACCTATCATAATTATCGTGGCTTATACCATGCGTACGAGGGATAATTGAACATTTCAATCACTGAGTATTATATTGAAAATATTAATAATACACGTAGTAGAACAGAGTATTGCAATTGAAACGTGCTGGACCCATAACCCAGAGGTCCGTGAATCGATGGCATTCTTTATAAGAAGAGTTTTGACCAAAAACAACTTCCAAACTTCACTACAAAACTACCGAGTGCCAATATGTTGAACGAACTACATGACGCTTCCTTATAGCAGGTTATCAGGCTTTACTGATACAATAGAACCTTTCTCTAGCGGACACCTCTCTACAAAGGAAAGTTTTTATTTGAAAAATTACCATTTTTACTAGTTAGCAACTTTCCGGTAAAGGGCACCTCTTCCTAAATGACACTTTGGCTCTGTGGCTCTGCAATTACGTGTCCTTTACAGGTAGGTTCTGCTGTATTCACGATAAAGTCAGAAAGAAGTATTTTTGGCCATAGCTCTATCGGAGTGTTAGAAAATATGTCAGCTACTGTCAGAACTGTCAACAGAGGAAGAACCCACCTCAATTGTCGCCTGGACACCTGATACTCATTCCACCTCCAAACCGACCATTCCAAAAGATAGGCAAAGATTTTGGACTTGGACCCTTCCCAATATAACGTGACAAGAAGAGGTGGATCATAGCGTGCACCAACTATTTGTCCAAGTATGCGATCACAGTAAGCTTGGTATCTGGATAAACTCAGGATGTCGCGAAATTCCTAGTGAAAAAGGAGACACTAGTCCACGGAGCCCCTCGGGAAATTGTGACGGACTGGGGCGGCAACTTTTAATCGAAACCTATCCAGGAATTAACCCGCTGTTGCGTTATTTGTATAAGAACCACTACGGCGTATCAACCTTGAACAAATGAGCTAACAGAACAGCTAAACAGAGCCATTGCAGATATTTTGTTAATGTACAAGACCTATGTATGTAGTGTATGTAGACCTTGAACAGAAGAATTGGGATGAAATCTTGTCTTTCATAATTTTTTCTTACAATACCGGAAAACAGGAAACTACTGGCTTTACACCGTGCATGATAGAGAAGCTGAGATCCTTCTTTACATCTTATTTCCCTATACAGAAACCACAGATGTGGCGACGAGTAATTCATAGAGGTAGAAACAAGAGCAAAAGGGGCGAGACAGATTACACGGTTTCACATCCTGAAATGACAAGACATCAATAAAATGAGCTATGATTCCAGACACATAGAGACAGTTTACCGTCCTGGTGACTTGGTGTGGATCTACACTCCAGTACGACGTGTTGGTTTGAGCGAGAAACTGAAGTAGTACTTCGGCCCCTATCAAGTTTCCAAGAAGTTATCTGATGTAACT
Organism: Cordylochernes scorpioides; assembly: GCA_030710605.1. Lineage (NCBI taxonomy): Eukaryota > Metazoa > Arthropoda > Arachnida > Pseudoscorpiones > Chernetidae > Cordylochernes > Cordylochernes scorpioides. The sequence continues at coordinate 92,959,142 of CP092868.1, forward strand.
TATGAAGTAGAACAATTAGAAGAACAAGGAAGATGCCAGAGAATAAATAACCTGGTGCGCGTTTTAAGGATGAAACCACGGAAGGCCCATCTAGACAGGAGGACAAAGACATAGACGTAGCATTGGCCAAGGAATAAATATTCTAATTGTGCGGGAAGAGCAATGTTAGCACTCAATCATCACTGAATTAATTATTTATTTTATATATTCTGTTTACTTTTTTTTATTATTTAATATTAAATGCTAGCTTCCCTCATTGATTCTCAAGTATTTTTTACATGATAAATGTCAGACCCAACAAAAGTGTTAGATAGGTCAACTCTAATAGTTTGACCACATACGGCCAGAATAAATCTGGACAAATTTCCATTACATTACATGAGAATGGATAAATGAACCAGGAAGAACCAACCGGGTACAGTTGGCTTCTAACTTCGATTCCTACAGAGTACTTGACGCCAAGACAGGAATAACTGGAGAGCTTAAGATGGTGGACGACTAATTTTGAGGGAATTGTGAGAATGAATCAACAATACTTTTTGTTCATAGAAAGACGATTAATATTTTAAAAATGTTAAGTAATTTTTGTAGATCAAATCGTACTCGAGACAGAAGCGATCTTGTGGATAAACGGCGATCATCAAGATCGTACTCGAGACAGAAGCGATCTTGTGGCGATGTATGTAATACATGAGAAATAGTTTGCTCTTGAAGTATCAGACAACAGTTTGGTTTCAATCGCCAAAACATGATCAAGCATTAAAAGAGTTGGCGATATAATATTAAAACCAATCTCTTAGTATTCAGTAATTTTTTTTATGAAAACGGCCAAGTTTTGAAATTTTTGATGGTCCGACTAAGTAAGGAGCTCCCAACAATGAGAAAATAAATCATTTAAAAATGGGAAATTGCATGGAGAGAGTGCACAAAGATCGCCAGCTCGAAACGCTGGCCCAGCCACGGCGGCAAGCTGAACGACCCCTCAAAGTTCGGGTCATCGGGGCGAAGAAGTGCCCCGGGACAACCAACGTCCTCGGGGCCCAGGTGGAGGGGAGCTAATTAGCTCCCCGAGGACTCAGTCTGGCCAGGAGCTCAATCCAAGGAGTCGGCGGAGGCAGCCAAACCATCACCACCCAGGCCTAGAGACGGATGGAGGAAGACGCCCGCTTCATTCCTGGGGAGTAGCCACCCTTCCATCCCGCCCCTCCCCTTTACTCCTTGGGGTGGAGCGATGCAGCGGTGGACGACCGGTGGGGAGGCAAACCACCTTCAGCTCTCCACCGTCATCAGGAAGCCCAGGAGGAAGATTCAGTGGGCAAACGCCTGCGACGGGTTCCGGGCGGCTGCGAGGTAAGCAAACTTTCTTCAATCCCCTCATAGAATGTTGGTTCTAATGTGGTGTTTGACTGCAGGAGCAGCCCCCGGCGGACATCGGCCGGACCCCGCGGGTTACCACGTCGCGGCTTGACTCGCGGCCGTCCCGCCCGTCGCCTGTCCCCCTTCCTCCTGGGATCCCCACCCTAGTCCCCGCTGAGATCCTCCTCCGTCTCCCGCCCCGTCGACATCCAGAGCCCCGGTCAGACCCACCGGCCTCGGTGGCCCCCGCCGTGTGCTGGGCCCCGCCTTGCCTCTCTCCATTGCACCCAAAAAAATTAAATTGATATTTTTTTCAAAATTCTAATAGAATAAATATTGCTTTTTTATATGTCCCTTTATTCCTTAAAGCATTTTGTGCAAATTCCTATGAGTGAATATAACAGGCTTCAGTGAAAAAGAAAAGACTATATAACAATTAGTAGAGGACGCATACTTCTACTTTGTACCTGAAGTACCAGCTTGAACAATTAGAAGACAAGCTGGTTTCAACATTCAAACACTATTTATATATACAAATATAAAATAGATATAATACAATGCCAATGGTCTAATTCATTCAGTAGAAGATTTTTTTTTTTTAAATATTTCCGTGTTTCAAATTAAACGGGGCAAAATATATCCGTCATTCTTTCTTTCCATCAAAAACAGAGAAGTACGGAGAAAATATGACATTCCCTGTTTTAATGTTTGCAATCGTTTTATTAGATCTTGTGGCTAGGATATTTGGATTTCACTTAGAAGGCCCTGGTTCGATTCTCGGCGTAAGATTTTTATTTTTAATTTGTGACTTGGTGGTGATTTGAGAATTTGTGTAATCAATGTACTTGAGATGGAAAGATGTACTGATCACTTTTTTCTATCAATCAGTTGAACGACCAGGCTTCGCCCTGGATCTTTCTGACTGAATCTTGACAAAACTAATATATTGTATCAACAAAATTATTTTTGAATATAATTCTATTATTAGGAATACATATATTATATAGAGAGATATAGGAATTTATTAATATATATGTCACAATTTATAAAAGTTAGCTTAAGTACCACCTACCCCTAACCTTCAAAACATCCCATCTCAACCACCTTTTCCCTATTTGTGTATAATTTAAATGTGTCTCTACCTTATAAAAAAACCCTTCCACATATCTCATATATATTGTAAATAATCTAAACCTTTCAATCTGTAATGAATGAAAGGAAGCTAAAATAAAATTCAGCGCAGTAAGTTAGTTAAATAACCTGGGTAACAATCATAAAGGGTGAAAGCTGTATTTATTGTTACGTCGTACCCAGACGTTGTTCGTGTACTTTGTCTACTCAGGATGCCACAAAGATACATAGTGAGTTCGAAAGGATTGCAGCTAAAGTTAGCGCTTTATTATGGCTCACTTAACTGAAGGAATACAACAGTGGGACTTGCTTACAACCTCCCCATCAGAAGAATCCTTGGCGTCGTGGATGTCAGTCTTGTGAAGCGTTCTGCTCCACACTATACATGTGCAGCTTGGACTACACCGCCTTGTAGATCGCTCCGATATTAGTCTCTCCTGGCACCGCCTTTCAGGATCATCCACACGTCCTTGAGGTAACTCTCCGCCGTCTTCTTCTTGCCACAGATCTCGTTGTCACCACACGACTTCTCCCCCAGACTGCGATGTCCTCTCGGCGCACAAACCCCCTTCAGGCCGACCGCTATCTCGGCTCCTTCTCTCACTACGGCCTCAGATGGACTGCCTGTCTGCCGCCCCCTCCTCTGGAATCTGTCCATAAACACTTCCTTGGGGAGGGGGGGGGGGCTGCATACCTTCTTTACCGGCTTTGCTTACATCTTCTCTACATCTTCTTTGCTGAACCGCTTCACTATGTTTCTTCCCCATCCAAACGTGTCAGCCATTTTGATGTGACATATAACCATCTGATTGGTCCCCCAAATCAGGTGACCCTCAGGTCCAGACAGATGTTACAGGGGCAGCACGGTCATCAGTCAGGTTTTGACAGCAGACAGGGGCAGTCGGAGTTTGACAGCAGAGTTTTCACGGTCAGCAGAGAGTTGACAGATCAGCAGAAGATGAGAAGGACACACAGTTCAGTCCCGATTCACACGGGTGAATCTTCTTCAAGATTTCCCGTCAACTTACCGTCAAGAATTGTGCGCACCTCAAATCACTCATGGTTTAATAACCACCTTATTACAAGAGGATGAATCACAGGATATCATTTCGAAGAAGGATTAAAAGATAACGGCGACGAGATTCTTTATTAAAGCGATATAATCTTGGCAAGCTCTCGGACTATGGCGTCCTTCAACAGGATGTTACAAGAAACTAGAGAAGATATAATATAGATACATGTAGATAGTTACATATTTGGAAATATATCATAAAATGAACGAGTATTAGTGTTTTTCCCTCGAATACAAATTATTTGTGAAAAAAGGATCAATTCTAGGAATGTAGAGAAAGGCAGAAGCCATGTGAAACCTATCAGACACAGAATAAAGGCTTGAGAATTGGGAGGTGAAATTTCCAAGGGTTGGAAACAGATTGGGTATTGTTATTATTAAATATGTAGCACAACACTATTCCATTTCTGGATATACTTATTATCAGATCCATATCTAGATACCACTACACAGTTTATTACAAAAAACACCCAGCCCTGGCATACACCCATTTCACTTCAAGTTGCCCGACCAGTTACAAATTAAATACAGTAATAACACTAACCAAACGCATATACACACACTGCTTTCTTCCCATATTTAAATCCATTGAAAGAAGCAATATATATAACCATTTAATGGTCATGGGCTTCCTTAAACACTTCATCCATATATATACCTATAACCCGAATATTCCCCGCCGCCCCCATATATATAGGTCAATATGTTCCATCCCATATTCCTCTGCTAACATTATAATAGATAAAACTCTTAGAAAACACGAAATCACAGTTTATTTCCAAACCCCCCCTTATATGGTCATAGACTTAGAAACCCAATAAGTACACGTTGCCCTCCTGATCCACTCCTTCAAACTGGTTCTATCTAATCCGTAAAATGCAACAGCTGTAATTCTATATACAGTTACGAGCGTCATTCTTCGTCGCCTCTGTCACGGTTTGCTTTTTTTTTGGAATGGCGCCCTCCTATTGGTCGGCTAGGATCACGCCACCTTTGCCCCCCCCCCCCCCCCCCCCATTTTTGTAACTATTGTGTTGGAGCGGGTCGCTCCTTAAATAAATGCATATATTAGTTAATAACCAAATGGAATCCTCTCTTTCTTTTTCCCAGTAAGAGACGCCTACGGAAGCCAACAGTACATAGACAGATAAAGCACATAGGCTATAGTTATTAACTAACATATGCATTTATTTAAGGCGCCAATTTATAATTGTAACAAATAGTATTTGATTCAAAACATTCAATCGGGTAAAACACGGGCGTTGCCCGGGTCATTCGGCTAGTGCCACATATGTAGGAGAAACTGGCCGCTCCATCTCCATCCGCTTAACAGAACATCAAAGATGCATTAACAATAGAGACACCAGGTCCCTAATATACCAACATATCCATAGTACAGGCCACAAATTCTACCTAGTCAATCTACAAAACATTACCTAGGAATAAAAAACATCGTCTTTTTCTGGAAGCAATAACATCAATCAATCTCAATGCGCATATTTAATAACAACAGTATACAATCTGTTTCCCAACCTTGAAAATTTCACCTCCTAATTCTCAAAACTTTCTTCTGTGTTTGAGGGGTTTCACATAGTTTCTTTCTTTCTTAACATTCTTAGTATTCTTGTAGTAATTTCTAATTATGTAACTATCTACATGTAAATGTATATATACGTATATTCTATAGTTTTTTGTATTCTTGTGACATCCTGTTGAAGGACGTCATAGTCTGAAAGTTTGCCAAGATTATATAGCTTTAATATACACTGCGTGACATTGAAAATGGAACACCAAGAAATAGTGGCCAGAAAGTGATGAAACTCGGCAGACAGAGAGAGACAGGGACGAACAATAAGTGATCTTTATTTCAAAATGATAGTCATAATACAGAGCGAGAACGGCGTCGGCTTAGTAGCAAGTAGGGCCACCGCGGACGGCGATGCACGCAGCAACACGTCTAGGTAGAGAGTCAATCAGAGTACGGATGGCGTCCTGAGGGATGGCTCTCCATTCCCTCTCAACCATTTGCCACAGTTCGTCTTCTGAACGCGGCTGTGGCAAGGCATGCAAACGGCGTCCAATGATGTCCCAGACGTTCTCGATTGGTTAGAGATCAGGAGAGTACGGTGGCCAGGGAAGCATCTGTACATCTTGCAGAGCTTGTTGACTAATGCGAGCAGTGTGCGGTCGGGCGTTATCCTGCTGATAAAGGGCATTGGGTACCCCCTGAAGGTAGGGGAGTGTCACCGGTCGCAGCACATCATCAACGTATCGTTGGGCCGTATAGTGCCCTGAATACGAAGTAAAGGTGACCTGGAATCATACGCGATTGCGCCTCAAACCATGATTCCACGTTGTCGCACGGTGGGGCGTCCCAAAATTGCTGCCGGATTGGACCTTTCTCCACGTCGACGCCACACGCGTACACGGCGACTATCACTGGACAAGCAGAAACGCGACTCATCTGAGAACACGACCCTGTGACATTCCGTCATCCACGTCGATCTAGCCCGGCACCATTCCAAACGTTGGCGCCTATTCGGTGGGGTCAATGGCAGTCTTCTTATCGGAAGGCATGAGTGCAAGCCATTAGCAACCAATCGACGGGAAATGGTTCTGGTCGAGATGGAATGATCTAGGGTGTCTTGCACATGTTGCAGGTTGGCGGTACAAGTGGCTTGTGGGGCCGCCACTGCTTGTCGAAGGATACGCCGATCCACACGTGATGACGTCACTCTGGTTGCACCGACATTCCTATAAATTGCCACATTTCCTTGTTCCAACCATCTTCTCCACAGTCGGTGCACCGTGGACGCACCAAGGTGTGTATCAGCTGCGATTTGACGTATGGACCAACCTGCCCTTTTCAGTCCGATCACCATGCCCCTCCTAAAAGCGTCTGCCTGCTTGAACTGCCTCCGTTTACGATGACCTGGCATTCTCTGTTATTACACGTGTCTTTTGACACAAGAACAAAATTTCTACAATGATTTTCCTTGAAGAAATAACGACACGAATACTGTCCTTTCTGCAAGTTCCTTCCCTTATATCTTACTCCATGTGCGCACGAGAGCTGCGCATTTTACATCATTTGAATAACTCGGTTAGGCGCGTCTACCCTGAAATTTGCATAATTTTCTGGCCACTATTTCTTGGTGTTCCATTTTCAATGTCACGCAGTGTAGAATTTTGTCGCCGTTAGCTTTTATTCCTTCTTTATAACCACCTTATTTCCATCGATATGTTTGGGAGCTTCTTGTTTCCCAAATCCATCGTGCGTATTGTCTTTACCAGACGAGAAGCCGCTTGGCCATCGACTCCAAAACCAAGTGGTAGCTCCCGGTTGACTGTCTAGTTGGGAGAGATATATTTCTCCCTTATAAGTGAACCTTCGAGATCACGACATATATATATTGTCATAACCAAAAATGGACATAGCTTGTAACTGTAAATAATACATCGGGAGCTTGGCGAAGGCGCTTGGAACTTGGCGCCTCGATAGGTAGCGCGCACTGTCAGCTCGGTAAGTGTTATGTACCTAAGCTCCGATAGATGGTGGGCACGCTAAAGGGGAAATTTGTGTAAACAATAATCGCCATCTTGAGGGGTGTAGCCGATCGCCAGCCGTTTGAGTCTCTGAAATTACTTCCTTAATTTACCATTATTTTATGCATTTAACTTAGTTAACCTCTATTTATTTTTATCCCTCAAACTATTTAACTATTTAAAGTCATCTAATAAATTATTATTTTATTCTACCCAAACGACTCGTCACCTTCATTACTGTGACAATATGTTGTAAAATGTGTGACGCCGACATCGTCGCAGTCGGCTCCTCATGAAAGTATATGATGAAAATCTGGCTGGCGGAGGTGATCCTTGCTGCTTCTGTGAAAAAGAAAACCAACACTCAATACATTTATTGATAGAATGCCCAATCTTTCACAGCTACAGAATTAAAACAAATTTTCCCATTAAAGAAATGTACGAATTTGAATTTATCAAAGACACGTATGTAAAATTCAGTAATGTTTTTAGATTCATTTAGCCTTTTCTGTTTTAAAAAAAACTTATAAAATATAATATGACTGATTTTGTTTTTAGTTTTATTTATTAAATTGAGTTACTACTTAAAAAGTAGAGTTATAAATTACCACCAATATCTATGTCTAACATCGTTTTTACAAATGTTTCTATACTTTGTATATACCTTCCTATCTGGACCTTTGCTTCACTTGTACAAAGGTCTTTTTTTTTCTTATTAGTGAGGTGAATTTTTTTTATAATAATTCTTTTTTAACTTCTAGTTTCTGGTTTCAGCCATAGCAGAGTGGTGCAGTGGAAGCGTGCTGGGCCCATAACCCAGAGGTTCGTGGATCGAAACCACGCTCTGCTATCTTTTTGTTATTTGATCACAAATAAAATGTGATGAACAATGATCGGGTTATTTAGATTTCCTCTAATCCAAAGTTCCATCTATTTATCTCTAGGTGTGAGGAAACAAGTGAATACATTTACAATATTCTGGTTTCAAACATATGGAAGAGTGGTATAAACCCAGGCACTTTTTCTGAATAAAAAATTGCTCCAATGGTCCCCAATTCTTGAAAATGTCCAATCCCACAAATACAAGTAAACAGACGTAATCGTACTTTTCACAGGTGAAGACATGTGAAGCAATTATGGTAAAAACGTCGACAACTACTACCTAAAATAATCATCATGGCCTATACCATGTATACGAGGAAAAAAAACAAAAAAAAAAAGTTTCAAACAATTATTTGAGTATAGTATTGAATATATTAATAATGCAAGCACACGTAGTAGGGCAGAGTGTTGCAGTAGAAACGTGCTGGGCCCATAACCCAGAGGTCCGTTGATCGATTGGATACTTTATAGGATACTTGATTCCAAAACTACCGAGGGCCGATAAGTTGAACGAACTACATGACGCTCATATGGCAGGTCATCTGGGTTTTGCTGATTTTTACGATAGAGTTAAAAAGAAATATTGTTGCCCAGAGCTCTATCGGAATGTTAGAAAATATGTCAGCCATTTTCAAAACTGTCAACAGAGGAAACACCCACCTCAAATGCTGCCAGGACACCTGATGCCTATACCACCTACATACCGACCATTCCAAAAGATAGGCAAAGATCTTTAACTTGAGCGCTTCCCAATATCACGTGACAAGAAGAGATGAATCATAGTGTTGTTGTTGTTGTTGTCGTGTCCAAAGTCTCAGATGTCTCCATGCATCTCCATCACAGCAGCAGCAATATCCACTATCTTGGGTGTGTAAAGCTGCTGCTCTGGGTCTAAGTCAATTTTCTGCAAGGCTGCGGCAATTGCTGGGCATGGGAATATTTGAGTAGGTGTTAGTTCCACACCAGGACAGTTGTTGCATGCTTTATAAGTTCTTGTGCCATCTGGATGTATTGTCATTCCTTTATAGTGTTTTGTTCTAAGTCTTGTTATAGTTTTTGTCAGTTTTCTCTCAGAGTTTATTTCACATATTTGATCTTTTCTTATTTTTTTGTTTGATTATCTTGTATTTTGCCAAAGCATCAGCGTCAAATACTGACATTTGTTCTTTCCTTTGGCTCAGCTTTCTGGCTTGCTTTGCCAATTCATCTGCTATTTCATTACCCTCGATCCCAACATGGGCAGGAATCCATTGTAGAATGCAGTTCTTCTCCAATGTTTCCAGTTGGGTAAGTAATGAGTGTATTTTATGCGTGATTCTAGTATTGCCCTTCTGAATTGCTTCTAGAGCGAATCTGGAGTCGCTGTATATTATGATTCCTTCTGCTTGATGCAGGGATGGTTGGTTCAGGCATACATCAAGGGCTTTCCAGATAGCTGTCAGTTCACAAGTGAAGTTTGACGAAATCTTTCCTGCTCCTTCTTTGATTTTGATGTGTGTTCCATCTTGGAGTATTATGTTAATTCCAGCCCCTCCATTACTCAGGGTAAGGTCTGATGATCTATCTGTGTATGCTAATAAATAATTTCTCTGAATGTCTGTGAATCATAGTGTAAACCGACTATATGTCTAAGTATGCGATCACTAAGAGCGCTTAGCATCCGGAGAAACTCAGGAAGTCGCGAAATTCCTAGTAGAAAAGGTGATACTAGTTCACGGAGCCCCTCGAGAAATTGCGACGGACGGGGGCCGCAACTTCCAGGCAAGGCTGATCAAGGAATTGACCCACTGTTGTGGCATAATAAAAAGAACCACTACGGCGTATCAACCACAAACAAATGAACTAACAGAACGGCTGAACAGAACCATAGAGGATATGTTGTCCATGTATGTAGACCTTGAACAGAAGAATTATGTGGGATGAAAGCTTGCCCTCATCACTTTTACTTACAATACCGGAAAACAGGAACCGACTAGCTTTACACCAATTTTGTTGTTGTTATTCATGGTAGAAAAGCTGAATTCCTTCTTGGCATTTTACATCTCTATCCAGAAACTACAAATGGTGACGAGTTTATCGAAGAGGGAGAAAAAAAAAAAAAAAACAGAAGAGGCGAGACATATTACACGGTTTCACATCCTGAAATCACAAGATATCGATAAAATGAACTATGATTCCAGAAATAGAGAGACAGCCTCCCGTCCTGGTGACTTGGTCTGGATATACACTCCAGTATGACGTGTAGGGTTGTTTGAGAAACTGATGAAGCGATACTTCGGCCCCTATCAATAGGCTAAGAAGTTTTCTGATGTAACCTATGAAGTAGAACCATTAGAAGAACAAGGAAGATACCAGAAAATCAAGGACCTCGTGCACGTTTTAAGGATGAAACCACGGGGGGCCATCTAGACAGGAGGACCAAGACATAGTACTGGCCAAGGAATAAAAAACTATCTAAATGTGAGGGAAGAGCAATGTTAACATTCAATCATTACTGAATTATTTTTATAATATAATATTTTCATTATTATTATTATTCAATATTCACTGTTAGCTTCCCTCATTGATTCTCAAGTATATATATATTGCATAAAATAAATGCCAGAGCCAACAAAAGTGTTAGATAAGCCAACTCTAATAGTTTAACCACACACGGCCAGAATGAATCTGAACAAATGTACATTACATAACAAGAGCATGGATAAGATAAGTGAACCAGGAAGAACCAACTGGGTACAGTTGGTTTCTAGCTTCGATTCATTCAGAGAACTTGACGCCAAGGCAGGGATAACTGGAGAGCGTAATATGGTAAACGACTAACTTTGAAGGAATTATGATAATAAATTAACGATACTTTTTTTTTTCAAAGAAAGATGATTGATATAAAAAACTTGTTAAGAACTTTTTTTAGATCAAATAGTACTCGAGACAGAGGCGCTTTTGAAGATAAATGGCGATCATCAAGATCGTACTCGAGACAGATGAGATCTTGAGGATAAACGGCGATCATCAAGATAATACTCGAGACAGTAGATCTTGTGGATAAACGGCGATCATCAAGATCGTACTCGAGACAGAAGCGATCTTGTGGATAAACGGCGATCATCAATATCGTACTCGAGACAGAGGCGATCTTGTGGATAAGCGGCGAAGTATGTAATACATGAGAAATAGTTTGCTCTTGAAGTATCAGAAATCAGTTTGGTTCCAATCGCAAAAACAGATGATCGAGCATTAAAAGAGTTTACGATATAATATTAAAACCAATCTCTTAGTATTCAGTAATGTTTTTTATAAAAACGGCCAATTTTTGAAATTTTTGATGGTCCGACTAAGTAAGGAGATCCCAACAATGAGAAAAAAATCATTTAAACATGGGTAATTGCATGGAGAGAGTGCACAAAGACCGCCAGCTCGAAACGCTGGCCCAGCCACGGCGGCAAGCTGAACGACCCCTCAAAGTTAGGGTCATCGGGGCGAAGAAGTGCCCCGGGACAACCAACATCCTCGGGGCCCAGGTGGAGGGGAGCTAATTAGCTCCCCGAGGACCCAGTCTGGCCGGGAGCCCAATCCAAGGAGTCGGCGGAGGCAGCCAAACCATCACCACCCAGGCCTAGAGACGGATGGAGGAAGACGCCCGCTTCATTCTTGGGGAGTAGCCACCCTTCCATTCCGCCCCTCCCCCTCAACTCCCTAGGGTGGAGCGATGCAGCGGTGGACGACCGGTGGGGAGGCAAACCACCTTCAGCTCTCCACCGTCATCAGGAAGCCCAGGAGGAAGATCCAGTGGGCAAACGCCTGCGACGGGTTCTGGGCGGCTGCGAGGTAAGCAAACTTTCTTTAATCCCCTTATAGAATGTTGGCCCTAATGTGGTGTTTGTCTGCAGGAGCAGCCCCCGGCGGACATCGGCCGGACCCCGCGGGAAACTCCGGCGCGGCTCGACTCGCGGCCGTCCCGCCCGTCGCCTGTCCCCCTTCCTCCTGGGATCCCCACCCTAGGCCCCGCTGCGATCCTCCTCCGTCTCCCGCCCCGTCGACATCCGGAGCCCCGGTCAGACCCACCGGCCTCGGTGGCCCCCGCCGTGTGCTGGGCCCCGCCTTGCCTCTCTCCATTGCACAAAAAAAAAAAAAATTTTTTTTTTCAAAATTCTAATAGAATAAAAATTGGCCTTTTATATGTTCCTTTATTCCTTCAAGAATTTTGATCAAATTATTATGAGTGAAAATAATCAGCATAGGGTGAAAAAATGACCCTATAACACTCAGTAGAGGACGCGTACCTCTACTTTGTACCTGAAGTACCAGTTTGTGCAATTAGAAGGTAAGCACTTTCAAACACTATTCATTAATATAAAAGAGAAATACAATGCCAACGGTCCAATTCATTCAGTAGAAAATATTTCTCTTAAAGTATTTGTCAGGTTTCGTGTTTTACATTAAACGGGGCAAAATTAAGCCTTTATTCGTTCTTTCCATCAAAAACAGTCAGAGAAGTAAGGAGATAATATGACATTGCTTGTTTTAATGTTTACAATGGTTTCATTAGATCTAGCGGCTAGGATATTTGCCTTTCACTCAGGAGGCTCTAGTTCGATTCTCGGCGTGGGACTTTTCTTTTTAATTTGTAATTTGGTGGTAAATTAAATATTTGTGTAATCAATGTACTTGAGATGGAAAGACGCACTGATCACTTTTTCAATCAATTAGTTAAATGACCAGGCTTCACTCTGTATCTTCTTCAATGAATTTTGACAGAATGAATATTTGTTTCATCAAAATTATTTTCAAATATAATTATATTATTAGGGGTAAATATATTATATATAGAGATATAGAAATTTAGTAATACATATTGTTGCACCAAGTTGAAGTTTCGCAGGGTAATTGACCTTGGTTTCCTCCTTCTTGGTGTTATACACGTTTCCTGAGCGGCTTTCCATATTCAAAGCAGGTAAAGAAAATTAAATTATATTTTAAAGTTTTTGTGTTTATTTATTCTTCCTCGTAGGTCATGATCCTCAGCTTTCCTCTAGGTCCTCTCTCTCCAATAGACAATCAAGATATAAATATACAATAAAAATATTACAAAAAGAATGAAAATATCAAAAGGAATGATACCCTAGTATATAATTTGTTTCAAATAAATATTAAATATCATAGAATATTTTGAATAAATGTAGGACGCATTAAAAATTGATACAACATTTCCACCTCTCCAGAGGTTGTCACGTCCTCGTGAATGACCTCATCAATTCTCTCATAATAAGGCTTGAGTCTTGAAACATGAACTATCAGAGGGTCTTGGCCCGGATTATCTTTCGGTTCTATTAGATAATTGACACTAGACATCTTCTTTAATATTCTATATAGACCAAAATATTTTCTCAGAAGTTTCTCATACTTTCCTATTTTCCCAATTGGTGTCCAAACTGCTACTAATTCTCCTGGTTCATAGCTTCTTTCCATATTTTTCTTTTCATAGTTCTTTTTCATTCTATCTTGTGTCTTTATTGTGTTGTTAATAATTAATTTTCTTGTTCTCTCTATTTTGTCTAAGTGACGTTTTATGTATTCATCATAATAATCCTTGTCAATGTCCACCGAGATATTCCTGTCGTCCAAAAAGGAGCGTTGGTTCTCATCCAAACATCAGGAAAAATGGAGAATATCCTGTGGTTTCCTGAATTGTAGTATTGTAAGCATGGGTGATGAATGGGAGTATTTCATCCCAATTCTTCTGATCAGTGTTCACATACATACTGAGCATATTGATCAATGTTCTATTTAACCGCTTTTTCAATCACATACATCATATATGTGTGTGAAAAAATAATCTAAAAAATAAATAGGTCAGGTGTTGATATTAAAAATAATATTTAAAAAAATAACATATATATGTATTATAAAACTATTTTAGAGGCGTAATATTCTTTTTAAAATAAAACAATTTCTACTGTCCTTACTGCGATGGAAAAATTAAAGGGAGGGCCTGGCTCATCAGTGGTGAACCCTCCCAGCGGTTTCGCCAGTTTAATCTATAATATATTTAATATATAATAGTTTTATAATTTGATAACAGATGGCGCTCTAGTACATCGTAATATATATGTATAATCTCGAACTTTTCTTTTGAGTTCCGTGCGAAGTTGTGGATTTTTTAAATTCCTAAAGTACAATCATTTTCATTATGGTTACTTTTCTTTTACAAATAGAGCATCTTTATAATTTTTTGTACAATCTTTTGTTAAGTGTTCAGTCATTCTTCAGGAAAAGCATTTGTTTTGTTTTAACAGTATGCATGACAATTTTCCAATAGGTTTAAGATTTGTTATATTTCTTTATCAGCTACTAATATTCTGGTATCAAAATCTACCAAGTTATTTCTGTTTTATTTACGTGCCTATATATGATTTTAAATATACCTTTCTGTTTCTGTGCATAATTTTTTATATTCTGGTATTGTTCTTTGGCTGATTTGCTATTTACCACCTCCAGAAAACTAATTTCCTTTAAAATTATATCAGTTGAAATTTCCATAACTCGATGCTTTGTATGATTTATTTTTCAATTATTGAAGCGATGCAGCAGAGAAATAGAAGAGAAGACGTGGGGAAGCCAAGAGAGAAGGTATGCCGGGGCTCCCTCAGGGAAGTGTGGATTGACAAATGCCAGAGTAAGGGGTGGCAGACAGACGGAGGAGTCCAGCTGTTGCCGCGGTGGAAGGAAGTCGGCCGGCCTGCCGGGAATTGGTGTGTGCCGAGAAAACATGGCAGTCTGGGGGAAGAAGTCTGTCTGGTGACAACGGGACCTGCAGCGAGGAGAACGGCGGTGGTGACAACAGACGCAGCAGGTGGGCACCGAACGTGTGGCCGTATGGACTGACCGGGAAGACGGTAGCGGAGAAGGATCCCTCTAGTGGCGGACATTGAAGGCAAGTTAATCTTCTACTGTATAGTTACTTATCTACTCTTTTAAGCTCTTGTAATAAATATACCGCACTAAGCTGTATCCTAAAGAATCCACATTGTCTTCTCAGTAAACCTTGAACGCAAACATCGACGGCTGAGAAGCGTCGTAACATTTGGTGTCAGAAGTGGGATACAGCTTAGTTAATTTTAATCGAAGATTTTATTTTGCGCTAATTTAAAAAGGAAAATGGAAAAACTAACCGACCTCGAAATTGAAAAATTCACAAAATTGCTCAGACTAATAAGCCAGAAAGTAGATGAGCTCGGAGAAAACTTGGATACTCGATTGAGCCGACTCGAGCATATTCGGAATGTCAAACGTTCTGCCACACCCATGTCTTGCGAAGTTCAGTTCAATGTACTACCGCCAGAAAATCCGGATGGCTTTTCAAAAGCAATCACAGCAGCCAATAGCCCACGTATTCAATGTCTGAGGGGACAAAAGACGATCCCAGGTGATAAAGATCCCGACAAGACCATCACAACAAAGATCATCACGTCAGGAGACGTTGTAAGTGAACTGTCAGAATCTACACTAGAAGATTCTCCCGTGATCCAGAAGTCCGAAGAGTGTCGACAGCAGGAAATGATTCAGACTGGTTGTGTAGCGGAGGAGGGTGAGCTGATCGCCTCCGACAACGGCTGTGGCACGAGTGTTTTGTATAAAATCAAGCGGACGGAAGGAGAATGCCCTCAAGGTGATATACAGAGCGAAAATTCAACCCCTGGGATTCTTTCTGAAATACTCCACGAGAACAGCAACGATCTTGGCGAGCTGCAGTGCGACAGCGTGGCTGACTTCAGCGACAGTGTCAGACTGTCAGGGACTACAGCGGCGATCCAACTGGACGGGACGGAGCTGGATGCTCCGTGGAAGTGCGACAAGGCTAGATGGTCGAAGCACCCTGAAGTTGGAGCCGGCGACCCGACTGAACGGGATAGAGCATTGGACGCTCTGTTGAAGTCCGACGACAATGTCTGTGACGCGGAAGTCGCGCGCAATGTGTCAGTGCCGTCGTCTGCAATGCAAGCTGAAGAGATGTGCCAAGAATGTGTACCATTCATCTTCGTTCCTTCGCCCGACAAGGTGCAGATCAAGCAGCCACCGCCTACGAAAAGTTCTTCCGACCTTGAGACTGCCACGGAATCCGACACCTCCAAGAGGTTTAAGAAATTCACAGCCCTGTGCGTGGTCGGCACTAAGGAGCCCAGGTTTGAAGGGTTAGGAAAAAGAGAGCCTCTAGAGCAAGAGAATGGGAAACCTAAAGAAGAAAAGGGAGGCCACGTTATGGACAGCGTGGATCGGGTGGACGAATCAACTGTAAAGATCGGCGATCTACAGCCCCGTCGTGGAAGGAAGCGGCGAAAGCGCAATACAAACGATCACAACCGTTTGTACATTGCGGCTACAGAGTGTTCACAAGGAGAATTCAAAATATCAGATGGAAGCATCGCAGGCAGTGAAATATGGCCGCCATCTTGTGGAGAACCACCGCCCTGTGCTAGACAGCGAGACCAATCAATGGCGTCGGCACTGGTTGAGAGTGGAAAGAAAGCCCGAGTTGAGATGTGGTTCTGCAAACAAGGGTTGGTGTTAACCCTGCCGTTACGCTTCCGGGAGGCTGACGACCCTCATGTGGCCAGAGACGTCAGGGAGATCAAAGGGCCGCCGATCAGCGCCTCTGGTGCAATCAGCCTTTTCGGGACGAAAAGGATTGAGAAGGGGGCAGTGAAGCGATGCAGCAGAGAAATAGAAGAGAAGACGTGGGGAAGCCAAGAGAGAAGGTATGCCGGGGCTCCCTCAGGGAAGTGTGGATTGACAAATGCCAGAGTAAGGGGTGGCAGACAGACGGAGGAGTCCAGCTGTTGCCGCGGTGGAAGGAAGTCGGCCGGCCTGCCGGGAATTGGTGTGTGCCGAGAAAACATGGCAGTCTGGGGGAAGAAGTCTGTCTGGTGACAACGGGACCTGCAGCGAGGAGAACGGCGGTGGTGACAACAGACGCAGCAGGTGGGCACCGAACGTGTGGCCGTATGGACTGACCGGGAAGACGGTAGCGGAGAAGGATCCCTCTAGTGGCGGACATTGAAGGCAAGTTAATCTTCTACTGTATAGTTACTTATCTACTCTTTTAAGCTCTTGTAATAAATATACCGCACTAAGCTGTATCCTAAAGAATCCACATTGTCTTCTCAGTAAACCTTGAACGCAAACATCGACGGCTGAGAAGCGTCGTAACACTATGATGTCGTCTGTATTCATTTTTATAATTTTTAATTCTTGAAAATATTTATTTCACGGTAACCCCCCCCCCCCTTATTTGGTTATACGCTGCGTTGTTAACTTTAAACTTAATTACTATTCACAATATTTTACGTATTAATTTATGGAATATCCTTAAGATGTTAAGCCCAGATACAAAAATACCCGCCTGATAGCTGCAACATCTTTGTACTTTCTTATAATCAGAAAATCTTTATTGTATTTATAATATCTGATACAGATTTTTGTTGTTTATTTTCCAACCGCCAAAGTTACAAAAACAAATCAAAAAGGGATGATGATAACCTGCGTCTTGCAGATTAACATTTTCATAGAAACATATATATACATATTTATTGCTAGCTATATATCACTATCTTCTCTCTTCAAACACGAAATCTCACAGGAGGTCTCCTGGCTCGAGGTGGGTTCCGCCTTTGGACAGGACATTCCTCTCTCATGGCCTCGGGGTCCAGCGAGCGAAGAGGCTCCAATGGCTTTCCATCGTCTGTATCACTCTGAACCTCTGAATCTTGATCCGACCGCTGGCTAGTTAGTCCTGGCGACAGCGACTCCATATAACCTCTGTCTCGTACAACCTCCGAGATTATGCCACTGGGACCTGTTCCCCTTGAATGCTCGGGTTGACGCTCTCCATCTCCACTCTCATCTTCTTCACCATTCCTCCACCTTTTTCTAATTTGATCCCTGTGATAGGCTTTTACCTGTCCGTGGATCAAAATGATGTAGACTCTAGTTCCCTTCTTGCCCACAATTTTTCCTGGGATCCATTTATCACCACCTCTAAAGTTTTTACACCACACTAAATCATCTATCTGGAATTCTTCCAAATGGGTTCGCCGATCATACTTCATTTGCCTGGCTTGCTGGTCCCTAACTCTAGATGCCAAGCTGGGATGTATCAACGATACTCTGGTTCGAAGCGCACGCCCAATAAAGAGCTCTGATGGAGTCTTTCCCGTTGTCAC
>CP092868.1:92977445-93044534 GCA_030710605.1 Cordylochernes scorpioides
CGTACGCTTTTTAGAACCCGATGACAATGCAAGCTAGCAAATTTTCAGAAGTTAGGATTATGGGCTCAGCACATTTCCACTACAACACTCTGCTCAATTACGTACTTGCATTATAAGTATATTTAATATAATACTCAAATAAGTATTCGATTTTTTTAAAAGTTTTTTTCCTCGTACACATGGCATAGGCCATGATATCAGGTGGGTAAATTGAGAAGGGCCTTTTTTTCTTAAAAGTGTTGTAACTTATTATTTATCATTACCATTACGTTTTGTCTAATGTATTTTTTAAATGATTTTTAAAGGAAGACAGGTGGCTCTTTTGTTACGAAATATTTATGTAAATTCACAGTAAGCAAAAAACATGCTTATCGGTGAAAAGGCTCGGAGCAATGTTGCATGTGTCTTGATCCATTGGTCACCTTGCGGCAATTGGTTTCCTTAACCTGTATATTTAGATCTAAACTGAGTAGTTACTTGGTTTATTAAAGCCAGAGAGAATTATAAGAGACCTTCAAGTAGAATCTAGAATAGCGTATTATTCTCACGATAATAGTTTTTAAAAATCGAACTTTTAAAAAACATTTTCAAAATTCATTCCGAAATGGCCTACCGACGAAAAGAAAGGATTCCTGTCAGATAACATGTATAAACCTTCTACTGTAAATGACTAAGTTGACCAGGTTTTGAAGAATAAGATTGTCACAAAGAGTATGACGTAGGTATGTTATGGTCATGTGACCTTGTAAAAAAGCCTTTAATTGGCCGAGAGAATATTGCACCCTCCATATAAAGTGATATTCATCAAAATTACAGGTTGATGGATAGGTTTAGGTTTATGGAGAGAAGACATGTAAAAAATGACATGTCTCTGAGAGGGTAAAATTTGTTAGCGCCACACGCCCCTAGAAACGAATGTTTGACTCCCTCGCCCGTGCGGATACGCTGCTACCGCCTTCTGGTGTTATATATGGAGAATGTGAAATTGAAACTTATAACCCACTCCAGGTATAAGAGAAAGTAGATATAACTCCATTCAGTAAAACAATGGAACCTCTAGGCATATGGAACAATCGATTGACGAGTTATCAAAGATGTGAAATCATCAATGAAAATAGTGAATTTTACTGGTAGTAGGACAATTTAAATTCTAATGCGTTGATGTTTCGGAAATATAATCTACTTGCAAAGATATATGACCAGACCACCGCAACCACCAAGAAGGCCGCTTGGGATGGAAAATAACTGGCACCAGCTGGGCAAGACCGGCAGCATTGATCGGAGAACAATGCTGCTACAGCGTGTACTGCTCCTACTCCAGGTTCACCACATTACACCAAGGCGCTAGATGATGTTCTGGGGAAGATCACTGTCTTCCAGCTGATGTCCGGCCAAGTTCTGGTTGGACCGTCCAGAGTCAAGAAGGCGACTAACTATCGGAAACACCCTCCTGAATGTGTTTGCTTAAATAATCAGACTGTAAATATGGTGATCGTGTGTGTGTATATTCCAATAGAGGCAAAAAGGTACAGGTAGTCGCAGCGCTGCGTCCAAGTTTTCGAGTGGTCTTCCTGACACACAATAGTGACCTGCGATGATTACTGCCGGAGCACCGGCACCAAGGAAGCCTCTATCTTCATGAATTAGGAGTTTAAGATCCGTAAGTTCCCTGGAAAACTGGATATCAAGTCCAAGACAGATGCGACGACCACTTATGGCGTCAAATACAGAAAATACCGCAGTAAAGGACATCGACGGGCCAGCTGTTTTAGGAGGGAATTGGAAGTATAACTAGTTCAACAGTCGGCCAAGAGATTTATCTTCCATCAACATCCTCTCCTAACGGAGGCACAAATTCATCAAAAGCGTCCGCTCTGTGCAACCCCAGGAGTCCCCTGCCCGGGCAATTTACTCTCCCGCGAATTGTCTTTCAGCCGAGCCATTCCCGACACGTAAACGCAGGCAGAGGATCATCCATTCTCATATAATTATAGACAGCCCAAGGCTACATCATCCATTCTAACTATCTTGTCTCTGAACAACCCCCCGTCTCCTAAAAAAAAAATTTCTTAAGGAAACCTAAAAGAAGGAATCCTCTCAAAATTATTTTGTACCACACAAAAACAAAAGCTCTCTAGCAGCTTGAATAATTCCAGTCAGTTTGACGAGTACGCATAATATCTACGCTTGAAGAGGAACGATATAGTGCAGTTATTATCAACTTTCGCCACCCTTTCGTCCAAATCACCTGAACTTGCTCCTCGAACAAATCGTCCCTCTCTTGTAGGGAGTAAAAATCTAAACTCTCTACAAGCGGCTCACCACCATTCAGCAGCATTAGCTGAGAATATTCTATGAACCTACACACATTGCGCTTCAATGTGCGCGGCATTTCGGCTCTTTAAAGCAATATGGAGTTGTAATGCATAATTTAAAGTAGCATGCCTTTTGATTGGGCGTTCGTTAAGGAAACAAGTGTACTGGCCTTGGACATCATTCAGGATCTTTGTCTGGGCTCTCTTAGCATCAGTGTCGACTCCTAAGAAATCCGGCCTCACCATTGTCGTGGCGCCGCGGGTCAATATCCACTGGCAACGTATTCAGTCGTCGGGCAAGGTTGTCATTGTCAGCTACAACGCCCAAAGTCTCGAGAGACCCACATATTAAAATGTCATATTTAACACTCCTGAGGATTGGAATTATTTACTTCAGATCATTTTGGATTATTTCATCAAAGAAGATGCATGGGTCCTTGGCGACTTTGACATTTCGGAGAAGTTTGCTGATGACATTTGTTCTGGATCAGTTGAAGCGTTCGTGGCCACCCATGTAGATACACCTTCGACGCTGCTCGTCTGCCTACGAGGGTTGCCAGTGACAGACGCTGCATATACAGACGCTGCCCGCCTGCATCGAGTTCTTAATACCATCAAGACTTTCCAGACGCTTACCCTTTACTGAACCCTCAAATACCACTGCTCAGACCACAACGAAAACTCTCTCTATGTATGAGAAATTCCGGAGTCTTGTACGCCATGTCTTATCCTTTTTTGATATGCGACATTTGTCGAGAGAATGGAAGCGTTCCTCTAGAAAACTCCACGGTATATTGAAGACATCCTTCTTCAAAACTCGAAGTGGAAAAAATGAAGCGGACCCTCACTGGAGATATTAAGTGCTTCTCCATTCTCCGCATCAAAACGGAATACAACATCATTAGAGCTATCTATTTCATTTGTGCTAGGCTCGAGTCCGAGTCCTTAGAGTCCGACTGTCTATCACTGCCAGTTCTTGAACGTGTCCAACAGCAACTCTCTGAGCCGACAGCAGTCTTCGACTCTCAGGGGAACATCGTCGAGAGACCACCCGCGGCCCCTATGGTTCAAAACATTCAGAGAGGGCTTACCCAGTTCAATCTGTCGCCCTGGTGGAGAGCACCACGCTGGACCAGCTTTTCTAAATGGAAATTTCTTTAGATGATATGAAGCTATCATCCGCTGATGGCCACAAATGTCCGGCTGCGACAGCCTAACCTGCTATTTTGTGAAGGTCATCGATGATTGAATAATTCAAGCTCCGAGGGACTTTGCCAGAGTCATTAGAAAATCTATATCGTTAAAACGCATGATGGTCCGAACTCCATACGTCTACTCTGGCTGGTGAAGAGCAGATCCTGGATGACTCCCTTGTCGTGATAATCCTGGATGCAGCTTCGCGGCAGACAAAAGCTGACTCTATGAGATTAGGTTTCCCACATTCTAGGGATGAACCATCGGATAGTGCTCTCAAAAATCGTTATAAATATTCGCTTTGTCAGAGCCCTCAGGTTCTCTGCGACGCCATCCCTTGGGAACCCAGCATTTGTTTGGCGTTCCTCCTCTTATATCTAGTAGGCCCTTCTTGTCACAAGTGTATACAACTGTGTATTTATCCTAGATGCATTGTGACAGCGCTCTTGATATTCTAGATATTTTTATTTACGGTGAAATAACGTACTCTTCAAGTTTCCTTGTTCAGCTTCAGCGTTCAACCTTGGAAAGATGAGTGGTTGAGTCCCCTAGTATATACGCAATAGACTCCCATAAGCGACCCATTTAATCAGCGACCATCTATGTAAATTAAAAAAAGGAGGAATTGCAATATATTGTTACTCAACAGAGGATACTTCCAGGAGTTCGGTGTATTAGACATACTTTTAAAGGAGTCTTTCAAAGGAAAACAGTTTAATGTATTATTTTGTAATGACTCCTTCATTTTTGAATGTAACTGATCTTGAAACCGCGAATATAAAACACATTTAAAGATGCAGGTAGTTTTGAATTCTATTGTCTGTATATTTTGTCAGAGCATTTGAACAACTCAAAAAAAGTGTAAAAACCAAGAAAAAGTGTCAAAATGTAAAATGTATTTTTAATTGTTATTTTTTGAATTCTTCTTTGTCTTAAGGAAGGTATGGTGAAGCAGACTCTCTGCTGCTTATTGCTGGAAGAAGTATTCTCTATCGTCCCATATATGTCTGATGGATGGAGCAGCAAACATGGACACCTCACCATTTCTGAGACTAAATTCTTCTTGAAGACAGGTGATCTTTTGAGCACCCTAAGCAGAATTCAGCATTCATTTGCATCAGTAGTGATTCAAGTTCAAGGATAGGACTTCTCGCAGGTGATTGATCCCCATAGCATAGGTTCAACTACGGCGTTTTCTGGCCATAAGAAGTCCGCTTCATTCTCGTGGGAAAGTTGGTGAAGGACATGGTCTTCAAAGAAATCTCTAGGGAGGAAGACATAAAGTCAGCTGGGATTGCGTTTTCTTTGAGGGGTGGACTAGACGGGTGGGAAAGAAGAGGCGTGGCGGCAGGTTCGCACTCTTATCCTGTAAAAGCGTGGCAGAGGAGGGGACGGACTGGTGAGGATGTATGGCTCTTCCTGGCAGTTCTGCCAATATGCTACATGGAAGAGGTGAGGAAGGCGGCGGTCACAATCTTCAATTGGCGATGAGGGAGAAGAGGCATGGCGGCGGGTTTGCACTCTTCTATATAGACTTGGCGGGGATAGAAGTTGGTTGGTTGAAGGGACCAGGCCTATAAGACGGAAGTCATAATCTTCCTCATAGGGCATGGCAGGGAAGAAGAGGCTGGCGGAGGGTTTGCGTTCTTCCTGCCTAGTTCAAGGAGACGCTCTCTCAGCCCTCCTCCCGCACGAGGCGGGCGACGTGTCGCTCCCAGCGACGCTCGGCGGCCCGCATGACCATCACCTGGTCCCAGACGTCGGCCCAAGTCCGCCGACGCTGGACCTTCCTCCACCTCCAGAAGCACAGCTTCTGTAGGCAACCCATTTCTGGTGGTCGTTTGGTTAGTTCGCTTCGGTTGGTCGCTTTGAGTACGCAAGTAACGTTTGCTGCTGATAGCTGCTAGTCGAGAAGTGATTGGCTTCAATTGTTACTCAATTGTTGCCTCCCTTTATCCTTTTTTTAAAAATATTAATTGTCTAACAATTGAATCTCGATAATTTCCGATCACATTTACTGACTTATCACACATCTTAGATATAATATGTAATGAGAGAAATAAAGAATAACAACAAATATTAGCAGCATTTTAAATATGTATTAGGTTAAGAATATAAGAGGCTTAATGTAAAGAAAAAAATCAAATTAATACATTCTGATAATATTTGGACTCAATTAAGAAAAAATAGAATAACTGGCTTGGAGACACACCTTATAAGGAGCTGCGAGCTACCCACTCGATGTTTCAGTAGCTGTAGTACATGGAAGAAATAGAAAGATGGCGCTATACCATCGCCAATATTCAGTTACACAATCAATAGATTCTCTTTGATTTAATTACCATCTTGAGATCCTTTTTTCTTCATCTTCTATTTTAAATCCTAATTATAAATTTATATATTGTTGCACTATAGGCTGCGGTTTGGCAGATTCTTCAGTCTTGATTCTCTCCTCGGACGCGTCTTGCATCTTTCCAGAACGTGTCTCAACCATCCTACAAGGTTAAACCAGTCAATAATAAGATAACTATATTTATAGGTAACACCTAGAATATGTCTTTATTTATTACATCAAAGTTTAAAGCAGGTTGGGTATTTAGTGTATCAAAATACAAATTATTTTATAGTACATAATATTTAATAATAATATTCTGTTTTATAAAATAAATAAATATAAAATTTAAATTTGAAATATATGGGTATAATATTATAAATAATTTAAAAAATAGGCGCATTAATCATGATGCAACAATATACTTAAAATTAAAAGCATTTATTGTGTGCAATAGCGCTAATGGCCGCATTAAAGTTTGAAATATACTTTTTATTATAATATACTATTTTTCGGCATTTATTGTAAACATGCCACCTTAGATAGTGGACTAAATCTAAAACGTTTTATTGCGACGGTTCCTGAAATTACTAAAATATACACCCGGATTCATACTAAGAGCCGAATGTGAAAGAGTATTGCTAGAAGTGGTGGTTACTAAACTGATTCTAGGATGTAGAAGAGTCGATTACCACGTGCATCTTACCTCTGAAGATATAATATCCAACGTAGGAGACATCTAAGGCTCTTCATTGGACATGGCAACAACAACAGAGGACAGGATTTTAAGATAGAGAGCATTGCAACTACTGTGATAGAGATGCAGGGAGACATCTAAGGCTCTTCATTGGACACGACAATAACAACAGAGGACAGGATTTTAAGATAGAGAGCATTGCAACTACTGTGATAGAGATGCAGGGAGACATCTAAGGCTCTTCATTGGACATGGCAACAACAACAGAGGACAGGATTTTAAGATAGAGAGCATTGCAACTACTGTGATAGAGATGCAGGGAGACATCCAAGGCTCTTCATTGGACACGACAATAACAACAGAGGACAGGAATTAATTTTGTACGAAATATTTCAAATATTCTGGTCAAGAATGGATTTTTATGCGTATTTGAAAATCTGTACGGTCCCCACCGTAGTACAAAACGGAATTCCCAAAATAATTCGAACTAAAATAGAACAATCTCTATACAAAAAGATATTGTGCAAATTTAAGCTTCCTTTCAATATAATGACACACTTAAATATCTGAATAATTCAATATAATAACTGAAACATACTTAAATACTACATTGCCTCTGAAAATTAAACATTTCATAACACAACTTAGACTCTTCTGGATATTTTTTCACGAAAATTGCCCAAAACATTGGAAACAAGGAAACTTGTGATTTATGAAAAATATGATACAAGATAAAATTACACACATTTTATATCCTGACCACACATAGATTATCCTCTCTCTCTACCTTTGATCCATCCAGGTATAAAACTCAAGAGATGCCTGATGTACAATACATTATTGTATATTCCTTTTTTCACTTGTACTAATATAAATTTCTGTCAATACAACTAATTATGTTTTTTTTAAGAAAAGGAACTGCTTGTCTCGATTTTTCATACATAAGTTTATGTCAAGCCCTTTCTTTCCTCCTATCCCTTATTTGATCGATTGTAAATATCATTGCTGATTATTGTTACTATTACTGTAATATTTCGGTATAAATCCTCTTCTACTCGGAGAATCTGTATAAGACCAAAAGGTCTTGATAAAGCTTTTTATTGTTTTTATATTATCGATATAATTGTTAGACAATTAAGATTAACAAAAAAGATAAAGGGAGGCAACAATTGACATTGAGTAACAATTGAAGCCAATCACTTCTCGACTAGCAGCTATCAGCAGCGAACGTTACTTGCGTACTCAAAGCGACCAACCAAAGCGAACTAACCAAACGACCACCAGAAATGGGTTGTCTACAGAAGCTGTGCTTCTGGAGGTGGAGGAAGGTCCAGCGTCGGCGGACTTGGGCCGACGTCTGGGACCAGGTGATGGCCATGCGGGCCGCCGAGCGTCGCTGGGAGCGACACGTCGCCCGCCTCGTGCGGGAGGAGCGCTGAGAGAGCGTCTCCTTGAACTGGGCAGGAAGAACGCAAACCCTCCGCCAGCCTCTTCTTCCCTGCCATGCCCTATGAGGAAGATTATGACTTCCGTCTTAGAGGCCTGGTCCCCTCATACCAGCCAGATTCCTATCCCCACCAAGTCTATATAGAAGAGTGCAAACCCGCCGCCATGCCTCTTCTCCCTCATCGCCAATGGAAGATTGTGACCGCCACCCTTCTCACCTCTTCCATGTAGTAGTCCATAGGCCGAACTGCCATAAGAGCATTACATCCTCACCTCTTTCCCTCACCAACCAGTCCCCTCCTCCGTCACGCCCTCATAGAAGAAGAGTGCGAACCTCCCGCCACGCCTCTTCTTCCTCGCCCGTCTAGTCCACCCCTCAAAGAACGCAACACCATCTTGCTTCTCCACTTCATTCCTCGGTTTCCTTGAAGACAATGTTTGCTGCTCCACCCATCAGACATATGAGACGATAGAGAATACTATTGAAGAGCATCAGAGAGTCTGCTTCACCATACCTTCCTGAAGACAAAGATGACTTTAAAAATAACAATTAAAGTTGCATTTTCGTTTATATTTTGTCACTTTTTCTTGGGTTTGTACATATTTTTAAAATGCTTTAATTTTTTTTTAATTTTGTTTAAATGCTCTGACAAAGAATTCACAACCACCTGCATCTTTAAATGTGTTTTATATTTGCAGTTTTAAGTTTAGTTTCATTCATAAATGAAGGTGTCATCACAAAATAATACTGTAAACTGTTTTCATATGAAAGACTCTTTTAAAAGTATGGCTAATACACCGAACTCCTGGAAGTGTCCTCTGGTTGAGTAATGAGTCAGTGCAATTCCTCCTTTTTTGATTTTACATAGATGGTCACTGATTAAATGGGTCGCTTATGGGATTCTATTGCGTATATACTATGGGACTCAACCACTCATCTTTCCGGAGTTGAACGCTGAAGCTGAACAAGGAAACTTAAAAAGTACGTTATTTCACCGTAAATAAAAATATCTAGAATATCAAGAGCGCTGTCACAATGCATCTAGGATAAATTCACAGTCGTATACACTTGTGACAAGATGGGCCCACAAGATATAAGAGGAGGAACGCCAAACAAATGCTGGGTTCCCCAAGGGATGGCGTCGCAGAGAACCTGAGGGCTCTGACAAAGCGAATATTTATAAGGATTTTTGAGAGCACTATCCGATGGTTCATCCCTAGAATGTGGGAAACCTAATCTCATAGAGTCAGCTTTTGTCTGCCGCGAAGCTGCATCCAGGATTATCACGACAAGGGAGTCATCCAGGATCTGCTCTTCACCAGCCAGAGTAGACGTATGGAGTTCGCACCGTTTTGACGATATAGATTTCCTGATGATTCTGGCAAAGTCTCTCGGAGCTTGAATTATTCAATTATCGATGACCTTCACAAATTAACAGGTTAGGCTGTCGTAGACGGACAATTGTGGCCATCGGCGGATGGTAATTTCGATATCATCTAGATAAATTTCCATTTAGAAAAGCTGGTCCAGCGTGGTGCTCTCCACCAGGGCGACAGGTTGAGCTGGGGAAGCCATCGCTAAAGTTTTTGAAGCCTAGGTGCCGCAAGTGATCTCTCGACGATGTTCCTCTGAGAGTCGAAGACTGCTGTCGTCTCAGAGAGTTGATGTTGCACACGAAGGGCGCGTCCAAGAACTGGCAGTGATGGGTAGTCGGACTCTAAAATGAACTGGATGACTCTAGTGATGTTGTATTCCGTTTTGATGCGGAGAATGGAGAATCACTTAATATCTTTAACGTGGTCCCGCTTCAATTTTTCCACTTCGAGTTCTTCAAGAAGAAGGATGTCTTCAATATACCGAGGTTTTTTCTAGAGGAAATTTTACATTTTATCTACAAATAAGGCATATCGAGGAAGGATAAGACATGGCGTACAAGACTCAGGAATTTATCATACATAGAGAGAGTTGTCATTGTGGTCTGAGCAGTGGTATGTGAGGCTCCAGTAAAGGGTGAGCGTCTGGAAAGTCTTGATGGTATTAGATCCCGATGCAGGCGGGCAGCGTCTTTATATGCAGCGTCTGTAACTGGCAACCCTCGTATACAAGCGAGCGCCGTTGAATATGTATTATCACGGGTGGCCTGGTCCAAGAACTCTTTGAACTCCTCTGCTGAACTAGACCATATTCCAATAGCAGACTCCTCCGAGATGTTAAAGTCGCCAAGGACCCATTCATCTTTTTAAATGGCTGCATTAATATGAAGTGAAGAATTTTATTCCTCGAGATTTCGGGCGTTGAAGATATAGATAACAATGAAAACCTTGTATTATCACTGAATACGTTGATACTGGATGGTGACCCACGGCGCCACGACAATATGAGGCAAATCTCTTGGAAGTCGACACTGTCGCCTAGACAACCCGACAGATATCCTGAACGATTTCCAGGGCCACTACGTTTGTTTCTTAATGAACGCACAATAAGAAGGCATGATAATTAAAATCAAGCAGCATAACTTCATATTAATTTCATGAACAGAAATTCAGCACACATTAAAGCGCACTATGCGGAAGTTCATAGAATATTCTCAGCTAATGGTGCTGAATGGTGGTGAGCCGCTTGTAGAGAGTGTCGATTTTATCCTCTACAAGAGAGGTACGATTTGTTCGAGGAGCAAGTTCAGGTGATTTGGACGTAAAGGGTGGCGACGGGTGATAATAACTGGACTATATCATCCCTCTTCAAACGTATATATTAGGCGTACTCAACAAACTGACTGGACTTATTCAAGCTGCTAGAGAGGGTTTGTTTTTGTGTGATACAAAATAATTCCGGGAGGATTCTATCTTTAGTCTTCCCTTAAGAAACCTTTTGGGCGTGGGAGGGGGTGTTCAGAGACAAGATAGAATGGATGATTTAGCCTTGGGCTGTCTATAATTCCATGAGAATAAATTATCCTTTGCTTGCGTTTACGTGGCGAGAATGGCTCGGCTGAAAGACAATTCGCGCGAGAGTAAATTGCCCGGGCAGGGGACTCCTGGGGTTGGACAGAGCGGACGCTTTTGATGAATTTGTGCCTCCGTTAGTAGAGGATGTTGATGGAAGATAAATATCTTGACCGACTGTTGAACTAGTTATACTTCCAATTCCCTCCTAAAACAGCTGGCCCGTCGATGTCCTTTACTGCGGTATTTTCTGTATTTGACGCCATAAGTGGTCGTCGCATCTGTCTTGGACTTGATATCCAGTTTTACAGGGACCTTTTGGATGTTAAACTCCTTATTCATGAAGATAGGGGCTTCCTTTGTGCCAGTGGTCCAGGAGTAATTATCGCAGGTCACTATTGTGTGTCAGGGAGACCACTCGAAAACTTGGACGCAGCGCTGCGACTACCTGTACCTTTTTACCTCTATTGGAATATACACTATCACCATATTTACTGTCTGATTTTATAAGCAAACACATTCAGGAGAGTGTTTCCGATAGTCAGTCGCCTTCTCGACTCTAAACGGTCCAACCAGAACTTGGCCAGACATCAGCTGGAAGACAGTGATCTTCCCAGCACATCTTCAAGCGCCTTGGTGTAATGTGGTGAACATGAAGTCAGAGCAG
This sequence comes from Cordylochernes scorpioides, assembly GCA_030710605.1. NCBI lineage: Eukaryota > Metazoa > Arthropoda > Arachnida > Pseudoscorpiones > Chernetidae > Cordylochernes > Cordylochernes scorpioides. The sequence continues at coordinate 92,989,043 of CP092868.1, forward strand.
TACTTGCTGTGGCAGCATTGTTCTCCGACCAATTCTACCGGTCTTGCCCAGCTGGTGCCAGTTATTTTTCATCCCAAGCGGCCTTCTTGGTGGTTGCGGTGGTCTGGTTGTGATGGTGACAGCCTTCTCTATCTTGGCTGGATGGACTTAGGAATCCCGATCGTTCATTTTAGAGCCTTTAGACGTTTTCATATTATTTTGGAAATAGATTATATTTCGAAACCTCAACAAATTAGAATTTACATTGTCTTACTACCATTAAAATTCAGCATTTACATTGACGATTTCACATCTTTGATAACTCGTCAATCGATTGTTACATTTGCCTAGAGGTTCCATTGTTTTCCTGAATGGAGTTATATCTATTCTCTCTTATACCTTGAGGTGGTTATAAGTTTCAATTTCACATTCTCAACATACGAAACCAGAAGGTGATAGCAGCGTATCCGTACGGGCGAGGAAGTCAAACATTCGTTTCTAGGGGCGTGTGGCGCTAACAATTTTTACCCTCTCAGAGACATGTCATTTTTACTGGTCTTCTTTTCATAATACTTAAACCTATCCATCCTGTAATTTTGATGAATATATCACTTTATAGGGAGGGTGCAATCTTATCTCGGCCAATTAAAGGCTTTGTTACAAGGTCACATGACATACCTACGTCATACACTTTGTGACAATCTTATTCTTCAAAACCTGGTCAACTCAGTCATTTACAGTAGGAGGTTTATACATGTTATCTGACAGGAATCCTTCTTTTCGTCGGTAGGCCATTTCGTAGTGAATTTTGGAAATGTTTTTTAGAAGTTAGATTTTTAAAATTTATTATCGTGAGAATTAATATGCTATTCTAGTTTAGACTTGAAGGTCTCCTTTTCTAATTCTCTGGCTTTAATAAACCTAGTAACTTAGTTTACATCTAAATACAGGTTTAGGAAGCCAATTGCCGCAAGGTGACCAATGGATCAAGATCATGCAACATTGCTCCGAGCTTATTTACCGATAAGCATATTTTATTATTTACTGTGAATTTACATAAATATTATGTACCAAGAGAGCCACCTTTTTTGAAAAAAAAAACACACACAAAATAATACATTATTAAATACAAAACATAATGGTAATGATAAAGATTGAGTCACAAAAAGGCATTCTCAATTTATCCTCCTGACTAAGTCCAATGTTTAACTTTTGTTCCATATTTTTCGCACATATATGTAGTATTGTTTCAAATGATCCTGTCGACGTATGGATAAGCTGGCAGTCGTGTACGTGAGGCGAGTGTTGATGTACTTCCCACACGCGGACAACAAGAAGCAGAGGCAGGGCTAGATGTTAGCACCGAGAGTGATCGGGGACAGCCCACGGAACAGAGGTAGAGGCCATGCAACAAACTTGGATGCCTATCACCGAGACATGGAGAGACAGACCGACAAAGACAGAAGTATTCTGCCGATGGACACACTGTAGAGCATACTGCCGCTGACCCCCTGCTCAAAACCTGTTGACAGGGGTCGTCTATATAAAGCCCTGGAGGAGGGGGGGGGGGGGGGGCATCTGGAAGTCGTATGTTTCCTCCCCTCTGACCCGCAGCTGTCCCCAGCTGATCACTCCTTTTGACCTTTTATTTTGACGTCACCATTTTTAGTTTAAATACAAATAAGGGTGTACAGGTTGTATTAATAACGATATAGCATATATAAAAAATATGGAGGTGGTAACTAATAGGAGCAGTGCATACTTTAATAGAAGGGTATGATCTTATAAAGTATCGGCTCTAACTAATTGGAAGATATGTGAAATATACTAAAATGTCTTTATTATACAGTTTAAAATATACTATATAAATAATAATAATAAAAACACATTTCTGTACAAATCTTATATAAAAATATATTTAAAAAAAAATTGAAATGCGTTTGTTTATTTACATTGCAAAATATATTTTGATCTTTTTATTAAAGTATATCGCCATTTTCCTTCTGGACCTATGTTTCACTTGAACAAAAGGCCTATTTTCTTATGGGTGAGTTGAATGTCCTATTTATAATAATTCTTTTTTAACTTCTAGTTTCTGGGTTTGAGACATAGCAGAGTGGCGCAGTGGAAGCGTGCTGGGCCCATAACCCAGAGGTCTGTGGATCGAAACCACGCTCTGCTATCTTTTTGTTATTTGATCACAAATAAAATGTGATGACAAATGATCGGGTTATTTAGATTTCCTCTAATCCAAAGTTCCATCAGTTTATCTCTAGGTGTGTGAGAACAAGTGAACACATTTACAATATTCTGGTTTCAAACATATGGAAGAGTGGTATAAACCCAGGCACTTTTTCTGAATGAAAAATTGCTTCAATGGTCCTCAATGTTTGCAAATGTCCAACCTCAACAGTCAGTACGAGTAACCAAACGGGGCCGTGCTTTTCACAGGTGAAGACATGTGAAACAATTACTGTAAAAGCGTCGCCAACTACTACCTATCATTAAAATCATGACCTATACCATGTGTAGGATGTGAACACTAAAAGTTTCAAACATTTATTTGAGTAATATATTCAATATATTTATAATGCAAGCACACGTAGTTGAACAGAGTATTGCAGCAGAAACGTGCTGGGCCCATAACCCAGATGTCCATGGATCGATGGGCTTCTTTATAAGAGATATTTGATCAAAAACAACTTCTAAACTTCACTACAAAACTAACGAGGGCCAATATGTTGAACGAATTACATGACGCTCCTATATAGCAGGTCATCTGGGCTTTCTTGATACAGTAGACCCTGCCTTTCTATAATGGACAGTTTTCATTTGCAAAATTACCATTTTTACTATTTAGCAACTCACCAGTAAGAGGACACCTCTCTCTAAAAGACACTTTGGCTCTGCAATTGGATGTCCTTTAAGGGAGGTTCTACTGTATTTACGATAAAGTCAGAAAGAAGTATTTTTGGCCATAGCTCTATCAGAATGTAAGAAAATATGTCAGCCACTGTCAGAACTGTCAACAGAGGAAGAACCCACCTCAATTGTCGCCTGGACACCTGATACTCATTCCACCTCCAAACCGACCATTCCAAAAGATAGGCAAAGATTTTGGACTTGGACCCTTCCCAATATCACGTGACAAGAAGAGGTGGATCATAGCGTGCACCAACTATTTGTCCAAGTATGCGATCACAGGAAGCTTGGTATCTGGATAAACTCAGGATGTCGCGAAATTCCTAGTGAAAAGGAGACACTAGTCCACGGAGCCCCTCGGGAAATTGTGACGGACTGGGACGGCAACTTTTAATCGAAACCTATCCAGGAATTGACCCGCTGTTGCGTTATTTGTATAAGAACCACTACGGCGTATCAACCTTGAACAAATGAGCTAACAGAACAGCTAAACAGAGCCATTGCAGATATTTTGTTAATGTACAAGACCTATGTATGTAGTGTATGTAGACCTTGAACAGAAGAATTGGGATGAAATCTTGTCTTTCATAATTTTTTCTTACAATACCGGAAAACAGGAAACTACTGGCTTTACACCGTGCATGATAGAGAAGCTGAGATCCTTCTTTACATCTTATTTCCCTATACAGAAACCACAGATGTGGCGACGAGTAATTCATAGAGGTAGAAACAAGAGCAAAAGGGGCGAGACAGATTACACGGTTTCACATCCTGAAATGACAAGACATCAATAAAATGAGCTATGATTCCAGGCACATAGAGACAGTTCACCGTCCTGGTGACTTGGTGTGGATCTACACTCCAGTACGACGTGTTAGTTTGAGCGAGAAACTGAAGTAGTACTTCGGCCCCTATCAAGTTTCCAAGAAGTTATCTGATGTAACTTATGAAGTAGAACAATTAGAAGAACAAGGAAGATGCCAGAGAATAAAGAACTTGGTGCACGTTTTAAGGATGAAACCACGGAAGGCCCATCTAGACAGGAGGACAAAGACATAGACGTAGCATTGGCCAAGGAATAATTATTATAATTGTGCGGGAAGAGCAATGTTAGCAATCAATCATCATTGAATTAATTATTTATTTTATATATTCTGTTTACTTTTTTTTATTATTTAATATTCAATGCTAGCTTCCCTCATTGATTCTCAAGTATTTTTTTACATGATAAATGTCAGACCCAACAAAAGTGTTAGATAGGTCAACTCTAATAGTTTGACCAAATACGGCCAGAATAAATCTGGACAAATTCCCATTACATTACATGAGAATGGATAAATGAACCAGGAAGAACCAACCGGGTACAGTTGGCTTCTAACTTCGATTCCTACAGAGTACTTGACGCCAAGACAGGAATAACTGGAGAGCTTAAGATGGTGGACGACTAATTTTGAGGGAATTGTGAGAATGAATCAACAATACTTTTGTTCATAGAAAGACGATTAATATTAAAAAATTGTTAAGTAATTTTTGTAGATCAAATCGTACTCGAGACAGAAGCGATCTTGTGGCGATGTATGTAATACATGAGAAATAGTTTGCTCTTGAAGTATCAGACAACAGTTTGGTTTCAATCGCCAAAACAGATGATCAAGCATTAAAAGAGTTGGCGATATAATATTAAAACCAATCTCTTAGTATTCAGTATTTTTTTTAATGAAAACGGCCAAGTTTTGAAATTTTTGATGGTCCGACTAAGTAAGGAGCTCCCAACAATGAGAAAAGAAATCATTTAAAAATGGGAAATTGCATGGAGAGAGTGCACAAAGATCGCCAGCTCGAAACGCTGGCCCAGCCACGGCGGCAAGCTGAACGACCCCTCAAAGTTCGGGTCATCGGGGCGAAGAAGTGCCCCGGGACAACCAACGTCCTCGGGGCCCAGATGGAGGGGAGCTAATTAGCTCCCCGAGGACCCAGTCTGGCCGGGAGCTCAATCCAAGGAGTCGGCGGAGGCAGCCAAACCATCACCACCCAGGCCTAGAGACGGATGGAGGAAGACGCCCGCTTCATTCTTGGGGAGTAGCCACCCTTCCATCCCGCCCCTCCCCCTCAACTCCTTGGGGTGGAGCGATGCAGCGGTGGACGACCGGTGGGGAGGCAAACCACCTTCAGCTCTCCACCGTCATCAGGAAGGCCAGGAGGAAGATCCAGTGGGCAAACGCCTGCGACGGGTTCCGGGCGGCTGCGAGGTGAGCAAACTTTCTTCAATCCCCTCATAGAATGTTGGTTCTAATGTGGTGTTTGACTGCAGGAGCAGCCCCCGGCGGACATCGGCCGGACCCCGCGGGTTACCACGTCGCGGCTTGACTCGCGGCCGTCCCGCCCGTCGCCTGTCCCCCTTCCTCCTGGGATCCCCACCCTAGTCCCCGCTGAGATCCTCCTCCGTCTCCCGCCCCGTCGACATCCAGAGCCCCGGTCAGACCCCACCGGCCTCGGTGGCCCCCGCCGTGTGCTGGGCCCCGCCTTGCCTCTCTCCATTGCACCCAAAAAAATTAAATTGATATTTTTTTCAAAATTCTAATAGAATAAATATTGCTTTTTTATATGTCCCTTTATTCCTTAAAGCATTTTTGCAAATTCCTATGAGTGAATATAACAGGCTTCAGTGAAAAAGAAAAGACTATATAACAATTAGTAGAGGACGCATACCTCTACTTTGTACCTGAAGTACCAGCTTGAACAATTAGAAGACAAGCTGGTTTCAACATTCAAACACTATTTATATATACAAATATAAAAGAGATATAATACAATGCCAATGGTCTAATTCATTCAGTAGAAGATTTTTTTTTTGAAATATTTCCGTGTTTCAAATTAAACGGGGCAAAATATATCCGTCATTCTTTCTTTCCATCAAAAACAGTCAGAGAAGTAAGGAGATAATATGACATTGCTTGTTTTAATGTTTGCAATCGTTTTATTAGATCTTGTGGCTAGGATATTTGGATTTCACTTAGAAGGCCTTGGTTCGATTCTCGGCGTAAGATTTTTATTTTTAATTTGTGACTTGGTGGTGATTTGAGAATTTGTGTAATCAATGTACTTGAGATGGAAAGATGTACTGATCACTTTTTTTCTATCAATCAGTTGAACGACCAGACTTCGCCCTGGATCTTTCTGACTGAATCTTGACAAAACTAATATATTGTATCAACAAAATTATTTTTGAATATAATTCTATTATTAGGAATACATATATTATATATAGAGAGATATAGGAATTTATTAATATATATGTCACAATTTATAAAAGTTAGCTTAAGTACCACCTACCCATAACCTTCAAAACATCCCATCTCAACCACCTTTTCCCTATTTGTGTATAATTTAAATGTGTCTCTACCTTATGAAAAAAACCCTTCCACATATCTCATATATATTGTAAATAATCTAAACCTTTCAATCTGTAATGAATGAAAGGAAGAGCTAAACTAAAATTTAGCGCAGTAAGTTAGTTAAATAACCTGGGTAACAATCATAAAGGGTGAAAGCTGTATTTATTGTTACGTCGTACCCAGACGTTGTTCGTGTACTTTGTCTACTCAGGATGCCACAAAGATACACAGTGAGTTCGAAGGGATTGCAGCTAAAGTTAGCGCTTTATTATGGCTCATTTAACTGAAGGAATACAACAGTGGGACTTGCTTACAACCTCCCCATCAGAAGAATCCTTGGCGTCGTGGATGTCACTCTTGTGAAGCGTTCTGCTCCACACTATACATGTGCAGCTTGGACTACACCGCCTTGTAGATCGCTCCGATATCAGTCTCTCTGGCACCGCCTTTCAGGATCATCCACACGTCCTTGAGGTAACTCTTCGCCGTCTTCTTCTTGTCACAGATCTCGTTGTCACCACACGACTTCTCCCCTAGACTGCGATGTCCTCTCGTCGCACAAACCCCCTTCAGGCCGACCGCTATCTCGGCTCCTTCTCTCACTACGGCCTCAGATGGACTGTCTGTCTGCCGCCTCCTCCTCTGGAATCTGTCCATAAACACTTCCTTGGGGAGGGGGGGGGGGGGCCTGCATACCTTCTTTACCGGCTTTGCCCACATCTTCTCTTCATCTTCTTTGCTGCACCGCTTCACTATGTTTCTTCCCAATCCAAACGTTTCAGCCATTTTGATATGACATATAACCATCTGATTGGTCCCCCAAATCAGGTGACCCTCAGGTCCAGACAGATGTTACAGGGGCAGCACGGTCATCAGTCAGGTTTTGACAGCAGACAGGGGCAGTCGGAGTTTGACAGCAGAGTTTTTACGGTCAGCAGAGAGTTGACAGATCAGCAGAAGATGAGAAGGACACACAGTTCAGTCCCGATTCACACGGGTGATTCTTCTTCAAGATTTCCCGTCAACTTACCGTCAATAATTGTGCGCACCTCAAATAACTCATGGTTTAATAACCACATTTTTACAAGAGGATGAATCACAGGATATCATTTCGAAGAAGGATTAAAAGATAACGGCGACGAGATTCTTTATTAAATGCGATATAATCTTGGCAAGCTTTCTGACTATGGCGTCCTTCAACAGGATGTTACAAGAAACTAGAGAAGATATAATATAGATACATGTAGATATTACATAAGTGGAAATATATCATAAAATGAACGAGTATTAGTGTTTTTCCCTCGAATACAAATTAGTTGTGAAAAAAGGATCAATTCTAGGAATGTAGAGAAAGGCAGAAGCCATGTGAAACCTATCAGACACAGAATAAAGGCTTGAGAATTGGGAGGTGAAATTTCCAAGGGTTGGAAACAGATTGGGTGTTGTTATTATTAAATATGTAGCACAACACTATTCCATTTCTGGATATACTTATTATCAGATCCATATCTAGATACACTACACAGTTTATTACAAAAAAACACCCAGCCCTGGCATACACACATTTCACTTCAAGTTGCCCGACCAGTTACAAATTAAATACAGTAATAACACTAAGCAAACGCATATACACACACTGCTTTCTTCCCATATTTAAATCCATTGAAAGAAGCAATATATATATAACCATTTAATGGCCATGGGCTTCCTTAAACACTTCATCCATAGATATACCTATAACCCGAATGTTAGTGAAAGGCACGCCCGCGCGACGAAGAGAAGAACAGTTTTCAACCAACACCACCGCCGAACGGACGGTGGCGACGTCACGGTCGGCGCGCATGCGCGGCGGCGGCGGGTCACGTGGGAAGCACGGGAGTGGGCCCTTCGAATTCTGACGGCCAACACGGACTGACTTCCTTCCCAATCCATCCTTTTCAATCGAACATTTTTTAACTTCTTTAATTACTAAAATTAATTTGTAACATAATATTTATATCTATATTTATCCTGAATAAAATTTAAAATATCAAGGATGATTAATTGAATCATTCTTTCAATACCAAACGAACCTGTCATAGTGTACCATTCAAAAAGTGTACCGAACACCGAATATTCCCCGCCGCCCCCATATATACAGGTCAATATGTTCCATCCCATATTCCTCTGCTAACATTATAATAGATAAAACTCTTAGAAAACACGAAATCACAGTTTATTTCCAAACCCCCCTTACATGGTCATAGACTTAGAAACCCAATAAGTACACGTTGCCCTCCTGATCCACTCCTACAAACTGGTTCTATCTAATCCGTAAAATGCAACAGCTGTAATTCTATATACAGTTACGAGCGTCATTCTTCGTCGCCTCTGTCACGGTTTGCTTTTTTTTTGGAATGGCGCCCTCCTATTGGTCGGCTAGGATCACGCCACCTTTGCCCCCCCCCCCATTTTTGTAACTATTGTGTTGGAGCGGGTCGCTCCTTAAATAAATGCATATATTAGTTAATAACCAAATGGAATCCTCTCTTTCTTTTTCCCAGTAAGAGACGCCTACGGAAGCCAACAGTACATAGACAGATAAAGCACATAGACTATAGTTATTAACTAACATATGCATTTATTTAAGGCGCCAATTTATAATTGTAACAAATAGTATTTGAATCAAAACATTCAATCGGGTAAAACACGGGCGTTGCCCGGGTCATTCGGCTAGTGCCACATATGTAGGAGAAACTGGCCGCTCCATCTCCATCCGCTTAACAGAACATCAAAGATGCATTAACAATAGAGACACCAGGTCCCTAATATACCAACATATCCATAGTACAGGCCACAAATTCTACCTAGTCAAGCTACAAAACATTACATAGGAATAAAATACATCGTCTTTTTCTGGAAGCAATAACATCAATCAATCTCAATGCGCATATTTAATAACAACAGTACACAATCTGTTTCCCAACCTTGAAAATTTCACCTCCTAATTCTCAAAACTTTCTTCTGTGTTTGAGGGGTTTCACATAGTTTCTTTTTTTCTTAACATTCTTAGTATTCTTGTAGTAATTTCTAATTATGTAACTATCTACATGTAAATGTATATATACGTATATTCTATAGTTTTTTGTATTCTTGTGACATCCTGTTGAAGGACGTCATAGTCTGAAAGTTTGCCAAGATTATATAGCTTTAATATACACTGCGTGACATTGAAAATGGAACACCAAGAAATAGTGGCCAGAAAGTGATGAAATTCGGCAGACAGAGAGAGACAGGGACGAACAATAAGTGATCTTTATTTCAAAATGATAGTCATAATACAGAGCGAGAACGGCGTCGGCTTAGTAGCAAGTAGGGCCACCGCGGACGGCGATGCACGCAGCAACACGTCTAGGTAGAGAGTCAATCAGAGTACGGATGGCGTCCTGAGGGATGGCTCTCCATTCCCTCTCAACCATTTGCCACAGTTCGTCTTCTGAACGCGGCTGTGGCAAGGCATGCAAACGGCGTCCAATGATGTCCCAGACGTGCTCGATTGGTTAGAGATCAGGAGAGTACGGTGGCCAGGGAAGCATCTGTACATCTTGCAGAGCTTGTTGGCTAATGCGAGCAGTGTGCGGTCGGGCGTTATCCTGCTGATAAAGGGCATTGGGTACCCCCTGAAGGTAGGGGAGTGTCACCGGTCGCAGCACATCATCAACGTATCGTTGGGCCGTCATAGTGCCCTGAATACGAAGTAAAGGTGACCTGGAATCATACGCGATTGCGCCCCAAACCATGATTCCACGTTGTCGCACGGTGGGGCGTTCCACAATTGCTGCCGGATTGGACCTTTCTCCACGTCGACGCCACACGCGTACACGGCGACTATCACTGGACAAGCAGAAGCGCGACTCATCTGAGAACACGACCCTGTGCCATTCCGTCATCCACGTCGATCTAGCCCGGCACCATTCCAAACGTTGGCGCCTATTCGGTGGGGTCAATGGCAGTCTTCTTAGCGGGCGGCATGCCATTAGCAACCAATCGACGGGAAATGGTTCTGGTCGAGATGGAATGATCTAGGGTGTCTTGCACATGTTGCAGGATGGCGGTACAAATGGCTTGTGGGGCCGCCACTGCTTGTCGAAGGATACGCCGATCCACACGTGATGACGTCACTCTGGTTGTACCGACGTTCCTATAAATTGCCACATTTCCTTGTTCCAACCATCTTATCCACAGTCGGTGCACCGTGGACGCACCAAGGTGTGTATCAGCTGCGATTTGACGTATGGACCAACCTGCCCTTTTCAGTCCGATCACCATGCCCCTCGTAAAAGCGTCTGCCTGCTTGAACTGCCTCCGTTTACGATGACCTGGCATTCTCTGTTATTACACGTGTCTTTTGACACAAGAACAAAATTTCTACAATGATTTTCCTTGAAGAAATAACGACACGAATACTGTCCTTTCTGCAAGTTCCTTCCCTTATATCTTACTCCATGTGCGCACGAGAGCTGCGCATTTTACATCATTTGCATAACTCGGTTAGGCGCGTCTACCCTGAAATTTGCATAATTTTCTGGCCACTATTTCTTGGTGTTCCATTTTCAATGTCACGCAGTGTAGAATTTTGTCGCCGTTAGCTTTTATTCCTTCTTTATAACCACCTTATTTCCATCGATATATTTGGGAGCTTCTTGTTTCCCAAATCCATCGTGTGTCTTGTCTTTACCAGACGAGAAGCCGCTTGGCCATCGACTCCAAAACCAAGTGGTAGCTCCCGGTTGACTGTCTAGTTGGGAGAGATATATCTCTCCCTTATAATGAACCTTCGAGATCACGACATATATATATTGTCATAACCAAAAATGGACATAGCTTGTAACTGTAAATAATACATCGGGAGCTTGGCGAAGGCGCTTGGAGCTTGGCGCCTCGATAGGTAGCGCGCGCTGTCAGCTCGGCAAGTGTTATGTACCTAAGCTCCGATAGATGGTGGGTACGCTAAAGGGGAAATTTGTGTAAACAATAATCGCCATCTTGAGGGGTGTAGCCGATCGCCAGCCGTTTGAGTCTCTGAAATTACTTCCTTAATTTACCATTATTTTATGCATTTAACTTAGTTAACCTCTATTCATTTTTATCCCTCAAACTATTTAACTATTTAAAGTCATCTAATAAATTATTATTTTATTCTACCCAAACGACTCGTCACCTTCATTACTGTGACAATATGTTGTAAAATGTGTGACGCCGACATCGTCGCAGTAGGCTCCTCATGAAAGTATATGATGAAAATCTGGCTGGCGGAGGTGATCCTTGCTGCTTCTGTGAAAAAGAAAACCAACACTCAATTCATTTATTGATAGAATGCCCAATCTTTCACAGCTACAGAATTAAAACAAATTTTCCCATTAAAGAAATGTACGAATTTGAATTTATCAAAGACACGTATGTAAAATTCAGTAATGTTTTTAGATTCATTTAGCCTTTTCTGTTTAAAAAAAACCTATAAAATATAATATGACTGATTTTGTTTTTTTAGTGTTATTTTTTAAATTGAGTTACTACTTAAAAAGTAGAGTTATAAATTACCACCAATTTCTATACCAAACATCGTTTTTACAAATGTTTCTATACTTTGTATATACCTTTCTATCTGGACCTTTGTTTCACTTGTACAAAAGGTCTTTTTTCTCATGGGTGAGTGGTTGTCTTCTTTATAATATTTTCTTTTTTAACTTCTAGTTTCTGGTTTCAGCTATAGCAGAGTGGTGCAGTGGAAGCGTGCTGGGCCCATAACCCAGAGGTCTGTGGATCGAAACCACGCTCTGCTATCTTTTTGTTATTTGATCACAAATAAAATGTGATGACCAATGATCGGGTTATTTAGATTTCCTCTAATCCAAAGTTCCGTTTATCTCTAGGTGTGAGAACAAGTGAACATATTTACAATATTCTTGTTTCAAACATATGGAAGAGTGGTATAAACCCGGGCACTTTTTCTGTATGAAAAAATTGCTCCAATGGTCCCCAATTCTTGAAAATGTCCAATCCCACAAATACAAGTAAACAGACGGAATCGTGCTTTTCACAGGTGAAGACATGTGAAACAATTGTGGTAAAAACGTCGACAACTACTACCTAAAATAATCATCATGGCCTATACCATGTATACGAGGAAAAAAAAAAACAAAAAAAAAAGGTTTAAAACAATTATTTGAGTATTATATTTAATATATTAATAATGCAAGCACACGTAGAAGAGCAGAGTGTTGCAGTAGAAACGTGCTGGGCCGATAACCCAGAGGTCCGTTGATCGATTGGATACTTTATAGGATACTTGATTCCAAAACTACAGAGGGCCGATAAGTTGAACGAACTACATGACGCTCATATGGCAGGTCATCTGGGTTTTGCTGATTTTTACGATAGATTTAAAAAGAAATATTGTTGCCCAGAGCTCTATCGGAATGTTAGAAAATATGTCAGCCTTTTTCAGAGCTGTCAACAGAGGAAACACCCACCTCAAATACTGCCAGGACGCCTGATGCCTATACCACCTACATACCGACCATTCCAAAAGATAGGCAAAGATCTTTAACTTGAGCGCTTCCCAATATTACGTGACAAGAAGAGATGAATCATAGTGTAAACCGACTATATGTCTAAGTATGCGATCACTAAGAGCGTTTAGCATCCGGAGAAACTCAGGAAGTCGCGAAATTCCTAGTAGAAAAGGTGATACTAGTTCACGGAGCCCCTCGAGAAATTGCGACGGACGGGGGCCGCAACTTCCAGGCAAAGCTGATCAAGAAATTGACCCACTGTTGTGGCATAATAAAAAGAACCACTACGGCGTATCAACCACAAACAAATGAACTAACAGAACGGCTGAACAGAACCATAGAGGATATGTTGTCCATGTATGTAGACCTTGAACAGAAGAATTATGTGGGATGAAAGCTTGCCCTCATCACTTTTACTTACAATACCAGAAAACAGGAACCGACTAGCTTTACACCAATTTTGTTGTTGTTAATTATGGTAGAAAAGCTGAAATCCTTCTTGACATTTTACTTCTCTATCCAGAAACTACAAATGGTGACGAGTTTATCGAAGAGGGAGAAAAAAAACAAAACAGAAGAGGCGAGACAGATTACACGGTTTCACATCCTGAAATCACAAGATATCGATAAAATGAACTATGTTCCAGAAATAGAGAGACAGCCTCCCGTCCTGGTGACTTGGTCTGGATATACACTCCAGTACGACGTGTAGGGTTGTTTGAGAAACTGATGAAGCGATACTTCGGCCCCTATCAATAGGCTAAGAAGTTTTCTGATGTAACCTATGAAGTAGAACCATTAGAAGAACAAGGAAGATATCAGAAAACCAAGGACCTCGTGCACGTTTTAAGGATGAAACCACGGGGGGCCATCTAGACAGGAGGACCAAGACATAGTACTGGCAAAGGAATAAAAAACTATCTAAATGTGAGGGAAGAGCAATGTTAACATTCAATCATTACTGAATTATTTTTATAATATAATATTTTCATTATTATTATTATTATTATTATTATTCAATATTCACTGTTAGCTTCCCTCATTGAATCTCAAGTATATATACACGTATATTTATTTTTGCATAAAATAAATGCCAGAGCCAACAAAAGTGTTAGATAAGCCAACTCTAATAGTTTAACCACACACGGCCAGAATGAATCTGAACAAATGTACATTACATAACAAGAGCATGGATAAGATAAGTGAACCAGGAAGAACCAACTGGGTACAGTTGGCTTCTAGCTTCGATTCATTCAGAGAACTTGACGCCAAGACAGGGATAACTGGAGAGCGTAATATGGTAAACGACTAACTTTGAAGGAATTATGAAAATAAATTAACGATACTTTTTTTTTCAAAGAAAGATGATTGATATAAAAAACTTGTTAAGAACTTTTTTTAGATCAAATAGTACTCGAGACAGAGGCACTTTTGAAGATAAATGGCGATCATCAAGATCGTACTCGAGACAGATCAGATCTTGTGGATAAACGGCGATCATCAAGATCGTACTCGAGACAGAGGCGATCTTGTGGATAAACGGAGAAGTATGTAATACATGAGAAATAGTTTGCTCTTGAAGTATCAGAAATCAGTTTGGTTCCAATCGCAAAAACAGATGATCGAGCATTAAAAGAGTTGGCGTTTTTATGAAAACGGCCAATTTTCGAAATTTTTGATGGTCCGATTAAGTAAGGAGATCCCAACAATGAGGGAAAAAATCATTTAAACATGGGTAATTGCATGGAGAGAGTGCACAAAGACCGCCAGCTCGAAACGCTGGCCCAGCCACGGCGGCAAGCTGAACGACCCCTCAAAGTTAGGGTCATCGGGGCGAAGAAATGCCCCGGGACAACCAACATCCTCGGGGCCCAGGTGGAGGGGAGCTAATTAGCTCCCCGAGGACCCAGTCTGGCCGGGAGCTCAATCCAAGGAGTCGGCGGAGGCAGCCAAACCATCACCACCCAGGCCTAGAGACGGATGGAGGAAGACGCCCGCTTCATTCCTGGGGAGTAGACACCCTTCCATCCCGCCCCTCCCCCTCAACTCCTTGGGGTGGAGCGATGCAGCGGTGGACGACCGGTGGGGAGGCAAACCACCTTCAGCCCTCCACCGTCATCAGGAAGGCCAGGAGGAAGATCCAGTGGGCAAACGCCTGCGACGGGTTCCGGGCGGCTGCGAGGTAAGCAAATTTTCTTTAATCCCCTTATAGAATGTTGGCCCTAATGTGGTGTTTGTCTGCAGGAGCAGCCCCCGGCGGACATCGGCCGGACCCCGCGGGAAACTCCGGCGCGGCTCGACTCGCGGCCGTCCCGCCCGTCGCCTGTCCCCCTTCCTCCTGGGATCCCCACCCTAGTCCCCGCTGCGATCCTCCTCCGTCTCCCGCCCCGTCGACATCCGGAGCCCCGGTCAGACCCACCGGCCTCGGTGGCCCCCACCGTGTGCTGGGCCCCGCCTTGCCTCTCTCCATTGCACAAAAAAAAAAATATTTTTTTTCAAAATTCTAATAGAATAAAAATTGGCCTTTTATATGTTCCTTTATTCCTTCAAGAATTTTGATCAAATTATTATGAGTGAAAATAATCAGCATAGGGTGAAAAAATGACCCTATAACACTCAGTAGAGGACACGTACCTCTACTTTGTACCTGAAGTACCAGTTTGTGCAATTAGAAGGTAAGCACTTTCAAACACTATTCATTAATATAAAAGAGAAATACAATGCCAACGGTCCAATTCATTCAGTAGAAAATATTTCCCTTAAAATATTTGTCAGGTTTCGTGTTTTACATTAAACGGGGAAAATTTTAGCCTTTATTCTTTCTTTCCATCAAAAACAGTCAGAGAAGTACGGAGAAAATATGACATTGCTTGTTCTAATGTTTACAATGGTTTTATTAGATCTAGTGGCTAGGATATTTGGCTTTCACTTAGGAGGCCCTAGTTCGATTCTCGGCGTAGGATTTTTCTTTTTAATTTGTAATTTGGTGGTAAATTAAATATTTGTGTAATCAATGTACTTGAGATGGAAAGACGCACTGATCACTTTTTCAATCAATTAGTTAAATGACCAGGCTTCACTCTGTATCTTCTTCAATGAATTTTGACAGAATGAATATTTGTTTCATCAAAATTATTTTTAAATATAATTCTATTATTAGGAGTAAATATTTTATACTAGACGAATGACCCGGGCAACGCCCGGGTTTACACGATTAAATGTATGTCATAATTTGTATATAACTGTATGCACCTCCGACCCACTATGTATGTACAATGTATGTTTTAAAAGGATTTAATAAAAGAACAAAGGTAACTGGAGGATAGAACGCCTTAGAGAAAAACCTAGGAAGTAGGCTTAGAAGAGAACACAACTATTAATAAAGTCACAGTCAACCTTATGACCCCGGAAATCCTAAAAACTAAGTTTAACGACCAGTATTTCCTAGGCAAGGCCGGAAATATCTTCCGACAAAGACCTCAGTAGAGACCAATTAGAAGATAACACCTAAGTAGGTCAACCAATAGCCAGATAGGAAATTCGGCCCTGCGAAGCAGGGCCAGGGACGATATGGGCTCAATGCGGCCCTTGCGTCCACTGTATTTCGCTGAAATCTAGATCCACACACAGCCAGAAGGAATGATGCATTCTCCATGCACCGAGCGGCCATTGGTAGGCCCCTCGCGCCCGCCATTATGGTCTGGCTCCATGGGGTTGACCATTCACCCACAGGCGTCACCGAGAGTTCATTGGCAAGGTTGCTGACCGAGCCCTCTCGTTCGGACTTAGAAAGACCCGTCCTACGCTCCCATAGGACTCCCCCCCCCTTTAGCCCTCGTACCCTTATCCAGTACTCCCTGAATCCGCCGACGAGTCAGGGACCTCTGAGGCACGAGGTTTTCACAGGGAACCAACGAGAAGGCGGGGGGGTGTTACTACTGTGTGCACCCCTTGGTTTTTCAACACCAGGCGTCCCCGGTGCAATTTCGCGTACGGCTGTGACGCTCCCAATGGCGCACACACAGAGCGAAGACCCAAGAGTTTCAAGACACGTGCGCCGCCTCAGACGACCAAGGACAGACGGCCAGCTTACAGCTTCACTGGACATCAGTCAGTGGCACCCCTACGGAGGACAACACGTAGAGACGCCTCTCCACCCACTCTAGAGACGGAACCACCTACTAGAGTACAGGAAAACCAACATTGAAAACCAATAGCCAACGGCCATGTGACATCTTCCTACCAATTAGGGAACAACACCTAAGTAGGTCAACCAATAGAAAAAAGCCCACGTGACAGCTTCCCGCCAATGGGAAAGAAGAAAACTCTTGGTGTTAAATCGAGAACCTAGGATAGTTAGTAGTCGCTTCGCTCCCACCGAGTTCGGATCAGGCTTCGACTCGCTCTCACCAAGGTAACCTCTGCTCTAGAGACCTCTCTCTCAATTCATCCCATAGTCAAGTCGGTCATCACCATGTGATCCGATATTTAATAGTCAAAATCGCTCCGCTTTCTCAAGCTTTCTTTCCTCCAAACCAGTTGCCTTTTATTTTCAAACCCCATCACGTGTCCTGATTATTCCTAACTGTATGCTTCACTTTCCACTCAAACGACTGCGTTTCAACCAATCCTCACCATTCTCATCGAACAACAAGAAATTCCGCAACGAAATTGTCACATGTTTTATTCAAACACATAAAACATAGCAAAATAAAACATAGCAAATAAAGCAAGAGCAGTTATTTTAAACGGCGAATTAGATCAGTTATAGCAAAAAATGAAAAAATATATGTAAATATGTGAAATAGTTATAAATTAGAAAACCTGTAAATATAGTTAAGGACTCTTGCATTGTAATTAAGAAAAAGCTTCTTGTCTAGAACGCTGAGGCGACCTGCCGGCGGCGCGCGCCCGTTGGCTGCCGGCGAGCACGTGACTTCCCTGTGCGCGCGCATGGCTGTCGGCGACGCGACCGCCCGCCATGCGCGCGCACAGGGAAGTCACGTGCTCGCCGGCAGCCAACGGGCGCGCGCCGCCGGCAGGTCGCCTCAGCGTTCTAGAGGGTGCTGCTCGTGAGCTAGGTTGAATAATTTGAATATATAGTTTTAATAATTAATTTATGTATTTTTTAAAATAGCCTATCGTCATCCCCGTTATTTTTTACCTATGTATGGAAATTTTGGTTTGAATTAGTGAACTACTGCGAATTTGTATACCGGACATACAAACCAACAAACAAACATACAAACATTCATTTATATATATATAGATATCGAGATATAGAAATTTAGTAATACATATTGTTGCACCAAGTTGAAGCTTCGCAGGGTAATTGACCTTGGTTTCCTCCTTCTTGGTGTTATACACGTTTCCTGAGCGGCTTTCCATATTCAAAGCAGGTAAAGAAAGGTAAATTATATTTTAAAGTTTTTGTGTTTATTTATTCTTCCTCGTAGGTCGTGATCCTCAGCTTTCCTCTAGGTCCTCTCTCTCCAATAGACAATCAAGATATAAATATACAATAAAAATATTACAAAAATAATGAAAATATCAAAAGGAATGATACCCTAGTATATAATTTGTTTCAAATGATATTATATATCATAGAATATATTTTGAATAAATGTAGGACGCATCAAAATTGATGCAACATTTCCACCTCTCCAGAGGTTGTCATGTCCTCGTGAATGACCTAATCAATTCTCTCATAATAAGGCTTGAGTCTTGAAACATGAACTATCAGAGGGTCTTGGCCCGTATTATCTTTCGGTTCTATTAGCTATGACACTGTCATAGTTCTTTTTCATTCTATCTTGTGTCTTTATTGTGTTGTTATGAATTAATTTTCTTGTTCTCTCTATTTTGTCTAAGTGATGTTTTATGTATTCATCATAATCATCCTTGTCAATGTCCACCGAGATATTCCTGTCGTCCAAAAGGGACGTGGGTTCTCTTCCAAACATCAGAAAAAATGGAGAATATCCTGTGGTTTCCTGAATTGTAGTATTGTAAGCATGGGTGATGAATGGGAGTATTTCATCCCAATTCTTCTGACTGTGTTCGCATACATACTGAGCATATTGATCAATGTTCTATTTAACCGCTTTTTCAATCACATACATCATATATATGTGCGAAAAAATAATCTAAAAAATAAATAGGTCGTGTTGATATTAAAAATAATATTTAAAAAAAAAACGTATTCTATATACAGTTACGAGCGTCATTCTTCGTCGCCTCTACCACGGTTTGCTTTTTTTTTGGAATGGCGCCCTCCTATTGGTCGGCTACGATCACGCCACCTTTGCCACCCCCCCCCCCCCCACTCGCATTTTCGTTTTTGTAACTATTGTGTTGGAGCGGGTCGCTCCTTAAATAAATGCAATTATTAGTTAATAACCAAATGGAATCCTCTCTTTCCTTTTCCCAGTAAGAGACGCCTACGGAAGCCAACAGTACATAGACAGATAAAGCACATAGGCTATAGTTATTAATTAACACATGCATTTATTTAAGGCGCCAAATTATAATTGTAACAAATAGTATTTGAATCAAAACATTCACACAATCGGGTAAAACACGGGCGTTGCCCGGGTCATTCGGCTAGTATATGTATAATCTCGAACTTTTCTTTTGCGTTCCGTGCGAAGTTGTGGATTTTTTAAATTCCTAAAGTACAATCATTTTCATCATGGTTACTTTTCTTTTACAAATAGAGCATCTTTATACTTTTTTGTACAATCTTTTGTCAAGTGTCCAGTCATTCTTCAGGATAAGCATTTGTTTTGTTTTAACAGTATGCATTGAAAATTTTCATCAGGTTTAAGATTTGTTATATTTCTTTATCAGTTACTAATCTTTTGGTATCAAAATTTACCAAGTTATTTCTGTTTTATTTACGTGCCTATATATAATTTTAAATATACCTTTCTGTTTCTGTGCATAATGTTTTCTATTCTGGTATTGTTCTTTGGCTGATTTGCTATTTACCACCTCCAGAAAACTATTTTCCTTTAAAATAATATCAGTTTGGAATTTTCATAACTCGATGCTTTCTATGATTTATTTTTTAACTATGATGTCGTCTGTATTCATTTTTATAATTTTAAATTCTTAATAAATATTTATTTCACGGTAACCCCCCCTTATTTGGTTATACGCTACGTTGTTAACTTTAAACATAATTACTATTCACATTATTTTACGGAATATCCTTAAGATGTTAAGCCCAGATACAAAAATACCCGCCTGATAGCCTACACGGGAAAATAGTTCCATTTTTAAATAACCTAATTTAATCCATATGAAACTAACCTAACGTATTGATACACCTGGAGTCATTTGTATCTAGGAAACATATGGAGAAAGAGAATCGCCCCAAACATTTTCCAGGTGAACAGAAACAACAATTTTAGAGGCAAATATAAAAAAAAGAGACAAATCAACTTTTTAATTATTATTTTTTATTTATTTATTGTTACAAAAAGCACGAAGTCCAAAGGACTATTGCGCTGTGCCAGTAATATTTACATAAATATGATTAATTATTTACACGATGGATTAGTAGTGTTTTGTAAATTATTGTACAAATTATTCTAAACTTAACAAAGTTCTCATAAGATAGAGTATATACACAAAGAGAATTTGGTAATGTTTCAAAGTATCTACATACAATTTGATTAGTCAGAGGGCAAGTTAAAAGAAGATGCTCTGGTGATTCAACATCTAAGCGGCATTCACATGTTGGATCATTGATAACATTCAGTTTGAATAGGAAACTTAAGAAGGGTCCTTTGCCTGTTAAGAATAAAGTAGTGAATTTATCAGAAGAAATGAAATTTGGGACAGCAATTGGAAAGAATTTCTTGAACAGTTCATTAGATTGAGAAAGATAAAACTTAATTTTTTTATCCAGATATAGTTTATTTAATTCTTTTTGAAGGGTTTTTTTGAGTGTTTGATCAGTAAGAGAATTTGTCATATTATACTTTGTTTGTGATAATTCAAGATAATCGGACAGTAAAGGAGTTTTCGCTAGTATATGTGTGATGTAAGAAGTTTTTAATTAAACAAAAGGAACATAAAATTACATGTTTCTTTTTAAAATAGAGGTTACATAGGAATATTATTTCATATTACATAATAAAAAGTTATTAAAAGGAAGATTTTAGTAAAAAGAAATTTACATCGAAAATTATTTAATTCTCCTTATTATCTTTATTATACTATTGCACTATTGTTATTTTTAAATTCATAATTTATTTTAAATTGTATAAAATCTTATTTTACATTAATTGTAGTTTTAAAACTTTTAAACGTCTATATCAAACTTTGACTCTATATTGACTCTTCAAAATGTGTTATATTAATTTATAAAATATTTCTTATTAAACTTTAAATGTTAATGGAATACCATAAAACGTCTTAAACTCAAATTCTGTCTTAAGAGTGTTAAATTTTACTTAAACTTGTATATATAATATTATTTAACCTTGTGTTTGTTTTGGACAAGGTGTTGGGGCACGTTTTTGTAACCATACCCCAACAGAAGGCGTATGTATAATCAACATAAAATGGATACATGGCTTCCCTCCCACATAGACTTATAGACCATTTTTTTTGCCCAGAAACTTAGACACTTGGTGACACCAGACTTCCATGCCGAAAGCTGATGCCTGGTGGAGAAGAAGACATCCAGAGACATCCGAGCTGGAAACTGTTGTTTCCTATGTACATATATTCCCCTCATCAAAAATTTAGGTAGAGGTGACCAGAAAAAAATGGAGAAGGAAGATTTCTAAAAGACTAAGCCTTATAAATATCCTTCCCGAAAAAAAGGAAGCATCACATTACAGTCCAGGTAAAAGGGGCCTGGGTCGATTTTTAGCCAAGACGGGGGGCGATATATATACCGTCCCGAGAAAAGGGAGGATCGTATTACAGCCCATGTGGAGGAGGCCTGGGGTCTGATGAAATTTTACACTATTGCCGTGGCTGTTTCTCTCTTTAGATTTTTTTGTTTTGGTAATACTATATGTTCTATTTTGATGGGAGAGGCCTGGGGCGTCTGTGAAATCGTATACTGGAGCCGTTGGCCATTTTGATTGGTGTTTCTTTCGGCGAATGAAAATGCCAGCCAATAGAAACTTTGGCGCGGCCAGCGAATGAAAATGGAGAGAGACAAGAATAAAAGGGGGTTTCTTTGCCAAAAGGCAGATTGAATCTGAGTCGCTCAGTGAGAGGACAGTCTTCAGTCGGGAGACCAGACCTTTGCCGGCACTTTCGAGAAAAGGTAAGCCATTTGTCATTATGACTTAGCGCCCCCCCCCCCTTTTTGTGTAGTAACCAACCTAGATTTCGCATGGGCCCTAAAGGGCTATAAAGTAACTTCAGGTCACCTCTATCTAAATTTTACTATGTAAATAGCATATCTCGTCAGTATAGACATGTTCCCAAATTTTAATTTATTTAAATAAATATCTAGAGAAATTTTCTTGTTTCCTCTCATACATATTTCATTCCTTTTGCTTTATGGTACTACCCCCCACACCTTAATTTCACAAATTGTACTAAATATAGAACTACCGACTCTGTTGGAATAGAGTTGTGTACTATATCTTTGCTGTGATATATTGACACAGCAACAGTTGCAAATTACGACTTTATTAGGGCTACTTTGAGGGTATCTATCTGTCAGGTTTTAGTAATGTTTGTACCTTTATGTGTTTCAGTGCGTTATTCCATCATATTTACCATTATACCATATTTTCTGATTCCTCGGGCTATTGTTACGCTGTTAGGAGGGTACGGCATGATGCAAACAGATTTGTATGTTTGACTATTGTTTGTGTTATTTGGGCTATAAAAATGCCTTAATATGAATCTATTTACAGTTGATCTGTAGAAATTATAGAGATCTGTTGCTATAATTTTCCTCTATGAAATAGCTCCCAGCGTCTTCAGTGGGTTGCTAAACCTCCAGAAGGAGTCTTTTATAGATTGCCCAATTTAATAACCATTTCATGGGTTGTCTGATGAAATTGTATACTAGTGTCGTGGCTGTTTCCATCTTTAGACCATTGTTCTGACAATATTATATGCTCGATCCCTGCTTTAGCTCAACTCTTAATCAATTACAGAGTTTTCCCCCCTTTTTTATTTTATTTATCCTGTTTGCACAAATTGCATTACATGTGATGATGTAAAGACATATGTCGATAGTGCATCATTGACAGCTGTGCTTCTATTATACAACATTAAGGTCTAGCTGCGGGTTATATACATGGGGTTGTTGGCCTAAATTGCTATTGTTATGTCTTTAATATTTAAATTACTGACATTTGTTTACACACAAATACAAAAACAATTTATTCACGAAACATGTTTTTGATTACAACGTGGATGATGATGATAAAACAGAATATAAAAAATCAATGATAATTAATACACAACAACTCCTCCCCATTAAGTCAAACACCAATCAGATGTCAAAAATCTTAGTAGGCTTCCTTATTCTTGAGGACCTCCTCAAGACAGGCTGCGGAGTCACTGCAGGAGTCTCTATTGCTGGAGCATCTTGGGTTTCTTCGCTCTCAGGTGGCACTTGTGGAGTCGACGATGTAGAAGGCAAGGGTTCATTTTCTCCACAGCTCCTTACCTGATCCAAGTGTCTATTGATAACTCTTCCATCATCAGTTTCCACTTTAACTGAGACAGGACCTGTTTTTTCACAGACCACTCCAGGTAGCCATTTAGGACCATGGTAATTCCTAGCCACAATCTCCTGTCCTTCTTCCACCGCTCTATGGGGTCTCCATGTTCTCATGAATTTTTCTTCTTGTTTATTCCCCTCCTCAGAGACAATTTCTGGATGACATTTATTCAGAAGACATTTTAAATTCCTATTCATTAGAAGCTGAGCTGGAGACTTTTGGGTTGTGTTATTGATAGTTATTCTCATTGTTATGAGAGATCTAGCCAACCTGGTTGACCAATCACCATTGTCATTTTTTCTAAGAAGATTTTTCAAAGTTTGTATGGCTCTCTCTACCTGGCCATTAGAGGCAGCGTGATATGGAGCACAGAGAATGTGTCTTATACTGTTTCTGTTTAAGAATGTCTGAAATTGATCGGAAGTAAAAGAAGTTCCGTTATCCGAAACAATTACATCTGGCAAGCCATGAGTAGCAAACATTTCTCTTAAAACTTTAATGGTAATTTCAGCAGAGGTTGATGGCACGATTTTTGCTTCTGTCCATTTTGAAAAAGCATCTACTGCTACTAAAAATAATTTTCCTTGAAAGGGACCAGCATGGTCGATGTGTAATCTTGACCAAGGTCTGGAAGGCCAAATCCAGGGGTATACACTAGTCTTTGGTGGATCATGACTACAAGACAAACAGATTCTACAATATATTAGATACCAATCTCTCAATGTCCTTGTCCATATTAGGCCACCAGCATAATCCTCAAGCTAATGCCTTAGTTCCCACTATACCAACATGGGTGTCATGCAAGAGATTTAAGATGTCTCTTCTCAACTTTTCAGGAATTATCACTCTGCTCCCCCACAGCAAGCAATCTTTGTGAACTGAAATCTCACTAGACCTGTTGGAAAAATCTTTAAATTTCTCCTCATACCTCTGCTCAGGCCACCCATTCATTGCCCAAAATTTTATCCTAGACAGAATAGGATCCTTATTAGTTAACTTTGCAACTTCAGAAGAACTAACAGCAGCATTTTCTGACTCAATGAAAAATACTTCAGGTGGGTTTGGAACTTCACTTGGTGATTCATTCAATGGAAGTCTACTGAGTGCATCTACATTCCCATTTGTTCTTCCTGGTTTATATTCTATAGAGTATGAATATGCAGACAGAGTTAGGCACCATCTTAACATGCGAGGTGATAAAACTTGAGGTATCGGTTTACTAGGGTTGAAAAGGCCAATTAGAGGTTTATGGTCTGTTAAAAATTTGAATTTCCTCCCCAGAAGATACTGATAAAATTTAGATACAGCAAATATTACTGCCAATGCTTCTCTATCAATCACAGCATATCTTCTTTCAGTTTTATTCAAGGTCCGGGAGGCGAATACAACTGGTCTTTCAACTCCATGATTTACTTGGGACAATATGGCTCCAATGCCATACTCAGAAACATCACAGCTAACCAGAATAGGCAGATTATCATCAAAATGAGCTAGAACAGACTCAGAACTGATTAAGCTTTTAGCTTCTTTAAAGGCTCTATGATGCTCTCTGTTCCATTTCCAAGGATTATTACTGTCTAAAAGTCTATGAAGAGGTTCAACTACTGTGGCTTTATTTCTTAAAAACCTCTCATAATAATTTAAAAGTCCTAAAAAAGACATCAATTCTTTTTTATTAGATGGTGGTCTGGCATCTTTAATTGCTCTCAACTTTTCTTCGGATGGATGAATTCCTTTATTGTCAATTTTCATTCCTAAAAATTCAATTTCTGGAACATAAAATTTACAATTATTTCTTTTAAGTCGGAGTCCTGCTTCCTTGAAACGCAAAAGAACTTTTTCTGCTTTTTTCTTAAGGTCACCACAATTTATTCCTGATATAAGGACATCGTCCAAATAAACTGCTACTCCATCAATCCCCATTGAGTTTTCCTAGAATTTTTACTTTATCTGATGCCCATGTTCTTAAAGAAACATCAGATTTACTAAGTTGCGTCATTTTCCAGTACTTTAAATAGGTTTCTTTATTCAGTATTGAATACATACTACCTGAATCTATTAGCATTGCTATTTCATTTCCATCTAAATTTGCTGTAATGTAGAATGGACAAATTTCATCATCTGTTTTGAGGTTATTCAAAGATGGATCACTAAAACTATTATTTTTATTATGTAAATATGTAAGGTTATTTGCTTTTGTTAAACAAGCCTTTTGTAAATGACCTATTTTGCCACACTTAAAACATTTAGCATTTTGGAATTTACATACTTTTGGCAAGTGGTTGCCCTTGCAACGAATGCAAACCAGTTCGTTTACACTTCTTTTAAAACTATTAGAATTGACTTTATTTGGCTTAAACTTAGGCGATTCAAATTTATTTAATTTACTAATTACATTTAATTCTGGCATTTTTTCCTGTAGAATACTTGCATCTGCACTAGCCGATTCATCACACAGTGCCAAATTCACAGCTTTTTCAAAGGTTAAATCTTTTTCAGACAATAGTCTTTTAACCAGAAATTCATTTCTCAGGCCACATACCAGTCTATCTCTTAAGCGTTCATCTAAATCAATAAATTCACAGTTTTCGCTTAATTTTCTTAGGTCAGCCACATAGGCGGATACAGATTCTGTGCCTTGATTTCTTTTATTGAAATGGTATATTTGTACAATTACGTTTGGTTTAGGGCAGAAATGGCCAGTCAATAGCTTGATCAATTCGCTATAATCAATATCATTTAAAGGCTTAGGTGCGGCCAATGATCTTGCCAAAGAAAAAGTTTCAGGACCTATTAAAGTCAATAATATTGCCTTCTTTTGTTCAATTTTTTCAATGCCATTTGCCACGAAATAAAAATTAATTCTTTCGAGATATGCAATCCACCCTTCAGGCTTAGATAAATCGAAATTTTCAAGCTTGCCAAAACTCGCCATTCTAAAAATATTTCTACTTAAAAACTTTAAATAATTTATATTTAAAATTACTTACATATTCAATTAAGAATCGACATCCTCGTCGCCAAAATTTGTTATGTCTTTAATATTTAAATTACTGACATTTGTTTACACACAAATACAAAAACAATTTATTCACGAAACATGTTTTTGATTACAACGTGGATGATGATGATAAAACAGAATATAAAAATCAATGATAATTAATACACAACAGCTATATATACATATACTTAAGTAAGGAAACTTTAATAAGTCACATCGTGTATCCTCCCTTTTCATCTATCCAAACCGGGAACGCAACAAAGGCACCACCACAACCATGTATATACAAACATTAAAAATAAATTATCATAAGAAAAAAAGTCTTTAATGAAATAAAAATATATTTTTTATATATTCAGAAAATTTCCATAATAAAATGAAAAAGTATATATTAGAATAAAATATCTAACATATTTGAAGAGAAATAAATTATTTTAATGTTTATTTATATGAATAAAATATTTTGAGAATATATTTTAAAATATTACGTTACTTTTTAAATTTTATTTATTTTGTTGGTAACTTTCTATTATACATTTCGAAAAATATTTTTAATTGTATGGTAGAATTCTGTATAAAGGTATTCTGTGGTAAACAAAATATATTTTTGTACATTGAAATTAACTTTATAGTTTAAGGGCAAAATTGAAACTATTTAAAAGCGAACTATTTTAAATAATGTTTTATAATCAATTATTTCCACATATTAATAAGAGTTTAAAATAATTATAAAAGTAAAATATATAAATTTGAGCGAATAACTTTAATGTAAATATAACCACAAACGTCCTATATTTAAATTTAAAACGAATTTTAAAAAACTACTTCAAAAAGAAATTTCGTATATTCATTTAAGATATATAATTTTATGTATAAAATATATACAATCACGAAATTATCTATTTTAAACACAAATTTTTAAATATAAAAGACTTTAAGTGAGATGATTGATATATATTATAAAGAATATCATTTTAACCCTATATAAACAATATAAATATATACGTGCTAAAAATTTATACGGTGTGCTCAAATGGAGAAACCACAATCTTATCGAACAGCATCGTATGACGCAAGCACCATATCGTCTGAACCGATTTCACCTACTCCGTATGAAGAATATTCAAATAACTCCATTTTCAAAGCGCCATATAAAGCCACCTATGCACCGAAATCTGAGTCTTCACCAACTGGAGATACTTATTTATTCTCAAGTTCGGAGGAAGCCTCGCCAACGGCTACAGAAGTACCTTCCGCGTTACTTTCTGACACTGCGCCATCATTTCAAGATTTTTTACTATCAGAATATCCATCACACACATATTCACCATCTGAATCAATTTCAGGCTCGGAAATGCCTTCTTCATCAGTTTCTGAAGTACCTTCAAGAACAGTTTCAGAAACACAGGTGATAGAAGTACCTAACGTTCACACAATAGAACCAGTGGCATCGTTGCCAGAATCGCTGTCGACCCCAACAACCGAAGCCTCTTCATCCGAAGAAGTGACAAGAATTCCTTCTGTGATATCGACTGAGATTGTATCCGGGAATGGTCCGGTGGTAGTGAGCTCGCAGGCCCCCACGGAAGCCTCTTCCACCCCTGACTCGTCCAAATCCCCGCCCTCCGAGACGGCTTCTCCCATGGAGACAATCGAGGACGAGGCGACCTCGAGCAGCGACAGTTCTACCGTGTCCTCCTCCACCACCAGCAGCTCGAGCAGCTTGGACGATGACGAAGTACTGGCCATAAAGAAAGGGAAGAGATCTGATTCAAATGATTGTAGAATTTTATAAAATTTAGTGATTTAAATAAACGCTATCAACCTTGATGTAAGACATAATTCCTCGTTAAAATATTGCAAATTGTTTTGGCATGAGCTATCTAAAAGAAGAAAAGGTTTAGAAATGGCGTCGGGATAGAAGTAAACGAATAGACGAAACACAATATAAATTAAACAAACAAACAAACACCAAACCAGATGTACATCCTATGGATTATATTACTCCAGAATTTAGTCTTGTCCGTTTGAAATATTCGAAGGTCTACTGCCATTTTGGGTTCATCTTTAAACGCCATTTTAAAACAAGGAGAAGAGATCTATCTATGACGGGGATTCTAAGAACACAACCTTCTTGGTTAATCAGTTAGTTATCTATTTAGTTTCTGGACAGCAAGCAGGTAACAACGCCAGACTGGACCTTGCTCTGAACCGGCTAAGAAGATTGCCTCTGTTAGATCCAGTATCTGTTCTCCTTTGATCCAATTGTGCCTACTTATTCCTTCCCAATACGGACACGCAGCACTGTAGTGCCATAACTTTGCCCTCTCTTCATGATTGCCAACATATTCTTATGGATGACGACTATTTTAACGGAATAGGCCACCTGAACAAGGAGAAGTGAGGGACAGTTTATCACCAAAGACACAGATACTAGACACACAACAGCATATATTAATCGTTATTATAATCCTCTATATCAATTAATCAAATATAAATCTCCGAGGATAAGTTTATTTATTACACTATTAACGAGCTTTCGGGTGTCAAACGACCTTTCTACAGGTAAAAGGTTTTAGAAAAGGTTCTAAATATAAATATTAGAATTCGATAAATAATCCCTTGAATCAATATTAAAATAAGAACATTAAGCCTCCAGGGAAAAGTTTATTTTAAAAATATTTTTTATTTAAAAATCTCTCAAGCTTTCTGGCAAGAAAGCCCTTCTACGGGAGAAAATATTTTACATCATTAAAACGCCAATAAAATAAGATTTTATTAAAAAATCTTTCAATCTTTCGGGCAAGAATTTTATTGGCGTTTTAATGATGTAAAATATTTTCTCCCATAAAAGGGTTTTCTTGCCAGAAAGCTTGAGAAATTTTTAAATAAAAACTTATTTTTAAAAGAAACTTTTCCCTGGAGGCTTAATTCTCTTATTTTGATAAATATTAGAAAAAAGATTATCTGTAGAAGGGTCGTTTAAAACCCGAAAGCTTGTAAACTTGTTAAAAGTGTAATAGAGAAACTTATCCTCGGAGATTTATATTTGATTAATCAAATATTTTAATAGTAAAACTGAACGTTGCTGATGACAATTATCTCAATAAATATAAATAAAACTAGAATTATTTCAAATTCAGAATATCGGTCAAAATTGACATCGTTTGGTCTTTGCGGTACAGTCGATACAACACTGATGAGGGCCAAACAGCTTAAAGCTGTGTTTTGACCAATATACGTGAATAAACGTCTAGTTAATATTCTAATCCGATTTATTTTATTATCCCGTTGTATAATTATACAAGGTCATGGAGACTAAATTCATGGATCAAATTCACAAACTTGGTAGTGTAGGAATACAGGTCCTGTCTTGAGGCTCCCATACATTTCAAGAGGTGGTCTGGTGAGGCCTCTTTGGTCCTGTAGAAGGTACATTGTGTCTTGACACCATCCTGGAAGAGAATTGGTCTTATATGGCCAGTTTTGAGCCTGAAATGGATTTTAATCCGATAGAAGGCACAAGTCATCATCGTGTAGTTGTCGAGATGAAGCGGCCTTTTTAAAAAAAATATATATACCGTCTGATTCGATACATTCGTTGTTCTATATTTCCCACCGTTGTATAAGAAAGAACAGACATAATCTAGCCGCCCAGATACATTTGTTGGGCAGTAGGCTGACGTGTATTGTACTCCAGCAGACAGGAGGAGATATGGAAGTGCTTGATCGTAAACCCGAACACTATTAG
Organism: Cordylochernes scorpioides; assembly: GCA_030710605.1. Classification (NCBI taxonomy): domain Eukaryota; kingdom Metazoa; phylum Arthropoda; class Arachnida; order Pseudoscorpiones; family Chernetidae; genus Cordylochernes; species Cordylochernes scorpioides. Next base: position 93,019,357 of record CP092868.1, read on the forward strand.
GTTGATGTAAATCACATTCAAAATTTGGGGGTCGATGAAAGCATGGTTTAAACCGTTGGTTTTCGACCACTACGACCCAGGTTCGATTCTCGCATTGGGCACTTTTTTCTGAATTAAAAAATGCTCCAATGGCCCCCGATTCTTGCAAAAATCTAACCCCACCAGCGGGTGAAAGTAGTTAAACGGGGCTCTGGCACATTTGTAAGTGCAAATTCGAACTGCTTTTCACATGTGTAGACATGTGGTGCAATTACAGTAAAAGCAGTCGCCTACCTCTATCCACCATTATTACCATAGCCTGTACCACGTGTACTAGGGATAAGCAAAAAAAAAAAAAAAAACATTAAAGATTTTCAATAACTAATTAGACCTTTCGAATAAAAATTTTCTGGGGGATATTGATATATAAAAAATATGTCGCCTCTTTCATCAAAATTAACGCCAAAAATAGGCGCCATATGTTGACCATCTCTAAACACTAGCAGACACTGGTTGATGACAAAGCTACAACAGCTTTGACAAATTGAAAAAAAAAATAAAAAACGGACAGACGAGGGCTATTATCCCGAATCCATGATCACCAGGTGGGCGCTTCTCAGTTTGTTAAAGATGGCGCTGTAGCTTTGTCACTGACTTGAGTTTGCTAGTGTGTAAAGACGGTCAATAGACGGCACCTAGTTTTGGCGTCTATTTTGACTGAAGGCACGACATTCATTTTAATAGATAAAATTAGACCATTCTCTTATATTTTTCACTCTCAGGTCTGGAAGTGTTAGAGAATTCAAAACGTACAGTCAGCACCACGCTGATGAGGGCCAACATTCTGAAACGGGAAACTGGTCGGGTTTTCTTAATAAATGAAGAAAGGATATTTGGCCAAAAGTTGGCAATAAATAAAATAAGCGTTTAGTTGATATTTATCCCAATAGATGGCGATCTTCCATTATTACAAGGTTGTCCTAAAAGTTCGTAAACACTGGCAAAATATTGAAATACCAATATTATTCGCCATTATGTATAATGTCTTTGTATTACGTATAAAGTAATTGTATTATGTATTATCATGTATTCGCCGTAATAATATTATTCGCCAAGAAAAACGAAGTTTTAAGAAAAACACGAACTTTTGGGACAACCTTATAAATGCTCATTTAAATGGCCAGGACGTGTCTTTGTCATCAGTTTAACTTTTAGAATAAAGAAGAAGCAAATTCTAGTCTATGGGCAAATGTTGCTGTTTTGAAAAAGAGAGTGTTCCTCATCAACGTTGTAGTCAATGCGCGCAAGGATTTGTTGCATATTCAGAGAAATATTGGGATTATTCTGTTCCTATTTCTTGGAGTTAATCCATCCCCATTGCATAATATTTGGGGCTCTGTTGGGAATAATGACAGATTTTACTTGCCTGTATTGAATATACAATTAGTAATTCACTGAAAGATGAAATTCATTAATATTGTCGCGATTTCTGTTTGTTGCATCATGGCTAATGCACCTATTTTAATCTGTAATACTATTTTTTATAAATTTTAAATTAAAATTGATATTTTATATTTATTTATTTTAATAAACAGAATATATATTATAAACAGATTATGTATTATAAAATCACTATTTGTTATTTAGTACACTGTGTGACTATACATCTCTCTAAACTTTGGTTTTTTGCTCTTCATTGGAAAATAGGGGCCGTTGTCACGTTAGTCACCTTGGACCAGAATTTGGTCAAATATTCCAAGGGTCCAGGGAGGTGTGGTCGGACTTCTTCCCTCTCCCTAAACTTTGAGATATGAGAAATAAATAAATTATTCTGGAGGCTACTTAAAGTAGAGTTATCTCAATATTCCCTTATATAAATTTGTAGGATGGCCGAGACACACTCTGGAAAGTGCAAGACCCGGCACAGGCGAGAATCAAGGCTAAAGAGTCTGCCAAGCCGCAACCTGGTGCAACAATATTAGAGGCACACAGTTCTATTTTTAGTTTTATTAATCAATTTTAAAACTTTTAGTGAGTGATATTTTTCTCACAACCAACTAGAAACTAGAAGATGAATAAAATAATTTATATAATTTGTATACCTTCATTATGTAACATTAAACATAAAAAAAAATATATATTCACTAATAGAGATATTTGCTTTGAATTTTATATGAACAAATTTCGTGACAATATTAGTTTAGCCATGAAGGTAGCTGAATGGTTGGTTGTTGATGTGTGGTGTCTTATACGTTATTGACGCTTTCAATCGCTAATTAATGACCAAAAATTGCTTAAATGTAGTGTGGTGTTACAATTGAGAAAACAATATACATTGCCACTTAGAAAATTAGGAGAGACAAACTTAAAGATGAGACAGCAATTTATTTAAGGCAAGAACAAACTATGAATGATAAACAAAAGATAAGCAATGAAGGAAGTTTACAGAGTAGCAAGATATAAACATAAAAAATGATACTGTGCTATTAAAATAATAAACAATTTGCTAGTATATAAATTAGCGCTGTACCCTTGCTGTAACTTTTAAAGTAATATAATACAGCGAATATTTCACATGTAGCCACAACAGAGACGATACCAATAGGAGGTACCGTGATAAAGAAATTATCTCTTCGTTACTTTTGTATATGATAAATATTCCGACTAATTCTGCGGATATGGGTAACATATTGGAAGGAGCTGGCTATATCAGTGGTGAACCCTTCCATCAGTTAGGCCAATTTAATATTCCTCTTTGAATTCAGAATGATCCTCTGAAATTTAAATTACAATAAAACGCAGTCTCCGATGGATGAGTTTCATACTTTATTAAACGTTCTCTCAAGCTTTCGAGTACCATTGTACGTATACTCCTGTAGAAGGGGTTACAGTACCCGATAGCTTGAGAGAACGTTTAGTAAAGTAGGAAACTTATCCTCTCTCTCTCTCTCTCTCGAAGACTGCGTTTTATTGTAATTCCACTTTGAACAGTTGTAACGAAACTTCTACTCGCATATAATCGGAACGTGGAGGTTTATCCTTAGTGTTGGTTTCTTGGGCAGCTCCATGGAGTGGTGGGTAACTTATACGGATAAGCACGAACCATTAACTCCGCCTTTCCCAAGCCCGGATGAAAAAGGAGGAGGGGGAGCAGTAGCAAGCTCAATAAAATACCTGGGCTCAGCTGGCCCGGCTGATAGTACCCTGTAAGGGCTCCTGGGATACAGATGAGCAGCGTTTGTACTCCATGCTAGGAGTGGCTGTACATGGCGTCTGTTCTTCATGTCAGAGGCAGCAATTTCTTTCGGAGCTAAGTCGGCCTGCCACTGAGTAGTGCTTCCAGTCTTAATGACAAAGAGGCATTCTATTTCACCCAGTCTTGATGGTTGTCAAACAGACACCATCAAGGGTCACAACTTGATACCCTAATATAATTGAGTGGAGATATAAGAAAGAATAAGAAGAAGAGTACGAACCATGAGCAAAGAGAAGCCATGTTTTAGCAGTAAATCAGCAGGAGAATTTGTGAAATGCGCCACTTCCTAAATCAACAAATAGAAGAAACTCTTTTGAATCGTGTTACTTCACTGAATCCTTAAATTAGAATCTCTACGGACATTACTAACTAAAATACATTCTACCCACCAGCAACACACTACTGAGACATAACCATTACATCACCTACATCAGTCGTCTCAATTCACACCAACCTTCCCGAGTAATTAGAGAGAGATAGTCTGGAGGCGGGTATCCGTAGTGGATCTGTGTCGGTCATTTGTTCCACTTAGTCCCCCGCTGGGCCAGTTTCTCAATCACCCACAGTTGTGGGAAGGTCAGAATGAAAGGACAAATAACCGAAACCTTGAGATTAAAGATACTTCGGTCAGTAAACCTTTTTTATTGTCTCGACGTTTCGACAAAAATATTTTGTCCTCGTCAGGAGCGAACAAAAATCAAAATATTTAACAAAGCGTTAAAAATTATTCTAAAGTCGAAACAATAAAAAGATTTACTGGCCGAAAAGTATCTTTAATTTGAAGAACTGTGAATTCCAGCCAGGCAGCCTCTATATTTACGAAACCTTGAGAGTAATATAATTTGGTGAGTGTTCTTCTACTTTATATAATGGCCTATAACTTTTACGTTATTTTCTTTCATTGTTATATGTATATATTTTATATACAATACTACGAAAGAATTAAGAGGGATCTACTTATCCTGCAACTGAGAGTTGCTGATGGCTTGCGCCATCTCAGTTGTACGATAAGGAGATGCCTTTTAATTTTTTTCTTAATTTATGCACCTTATCTCAGTACAATATCGCAATTGTACTATATATATATGTTATGAATAATTTATTTGTTGTTAGATAAATGGTTGATAAGACAAAGGATCGATAAGATAAAGGGTTGAAGGTGTAGTCGTGATAAGAAAATAAATAACTATTTACCATCAAGTAGCTTTTATTTTCAATTACTTGAGGAAATATTACACATTAGTTATTTTCACAATATATTGAATTTATAAAGTTAATCCTATATTAGTGATACAAAAAGATAGATATGTAAACCACGCATATTTACAACAAAACTGAAAGTCATTCTAAAAACGATGATAACCAAAAAGTAGAAATATCAATGAATAAAAATTTTGAAAATATTTTTTAAAATATAGAAATATTTGAGTTTTTAGATTATATAATATATATTTTCAAATAATACTATGTTGAAAAGATTTCCTTGTTCAAATATTTTAGGAATATGAATTGTCCTGAGTGGACAAAGGAAACCAATTCCACTACAGTTGATACACTTCTTCATCGTTCGAAGCCAGGCATCAAACCAACACCTCCACGTTTCTTCAGAGGGATAGGTACATCCCACACTCTCAGAAGATCATCGCCAGAAATTTGTTCAACTTTTAACCAGTTTTTCTCGCGAGAGAGTAGAGAACAGTCGCATGGTGCAAGGTCCGGACTATAGGGAGAATGGATATTTAGCCCAGAACATGTGCCACCTTAGAACAGAAAACGGAAGCATTGTCATGTTGGAAGCCGTATGTCGGCTCTTGAATGTGGACGTAACGTAAGAAAGAAAATTTATCGAAGAAGGAGTTCAACGCTCACAAAGAATAAAGAATATGAATAAGGCAAATTTAATGATGGAAATTGATCATTATGTTCCGGAGAACTTTAAAGAAGTGATGTATAGTGGAGAGAGAAACGAATGGCTCAAAGCATTGGAAGAAGAGCTCAGTGAGATATAGAAATATAAAGTATGGATGCTAGTACCAAGGGAAAATGGAATGAAAGTTATCAACGGTAAATGGGTCTACAGTACGAAGAAAACATCCAATGATGGGATATATAAAAGAAAGGCCAGACTGGTTGCTGTTGGATGCAATCAAAGATATGGTGTGGACTATAAGGAATCTCTCTCATCTATACTCTAAAAGGAAAGCTTGCGAACAATTGTAGTTCTCGCAACGCAACAGGATTTAATCATAAAGACTTATGATGTGAAGACATCTTATCTCTATGGTGAGTTAGAAGAGACAGTATACATGAGACAACCAGATGGTTTTATGAAAATATATGAAGAAGACAAAGTGTTAAAATTGGAAAAAAATTAGTATCAATGAAAATTTTTACCAGTTGGAAATGATTAGAACCAAATGTGATCCATGTGTCTATAAACTCCAGAGAGGAGAAGAGTATGCAATACTGGGTCTATATGTAGATGATCTCATCATTGCTCGAACAAGTAAGAAAATTAATGATAACCTAGCCTTAGAAATAGAAAAATATGTTACTCTAACAGAAAAGAAAGATAGTGAACCATTTATTTGAATCGAAATAAAAAGGGCAGAAGATGGATTTTATCTATCTCAGACTCATTATATTGATACAATTCTTCACAGATTTGGACTGGAAGAATGCAACAGTGTGCAGACACCTGAAGATCAAAAGTTCTAAGTTTTAAGACTAAGTCAGTAGTAAAGCCGTATACCAGGAAATGATTGGATCAATTATGTACCTTTCTACGGGTACTCGACCGGACATATACTTCAACGTCAGCAATTTATCTCAGTATAGTAATGATCCAAGAGAAATACACTTAACTGGAGTTAAAAGGATCTATAGATACCTGAAGGGAACAAGAAATAAAATGTTAACATATAATTCAAAAGACAACACTATCACAATAAGTACTGATGCGAACTGGTGCACAACCCGAGACGCAAAATCCTATTCAGGCTATACAGTCAAACCTGGCAACAACTTAATAAACTGGAGAAGTAGAAAGCAAAATTTAGTAGCCTTGTCTACATGTGAAGCAGAACTTATTTCAATATGTGATGGGATTTCTGAAGTATTATGCTTAAAGAGATTACTAGAAGAACTTTGTGAAAATGTAACAATCCCATTTACCTTGAAAAGTGACAGCTAGGCTGCAATAAACTGGTACAATCTGACAAAATTACTTCATGAACAAAGCACATGAATCGAAAATATTATTTTGTAAAAGAGGAAATACAAAATGGAATCGAACTGGCATACACTAAAAGTGAAGACATGAAGGCGGATATACAAGTTACATATATAGTACAGTATACACTTGTACTAACGAAGCGTCTCCCTATGGACAAACTACGGAAATGTGCAGATAGCCTTGAACTTGCGGATTAGGGCTTACACACAGGAGGGCGTGTGTTGTTATATATTTTAAGTTTAATTAATCAATTAAAGCATCAGGAAAACCTTACTGCACCTTGAAGATGGAGGCAAGACCCTACGGAGTCGAGAAGCTTTGGAGACTTACCAAAGAACTTAGGCAATGAAATTCCATCCTGGGGCACGGCCGTATGGCAGGTAGTGGAAGGCTTCCGCTATCGGGTTGCGGGAGATGTCGGCGAGCTGGTCCCACTCGTTGAGCTCCAAGAGGGTCACTTCAGCGAGGAAGTCGACGATGGCTTCAGCCTCGCTTGGAGTTTGAACGAAGCGACTGCTTGAGCGACCCAGAAGGAAACGTCTAAGATAGCCCCCAGAGATGGTGTTGCCGTCGTCTTTGGTGAAGGTGAAAGGAGACCGAAATTTGGCTCGGAGGGAACGCCCGAGGTCCGACAAGGAAGGATAGTCGGAGCGGGCAGTGTCGTCCTCCAGTCTCCGCCTCAGGAAGAGGCTTGCTCTCTCGATGTATCCACCGCCAGGCTCGGCGACGGCAGATGCAAAGGACCGTATCTCCGCGACCAGATCTGCCTTGATCCTGGTTCATTTTCCCTTTAACATCGGGGGTAAAATATCTGATAGGTCTTTTGATATTTCATCGATGAGCATTTCTATTTAATCAACAAACAGGTCTGACCGTAGCAGCATGCTAATGCAGAGAAGTCTTGTGGGAGCTGAGTCTCCTACTTAGATCAGGACCGCACGGTGGTCCGAGTAGGCGTAGTCGAAAAGTTAGACTTAGGTGACGCGATCGCAGAAGCCTGATGGAAGTAGGATTCTGTCCAGACGACGCCCATTGACCCGGCTTCCGATAGGTGCAATCCTGGTGTTCTCCAGTGCAGCATCGAAGAAGCTTGCGACGTCGACGAGGTTGTCTTCTGACGAGTGAAAGCTTCTTTTACATGGTGTTGCCAGTGTCCCCGGTCAGAGCCATTATCGCCGTGGCCAAGGTGTAGATGGCCTGTCTCTGCTGAACGTTAGATTTGGCCGAGATCTTGTCCTTTCCAAGATTTGATCTCTCTCCAGCCCGAACTGCTGAACGCTGGTAATAGCTACAGATGCGCTTTCGCTCTTAAGGAAGACATTCATTGCTTCTGACCAGTGTTCACCTATCCTTCTTTGGTGGAGGCTCCTGATAGTCAATTTTCGTTTCAAGTAGAGAAGGAGCCGATTAACCACCTTATTATCTCCCAAGACTGTGTCGCTAGAGGAAGCTCTGCAGCGACAGCTAGAGCCGGTGGTGTAACTAGAGGGGCGGTTGAAGTAGAGGACGGTTTGGTCCAGGCTTTCGTGCTAGCACCATATGGAGCACTAGCTTGTCCTCTTGAAGGAAAGTATTGTGAGGACAGTTTGCACGTCTGTGTCCCGTTTATAGCAAAGGAAACACTTGATGTCATAGGTCACAAAGTTGTTTGTGACCACTCCCTTGGAAATCCAGCTAGGCAGGGATCTCGGAGAGTTTACTCAGCACCTCGGCTCATTTCCTAATAGGGAAGGTTCGCAGGGTGGCACCCTTGATGGTTTTGACCTTCCTCGGTAGTGCATGTATTAGGAAGAGATGAAGGAATCCAGGACGAACCACATTTATAGCCGGGGTATCAGATCTACCCTAGTAGCCCAAATCATATATTTTCCAACACTTGTCTTAGTTTGTCTGTCTCGACCTCTACGATAAATGCATCACCTCTATATTTTGTAAATCACACATTGTTATTGGAATATTTGTAATGTAAAACAGCATAGAATACAAAACCTTTTTTCTCTCACGTAATAAAAAAATCTCAAATTTATTTCTCTTTATCGTGTGATTCAAATAAGAAATAGAAGCCTATATACATTGATTATCTTTATTCAGGTACTGCTCAATGTATGATTTCATAAGCTGATATTATTATTTGTAAATTTCGTATACATATAGTATTTTATGTCCACAAATAAATCAAATATAAAAATTCCTTCGTAAAATTGTGACATCTAAGTAGTAAAATATAGTTATCATACATATAAAGAACAAATTCAGAGGTTTAAAGGTAATTCCCACAGAGAAAACATCCCCCGGTACATTGGGCCAGGAAGGACTGCCTGTAAGTGACGACCAACCCCCACGAGATGACCATTTGTCAACAACTCAAGAGGCTTACTGTAACAAACGACTTTCTTCTTTAAATTGGAATCGATGACAAATAATCGATACATTGTTCTAGAACACTTCATCCATTTTCTTTATTGTCGGTGGTTATCCAGGGCTTGTTGTTTCCTCCAATGTCGGATACTTTGACCGTTGTTAGGCTTCAAAAGCTGCATACCTTTTCCAAAGAGTCAAAATACAAGAGTCTTGTATATAAATAAAAGTTTTGATTTTCCGATAAAACTAAACGCAATTTATTGATCGTCTTCAAAAACTAGGGAACTCAGATCGGTGACAAAGCTACTACACCAGCTTTGGAAAACTGAGAAGCATCCACCTAGAGATCAAGGTGTAAATCTAAATATCCCTCTTCAGTCATGGGTGGACTTCATTCCATGAGACCCACAAGGGATCAAATAAAGTCTTCACAATCTTTTCAATCTTCAGTAGAATTGTCTTCTATGATTGAGAATGAATAGCACGTTAAATAACGCATCCTCAAAATATATCGTAGAGATTTAAGATATAAATATACAAGTACGGAGGGTGTTTCCTTTCAAATGAAACGATTTTCGAGCGCTCGCGTTTTGCACGTGCAGGCATGCTGCACACGACACTGGTTCCAATAGATCTAGAATCTTCTGGAGAATTCATTTTCATCAGGTATCATGATTTTTGCAACATGGGGGGAGAGAGACTAACGCTCCAAGTCGAACAAACAATTCGGACCCTTTCCAAAGAAGGAAACAGTTATAGCGTCATAGTGAAAAAGCTAAAAGCAGAAGGACTAGATGTTGGCAAAGCTACAATATGTAGGGTAGTAAATGGCATCGGAAAGAAAAGGGAAGCTGAATCCAATGGGCAAAAATTTCAAGTCGATCGACCACGTCCGGTGCGGACCCCCGCCACGGTTTCCAAGGTAAAGCGGCTAGCAACTACTGAAAATCCACCATCTCAGCGCCAACTTTCCAGAATGTGTGGAACATCGCTAAAAACGATAAATAACATCATTCACAAAGATTTGGAACTGGATACCCGACGAAAAGGCAAGGTTCACAAGCTCACCCCTTTCCACATGAAAAACCGTGCAACGAATGCCCGGAAGCTCTACGAGGAACACCTGGCCGGTTCCAGATCGGAATATACTGCAACATTGGACGAAGCATGGATGTATGTGACGTATTGCAATGGAATCCGGAAGATCTGTTACATCAAAAGAGGCAATCAGGTCCCGGATAATTGGGTTCACCAATGCTCCGAAACTTTCCCTAAAGGTTTCATGGTTGTCGGGGTAATGACTGGCCGTGGAGTCCTTCCGCTCATAAAGGTTCCATCGAAGGTGAAGGTGAACTCAGAATTCTATATAGAATGCGTTCTGAAACCTGTCATCGAACAACTGAAGGACCTTTACCCAGGGGAAATGGACAAAGTGTTCCTTCATCACGACAAAGCCTCTTCCCATACCTCCAACAAAACCCAACAGTTCCTACAAGAAATGAAGGACACCCTAGGCCTAAATTTTATCAGGAACTCGGACATTCCAGTGAAGTCTCCCGACGCCAGCCCACTGGATTTTTACGGGTTCGGTATGTTGAAACAACGGCTCTTCAACCGACGTCCCAAAACTGAGGCCGGACTTTGGAAAGCCGCACAAGAGGAGTGGTCGAATGTTTCGCTCTCCAAAGTCAAGGAAGTGTTCGCAGCTTGGAAAGTCCGATGCAGGGAGATAGCCAAGAAGAAGGGGAAGCACATAGAACACATGAAAAAAATTCACGTTCGAAAAATAAAGTTCTAACGGACGTTTGAAATCGTTTCATTTGAAAGGAAACACCCTCTGTATTACATATATTGTATTGTATTGTAAGTAATACATATATTGTATTACCATTTCAACTGAGGGGTCGTCCTGAATCTTATCTCAAGGGAAGCAGATCACCATTGTGCGCTATCAGTAGAATTATTGAGACTCCCAGCACTGAGATTGACCGTCATTCAAATCCTACATCCCCAGAGATTGTTCCAATTAACTCCCGAAGTCATCTGCTTGCGACTGAAGAGATGGATGACGCAATCCAGATGTCAACAATCCGCGCAGATGATTGAATGATCACAGGTGGAGATAATCGTCTGCATTTAAATACATCCCAGGAGTGGGTGTCAGCATCTGATGCCGCTGTGTTGTGATCCGTCACGTCGTCTCTCAGCTGAAAATATGTCCAGAGGATATGTCAAGAAGCCTTCCGTCCTCACCGCTCTTCATTTCTTTCATTGCTTAAGGATTCACGACCGATTATAATGTACGCACCTACCTACAGATGAGACAAAGGCGGGGATGTAAGGATCAGTTGGTTTATTTGGTGCAGTGCTGGGCTCGGGGTCCAGTCCAGGAAAGTCATGATGTTCGGGGTCTCGCCGTTGTAGGAGGGGTTGGAGCTGTGATATTTCTCAATCGCGCCGGTCAAGATCTAAACAGAATAAAGGGTAAACGATAATTGGCACGTTGTATTTAACACATTACCTCGAAACGGTGGTCAATAGTCAAATACAATCATCTCTGTGGTGCCGTGTCTCTCTGATAAAAAAATAATTAAATAAAATAAATAAACAAAATTAAAATAATTTTAATGGTCACGTGTACAATCGGTCGTGTTGATGCACAGCAATATCTTTGTATTTACAAGGTGCCAGAGGAATTTGGAATCTTGCGGTCACAAATTGATTAGAGGTATTTAAAAGTGGCTTGACCATTTGCATATATTAGTTGCATGATCAGAAGATGCCATTTTTATACTGAAATTATCCACCTGATCCCAGTAAAATTTCTCACTACTATTTTCACAGCTGCAAAATATTTTATTAATTTCTGAAAAAAATTATTAATTTTGATAATTATATTACGCTACTCTGTAAACTTCCCTCATTGTCTATCTGGTATTTGATAAGTATCTATTTGTTATTGCCTTAAGTAAATTACCGTGTCATCCTGAAGTTTGTCTTTCCTAATTTTCTATGTGACATTTTGGTGGAGATTCTAGCTAGATTAGGGAAGACAAACTGAAGATCGTCGAAAAGACGACTTCGAGGCCATGAGTGCTGTGATCTTCATTTTGCCGCGACTGACTCTAAGTTTCAATCGCCCATGTCAAAGCCAAGATTTCCTTTCAAGAAAACGATGTCCCTATATACGATAAGACAACAGAGCCGCTCTTCACGCCGCAAGAAAAAGGACGTAAAGGTAATATGGTCAAACATTCAAGACTCCGAGGTAATCCTTAACAGAAGCACGTCAGATCCATGTCAGAAGTAACAAGATTGTAAGCTATGGGTCACAGCTCTCATAGGGAACGAGCTATGTTGCAAAATATTTAATAATTTCTGAAAAGATTATTAATTTTGATAAATATATTATGCTACTCTGTAAAACTTCCCTTATTGCTTTTCTGGTATTTGACAAATGTTCATTTGTTCTTACCCTAAAAAAATTGCCGTGTCATCCTGAAGATTGTCTTTCCTTCTACGTGACAATATTAAATGAGATGATTCAAAGATAAAAATACAAATGAAAAATATTCTAAGAGAAGCCTCCGAGAAGAAATCTAAATTAAATTAGGATAATTGGATAACTTTGTGAACAATTAAGATTTTTCTCTCATTGTGCACACAAATCCGCGTTACCCAGGGGCAAATAAAACCTGTTTTGTTGTGTTGACACCTTCCTCCAATAAAATATATTTCCGCTGTCGTCTGTTATTCTATTTTTTATTGACAAAGAACACACAATATGGCTGGTTTCTCTCAATAAATGTTGAATTAGAAATGTCTAATTATTTTTACAAGGTGCAACACAAAGCAATTTTGATTTATTAGAATAAACTCTGATATAAAACATTATTTTTATCTATTGTGTGTTATATTCTGGCATTTTATTTTAATTTTGTTTTGGGTGTTGTGTGCAGTTATAAAATAAAGCTGATTTGTCATCCTGGATATTGTTTATCTCTTCTTATTTCCATATGATGGTCTATTTAAAGGTTTGAATAAACTATTTAATCGAATAAGGAAAAGTAGGTTTTTGCGCAAAGTTTATTTATTTTTTGAGGTGTTGTGTGTGTGTGTGTGTGTGTGTGTGCAAGCTTTCGAGTAAATTTTACACCTTAAATGGCAAATCTAGAAGAAAAATAAAAGGGATGTGTGCACTCGCAGGCGTAATAAGACAATTCCTGCCGCTAATTTGAGCGTTTTTTAGATAGCAGAACGCTATCTAAGCGCTATCTATAGCAGAACGCTATCTAAGCGCTATCTATAGCAGAACGCTATCTAACGCAAAAAACGTTCATGCTAGTAGTCAAGATATGTCTAATTTATTTTTTAAATCAACATCTGACTTTTTTATTTTTAAATTATTATTTCACACATATATGCGAAAACAAATATATTTAAAAATTAAGGTGTTTGGTATTAAAATAAAAAAGGCATATTCTGACCACGTTTACTAAATTCATGTATGTGTGTTCAGGATATGCCTTTTTGATTTTATTATATACTAGCGAACCCGGCCACGCGTTGCTGTGGCTAAGTTGTAATATGTTAAATTAATATTATACTAAACTATTCAGTACAGTAACGTTAATATTCACTTATAAAGATAAAAATGTTTTAGCCGATCTAAAGCCCTACGGGATTGAGAATGGAACGTTACGTTAAAATTTGAAAGTGATTTTTATATATTATATATATATTATATATATTATTATATTATTGTAGCAAAGTCTTTTTTACAGCATTATTATATTTTAATTGGTTTATTTTAAATATGTTTGTTATGAAGGCTCTATGTAATACTATTTAGAGCACATTTTACATTTTAAACACCTAAGCACCCCTCTTTTTAATATTGTAGCAAAGTATTAAAAGTATGAAAATAAAAAAAAGACACCCACGCTGAGCCTCGAACCTAGGTTTGTTATAAATATTATTTAAAAATTGTTTATGTTAATTTTTATTTTAAAAAGCCTACATTTTAAATAAAATAATATTTTTAATAATTTGCTACAATAATTAAAAAAAAACACCCACGCTGAGCCTCGAACCTAGGTTGTGGGGGTACGAAGCTGTGTACCTAACCTATAGGCTAAGCTTGACGTTACAAATACGCTCATGCGAGGCTATTTCAGGCCATACGCCTCCCGCGAGGGGGCGCTGATTGCGAGTGAATTTACGTTTTATTGTAAATAAAAATGCAACGAAAGGTTATTTCTAAAGAGCAATTAGCCAGAAACCATCCCGGTAGTATACTAAACAACTTCCCAAAGTTTCATCACGATCGGTTGAGCGATGTAGAAGATTATCACTTACGAACGGACCAACAAACATTCATTTTTATATATATAGATATATCACATAGTTTAACATATATCCTTCCAGGAATTAATAAAGTGATCAGAGGGCGACTTTGAGGAGAATACATGTCGGAAAAGCCAACTGGACTCGCTGCCTACTAGGGGTACACGCGCCAGCGTTCTGCAGTTTGCCGCACGGGGCTCGCGCTTGTCATTCGAAGAATAGTTGTTTACCGGGCTTGAGCCATTTTTGTCCTCCCTGAAGTCGGTGAGTTATTTTATATTTTTATTAATTGAGTCGTTTCTTTCATTTCCCTTTTACTCTACGCGTATTATCACACCAGAGTGAGCGGCCACCTTTTCCGAGCTCCGCCGTTTTTCGCCTTTGGCGTGTGAGAAAATGCTGAAAGGTGTGTAAAATGTGGTATTGACGGAAAGCCCTGAACGAACTGCATGTGGGCCTGAAAGGCCCATCTCAGAATTTTAAGACAGTACCGAGATATTGGTGAAAATGATTTTGCAAGATAATTATTCCTTTAAAATAATTGCTACTAATATAAATTTGCCCACTGGCGGATGATTTTATCGCTGCGGACAGCATCGCACCAAAGTCGCCTTCAAACGGCGCTGAAAAATCCCCAAAGATTTGTGCTAATGCAATGGAGGAGGAGGAGGAGGAAGACGTCTACACCGTGGTGAAGAACAAGAAGAGACGCCGTGATTCGACGCCTAATCAAAATGCGATCTCCTCCATGGCGCAGTCCAGCAGCGTCACAACCAGCGGAGCCACCGACGTTCCTCCGCGAAAACGAACGACTGGAACGCGGTCATCGCAAATCCAGGAAGTCAAGGTCACGCAAGCACACATCGCGGACGCCAGGGCGCGGCAGGCGTTCTCCACCCAGGAGCAGTGTGTGTATATCGAACACTGCCCTGACTTCACGCCGTACCAATACCTCCAGGCGGTGGATAAAGTGGTCGGAGAAGCCAAGAACATCGTACAGCGGATGAACAGTCATGTCCTGGTATGCCTTACCACTAAGGCCTTTGCAGAACGCCTCATCGATGGGGGCCTTGAGATCGAGAACACGACCCTCAGGACCTTCCCCTTTCGCAAGAGGTCGGAGAAGCTAACCATTGGGAATCTCTCCTTCTTCGTGAAAGACGCGATAATCATCATCGGCCTTATGACCGTGTGACCTCCATCGTTCTATGTAATTCAAATTGGGGGAGTACACTTATGCATACGACCGCGCGAGGCATATATCCTCCTCCACGACGGCGTAAAAATGGAGAGGCTGCAAACCCGCCTTGACATTAAGACCTAAGGCTACCCCCTGACGACGTTCCTGTCCTTCGGAATAAGCTGCTCGAAGTGCAACAAGCAGGGTCACCGCAGGGCCAACTGCCCAATGTTTGCCAGGCAGATAATTGGCGCCAAGCAAATAACATCCCCCTCTTCTACCCAAGTCCCTTCACCCACCGCGCCTCAGCAGGTCAGTCAGGCAGCACCTGCGCCCTCTGCACCTGTGGGAGTGGCAAGTAATAGTTCAGCGGCCCACACCTCAGTCCCTCGCTCCACGGCGCCTCAGCCTGCTGAAACTGCGCCTCCTACTTAACCTGAGGAGGAACCAAGTCCAGCCGTGGTAGCCCCCCCCCCTCTTCCTGTACCTGCCCCGCGGATCCCCGCACCCCGGACCGCTCCAGCACCTATCGATCTGATGGGAGTGGAGACAAGTGAAGTGGAAACTGTTAGTTCCACTCCACCATCCAAGAAAGGCAGAATCAGGGCCCAACTCGACGCCATTCTCGCGAAAGCCTCCAGCTTCCTGTTTGACGAGACTGACCAGCTTGGCCTCTACAGGGAAGAAGTCCTACGTGCCCTCGTCTCCACTGCAAACCTCAAGTCCCTGATGACCAACCTCACAGCCGCCCAGAGGACCGCTTTGCTCCACTGGTCAGTACCCTCATGCAGAGGCGTCTTGACTCTGGCTCTTCCATCTACAAGTGCCTCGTGGTGGCCCGAGGCCTACTTAGCGGCTAGGCTCCATGAGCTTCCGCGTCGCCACCATCAACGCGCGCGGGCTCGCCACCCGGGGGAAGAGCCTGGTACTTTGTCATCTCCTCAGGCAACATCAAGTGAACATCGCGTTTGTCCAGGAGACAAACAGTTCCTATCTGGACCACGCTCAAGATCTCTGCCTCGGCTACAGCGCCGTTATTACGCTACCCGCAGCCATCTCGGTATCTGGACTCGCCTGTGTCTTCGGGCCAGGCGTCGCCGTTCTGAGACAACGTGTCCTGTGGCCGGGCCACTTTGCCTTGGCTGTCGTCGATGTCTACGGTCGGGAGATCGCCTCAATCAACATCCATCTTTCCCATAATCCCCACGAACGACTGGAGCAACTAGAGCTAATAGCGGAAGTTGCGATCCAAGAAAAAAGCCTGGGTCCTCGGAGACTTCAACATCAGGGAGTACCCGGACTACTCATCGACCTCCGTGGATGCCCTCACCACTCTTCCGGATCTGGCTACGCTGGTGGACGTAGTCACCCAGTTCGACACCGCCCACCTGCTCACCAGGGTCGCTAGCCACGGCGGCCGCATCGAGAGCAGCCGACTGGACAGGATCCTTGTACCTGCGGGCTGCCGACGACGGATACATCGCCCGAGCTAGCCGTTACCCCAAGGTGCAGCTGGAAGTTTCGTCAGTCAAGGCTGACTACCCGTCCTTGCCAGACATCGCAAAGGTGATGCATCTTCGCCGCCATGTCATTATCGTCAGAAACAACGACGGCCGCGTCATCGAAGGCCCAGAGCTGCGGCGGAAAGCCTTTGATATCTCCCGGCCCCGCCTTGCCCGCGCGACCTGTGACCCGGCTGCAGGCACGCCCTTCATCGAAAGGACAACTACCCCCATCGGGTTGATATCACCGCACCTGAGATCGCCGCAGCCATCCACCGCCTCCCTCGCGGAAGGGCTCCCGGCTGACCGGCCTACACTGCGAACTCATCACCGCCTACGAGGACTTCTTCACGGATGCCCTGCGGTGTGTGTTTGCGGCCTCTCAGTTCCGCGGTGCCCTGTCCATAACCATGCGGCAAAGTTCAATATGCCTCATCCCTAAGTCCAGCAGCGATCGCGGTTAATCTCGCTGCCGTCGGCCGACTACAGGGTGTTTTCACCCATCCACCTCAGTCTCCTCAAACCCCACCTACCAGCCCTGGTGCCGGAGTCCCAGACCTACTCAGTCCCCACCTGGAATTACGCTAGGATAAATGATGCCGTCGAGGAGGCTAGTGCTGGGTGCTTGCCACTGGCCGTCGTCTGCGTCGACCTCGAGTCCGCATTCGACTACCAGGATCGTAGCTTCCTGGTGCCAATCATGATGTCATCGCCTACGCTGTCTTCGAGTCTCTGAGATCACCGTCAACTACGAGAAGAGCACGGGCCTCTGGTGCGGCGCCTGGCGCGAACGCGGCGACTCGGTGCCTCTTGGTCGAACTCTTCGACAAGAATCGTCCCCAGGAGCTCCGTCGTCCACCGGGAACACCATCTCCTGGCCCTCATGAAGTCTGCCTGTTGGAAGTGGACGTCCTTCACACGCGGCCTTTCTCTTGTCGGGCGAGCTAGGGCCGCCAACTCTCTGGTGCTCTCGATCATCCAGCATCAAAGCCCCATTTGGTCACTTGCATTCTCTTGGGCTTTTGCAAATTTTGGGGGATATTGAGGCAATTTTATCTTCAGAAAAAAGTGCTCAATTCTAGAATCGAACCTGGGTCGTGACTGTCGAAAATAGACCCCCAAAATCCTTAAAAAATGAAATAGTGTTAGAATACAGAGGTTTATCGGCTAACCTGTGAATCACGACATAAACATATTGTCATGTTCATACCGGGAAACATTCCATTGGAATAAAATATTCTCTTATTGGTCACTTTGTTTTCGACACGATGTTGTTGATTGGATTCTTTTTGCAGCCGAAACTCCGCGAGGTTATGCTGTACAGTAGAACTGACATATATATATCTCTCCCAGTGGGAACCCCGAACGCCAACATGCTAAGTACATTTCAAGGTCAACACACCTACCTTGGCTCGACCAATAAGCATCCTCCACGTAGGACAGCTAATTGCGTCGCTAACGACCCTTGTTTGTCAATTCCTGGTCCAACCAATCAGGCTCCCAATTAAAGTGAAGATTTAAAATGATGAGATTTGTTAACTTCCCGATTGGCCCCGGACTTCTTTGTTGTCCAATTAATGGGGACCAAATGGCGGTTCGTGGAATGGGGAGCCCAGTTATACACAGTATATCAACACTCTATCGTTACTTACATTCTGTATAAATATTAAGTATTAGGAACTGATGAAACAGTGAACAGTAGTTGAAGTTATATGTGTAAAATGGTACCCTTCCAATAAATGTATCTTCTTCTTTCTTATCTCCACTCAATCATATTAGGGTATCAATTTTATAGAGCTTGTTAATGGTGTCTGCTGGGGATGAGTAGAGCTCATCAATGGATGAATCAATACAGTCAATAATGTGTTTTGGGATTGCAGGTTTAGAATTTCACTTAGTACATAGTGGGAAAACCTTGCAACCATTCTGGAAAGTCATTGTTCGTAGATGACCAGACTTAAGTCTGAAAATCAAAGACTGTTTTTCTCTTGGAAGAATAGAACCGGTGCTTGTCCCTCCTGCTCTGTACCAGTCATGTGCAGCATTATATTTCCATTCTTGCAGGCATTGGGTCTTGATGGTACGGAGGATGTCTCTTTAGTCTAGTTGGGTGGTAGATTCCCTGGCCTCAGGGAGGTCAAGAGCTCCAGCCTTTGCCAGAGAGTCTGCTAGCTTATTTCCAGGAATTCCAACGTGAACTGGAAGCCATTGCACTTCACCCCCACAATAAATGTGTTCATGCAATATATCTTCTCGATGATCTCTGAGTGGTAAGCAAGTTTGGTTACGTGCACTCGGTGGTGGGATTGGACTTTTGCGAGATTCGGGAGCCATTGAAGCCTTTTTTTTTTAATTATAAAAAAGTGCTCAATGCGGGATTCGATCCCAGGTCGTAGCGGTCGAAAACCAACGGTTTAGACCACCCTTCCACTGACCCCTAATTCTAAATTCTATTATGTGATGGTCAGTGGTGGACAATTCAACTTCTTTCTGGTCGAAAGGAGAAAGGAAGTCTTAATGCTAAATTTTGCAACTATTCTTTGTAGCGTTAGCCTTCAGTACAACATCTGAGTGGTCAACAAAACAATCATTAACATAAAAAAAATATCAACAACAAGCATTTAGTGTAACCCCAGTCCTGTTCCTAAAGTATCTCGGCAGCATTTAACCGGATGAGGGATGTCGTCTGGCCAAGTCAAAACACACTTTTAACCATTAACTAGACCTCGTCATCCAGCACTGATATCCTGAATAAAGGTAAACACCCACTAACCCAAGAGTCTTGTTGGAAGACTTGAGGGCAGTTGTTGGCGATCCTGTTCACTCTCGGATGTTGGGAATCGAGAGCGACTCTTCAGTTCTGTCGTTGTCACAGATGCCAACTAACCATCTATCTCTAAGACTAGGTCTGCTGTTACCTCTCTCTTCTAAATACTAGGTCTATTAGTATGAAACGCGAAAATGGCTGCCAGAGGGTGTTGTGCAACTTTATTTGAGCCGACGGTGGCGCTGTTGAAGGCGTTTTGTTTTTAGACTCACGTGGCATCAGCACGCGTGCAGTTTTAGAAAAATTCAAAACGTGGAAAATTTCTGGAGCCTGTGGAAAATTGCGATTTCCGAGCCAAAAAGTGCCCATTTGCGGGAAGTTTTGTTGTTCGCCTTCAACTGGAAGAAAAGTGCCACTGAAGCCCACCGAATGCTCGAGGAAGTTTACGGCGACCATGCTCTGAGCAAATCGCAGTGTTACAGGTGGTTTAAAAAATTCCAAAGTGGCGATTTCAAACTTGTAATGAACCACGTGGAAAACCGCCCCAAAGGTTCGAGGAAGCTGAGCTGCAAGCTTTGTTGGATGAGGACAGTACCCAAACGCAGAAGAAACTCGCGAAACAGCTCCAGGTGTCTCAAGGTGCTGTTTCCTTACGTTTAAACAGCCTTGGAATGACTCAAAAGCTTTCCAGATGGGTCCCCCACGAGTTGAGCGAAAGGCAGCAAGAACGGCGTCTGGTAACCTGCGAAGGGCTGCTCGCCAGGCATGAAAAGAATTCATTTTTGCACCGAATCGTAACTTCTGATGAGAAATGGATCCACTTCAGCAATCCTATGCGCCAAAAGTCGTAGGGCCTGCCCGGCCAATTTCCAAAACAGACGCCTAGGCCCAATCGCTTCGGAAAAAAGGCAATGCTTTGCGTATGGTGGGACCAGACCGGCGTAGTATATTTCGAGCTCCTGAAACCTGGCGAAATGGTCAATACTAGTCGCTACGAACAACAAATGCACAGTTTGAGAGAGGCATTGAATGAAAAAAGACCGGAATGGCGTGAAAAGCACAACAAGCTGATACTGCAGAATGACAACGCTCCAACCCACAACGCTACAGTGGTCAAAAACACCATAAAAGACTTGGGCTGGGAACTCTTACCCCACCCGCTGTACTCACCAGACTTAGCGCTGTCGGACTACCACCTTTTCACATCTTTAGGACACGCCCTAAAAAACCAGGAATTTTTTAACTCAGACATACTCCGAAAATGGCTTGTTGACTGGTTCGACTCAAAAGGAATATAATTTTTCAGACAAGGAATTCGAAAATTGCCTGAAAGGTGGTCCGAGTGTATAGCTAATCCGGGCAGTTACTTTGAATAAAACATCTTTTGTTTTATGGAATTGGTGAACTTTTGAATTCACTGAAAATTTTCGCGTTTCATACTAATAGACCTGGTATACCTGGAACAAGCCTCGGTAATCGTTCAGGGTAGTGGTTTGAGACTAAAAACATTATACATCAGTGCACATCACAAGCCAAAGCAATGGTAGAAACAATTTGCCTTTTGCACTTACCAGATGCCAGAGTCCTATTTTATTAATTGACCTCGCTAGAGAAGGGAAAGTCGTGCCAGAATCAAAATCGGCCAGTTTAGCCAAGAAGCTGCTTCAATGATGGTTGAGTCCTGGTTGACCGCAGGGTTGACCTCCGAACCAACAACTCCAGCCAACCTGTCTTCGAACTTCACATGGATAGCTGAATTCCTAAGACATGTTAATTCAACAAATTTCAGCTTTAAATATTTTAAAACTAACGACGTTAATGACAGGCAGATTTGACCGCAAACAAATGGATCTCATTAAAAGCCTTAAACAAAAAAAGCCCAAGATGGTTTTACATTATGATGTCCACACAAACCCGATAACCTTAATATATTACCAATTCTGAAATAACTATTTCTAAAAATATTTTAACATTTTGATATAGAACTAAATTATTCATTCACCTTCCGAAAGATGAAGGAACGCGCAAGGCTTCCAATATTCTTGATCCTTTCTTCCAGTATTCTGAAACAAGAAATTCGAAAGATTTCTACAATAATGTTGTCCCCAGAGTTCTTAGCACTCTCCAAAGCTAAGATTCTGAGAGAGAATGGCCGAAAATACTTCATGTCCTACACACATAAATATGTTGAACTCTACTACGACCTGACGCTAGCCCACCGGTAATGATCCTGCCGCTGACTCAGGTCTCTCATCTGGGAGATATTTGCCATCATCCCCCCTGACCTGCAGGGATGGGTACATGGCCTGGATGACGACGCCCTGGCCATCCTGGCGTCTACTAAAACATGTCTCTATAAGCATTATATAAACATTGAACTGAGAGCGGTTCAAATTGATCCTGTCCTTGTCTGGAGGAGGACTCTCTCAATGTGAGGAGCCTCCTTTCCTGAGAACAGTTTTTAAAATATTTTTATCACCAAATTGTAAATAATCACATTTATCTTTGTTTAAATCATCTTTTATTTTAGTAACAATGGACTAAGAGTGTCAATAAAATATATTGAATTGTCAATTGTCTACTACTTTATTGGGAAGTGAGTGTTTGTATAATGGGAGGCTTTATTTTAAAACCGGAGTCTTCGGCATGGGAGCGAGGTTGGCACTAAGTAACCTGATTGAGTTAGGTTATGAACATCGCGATTTGAAGCTAATAAAAAGAGAGGCGCTGATTTTTTAAAACTATGTATTCGTCAATAAAGACATTTTATTTAAAAAATAAGTCCAGATTTTGTTTTAAAAATTGCAAAAAAAAAAAATCAATGTTATCTAGAAATTTACATAACAGAAATCCTAATATTCAAAACTACAACAAAAAATCTGTTTATTTGTATATTCTGCCAAAAATTTAATAATTTACATATTTTGATATATTCAGCTAGAGAGATTCATATTTGAAAAGTCTGCTACATCGTCCAATCGGATCGAGGAGTTATGAGATTTACATGGTGAGCTTACAGTTATGTATAAATACCGCCATTGATCGAGCCAGTGAGTCATACTGATGGAAGGTGCGCACAAGGCTCGGTCCGCGGTCTACTGGACGTGGTGGAGCTGCTGTTGGTTGCCGTCCGTGGGCTGTTGCTGCCTGGCGCCGCTTTTCTTCCTCGCCGCAGCGTCCAACATCGTCCTCTACGTCGCCCTGCGTTTCCGCCTTCTCTTGCAACTCTACGCCCGCATGCGTCAGTGCCCCGAACACAGGACTGCCCTCCTCCAAGAATTCCGGTTAAAATCGACAGAACAGTGGATCTATCTAACCAGGAACCTTTTCCCGGATGATGACATGGTTAAAACTGCTCTAGACGATTCCAAGGTTACCCCAGACGATCCTCCGGTAACCGCGCAGCCTGGCAGTGAATCCTACAGTGTGAAGGTGTGTCACAAGACAGCCATCGACACTAACACCCGCGAGGTGACGACAAAGTCTGGAAGTGTGATCACGGAGATCAAGGATCAAGCTCCAAAAATCCCACTGCAGGGCGATTATGCTGAAAAGAAACCTTCTGCCGAAATGCCTCAAGCAGAGTCCCGCAGTGTTCAGGATGAAGTTCCAGAGCTCGTAGAGAAGAACCGGGGTGTAAGTCCCCAAACCAAGCATCAGACCCTCGATAGATTACTTTGGCGATAGGTTTGATTTCTATTTAGAAGTTCAATAAACTGATTTTTCAAAAGTATGTCTTGTTTGCTTCTACCAATACTTTTGTTGTGGTTGTTCAATATTAACGATTCGGAAAAATACAAATTTAGAGAAGGAAAGAAAGGCAAGAGGTAATTCTATTTAGCTGGCGAAAGATAAATTGTGTCCAATGAAGAGCCTTAGATGTTACCATGCATATCTAGATCACAGCATTCGCAACGTTCTCTTGGGTGTGTAAAGCTGCTGTTCTGGGTCCATGTCATTCTTCAAGGCTGCGGCCATTGCTGGGCATGAGAATATGTAGGTAGGTGTTAGTTCCACACCAGGACCCTTTTTGCATGTCCTGTAGGTTCTTGTGCCATCTGGATGTATTGTCATTCCTTAAAAGTAAAAATGTACAATTAAAGCTAATTTAAAGAAATTGAGAAAGGTCAACATAGTTTTTGTCAGCAAATTAGCGCTGGATTATACAAAGTTATATCCGACTCTAATACCAATATAAAATTTGACATTCAAATTTATTTTGTATATATCTTTGAAAAATTACCTGAACCTTTGTTTTAAAGCCTGGTTTTTCTGAGCTTAAGACTGAAATATTAAACAGGCTTTCAATTAAATTTCATTACAACTCTAAAAATAACTTAATCATTTTTACACATTTTATATAAAAATTCGTGAAATTCTTTATCACTAAATATATTTTAAATATGGTTGAAAATTAAAATATGAAAAGTAACATCAAGCAGTTTGTAAAACTGAACTTTTAAAAAATAAAAAAATAATGGGATTTTTATTTATTTAAAAAACTGTTAACCTAATTTATACTTTTTGAAAATAAAGCAATCCATAAATAAATAAATAATTTTTAAAAAGGCATATATTGGATCATATTACCTTTATCATTTGTTTTACCATTATTTCAGTTGGCTGAACGCCAACCTTTTTCAAGGTATTACATGTTATAAAAAACATGAAACATTAATATATTACCTTGAAAAAGGTTGGCGTTCAGCCAACTGAAATATTGGTAAAATAAATGATATTTTTATCCAATATATGCCTAATTTATACTATTGTAGTGTTTACGATATTGTTAGTTTCTACTGACTTCTATATACTTTGGAAGCAACGATGAATATCATCTAGAGAGGTAGTGCAGTCAGTATGGAATGTCAAATTGTGATAAGCAGGTTGTCAGAGTGAATAGCCAGGTTCTCCAATCTTACAAGAAATGTCAATTTTTATTGATAGTCAATGTACAAAGCTGTTGTTTTGAATGTATTTTAAAACCTCTATTCCGAAATGTATTAAAATATTTCCATAATACTGTTTTTATAGCTTTTTAACTTCACCTTAAATAGGTCATAAAAATACTGGAAAAATATTTTTAAAAAAGCCAATATGGTTGTACACCCTATATATGAACCTCTTTGATAAAGATTCTCATTTCTGAAGGCCTGGAAAACATGCCGATTGTTTTATTCTTGGTTTAGGCCGTCGGCGAGAATATTCAAATTTTTAAACAAGCTAAACTATCAGAACCTAACCTGTTCTAATTTATTGAATTGATGTAATTATGGCTGCAGAAATAAAAATCTAACTGCACTTTTTTATATATGTAGTTTAAGAATTTCACCTTTGATGAAGTATAGAATTTCTGAATATGTGCTGTGAAAATTTGCTTTTATGTAAATTATGTTTGACGTAAACAAGAGCTAAAAATGATTTTATTCTTGTACTTTTGTTTCAATCATAAAAATTTAAGGAAAATTTGCATTTTGTTCAAACCGAAGGTATATAGTAGCAATTTTATAATGGTCTTACAAAACTAGCAATATTCCCATTATTGATATGTG
>CP092868.1:93044634-93078544 GCA_030710605.1 Cordylochernes scorpioides
CAGATGCTGACACCCACTCCTGGGATGTATTTAAATGCAGACGATTATCTCCACCTGTGATCATTCAATCATCTGCGCGGATTGTTGACATCTGGATTGCGTCATCCATCTCTTCAGTCGCAAGCAGATGACTTCGGGAGTTAATTGGAACAATCTCTGGGGATGTAGGATTTGAATGACGGTCAATCTCAGTGCTGGGAGTCTCAATAATTCTACTGATAGCGCACAATGGTGATCTGCTTTCCTTGAGATAAGATTCAGGACGACCCCTCAGTTAAAATGGTAATACAATATATGTATTACTTACAATACAATACAATATATGTAATACTTGTATATTTATATCTTAAATCTCTACGATATATTTTGAGGATAGGTTATTCAACGTGCTATTCATTCTCAATCATAGAAGACAATTCTACTGAAGATTGAAAAGATTGTAAAGACTTTATTTGATCCCTTGTGGGTCTCATGGAATGAAGTCCACCCATGACTAAAGAGGACCATTTAGATTGAAATCATGGTCTCTAGGTGGATGCTTCTCAGTTTTCCAAGCTGGTGTAGTAGCTTTGTCACCGATCTGAGTTCATTAGTTTTCGAAGATGGTCAATAAATAGCGCTTAGTGATAGCGTTTATTTTGACTGAAGGATCAACTTTTATTTATATACAAGACTCTTGTATTTTGACTCTTTGGAAAAGTATGCAGCTTTTGAAGCCTAACAACGGTCAAAGTATCCGACATTGGAGGAAACAACAAGCCCTGGATAACCACCGACAATAAAGTAAATGGATGAAGTGTTCTAGAGCAATGTATCGATTATTTGTCATCGATTCCAATTTAAAGAAGAAAGTCGTTTGTTACAGTAAGCCTCTTGAGTTGTTGACAAATGGTCATCTCGTGGGGGTTGGTCGTCACTTACAGGCATTCCTTCCTGGCCCAATGTACCGGGGGATGTTCTCTCTGTGGGAATTACCTTTAAACCTCTGAATTTGTTCTTTATATGTATGATAACTATATTTTACTACTTAGATGTCACAATTTTATGTAGGAATTTTTATATTTGATTTATTTGTAGACATAAAAATACTATATGTATACGAAATTTACAAATAATAATGTCAGCTTATGAAATCATACATTGAGCAATACCTGAATAAAGATAACCAATGTATATAGGCTTCTATTTCTTATTTGAATCAAACGATAAAGAGAAATAAATTTGAGATTTTTTATTACGTGAGAGAAAAAAGGTTTTGTATTCTATGCTGTTTTACATTACAAATATTCCAATAACAATGTGTGATTTACAAAATATAGAGGTGATGCATTTATCGTGAATGTCGAGACAGACAAACTAAGACAAGTATTGGAAAATATATGATTTGGTCTACTAGGGTAGATCTGATACCCCGGCTATAAATGTGGTTCGTCCTGGATTCCTTCATCTCTTCCTAATACATGCACGACCGAGGAAGGTCAAAACCATCAAGGGTGCCACCCTGCGAACCTTCCCTATTAGGAAATGAGCCGAGGTGCTGAGTAAACTCTCCGAGATCCCTGCCTAGCTGGATTTCCAAGGGAGTGGTCACACACAACTTTGTGACCTATGACATCAAGTGTTTCCTTTGCTATAAACGGGACACAGACGTGCAAACTGTCCTCACAATACTTTCCTTCAAGAGGACAAGCTAGTGCTCCATATGGTGCTAGCACGAAAGCCTGGACCAAACCGTCCTCTACTTCAACCGCCCCTCTAGTTACACCACCGGCTCTAGCTGTCGCTGCAGAGCTTCCTCTAGCGACACAGTCTTGGGAGATAATAAGGTGGTTAATCGGCTCCTTCTCTACTTGAAACGAAAATTGACTTTCAGGAGACTCCACCAAAGAAGGATAGGTGAACACTGGTCAGAAGCAATGAATGTCTTTCTTAAGAGCGAAAGCGCATCTGTAGCTATTACCAGCGTTCAGCAGTTCGGGCTGGAGAGAGATCAAATCTTGGAAAGGACAAGATCTTGGCCAAATCTAACGTTCAGCAGAGACAGGCCATCTACCCCTTGGCCACGGCGATAATGGCTCTGACCGGGGACACTGGCAACACCATGTAAAAGAAGCTTTCACTCGTCAGAAGACAACCTCGTCGACGTCGCAAGCTTCTTCGATGCTGCACTGGAGAACACCAGGATTGCAACTATCGGAAGCCGGGTCAATGGGCGTCGTCTGGACAGAATCCTACTTCCATCAGGCTTCAGCGATCGCGTCACCTAAGTATACTTTTCGACTACGCCTACTCGGACCACCGTTCGGTCCTGATCTAAGTAGGAGACTCAGCTCCCACAAGACTTCTCTGCATTAGCAACCTGCTACGGTCAGACCTGTTTGTTGATTAAATAGAAATGCTCATCGATGAAATATCGAAAGACCTATCAGATTTTTTACCCCCGATGTTAAGGGGAAAATGAACCAGGATCAAGGCAGATCTGGTCGCGGAGATACGGTCCTTCGCATCTGCCGTCGCCGAACCCAGCGGTGGATACATCGAGAGAGCAAGCATCTTCCTGAGGCGGAGACTGGAGGACGACACTGCCCGCTCCGACTATCCTTCCTTGTCGGACCTCGGGCGTTCCCTCCGAGCCAAATGTCGGTCTCCTTTCACCTTCACCAAAGACGACGGCAACACCATCTCTGGGGGCTATCTTAAACGTTTCCTTCTGGGTCGCTCAAGCAGTCGCTTCGTCCAAACCCTAAGCTAGGCTGAAGCCATCGTCGACTTCCCCGCTGAAGTGACCCTCTTGGAGCTCAACGAGTGGGACAAGCTCGCCGACATCTCCCGCAACCCGATAGCGGCAGTCTTCCACTACCTGCCATACGACCGTGTGCCCCAGGATGGAATTTCTTCGCCTAAGTTCTTTGGTAAGTCTTCAAAGCTTCTCGACTCCGCGGGGTCTTGCCTCCATCTTCAAGGTGCAGTAAGGTTTTCCTGATGCTTTAATTGAGTAATTAAACTTAAAATATATAACAACACACGCCCTCCTGTGTGTAAGCCCTAATCCGCAAGTGCAAGGCTATCTACACATTTCCGTAGTTTGTCCATAGGGAGACGCTTCGTTAGTACAAGTGTATACTGTACTATATATGTAACTTGTATATCCGCCTCCATGTCTTCACTTTTTGTGTATGCCAGTTTGATTCCATTTTGTATTTCCACAAAATACTACTTTCGGTATGTGCTTTATTCGTGAAGTAATTTTGTCAGATTGTATCCAGTTTATTGCAGCCTAGCTGTCACTTTTCAAGGTAAATGGGAACGTTACATTTTCACAAAGTTCTTCTAGTAATCTCTTTAACCATAATACTTCAGAAATCACTTCACATATTGAAATAAGTTCTGCTTCACATGTAGACAAGGCTACTAAATTTTGCTTTCTACTTCTCCAGTTTATTAAGTTGTTGCCAAGTTTGACTGTATAGTCTGAATAGGATTTTGCGTATCGGGTTGTGCACCAGTTGGCATCAGTACTTATTGTGTAATTGTTGTCTTTTGACTTGTATGCCAACATTTTATTTCTTGTTCCCTTCAGATATCTATAGATCCTTTTAACTCCAGTTAAGTGTATTTCTCTTGGATCATTACTATACTGAGATAAATTGCTGATGTTGAAGTATATGTCCGGTCGAGTACCTGTAGAAAGGTACATAATTGATCATATCATTTCCTGGTATACGGTTTTACTACTGACTTAGTCTTAGAACTTAGAACTTTTGATCTTCAGGTGTCTGCACACTGTTGCATTCTTCCAGTCCAAATCTGTGAAGAATTGTATCAATATAATGAGTCTGAGATAGATAAAATCCATCTTCTGCCCTTTTTATTTCGATTCAAATAAATGGTTCACTATCTTTCTTTTCTGTTAGAGTAACATATTTTTCTATTTCTAAGGCTAGGTTATCATTAATTTTCTTACTTGTTCGAGCAATGATGAGATCATCTACATATAGACCCAGTATTGCATACTCTTCTCCTCTCTGGAGTTTATAGACACATTGATCACATTTGGTTCTAATCATTTCCAACTGGTAAAAAATATCATTGATACTATTTTTTTCCAATTTTAACACTTTATCTTCTTCATATATTTTCATAAAACCATCTGGTTGTCTCATGTATACTGTCTCTTCTAACTCACCATAGCGATAAGATGTCTTCGCATCATAAGTCTTTATGATTAAATCCTGTTGAGTTGCGAGAACTACAATTGTTCGCAAGCTTTCCTTTTAGAGTACAGATGAAAAAGATTCCTTATAGTCCACACCATATATTTGATTGCATCCAACAGCAACCAGTCTGGCCTTTCTTTTATATATCCCATCATTGGATGTTTTCTTCGTACTGTAGACCCATTTACCGTTGATAACTTTCATTCCATTTCCCCTTGGTACTAGCGTCCATACTTTATGTTTCTATATTCTCACTGAGCTCTTCTTCCATTGCTTCGAGCCATTCGTTTCTTTCTCCACTATACATCACTTCTTTAAAGTTCTCCGGAACATAATGATCAATTTCCATCATTAAATTTGCCGTATTCATATTCTTTATTCTTTTTGAGCGTTGAACTCCTTCTTCGATACATTTTCTTTCTTACGTTACGTCCACGTTCAAGAGCCGACATACGGCTTCCAACATGACAATGCTTCCGTTTTCTGTTCTAAGGTGGCACATGTTCTGGGCAAAATACCCCCCATTCTCCCTATAGTCCGGACCTTGCACTATGCGACTTTTCTCTTCTCTCTCGCGAGAAAAACTGGTTAAAAGTTGAACAAATTTCTGGCGATGATCTTCTGAGAGTGTGGGGTGTGCCTATCCCTCTGAAGAAACGTGGAGGTGTTGGTTTGATGCCTGGCTTCGAACGATGAAGAAGTGTATCAACTGTAGTGGAATTGGTTTCCTTTGTCCACTCAGGACTATTCATATTCCTAAAATATTTGAACAAGGAAATCTTTTCAACATAGTATTATTTGAAAATATATATTATATAATCTAAAAACTCAAATATTTCTATATTTTAAAAAATATTTTTTTAATTTTTATTCATTGATATTTCTACTTTTTGGTTATCATCGTTTTTAGAATGACTTTCAGTTTTGTTGTAAATATGCGTGGTTAACATATCTATCTTTTTGTATCACTAATATAGGATTAACTTTATAAATTCAATATATTGTGAAAATAACTAATGTGTAATATTTCCTCAAGTAATTGAAAATAAAAGCTACTTGATGGTAAATAGTTATTTATTTTCTTATCACGACTACACCTTCAACCCTTTATCTTATCGATCCTTTGTCTTATCAACCATTTATCTAACAACAAATAAATTATTCATAACATATATATATAGTACAATTGCGATATTGTACTGAGATAAGGTGCATAAATTAAGAAAAAAATAAAAGCATCTCCTTATCGTACAACTGAGATGGCACAAGCCATCAGCAACTCTCAGTTGCAGGATAAGTAGATTCCTCTTAATTCTTTCGTTGTATTGTATATATAAAATATATACATATAACAATGAAAGAGAATAACGTTAAAGTTATAGGCCATTATATAAAGTAAAAGAACGCTCACCAAATTATATTACTCTCAAGGTTTCGTAAAGATAGAAGCTGCCTGGCTGGAATTCATAGTTCTTCAAATTAAAGATACTTCGGCCAGTAAATCTTTTTTATTGTCTCGACGTTTCGACCTTAGAATAAATTTTAGCGCTTTGCCAAATGTTTTGATTTTTGTTCGCTCCTGACGAGGACAAAATATTTTTGTCGAAACGTCGAGACAATAAAAAATATTTACTGACTGAAGTATCTTTAATCTCAAGGTTTCGGTTATTTGTCGTTTCATTCTGACCTTCCCACAACTGTGGGTGATTGAGAAACTGGCCCAGCGGGGGACTAAGTGGAACAAATGACCGACACAGATCCACTACGGATGCCCGCCTCCAGACTCTCTCTCTCTCTAATTACTCGGGAAGGTTGGTGTGAATTCAGACGACTGATGTAGGTGATGTAATGGTTATGTCTCAGTAGTGTGTTGCTGGTGGGTAGAATGTATTTTAGTTAGTAATGTCCGTAGAGATTCTAATTTAAGGATTCAGTGAAGTAATACGATTCAAAAGAGTTTCTTCTATTTGTTGATTTAGGAAGTGGCGCATTTCACAAATTATCCTGCTCATTTACTGCTAAAACATGGCTTCTCTTTGCTCATGGTTCGTGCTCTTCTTCTTCTTCTTTCTTATCTCCACTCAATTATATTAGGGTATCAAGTTGTGACCCTTGATGGTGTCTGTTTGACAACCATCAAGACTAGGTGAAATAGAATGCCTCTTTGTCATTAAGACTGGGAGCACTACTCAGTGGCAGGCCGACTTAGCTCCAAAAGAAATTGCTGCCTCTGACATGAGGAACAGACGCCATGTACAGCCACTTCTAACATGGAGTACAAACGCTGCTCATCCTGTATCCCAGGATCAGGAGCTCTTACAGGGTACTATCAGCCGGGCCAGCTGAGCCCAGGTATTTTATTGAGCTTGCTACTGCTCCCCCTCCTCCTTTTTCATCCGGGCTTGGGACCGGTAAAGGCGGAGTTAATGGTTCGTGCTTATCCGTATAAGTTACCCACCACTCCATGGAGCTGCCCAAGAAACCAACACTAAGGATAAACCTTCACGTTCCGATTATATGCGAGTAGAAGTTTCGTTACAACTGTTCTAAGTGAAATTATAATAAAACGCAGTCTTCGAGGATAAGTTTCCTACTCTCCTAATCGTTCTCTCAAGCTTTCGGGTACTGTAACTCCATCTACAGGAGTATACAATGGTGCAATGTCAATCGTACAATGGTACTCGAGAGAACGTTTAATAAATTATGAAACTCATCCATCGGAGACTGCGTTTTATTGTAATTTAAATTTCAGAGGATTCTTCCGAAATCAAAGTGGAATATTAAATTGGCCTAACTGATGGGAGGGTTAACCACTGATGCAGCCATCTCCTTCCAACATGATGCATTAGCGCGTCATCTGTTATGGAAATTCAAAACTATTATAGACCCGTATAATTCTTTTGAAAATTTAACAATTTCTACTGCCCTTACTGCAATGAGATAATTAATTGGAGGGCCTGGCTCATCAGTGGTGAACCCTCCCTGTGGATGGTAGATTAAACTGGTGAAACCGCAGGGAGGGTTCACCACTGATAAACCAGGCCCTCCCATTAATTTTTCCATTGCAGTAAGGGCAGTAGAAAATGTTTATTTTTCAAAAAAGAATCATACGCCTCTATAATAGTTTCGAATTTCCTTCCAATATGTCGCACATATCCGCAGAATTAGTCGGAATATTTATCATATTGAAAAGTAACGAAGAGATAATTTCTTTATCACGGGACATCCTATCGTCTCCGTTGTGGCTACATGTGAAATATACGCTGTATTATATACTTTAAAAGTTACAGCAAGGGTAAAGCGCTAATTTATATTGGAGAAAATTGTTTATTATTTTAATAGCACAGTATCATTCTTTATGTTAATATTTTGCTACTCTGTAAACTTCCTTCATTGCTTATCTTTTTTTATCATTCATAGTTTGTTCTTGCCTTAAATAAATTGCTGTGCAATTTCCGATTGTTGGCGATCTTAATACGTGGCTCCAGGAATCCGGGTTACCTCAAGAGAGAGAGCTGTGTCATCCTGAAGTTCGTCATTTGGGCTCAAAAATCACACATTTTGGTTAGTAGCCCGTAAAACCATATTCTCTCTGAAGTTCGTCTTTCCTCATGTTTCACGCGACAATATTAATTGTTTTCTCAATTGAAAGTGAGTAATAGTTACCTAGAAATTATTCGAAAAAGAAAGAATAAACAATATTAAGGTAAAGGGTTTCTTTTAATTTTGATTTCGCAAGCTTCCGAGCAAATTTTCTGTTCTTCAACGGGCAAATACTTCTATGTACAATATAAAGATGAACTTTGTACAGTAATAATTGAAAAATGTGTTATTGGCATGTGCTCTCTTGGGAGTGCATCAGACTGTTTACAGCTAAAATATTAGATATTATAATGGGATGAAATATATATTAATTTATAGATAACTAGCGGATGTACCCGGCTTCGCCAGGGGTTTTACCCGAGTAAAGGTTTGTCAAACGAACATTTGTTAAAACAATTCTCTATAAACTTATAAAAAAAAAGAAGATATATTTTGATAATTTGACACTCGTAAATTTGAATCTCTCGATAAAGTGAACATTTTTTCCCGGTCCCTGTGTGCCGGGTCATCCTGAATTTTGTCTTTCCTCATTTTCTACATTACAAAATCATCGTTTTATCTAGTGAACATTTTTTCTCGGTCCCTTTAAAAATACTCGATAAGTTGAATAAAATCAATATTAATTGGTTCCCTCGGTAATTGGAAGTTAAAGGAATAGTATCTTGCCTTGGAATTGTATCATTATTCTTGTCTCAAATAAATTGCCGTGTCATCCTGAATTTTGTCTTTCCTAATTTTCTACATTACAAAATCATCGTATCATCATGATAATATTTAGAGCAGATTGTTGAATTATAACAGATAAATTAGAATATTTATCTTGATTATTTTAAAGCGAAAAGTTACTTCAAAAATTTATTTGCTAGAAACCTTCCCAGTACTATACTAAATAACTTCCCAAAGTTTCATGGCGTTCCAATGAGTGGTTTGGTCAGGCATAAAGAACACACACACATACATTCATTTATATATATATACTAGCGGATGTGCCCGGCTTCGCCCGGGTTTTACCCGAGTGAATGTTTGTCTAACGAACATTTGTTAAAACAATTCTCTTTAAACTTATAAAACGTACTCGGCTTCGCCCGGGGTTTTACCCGAGTAAAGGTTTGTCTAGCGAACATTTGTTAAAACAATTCTCTAAAAACTTATTAAAAAATAAAAAAGATATATTTTGATAATTTGAAACTCGTAAATTTGAATCTCTCGATAAAGTGAACATTTTTTCCCGGTCCCTGTGTGCCTTGTCATCCTGAATTTTGTCTTTCCTAATTCTCTACATTAGAAAATCATAGTTTTATCTAGTGAACATTTTTTCCCGGTCCCTTGAGAAATACTCGATAAGTTGAATAAAATCAATATTAATTGGTTCCCTCGGTAATTGGAAGTTAAAGGAATAGTATCTTCGGCTCGGCTTTTTATATTATATTTACTCTTCATTGTTGGCTTTTTATCTTACATTCATTCTTCATTGTTGGCTTTTTATATTACATTTACTCTTCATTGTTGGCTTTTTATTTTACATTCACTCTTCATTGTTGGCTTTTTATCTTACATTCATTCTTCATTGTTGGCTTTTTATATTACATTCACTCTTCATTGTTGGCTTTTTATCTTACATTCATTCTTCATTGTTGGCTTTTTATATTATATTCACTCTTCATTTTGGCTTTTTATCTTACATTCACTCTGTTGGCTTTTTATATTACATTTACTCTTCATTGTTGGCTTTTTATCTTACACTAGACGAATGGCCCGGGCAACGCCCGGGTTTTACCCGAGTGCGTATATATTTTAAAAACGTTTTAATTCAAATACTATTCGTTACAATTTTAAATTGGCGCCATGGATGTCACTCTTGTGAAACGTCGCGTTCCAAACTGTGTGTTTTTAAAACGTTTCAATTAAAATACTATTCGTTACAATTATAAATTGGCGCCGTGGATGTCTCTCTTGTGAAACGTCCCGCCCCAAACTGTGTGTGTCTTGAAAATATAAACATAAAAATGTGAATTTTCATAAAGATTATATCATGTCGATTTTTTTTTTTTTTTTTGCATTTCACCTACTAAATCGATAGAGGTAATTACATTTGCAACATGAACTTATGTATATTGACTAAATAGAAAACTGCATAGTAATAAAGATCAATTTTTAAAGGCACCATATCGTTTTTTTTTCAATAAAATCGAAACAAAAATTAACGATAAATAACGATAATTGCCTTAAAAAGAAATTGCCTTAAAAAAAAGAAACATTCGCGGTGATTTTGTCTTGCATTCGTTTATACAATTATTATATACGAATGACCCGGGCAACGCCCGGGTTTTACCCGATTAAATGCTTTTGTTCAAATACTATTCGTTACAATTATAAATTGGCGCCGTGGATGTCATTCTTGTATAATATATAAATGAGTTTTAAAAATTGTAAAAAAAAAAAAAAAATGCATCGGCCGGGAATCGAACCCGGGACGCCCGCGTGGCAGGCGAGCATTCTACCACTGAACCACCGATGGTTATGAAAAATCCCATCCGTGAGCTTCAGACAAACAGACAGAATAAGGCAAATATATAAGTAGATACGAATGACCCGGGCAACGCCCGGGTTTTACCCGATTAAATGCTTTTATTCAAATACTATTCGTTACAATTATAAATTGGCGCCGTGGATGTCATTCTTGTATAATATATAAATGAGTTTTAAAAATTGTAAAAAAAAAAAAATTGCATCGGCCGGGAATCGAACCCGGGCCGCCCGCGTGGCAGGCGAGCATTCTACCACTGAACCACCGATGGTTATGGAAAATCCCATCCGTGAGCTTCAGACAAACAAACAGCAAACAGACAGAATAAGGCAAATATATAAGTAGATTCACTCTTCATTGTTGGCTTTTTATATTATATTTACCCTTCTTTGTTGGCTTTTTATCTTACATTCATTCTTCATTGTTGGCTTTTTATATTACATTTACTCTTCATTGTTGGCTTTTTATCTTACATTCACTCTTCATTGTTGGCTTTTTATCTTACATTCATTCTTCATTGTTGGCTTTTTATATTACATTCACTCTTCATTGTTGGCTTTTTATCTTACATTCATTCTTCATTGTAGGCTTTTTATATTACATTCACTCTTCATTGTTGGCTTTTTATCTTACATTCACTCTTCATTGTTGGCTTTTTATATTATATTTACTCTTCATTGTTGGCTTTTTATCTTACATTCATTCTTCATTGTTGGCTTTTTATATTATATTTACTCTTCATTGTTGGCTTTTTATCTTACATTCATTCTTCATTGTTGGCTTTTTATATTACATTTACTCTTCACTGTTGGCTTTTTATCTTACATTCACTCTTCATTGTTGGCTTTTTATATTATATTTACTCTTCATTGTTGGCTTTTTATCTTACATTCATTCTTCATTGTTGGCTTTTTATATTATATTTACTCTTCATTGTTGGCTTTTTATCTTACATTCATTCTTCATTGTTGGCTTTTTATATTACATTTACTATTCATTGTTGGCTTTTTATCTTACATTCACTCTTCATTGTTGGCTTTTTATCTTACATTCATTCTTCATTGTTGGCTTTTTATATTACATTTACTCATCATTGTTGGCTTTTTATCTTACATTCACTCTTCATTGTTGGCTTTTTTATCTTACATTCATTCTTCATTGTTGGCTTTTTATATTACATTCACTCTTCATTGTTGGCTTTTTATCTTACATTCATTCTTCATTGTTGGCTTTTTATATTACATTCACTCTTCATTGTTGGCTTTTTATCTTACATTCACTCTGTTGGCTTTTTATATTACATTTACTCTTCATTGTTGGCTTTTTATCTTACATTCACTCTTCATTGTTGGCTTTTTATATTATATTTACTCTTCTTTGTTGGCTTTTTATCTTACATTCATTCTTCATTGTTGGCTTTTTATATTACACTAGCGGACGTACCCGGCTTCGCCCGGGTTTTACCCGAGTAAAAGTTTGTCTAACGAATCTCTCGATAAAGTGAACATTTTTTTCCCGGTCCCTTGAAAAATACTCAATAAGTTGAATAAAATCAATATTAATTGGTTCCCTCGGTAATTGGAAGTTAAAGGAATAGTATCTTGCCTTGGAATTGTATCATTATTCTTGTATGGATGTACCCGGCTTCGCCCGGGTTTTACCCGAGTAAAGGTTTGTTTAACGAATCTCTCGATAAAGTGAACATTTTTTCCCGGTCGAAAAATACTCGATAAGTTGAATAAAATCAATATTAATTGGTTCCCTCGGTAATTGGAGGTTAAAGGAATAGTATCTTGCCTTTGAATTGTATCATTATTCTTGTCTCAAATAAATTGCCGTGTCATCCTGAATTTTGTCTTTCCTAATTTTCTACATTACAAAATCATCGTATCATCATGATAATATTTAGAGCAGATTGTTGAATTATAACAGATAAATTAGAATATTTATCTTGATTATTTCTAGGCGAAAAGTTATTTCAAAGATTTTATTTGCTAGAAACTTTCCCAGTACTATACTAAATAACTTCCCAAAGTTTCATGGCGATCCAATGAGTGGTTTGGTCAGGCATAAAGGACAAACAAACAAAAAAACAGACACACATACATTCATTTATATATATTGTTACATCATGATTAATGGCGTATTTCTTATATTAGTTTTAATATATTTGAAATTTAAATTATATATTTATTTATTTTTATATAAAATATTCTATGATATTTATTTAAAACAGATTATTAATTTATCATCATTTGTATTTAGGTACACTGTGACTTCACTGCTCTCTTTGATGTGAGAAAATAAAGAAAGGATTCTGGTGGCTACTTAAAGAAGACTTATCTCGTTATTCCCTTTTATAAATTTGTAGGATGGTTGAAACACGCTCTGGTAAGATGCAAGACCCAGCACAGGAGAGAATCCAGGCTGAAGAGTCTGCCAAGCCGCAACCTGGTGCAACAATTGGTAGAGATGCTAGTTCCGACCCAGTTGTCCTGAATCCCAACATCGACATCCCCAAGTATGATGGAACGGAAGACCCTCGCCCATGGATTGAATCTCTTGAAGAAATTGGCTTCTTGTACCATTGGGCAGACTACATTATCTCTCGTTATGCCGCCATGAACATGACGGGAAGCGCTAAAACCTGGTTGAATTTACACAAAGCTAGTTTCACGAGCTGGGAAAATATTAAAATCCGCCTCATTCAGGATTTTTCTTTGGACGCGAATAAAGAAGAACTTAGAATGAAGCTCAACAGAATGCAACACTGGAATGAACCAGCAATCAGGTTCGCGGAAGACATTCTAGTGTTGTGCAACAAGGTTGACCCCGCAATGGAAGAAGAAACAAAAATTGAACATGTTATTGGAGGACTGAAAAAAGAGTACTCATTCGCGCTCTACCTGAACCCTCCTAAAACGACCGATGACCTTCTTGTCGTGTGCAAGAAAATGGATTCTTTTGAAAAGAAGTATCGGGAACGTGTGGAGAAATCCAGAAACCTATATAACGGTCCACGCTATTCTAGACCCAAACAACAATCGAGGTACGTGCCGCCGACTGCCGCACGAAACTACCAGACCACTTCCAGGCCCCAAGCCCCTGTTTCCAATAATTACAAGAACGACTCCCCTCCTACCCCCAGACAGTATCGAAACAACTTTCCCCAGCCCTCTACCCCTAGACGTCCTTATAATCCTAACTTTGTGCCGAAACCAAACCTTCAGAGAAACACTTACAATAAAAGCCAAGAAGTGAGCAAAAATAGGACGGAAGATGGAAGACCAATCTGCTTTAAATGTAACAAGCCAGGGCACGTGGCCCGTTATTGTAGGGTCAAGTTTATAAGAATCCTAGAAGAGGATCCAGCAGATACCCAAGAGAAGGTCGAAGAAAAATGCCAAATGAATGAAATATCAGAGAAATCAGGACCTCGGCTTTATGCTGATGTATGTCATAGCACACAGACAAATATTCCTACCCGGAATAGATATTCCGTGTTGGAAGATTTAAACTAAGCGTCGCGCCTGAATCTGTCAATCAAAGCAAGTCGACCATAAACGGAATCAAGAAGTTGGACCCTAAATACAAATTAAAAATTAATGTGGACAAGATAGGGACTTTTGAAGCTTTGGTTGATACAGGTGCTGACCTCTCAGTGGTCGACCTCAGAACGGCCCTCGATACAGGCCATGGTATAAGTAAACTCGCAAAATTTTGTGCAGGACCCGATGGAAAAAAATTGGACATGGTAGGAAGTATATTTTTAAATATAAAAATTGATAACGAAACATTATCACACAACTTTGTGATATTGAAAACGCATTTACGGACATTAATTCTTGGGAGAGATTTCCTTAAGAAAATGAACGCAAAAATAGATTGTAAGCAAGAAACTATAAAATATGATTTGACGAATAATCATGACGAAATCAATTTTGAAATGTTGAAAATAAAGAGTGCCAAGGATTCCATTGTACCGGAATGTTCCATGAAATTGATCAAGGCATTGGTAGAAACAGAGGATGGAGAATATATTATCGAGGAGAGCAGCAAAATGTTTCAAACAAATGGACTTCGTCTAGCAAGAAGCTTGATCAATGTTATAAATAGGGAAACACACATCTGGATAACTAATCCGTATCCTCGACCGTTAAAAATAATGAAAAACCAAACATTGGCTTTTGGAAGTAGTCCAGCGAAAATAAATGTGAGTCGAGAAAGAGAGGTAGAAAAGAACGAAGAACCTAGATTCCAAATAAACGAAAATCTTTCACCAAAGGAACAGAAGGAGTTAAAACAAGTTTTAGAAAGGTATGGAGATCTTTTTTCATCGAGATTAGGGAGAACCAATTTGGCAAAACATCGGATAGACACAGAAGACGCGAAGCCAATTAAACACAAGCCTTACCGGGTAAGTGCTAAAGAACGAGATATTATAAAAGAGCAAATTGACGAGATGCTTACAGAAGGCATAATTAGGCCATCTTCTAGCCCCTGGTCTTTTCCAGTAATATTGGTCAAGAAGCGAGATGGTAAATACAGATTTTGTGTGGACTACAGAAAACTGAATAATGTGACAGTAAAAGATGTCTATCCGATCCCTAGAATAGACGAAGTTATGGATACTCTCCAAGGATCTACACACTTCTCAGCAATAGACCTCAGATCTGGATATTGGCAAGTTGAAGTCGAATAAAGAGACAAAGAGAAAACAGCTTTCACTACAGCGCATGGATTATATGAATTCAACGTGATGCCTTTTGGACTTTGTAACGCGCCTGCTACCTTTGAGAGAAATATGGAGAATATGCTTGGAAATCTGAGATGGCAAATTTGTTTGTGTTATCTGGATGATGTTATCATATATAGCCCGGATTTTCCAACGCACCTCAAAAGACTTGAAGCTGTTTTTAGATGTTTTCGTGAATCTAATTTAAGGTTAAACGACAAAAAATGCCGATTTGCTTTTGAAGAATTGGAGATTCTCGGCTATATAACGAGCAAACATGGTATAAAACCCGCGGAACATAACATCAAAGCTGTCAGAAATTTCCCTCGGCCCAAAAAGGTCAAAGAAGTACAATCCTTTTTGGGAATGTGTTCATATTATAGAAAATTTATCAAAGACTTTTCAAAAATTGCTGACCCTTTGACCAACCTTATAAAAAAAAGTGTATCATTTACCTGGACAGAAAGACAAGAGGAAGCGTTTCAAACCCTAAAAACAGCACTATTAAGTCCACCAATTTTAGGTCACTTCAATCCAAATGCACCTACTTATGTTCATACTGATGCGTCCAACATCGGCATAGGTGCAACACTTGTCCAAGACATCGGTGGTGAAGAGAAGGTGATCTCATATTTGAGTCGTACCCTAAGTAAAGCGGAGCAAAATTATTCAACCACTGAAAAAGAATGTCTGGCCGTTGTCTGGTCAATGTCAAAATTACGACCCTACCTTTATGGAAGACACTTTAAAATAGTAACAGACCATCACGCCTTATGCTGGCTCAAAAACTTGAAGGATCCAACAGGTCGATTGGCAAGAGGGCATTGAAAATTCAAGAATATGACTTCGATATAATACATAAATCGGGAAAGAAGCATCTGGACGCTGATGGCTTATCTAGGGGGCCCTTACCAGAAACTGATTGGGATGAGGATTTTGAAAGGCTATTTTTAAATCAAATAACAGACGAAGAGGATAAATTTATCGAAAGTGTTAAGAAAAACCTTAATGAAAGCAGGCGATCAATTGCGCAAAACTTTAAAGAAGAAGATGGATGCCTCTTTAAGAAAAACCCGAACCCTGAAGGCAGGGCGTGGTTGCTTGTGGTTCCAGAGAATAAAAAGAGAGAAATTATGAAAGAATATCACAATCATATGTCGAATGGCCATCTGGGCGTCGCCAGAACCATGTACCGAATAAAGAGTAAATACTTTTGGCCATCCATGCTAAAGGATGTCTCAGAATTCGTTAAGACGTGTCACCTTTGCCAAAGTAGGAAAGGCTCAAACCAATTAGCTTCTGGACTACTACAGCCCATCCCCCCAGCCAACTTTCCTTTTGAAAGAATTGGAATTGACTTTGTTGGTCCACTACCATCTACGAAAAACAGGAAAAAATGGATAATCGTGCTGACGGACTACTACACTAGATATGCAGAAACAAGAGCAGTCTCGGAAGCAACAGTGAAAGAAGTTTCTAAATTTCTAGTAGAGGATATTTTTCTTCGGCACGGAGCCCCACAATATCTTATTAGTGACAGAGGCTCTCAATTTACCAGTAATTTAATGAAAGAGGTGATGAAAACGTGCAAGATTAAACATTGCTTCACAACGAGCTATCATCCCCAGACTAATGGATTGACAGAGCGGTTAAATAGAACATTGATCAATATGCTCAGTATGTATGTGAACACTGATCAGAAAAATTGGGACGAAATACTCCCATTCATCACTCACGCTTACAATACTACAATTCAGGAAACCACAGGATATTCTCCCTTTTTCCTGATGTTTTGAAGAGAACCCACGTCTCTTTTGGACGACAGGAATATCTCGGTGGACATTGACAAAGATGATTATGATGAATACATAAAACATCACTTAGACAAAATAAACAGAACAAGAAAATTAGTTATTAACAACACAATAAAGACTCAAGAAAGAATGAAAAAGAACTATGACAAGAAACACATGGAAAGAAGCTACGAACCAGGAGAATTAGTAGCAGTTTGGACACCAATTAGGAAAATAGGAAAGTGTGAGAAACTACTGAGAAAATATTTTGGCCCATATAGAATATTAAAGAAGCTGTCCAACGTAAATTACTTAATTGAACCAAAAGATAATCCTGGCCAAGACCCATTGATTGTCCATGTCTCAAGAATCAAACCCTATTTTGAAAGAATTGATGAGGTCAATCACGAGGACGTGACGACCTCTGGAGAGGGGGAAGTGTTACATCATGATTAATGGCGTATTTCTTATATTAGTTTTAATATATTTGAAATTTAAATTATATATTTATTTATTTTTATATAAAATATTCTATGATATTTATTTAAAACAGATTATTAATTTATCATCATTTGTATTTAGGTACACTGTGACTTCACTGCTCTCTTTGATGTGAGAAAATAAAGAAAGGATTCTGGTGGCTACTTAAAGAAGACTTATCTCGTTATTCCCTTTTATAAATTTGTAGGATGGTTGAAACACGCTCTGGTAAGATGCAAGACCCAGCACAGGAGAGAATCCAGGCTGAAGAGTCTGCCAAGCCGCAACCTGGTGCAACAATATATAGATTCACTCTTCATTGTTGGCTTTTTATCTTACATTCATTCTTCATTGTTGTCTTTTTATATTACATTCACTCTTCATTGTTGGCTTTTTATCTTACATTCACTCTGTTGGCTTTTTATATTACATTTACTCTTCATTGTTGGCTTTTTATCTTACATTCACTCTTCATTGTTGGCTTTTTATATTATATGCACTCTTCTTTGTTGGCTTTTTATCTTACATTCATTCTTCATTGTTGGCTTTTTATATTACACTAGACGAATGGCCCGGGCAACGCCCGGGTTTTACCCGAGTGCGTATATATTTTAAAAACGTTTTAATTCAAATATTATTCGTTACAATTATAAATTGGCGCCGTGGATGTCTCTCTTGTGAAACGTCCCGCCCCAAACTGTGTGTCTTGAAAATATAAAAATAAAAATGTGAATTTTCATAAAGATTTCATCATGTCGATTTTTTTTTTTTTTGCATTTCACCTACTAAATCGATAGAGATAATTACATTTGCAACATGAACTTAGGTATATTGACTAAATAGAAAACTGCATAGTAATAAAGATCATTTTTAAAGGCACCATATCGTTTTTTTTTCAATAAAATCGAAACAAAAATTAACGATAAATAACGATAATTGCCTTAAAAAGAAATTGCCTTAAAAAAAAATAAACATTCTCGGTGATTTTGTCTTGCATTCGTTTATACAATTATTATATACGAATGACCCGGGCAACGCCCGGGTTTTACCCGATTAAATGCTTTTATTCAAATACTATTCGTTACAATTATAAATTGGCGCCGTGGATGTCATTCTTGTAAATTATATAAATGAGTTTTTAAAATTGTAAAAAAAAAAAAAATGCATCGGCCGGGAATCGAACCCGGGCCGCCCGCGTGGCAGGCGAGCATTCTACCAGTGAACCACCGATGGTTATGAAAAATCCCATCCGTGAGCTTCAGACAGACAAACAAACAGACAGAATAAGGCAAATATATAAGTAGATTTACTCTTCATTGCTGGCTTTTTATCTTACATTCACTCTTCATTGTTGGCTTTTTATATTACATTCACTCTTCATTGTTGGCTTTTTATCTTACATTCATTCTTCATTGTTGGCTTTTTATCTTACATTCATTCTTCATTGTTGGCTTTTTATATTACATTCACTCTTCATTGTTGGCTTTTTATCTTACATTCATTCTCATTGTTGGCTTTTTATATTACATTCACTCTTCATTGTTGGCTTTTTATATCATATAGAAAATCATAGTTTTATCTAGTGAACATTTTTTCCCGTGTCACATTGCCATGTCATCTACTTATATATTTGCCTTATTCTGTCTGTCTGAAGCTCACGGATGGGATTTTTCATAACCATCGGTGGTTCAGTGGTAGAATGCTCGCCTGCCACGCGGGCGGCCCGGGTTCGATTCCCGGCCGATGCATTTTTTTTTTTTTTACAATTTTTAAAACTCATTTAT
Source organism: Cordylochernes scorpioides (assembly GCA_030710605.1). Classification (NCBI taxonomy): domain Eukaryota; kingdom Metazoa; phylum Arthropoda; class Arachnida; order Pseudoscorpiones; family Chernetidae; genus Cordylochernes; species Cordylochernes scorpioides. The sequence goes on from CP092868.1 coordinate 93,063,774, forward strand.
ATATTATACAAGAATGACATCCACGGCGCCAATTTATAATTGTAACGAATAGTATTTGAACAAAAGCATTTAATCGGGTAAAACCCAGGCGTTGCCCGGGTCATTCGTATATAATAATTGTATAAACGAATGCAAGACAAAATCACCGGGAATGTTTCTTTTTTTTTAAGGCAATTTATTTTTAAGGCAATTATCGTTATTTATCGTTAATTTTTGTTTCGATTTTATTGAAAAAAAAACGATATGGTGCCTTTAAAAAATGATCTTTATTACTATGCAGTTTTCTATTTAGTCAATATACCTAAGTTCATGTTGCAAATGTAATTATCTCTATCGATTTAGTAGGTGAAATGCAAAAAAAAAATCGACATGATATAATCTTTATGAAAATTCACATTTTTATTTTTATATTTTCAAGACACACACAGTTTGGGGCGGGACGTTTCACAAGAGAGACATCCACGGCGCCAATTTATAATTGTAACGAATAGTATTTGAATTAAAACGTTTTTAAAATATATACGCACTCGGGTAAAACCCGGGCGTTGCCCGGGCCATTCGTCTAGTCCTGAGATAATCTTACTTTTGATAAATAATATTTAAGATAACAAACTTAGTGATAAGAAAACTTGTTAACATCGTCACAATGGGGGCGCTGCTTGCGAGTTAAATCTACAAATCTGCAAGTAACTCTAAGGATATTCAAGATATTCATGAAATTATTTTTCAAAAACCTTCCCGGTGATATACCTAATAATATCCCAAAATTTCACGGCGATTGGATGTATGGTTTTTGAATCTATAGAGTACAAACAAACAAACAGACAGACATTCAATTTTATATATATAGATTTGCCAGGGATATTGCCATATTGGGTTGGGAGGTCTATTTTCTATTAATGCTATTTATTTTTGATGATACCAGTGCTTCCAGGAATAATCGTTGTTTTAGGTGTAAACAGTCTGATGCACGCCCACACATGCCAATAACACATTTTCAATTATTACTGTACAAAGTTCATCTTGATATTGTACATAGAAGTATTGGCCCGTTGAAGAGCAGAAATTTTGCTCGAAAGCTTGCGAAAATCAAAATTAAAAGAAACCCTTTACCTTAATCTTATTTATTATTTCTTTATCAATTGTAACACCACTACATTTAAATACCTGTTGGCCATAATTGGCGATTGAAAGCGTTAATAATGTAGAAGACACCATCAACCATTTAGCCACCACCATAACTAAACTAATATTAATGAATTTCGTTTATCAGCGAATTACTAATCCTATATCCAATACAGGCAAGTAAAATCAGCCATTATTCCCAACAGAGCCCCAAATATTATGCAATAGGGATGGATTAATTCCAAGAAATAGGAAGAGAATAATTACAATATTTCTCTGATAATGCAATAAATCCTTGCCCGCATTGACTACAACGTTGATGAGGAACACCCTCTGTTTCAACAGCAACATTTGCCCATAGGCTAGAATTTGCTTTTCCTTTATTCTAAAAGTTAAACTGATAAAAAACACACGTCCTGGCCATTTGAATGAACATTTATAAGGTTGTCCCAAAGTTCGTGTTTTTCTTAAAACGTTGTTTTTCTTATTACTTGGCAAAAAATATATATTACGGCGAATACATAATAATCCATAAAACAATTACTTTTTACATAATACAAAGACATTATACATAACGGCGAATAATACAACAACAACAACAACAAAACCTTTATTAAGACACTATTGTCTTACAAGGGGATTCCCCATAACGGTTCATAACGGCGAATAATATTGGTCTATCAATTTTTTGCAATTGTTTATGAACTTTTAGGACAACCTTGTAATAATGGAAGATCGCTATCTATTGGGATAAATACCAACTAAACGCTTATTTTATTTATTGCCAACTTTTGACCAAAAATCCTTCCTTCATTTATTAAGAAAACCCGACCAGGTTCCCGTTTCAGAATGTTGGCCCTCATCAGCGTGGTGTTGACTGTACGTTTTGAATTCTCTAAGGAGAGCCTCTCTACACACTTCTATACAATGTCGATTTAAACAATTTTATTGATTCTTCTAATCAATTTTTACAAAGGTGGAAACAATATATAATAAGATAGTAAATAAAGGGTAGATAAAATGTAGGGAAATATATATTGTTGTGTATATGTACACATTTCTTCAGCAAGGAAGGTTCCCCCACCTTGAGAGAGTTCTCCTCCAGACAAGAAGGGGGTCTTCTTGACACTTCTAGAGCTGAGAGTGAAAAGTAAAAAAAATAAAGATCTTATTATCTATAAAAATAAATGTCATTTCTTCAGTCAAAATAGACGCCAAAACTAGGTGCCGTCTATTGACCGTCTCTACACACTAGTAAACTCAGGTCGGTGACAAAGCTACAAAACCATCTTTGGTAAATTGAGAAGCACCCACCTGGTGACCATGGATTCAGGCTAATGGACCTCGTCAGTCCGTTTTTTCAATTTTCCAAAGCTGGTGTTGTAATTTGTCATCCACCCGAGTCTGCTAGTGTGTAAAGACGATCAACAGATGGCGCCTAGTTTTGGAGTTTATTTTGACGGGAGAGGCGACATCTATTTTTATATATCAATATCCTCCCAGAAAATTTTATTCGAAAGGTCTAATTTGTTATTTATAAATAGTGAATTTTTTTTTTTTGCTTATCCCTAGTACACGTGGTATAGACCATGATAATCATGGTGGATAGAAGTAGGCGACTGCTTTTACTGTAAGTGCACCACATGTTTACACATGTAAAAATCAGTTCGAATTTACACTTACAAATGTGCCAGAACCCCCTTTGTTACTTACACTCGCTGGTGGGGTTGGATTTTTGCAAGAATCGGGGGCAATTAGAGCATTTTTTAAATCAGAAAAAAAGTGCCCAATGCGAGAATCGAACCTGGGTCGTATAGGTCGAAAACCAACGGTTTAAACCATGCTTCCATCGACCCCCAAATCTTGAATGTGATTTACATCAACCTAATAGTGTTTGGGTTTACGATCAAGCAAATCCATATCTCCTCATGTCTGCTAAAGTACAATACACGTCAGCCTACTGCACAACATCTGGGCGGCTAGATTATGTCTGTTCTTTCTTATACAACCTTGGGAAATATAGAACAACGAATGTATCGAATCAGACGGTACATTTTTTTTTTAAAAAAAGGCCTCTCCATCACGACAACTACACGATGATGACTTGTGCCTTCTATCGGATTAAAATCCATTTCAGGCTCAAACACTGGCCATGCAAGACTGCTCTTTTTCCAGGATGGTGTCAAGACCTTCCCACAATGCACTATCTACAGGACCAAAGAGACCTCATCAGACCATCTCTTGGAATGTATGGGAGCCTCAAGACAAGACCTGTATTCCAACACTACCAAGTTTGTGAATTTGATCCATGAATTTAGTCTCCATGACCTTGTATAATTATACAACGGGATAATAAAATAAATCGGATTAGAATATTAACTAGACGTTTATTCACGTATATTGGTCAAAACACAGCTTTAAGCTGTTTGGCCCTCGTCAGTGTTGTATCGACTGTACCGCAAAGACCAAACGATGTCAATTTTGACCGATATTCTGAATTTGAAATAATTCTAGTTTTATTTATATTTATTGAGATAATTGTCATCAGCAACGTTCAGTTTTACAATTAAAATATTTGATTAATCAAATATAAATCTCCGTGGATAAGTTTCTGTATTACACTTTTAACGAGTTTACAAGTTTTCGGGTTTTAAACGACCCTTCTACAGGTAATCTTTTTTCTAATATTTATCAAAATAAGAGAATTAAGCCTCCAGGAAAAAGTTTCTTTTAAAAATAAGTTTTTATTTTAAAATCTCTCAAGCTTTCGGGCAAGAAAACCCTTCTATGGGAGAAAATATTTTACATCATTAAAACGCCAATAAAATTCTTGCCCGAAAGATTGAAAGATTTTTAAATAAAATCTTATTTTATTGGCGTTTTAATGATGTAAAATATTTTCTCCCGTAGAAGGGCTTCCTTGCCCGAAAGCTTGAGAGACTTTTAAATAAAAAATATGTTTAAAAGAAACTTTTCCCTGAAGGCTTAATGTTCTTGTTTTAATATTGATTCAAGGGATTATTTATCGAATTCTAATATTTATATTGAGAACCTTTTCTAAAACCTTTTACCTGTAGAAAGGTCGTTTGAAACCCGAAAGCTCGTTAATAGTGTAATAAATAAACTTATCCTCGGAGATTTATATTTGATTAATTGATATAGAGGATTATAATAACGATTAATATATGCTGTTGTGTGTCTAGTATCTGTGTCTTTGGTGATAAACTGTCCCTCACTTCTCCTTGTTCAGGTGGCCTCTTCCGTTTAAATAGTCGTCATCCATAAGAATATGTTGGCAATCATGAAGAGAGGGCAAAGTTATGGCACTACAGTGCTGCGTGTCCGTAGTGGGAAGGAATAAGTAGACACAATTGGATCAAAGGAGAACAGATACTGGATCTAACAGAGGCAATCTTCTTAGCCGGTACAGAGCAAGGTCCAGTCTGGCGTTGTTACCTGCTTGCTGTCCAGAAACTAAATAGATAACTAACTGATTAACCAAGAAGGTTGTGTTCTTAGAATCCCCGTCATAGATAGATCTCTTCTCCTTGTTTTAAAATGGCGTTTAAAGATGAACCCAAAATGGCAGCAGACCTTCGAATATTTCAAACGGACAAGACTAAATTCTGGAGTAATATAATCCATAGGATGTACATCTGGTTTGGTGTTTGTTTGTTTGTTTAATTTATATTGTGTTTCGTCTATTCGTTTACTTCTATCCCAACGCCATTTCTAAACCTTTTCTTCTTTTAGATAGCTCATGCCAAAACAATTTGCAATATTTTAACGAGGAATTATGTCTTACATCAAGGTTGATAGCGTTTATTTAAATCACTAAATTTTATAAAATCCTACAATCATTTGAATCAGATCTCTTCCCTTTCTTTATGGCCAGTACTTCGTCATCGTCCAAGCTGCTCGAGCTGCTGGTGGTGGAGGAGGACACGGTAGAACTGTCGCTGCTCGAGGTCGCCTCGTCCTCGATTGTCTCCATGGGAGACGCCGTCTCGGAGGGCGGGGATTTGGACGAGTCAGGGGTGGAAGAGGCTTCCGTGGGGGCCTGCGAGCTCACTACCACCGGACCATTCCCGGATACAATCTCAGTCGATATCACAGAAGGAATTCTTGTCACTTCTTCGGATGAAGAGGCTTCGGTTGTTGGGGTCGACAGCGATTCTGGCAACGATGCCACTGGTTCTATTGTGTGAACGTTAGGTACTTCTATCACCTGTGTTTCTGAAACTGTTCTTGAAGGTACTTCAGAAACTGATGAAGAAGGCATTTCCGAGCCTGAAATTGATTCAGATGGTGAATATGTGTGTGATGGATATTCTGATAGTAAAAAATCTTGAAATGATGGCGCAGTGTCAGAAAGTAACGCGGAAGGTACTTCTGTAGCCGTTGGCGAGGCTTCCTCCGAACTTGAGAATAAATAAGTATCTCCAGTTGGTGAAGACTCAGATTTCGGTGCATAGGTGGCTTTATATGGCGCTTTGAAAATGGAGTTATTTGAATAATCTTCATACGGAGTAGGTGAAATCGGTTCAGACGATATGGTGCTTGCGTCATACGATGCTGTTCGATAAGATTGTGGTTTCTCCATTTGAGCACACCGTATAAATATTTAGCACATATATATTTATATTGTTAATATAGGGTTAAAATGATATTCTTTATAATATATATCAATCATCTCACTTAAAGTCTTTTATATTTCAAAATTTGTGTAAAATAGATAATTTCGTGATTGTATATATTTTATACATAAAATTATATATCTTAAATGAATATACGAAATTTCTTTTTGAAGTAGTTTTTTAAAATTCGTTTTAAATTTAAATATAAGACGTTTGTGGTTATATTTACATTAAAGTTATTCGCTCAAATTTATATTTATATATTTTACTTTTATAATTATTTTAAACTCTTATTAATATGTGGAAATAATTGATTATAAAACATTATTTAAAATAGTTCGCTTTTAAATAGTTTCAATTTTGCCCTTAAACTATAAAGTTAATTTCAATGTACAAAAATATATTTTGTTTACCACAGAATACCTTTATACAGAATTCTCCCATACAATTAAAAATATTTTTCGAAATGTATAATAGAAAGTTACCAACAAAATAAATAATATTCGAAAAGTAACGTAATATTTTAAAATATATTCACAAAAATATTTTATTTATATAAATAAACATTGAAATAATTTATTTCTCTTCAAATATGTTAGATATTTTATTCTAATATATTATTTTTCATTTTATTATAGAAATTTTCTGATTATATAAAAATATAGTTTTATTTCATTAAAGACTTTTTTTTCTTATGACAATTTATTTTTAATGTTTGTATATACATGGTTGTGGTGGTGTCTTGTCCAAAACAAACACAAAGTTAAATAATATAATATATACAAGTTTAAATAAAATTTAACACTCTTAAGAAAGAATTTTAGATTAAGACGTTTTATGGTATTCCATTAACATTTAAAGTTTAATAAGGAATATTTTATAAATTAACTAGCCGAATGACCCGGGCAACGCCCGGGTTTTACCCGATTAAATGTTTTTATTCAAATAATATTCGTTACAATTATAAATTGGCACAGTGGATGTCACTTTTGTGCAACGTCCCGCTCCAAACTTTGTGTCTGAGAAGCGATATTTTTATAGTAAGATGATCTGGCTTTTGTTTTCTGCTCGAATGAATGTTTTTCTGTTAGAATTTTGTTCCTGCGTACAAAATAATGAACTGGTTTCACCCGTGGTCTCTGCTTTTTGGAATTTTTCCCGATATAATTATGTACCTAATAATCAAACATGATACAGCAATATCGTCATCATCATTTTCTGACTAAAAATATATAGTTTTAATAATTGATTTATATATTTTTTAAAATAGCCTATCGTCTTCCCCGTATTTTTTTACCTATGTATGGAAATATTGGTTTGAATTAGTGAACTACTGCGAATTTGTATACCGGACATACAAACCAACAAACAAACAGACAAACATACAAACATTCATTTTTATATATATAGACTAGCGGGTGTACCCGGCTCCGCCCGGGTTTTACTCGAGGGAATGTTTGTAGTCTAGTATGTTGATATAATAAATCTATTTGAATATTAGGAAAGGTCAGGTAATTTTTTTGTAGGGTGATGCTTTGAAAAAGAACGCTATACCACTTTATCACTAAACAAATTGGCGAGTCAAAAATAAGCAACCTAAACAATCCATTAGCTTTGCAAGATAAGAAAAGAAATAGAGAAATGCATGCAAAATTCTCAACACAAATCAAAATCTTTAATCCTCAGAAGTAATGTATATTAGATAGGATGAGGTTTATTTTGTTTCTATTACATTACATGGAATAGATTTTTTTTTCTAATAAAATTTACTGACCTCTTTGTTCACTGAAACCTAAACAATGTGTATGTTAGACCACTCTTTGTTCAACCTTACACATTGTTTAGGTCTCTTATTAGGTGCAAGATGTATACTTATGCTAAAATGGTAATTTGGGTAAACATAGGTAAATTCATGTTGGGCCAGTATTGTTCAGCAAGCAAACACAGATATAACATTACGGTATGAAGCAAATTGTGCTAAAACTAATATTTCCAATCAAATTATCAAAAAAATAACACATACTATGTAATATAAACACATGTATGTAAAATAAACACAATAATAACCAATAATTAAAAACCATAAATTTTTCTAACACAGTATACTTCTTAAGTAAGAATACCTTACCATGAAGGTTTAAAACCCTACACATTAAAACATGTGAAAAATATAGCATGTGTGTATGATGGGCTTGAAGAGAAAATATTAAAATATATATATTTATTGAAACTTTTGTAATACCACACCAAATATGCATATTTACAGTTACAACAGTTGCAGATCTTATTAGCGCTTTAAAAGGGACAACCATATATGAGCAAAGCATCTATGTACATTAGAGGACATTAGAAACATAGAGGATGTTGGCCAGAGAGCAAAGAGAAAATAGGTTCTGGAGGGGACTCAATAGCAGGTAGAGAAACTCTACCTTGTTTACAACAGAGGCCAAAGGGTTCATCTTTAAATCTCAAAGCAGAGCGAAACTGGCATACCCGAGACATTTGGCCTATATCGACAGATGAATCAGCTTTATAATCAATATGGGCATTATACTGCAAACCTGAAAACGGCTTATGAGTCCAAAGCTGAATACGCTGAACAGGAACTTGCATAGTTTGTGTAGCTGCGACGCGGGCTTCAGAATACCTAAGACGGCGAAGCGCACGACGCGTCTCACTTTGAAGTGGTGTCTCAATAGCTCTAGCATTCCTATATCTCCTGGAAGCAGCCGTATTCCTACCAAGTAAACGTCGGCTGTGGCGAGGCATATTCTGAAAAAAAAAATTAGATTGAGATTAATAACAAAAGCTTCAAAACCAGCAATTTCTAAACAAAGCATAAATATTTCCTGTCTTTTTTTGAGGTAAAAATCAAAATTTTTAATTTTTTTTATTCAAAATAACCTTCAGATATGTTAAAAAGATTTTAAAAAATTAAAATAATAATATTATTACCAAAAAAATAATGTACAAAACCAGTTATCATTAAAAAGCTTCAAAAATAGACCAACCGCTGGATACGGCAATGAAAAAGCATGCTTTTTTGAGGTAAAAAATAGAAATGATTTTCTAAAATACAAAATACAACCCCTATATGTTAAAAGAAAACTATAAATAATCTAAATATAAAATATTTAATCAAATAAATTAAAATATCTTTAAAAAAATTTGAAAAAGGACTTCAAAAAGACAAATAAATGAATCCGTAAAAGAAATCCCTTTCTTATTTAAAAATATAAATAACCTATTTTTTAGATACAACCCATATATGTAGAAAATATAATAAATAAACTGTATTTAAAAGATCAAAGCAATAATTAAAAAATTCCATAAGAAAATTTAAAAAAGGACCTCAAAATGACCCATAATTGAACACAATGAAATTGCTTGCTCTTTTTTTGCGATTAATAATAATAAAAAAACAAATATTTTAAAAAACACAACACCTATATGTTATAAATACCACAAATAATTTGTATTTGAAAGATCTAAATAATTAAATAAAAATTTCTTAAGAAATATTTGAGAAGGGCCTCATAATGACAATCACATAAACATATCAATAAAATATCTTGCATCTTAGTGAAAAAAAATAGAAATAACCCAAAATTTGTTTACAAAACAACCCATATATGTGGAAAACACCATAAATAATCTACTTTTAAAATATCTAAGCAATTAATTAAAAATTTGTTAAGGTCCTCAAAAAAAGACATAAAATTGAGCACATTTATGAAATTTCAAGCTTCTTAGTGAAAAAAAAATAGAAATAACCCAAATTATTTTTACAAAACAACCCATATAAGTGGAAAACACCATAAATAATCTGTTATTAAAATATCTAAACAATTAATTAAAAATTTTGTTAAGGTCTTCAAAAAAGACATAAAATTGAGCACATTAATGAAATTTCAATCTTTTTTGTAAAAAATAATATAAATAACCTTAGTCTTATAAAAATACTAACCACGTAAGTTAGAAATAGCATATATAATCTGTATATAAAATAAAAAGAAATAAATTAAAATTAGCCTAAAAATTTATCTAAAATATAAAATTGATCTCATCAAGTAAGGCTTCAACTTTTTTTGGTATAAAATATGAAAACTATAAAATAAAAGTATCTTAGCATATATAAAAGTTATTAAAATATATATAAAAAAGATTAAAACTAATTTTCCAAGAAGCGCAAAAGTGTAAACACTTTTGAAAAGCCTAAAAATTTATCTAAAAAATAAAATTGATCTCATCAAGTGAGGCTTCGACTTTTTTTGGTATAAAATATGAAAACTATAAAATTAAAGTATCTTACCATGTATAAAAGTTATTAAAATATATATAAAAAAGATTAAAACTAATTTTCCAAGAAGCGCAAAAGTGTAAACACTTTTGAAAGTGTAAACACTTTAACTCTGTTGAATTTTTTTGTATTTTATCGATAACAGCAAAGTTATGTATGTTAAAGTTAGGAAAAATATTTTGATGTTAAGCAAAACCTGCTCCATCTCGTTTTACATAAATGTTGAAAATTTGGTCGAAATTGATGCATTGTAACGAAAGTTTTTAGTGATGCCCACTTATGAAATTTGCATTTTATTAATAAAGATATAACACATTTTGAAGAGTCAATATAGACTCAAAGTTTGATATAGACGTTTAAAAGTTTTAAAACTACAATTAATGTAAAATAAGATTTTATACAATTTAAAAATAACAATAGTGCAATAGTATAATAAAGATAATAAAGATAATTAAATAATTTTCGATGTGAATTTCTTTTTACTAAAATCTTCCTTTTAATAACTTTTTATTATGTAATATGAAATAATATTCTTATGTAACCTCTATTTTGAGAAGAAACATGTAATTTTATGTTCCTTTTGTTTAATTGAAAAGTTAAATTGTCTCAATTTTTTTTTATCTTTGTCTCTAAAATTGTTGTTTCTGTTCACCTGGAAAATGTTTGGGGCGATTCTCTCTTTCTCCATATGTTTCCTAGATACACATGACTCCAGGTGTATTAATACGTTAAGTTAGTTTCATATGGATTAAATTAGGTTTTTTTTATAGGTTATTTAAAAATGGAACTATTTTCCCGCGTAGGCTATTGATATATAGCTAACAATAAATATGTATATGTTTCTATGAAAATGTTAATCTGCAAGACGCAGATTATCATCATCCCTGTTTGATTTGTTTTGTCACTTTGGCGGTTGGAAAATAAACAACAAAAAGCTGTATCAGACATTATAAAGACAATAAAGATTTTCTGATAATAAGAAAGTACAAAGATGTTGCATTTGGCGACGAGGATATAAGAGTAAGTATCCTTGAATTTCGAAGTATATATTTTTTAGAAAATATCTTTGATGTTGCATATAATTGAAAGTTATTTTTAAAAGACACAAATTGCAAAGTTTTAAGATGCAAATTTAAGAAAAAGTAAAAGAAAATTTTAAGAAGTTATGTTTTATTATAAATATATATATTGCATATATATGTTGTTATAAAAGAAAATGGCTAGTTACCAATTTAAAGAATATAATGAGGAAAGTGAAACTTTTGAAACGTTTTATGAACGATTGGAACAGTTTCTCATATTGGAGGAGGCAGGGGATGAGAAGAAAAAGGCTTATCTCCTAACCCTCATGGGAAGTAAAACATATGGTGTTTTGAAGAATTTGTGCAGTCCTATTCTACCTAAAAATAAAACCTTTGATAACCTAATAGATATCTTGAAAAGGCACTTCTCTCCAAAGCGTTCAATTGTAGTAGAGAGGTTCATTTTTTTAAAGAATGCAATTAAAGGAAGAAAGCATCTCGGATTACTTGGTGGAAATTAAGCGTTTGGCTTCCTCGTGCAACTTTGGAAATTTTCCGGAGAATTCTTTACGTGATAAAATGGTCTGTGGTTTATATAATTCCAAAATACAAAATAGAATTTTGTCGGAGGGCGACATTTCTTTGGCTAAAGTAATTGAGATAGCATTATCTATGGAAGCGGCCGAGAAAAATACAAAATTATTTCATTTGGAGCAGGGTGAAGATTGTGTGGATAAGTTGAGGTGGAACGCAAGGTTGAATCAAATTTCCAGAATGGCAAATGTAAACATTGTGGTAAACTGCATAAAGAACAATGTAGGTTTAAGGAGGCGATATGCTTTAAGTGTAATAAAAAAGGACACATTGCCCCAATATGTTGGAGCAGTAGAAAAAAATCTAAGGCAACATCAGAATCAGCCGGGAAATATACATCAGATAGGAGACCAAGAAGAGGAGGAAGAGTATGTCCAGAAAATTATAAGCGTGACGATACCTGAGTATAAAATTAATTTTGCCTCAAGTGACTCTCCGTATCTGATGGAGTTAAAAGTAAAAGGAAACAATAAAAAACATTTTCTCCTGGCACTTAAGAATAAAAAACATTTTCTCCTGGCACTTAAGAATAAAAAACATTTTCTCCTGGCACTTAACTTTATATTTTTAAAAGGAAACTTTATTAAATTTGTAATGGATACGGGGGTAGTGGTCTAACACTGATATCGGAAAATGATTTTAAAAATAGTCTTCCACATTTGAAATTGGAAAAAACGAGTATTATTGTAAGAACTTATGATGGTACCGTGGTACCCATACTGGGTAAAATCAATGTTAATGTGAAGTGTCAAGATATGACTTACAAACTTAGAGCGTTGGTGGTGAAAGGAGAAAAGAGGGCTTTGATGGGAAGAGAATGGATAAATAGATTGAAATTGGGCTGTTTCGCGGTAAAACATATACCTGTGGAAATTACCATTGAGGAAATTTTGAAGATAAATCAAGCCTTATTTGTGGAGACAACTGAACCAATAAAAGGTTTCACATTTTCAGTAAACATGTGTGATGTGAATCCAATTTTCCATAGGGCTCGTCTGGTGCCTTTCGCCATTAGGCCAGCAGTTACTGAAGCATTAGACAAAATGGTGGCTAAGGGTTATCTATGTGAGGTGGCGATCAGTAAATGGGCCTTTCCAGTGGTTGTAGTGCCGAAGAAAAATAAAGAGATCAGAATTTGCTGAGACTTCAAGGTAAATCTAAATAGATATTTGGACACTGCGGCCTATCCCCTTCCCACGCAGCACGATTTATTCTCCACATTGGCCAAGGAAAAATACTTTTCTAAATTGGACTTGAGGAACGCTTATCTGCAATTAGAGGTGGACCCAGGCACCCGACCGTTGCTAACGATAAATACTCATAAAGGGCTTTTCAGGTTTAAGAGAATGCCATTTGGATTGGCAAATGCGCCCAGTTATTTTCAATCTATAATGGATAGGGTTTTGTCGGGTATAGGAGGCGTAATTTGTTATATTCATGATGTCGTTATAGCCACAGCATCAATTTAAGAACATCTGGCGTTGTTGAAGACTATATGTGCTCGCTTGGCGAAGTATAATATCAAACTAAAGAAAGAAAGATGCCTATTTTTGCAAATGGAAATTGAATATTTAGGACATCTTGTCACGGGAGAGGGCATCAGACCTTTGAATCATAAGGTACAAGCAATACAGAAAGCCAAAACGCCTACGAATATCTCTGAATTAAGATCACCTTTATTGGTTTAGTTAACTTTTATGGGAAGTTCATACCCAATTTGCCAGAGCTTTTAAAGCCTATTCATGAGCTTCTTCACAAAAAAACGTCCTTGGGTTTGGACAAAGGAATGTGGAGAGGCCATTGACAAGTGCAAGAATTGCATTACCTCTGAGAGGGTGCTAGTCCCATATGATACGACTTTGCCATTGTGTTTGGCCACTGATGCATCGCAGATTGGAGTGGGCGCTGTGTTGTCACATATTATAGAAGGCCAGAAGAGACCGATTATGTTTTCCTCGCGGACTTTATCGGGAGCAGAACATAATTATTCTCAGATTGAGAAGGAGGCTCTAGCCATTATTTATGGAGTAACCAAGTTTCATCAATTTATTTATGGAAGAAAATTTATTCTTATTACAGACCATAAGCCATTGGTGACCATTTTGGGCCCAAGATCGGGAATCCCCACATTATCTACTTCAAGATTGCAGCGTTGGGCGCTTATTTTGTCAGCTTACGATATTAAATTTCGAAGAACTCAAGACCATGGGAATGCAGATCTTCTGTCACGTTTTCCTGTGGGTTGTGAAGAAATTTCAAGACTAAATAATGTCTATGCTTTATCCTATGTGGAAGAATTGCCGATCACAGCAGAGGAAATTGCCACGGAAACTTAAAAAGGCGAAGTGCTCTCATTGGCCAAATTTTATACTCAGCAAGGCTGGCCTGAAAAGGTGGCTGATCACCTCAGACCTTATTTTCAAAGGAAACTTGAGCTAACTGTGGATGGGGAGTGTTTGGTTTGAGGAATGAGAGTCGTCATTCCACCATCTCTCAGAATAAAAATGTTGAACTGTCTTCATGAGACTCATTCCGGTATGAACAAAATGAAGGCTGTAGCAAGATCACATTTTTGGTGGCCATATCTAGATACCCAAATCGAGTTTTTGGTGAATAAGTGCAGAAGTTGTCAGCAATCCCAGGATGGGCCAAATAAAGGAAAATGGCAACCCTGGAGATGGTCAACCAGACCTTGGCAAAGAATTCATATTGATTTTGCAAATGAGGAAAACATCAATTTATTAATAGTAGTAGATAGTCATTCAAAGTGGATCAAAGCCATCCCAATGAGAGAGACCACCACACGCAAAACCATTGAGCAACTACGGCTACTTTTTTTCTTCCTATGGTTTACCGGAGGAACTTGTGTCTGATAATGGACCTCAGTTTACTGGTAGTGAAATGAAAGGTTTTCTGGAAGGAAATGGAATTAAACAAACATTGATCCCGGCGTACCACCCGCAAAGTAATGGCTTGGCTGAAAGAGCGGTTAGAACAATTAAGACTGTTCTGGATAAAAATAAAAGAAAAATTGTGGATACCAATAAAGACACCTTATCAAAGGTTCTTCTGGCATATCGAAGCACCCCGCAT
>CP092868.1:93078644-93093255 GCA_030710605.1 Cordylochernes scorpioides
GATCATTTGCCAATTAATATATGAATTTCTAAGGAAATATCCCAAGCTTTTTAGATAATTAAAATAGAACCTCCGCCCCTCGAATGAAAATTTTATTTTAAAAATAGTTTTCCAAGCGACAAGTTAATCTACAAATTGCTTTAATAGGAAATAAAATACGCGGAGTTACGTCCATATTAAATATCTTTTCTTTGTGTGTGTATTTTATTTCATTTTAAAAATAGAATTGTGTTCGAGGAATTGAGAATTATTCAGATTTTCTTGATAAAATTCCTTTTATATGATAGAAAATGGCAATATATGAGCCATATATATTATAGTAGAACCTCCCTTTAGCGGACACCCCGTTAGAGGACACATCTCTATAAAGGATAGTTTTCGTTTGCAAAATTACTATTTTTACTATTTAGCAACTCTCCTGTAAAAGGATACCTCTCCTTAAAGGACACTTTGGCTCTGCAATTAGGTGTCCTTTACAGGGAGGTTCTACTGTAATTTGGAATTATTGAAATATAAAATTATTACTCGCTGATTCTGATTTTTTTTTACATCGTAAGCAATTTGGTATTGGAATATTATACCAATGATTTACAGTATATGAGTATTTTATGAAATTACAGAGTTGTGGTAAAAATAATAAAAATAGCTTTAATCACAATTTACTTTAATTTATATGATAATATAATTGAGGATGAAATACTTGACTAAAGGCATGAAGAATAAAGAAAAAAAAAAACGTATTTACATAATTACAAAAAGATTTGAGCCGGCCAATGGAAAAGAGAGAATATGGTTTTACGGGCTACTAACCAAAGCGTATTATTTTTGAGCCCAAAAATGAATGTAGCAAGCAGACAAGCTGCAATGTACTAAACCGGCCAACAAAAACAACAACAATGGTTTATATAGGGGAAAACGGTGACATCTGGCGGTCGATTTACAGTGTGGTTTGTTCTGTGATTTATAATTTTGAATTTTTTATATAACACATTTATATAACCAAAAGTTAGGGAAGGATGGTATTCATGTACCAGAAATGGCAGCTCTAAAGTGCATTAAAACAAAGTGTTTCATCACCCTAGTACAGAACGTCTTCTTCTTTCTTATCTCCACACTGGGTGAAGTGGAATGCGTCTGACTTTGTCATTAAGACTGGGAGCATTACTCAGTGACATGCCGACTTAGCCCCAAAAGAAATGGCCGCCTCTGATATGAGGAACAGACGCCATGTGCAGCCGCTCCTAACATGGAGTACACACGCTGCTCATCCCGTATCCCTGGATCAGGAGCCTTTACAGGGTACTATCAGCCAGGACAGATTAGCCCAAGTATTTTAGTGAGCTTGTTACTGCTCCCCCTCCTCCCTTTTAATCCGGGCTTGGGACCGGCAAAGGCGGAGTTAGTACAGAACGTTGTAGTGGTAATTATAACCGTGATGTAATTAAAATATGGACAATTTGATCGATTTACTAACTAACTCCACATGGAGGATGATACGATATTGAAGCCGTCCATGTACTGATGAGGACCATAGCCCTCGGTATAGAGGTAGTTTTGTCTGAATTTGGAAGACCAGCTTCTAATCCTTTGCGGTGATTTCAATTCTCGTCATCCAGTTTGGTTCAATAAGGTAACTAATTCCAAGGATATAGACTACAACCAATTATTGAAGAAGCTAACCTATACATTCTTAACCTTAAAATCAACACTTGTCGTGATACTAGTATAATAGAACTCACTATTTCTAATAAACATTCATTGAATTCAATAGTGAACTGGCAAACGGCCGAAATATCTAAAACTTCTGAAAATTATTGTATATATATGTCATAATTTGTATATAATTAAATGCACCCCCGACCCACTATGCATGTACAATGTATGATTTTCAAAGACTTAATAAAGAACAAGGTAACTGGAGGAAAGAAGTAGCAATAAGACATAGGAAGTAGGCCTAAAGCTGGCACGACTATTCTTGGCACCCCCGTCAATATTGCAGGGGCAAAGACCGGACGTATCTAGTGACCGCAGAAGTTATAAATGTTAAGCTAACGCCCAATATTTCCGGCAAAGACAGGACGTATCTGGTGACCAGAAGTTATAAAAGTAGAGAGACACCCCATACTTCCTGACAGAAGGCCGGACGTATTTGATAACGCGGAAGTAAATAGAGTCGAAATAGCACCCGACACTTCCTATCAGGCAGACCATATCTTTCACCAAAGAGAACCGCGGTCCAATTAGAAAGTCTCCCCTTAAGTAGGTCAACCAATAGGAAAACGGGGACGTTCCATTTTCGACCAATGGGAAGGAAGCCAACTCGTGGTGTTAAATGGAAAAGCAAGAATGGTCAGTTGTTCACTCGCTCTCGCCGAGTTCGGACCTAGTAGTGTTTTGGCTCCCATCTGAACAACATCTACAGTTCTTCATTCACTCCCACCGAGTTCAGACCCAGTCATCGACTCGACCCCACCAAGGTAATGTCTGCTCACTAGAGACCTCTCTCTCCGCTCATTTCATCTAAATCCAATCATCGCCATGTGATCAACTAATTAATCATCAAAAACCGCTCTGCCTTTCTCAAAAGCTTTCTTTCCTCCAACCCGTTGCCTTATATTTTCAACCATCAAGTGTCCCGGCTTATTTCCCCTGTGTGTAATCCTTTCACTCAGCCACCACGACTGCATCATCCACCACGACTGCATCATTCACCACGACTGCGTCACCACTTCAACAACCTTCAACACCAAGAGTAAGGTTTCCCAACATAGTAGAATACCACAGCTATTCCTAAAGTCGACAGGATTAAGATGGAATTGATGAGGTCAATCACGAGGACGTGACGACCTCTGGAGAGGGGGAAGTGTTACATCATGATTAATGGCGTTATTCTTATATTATTTTTAATATATTTGAAATTTAAATTATATATTTATTTATTTTTATATAAAATATTCTATGATATTTATTTAAAACAGATTAGATTATCATCATTTGTATTTAGGTACACGTGTGACTTCACTGCTCTCTTTGATGGGAGAAAAAAATAAAGCATTCTGGAGGTTACTTAAAGTAGACTTATCTCATTATTCCCTTATATAAATTTGTAGGATGGTTGAAACACGCTCTGGTAAGATGCAAGACCCAGCACAGGAGAGAATCATGGCTGAAGAGTCTGCCAAGCCGCAACCTGGTGCAACAATATATACAATATAATCTAATTAATTCAACACACGATAATTCGACCATTTTTGGAAGTCTCGACCTACGGCCTATCATATGACAAACTAATTCGACACTTTCGATAATTCAACTATTTTGGAAAATCAAATTTCAACAGTTGATATTTGTCTAAAACCCCTATTATTAACAACATATTAGACTGCAGAGTGTAAAAATGTAGAAAAGTGTATGTATATGATTGTATGCATATATTTGTATGTAAATAATTGTATGCAAATAATTGTATGTATAGATCAATGAGTAAAATATTTTTTTTTTTGCTTATCCCTAGTACACGTGGTACAGGCCTTGATAATCATGGTGGGTAGAGTAGGCGACTGCTTTAACTGTAAGTACACCACATGTCTAAACATGTGAAAAGCAGTTCGACTTTGCATTTACAAATGTGCCAGAGCCCCGTTTGATTACTTGGGCTTGCTGGTGGGGTTGGACTTTTGCAAGAATCGGAAGCCATTGGAGCATTTTTTTTTTTTAATTTTTCAGAAAAAAGTGCCCAATGCGGGAATCGAACCCGGGTCGTAGCGGTCGAAAACCAACGGCTTAGACCATCCTTCCACCAACCCCCAGTAAATAAGTAAGTAAAAAGAAGACAAAAAATAAGTGATAATAATTTATTGAATAACAAACAAAATAAAAAATCTTTCAGGTGAAAAATTATAGGCATTGGTAAAAAAGTAAACAAGAGAAATAGCAATTGGGGTTTTGTGTCTGCGGCGAGTCATATTAGCACGCCTAGCTGTTAGGGGAGTGAGTCTTCCACGGCCTTTGCGAGGCATGACAGAAGACGCTGAAAAAAAAAAGGTAAAATAAGAACCAAGCAGAGGAAAACTATAAAACTGAAAGCCAGGATAGGCATAAAAAGAAAATTCCAAGCATGTGAGGAAACAATTGATGAAAAAAAAAGGATTCCAAAAAAATACAGCAAAAAAAGAAACCAGACACAAAAAGCAACAATTGAGTACATAAATACAGCATCAGCCTATTTATGAGAAGAAAAAAAACAACAGACACAAAAATGGAGCTAAATTTAAATGAAAAACTATAACAGATCAAGTAATCAAATCAGGCATTATGAAAGATACTGTAAAAAAGAAAATCAGACACAAAAATCAGACAAAAGAATAAAATGAGATTTTATTCTTTAGTTCATTTATTAAATAAGACACAAAAATGGAGCTAAATTCAAATGAAAAACTATAACAAATTAATAAAAAAAATAAGACCTAATCCAAATGTCACCATCATCAGACAAAAGAAAAAATGAGATTTTATTCTTTAGTTCATTTATTCTTTTGTCTGATGCTGTTGCTGAAACGTCACACACTATTAAATTATTTGGATTAGGTCTTATTAATGAGAAAAAAAAGATGCCAAAGAGTGATGAAAAGATGCCAAAAAAGATAACCAGATACAAAAATTGTGCTAAATTCAAATGAAAAACTATAACAAACACTTATAAAAGATAATTATTATAGAATAAAAGTAATAATTCAATCTACAATTCGAAAAAATTATATATTTAAATGAAAAACTATAACAAAGTACTTACAAATTATAATCAAATGAATCAGAAATATATATTATTTCAAAACACATTTTTTACGCATTTCAAAACAAATGAATTGATGATGATAAATGCAAAAAATCTACGATTGTAAAATAGATTAAATTAAAAAATAAAAATAACTGTTAACATTAGCAAAATAAAAACAGGCCTATCATACGAAGAAAAAAATAACGAAAATTTTGGTATATAGATTGTTATGTGTAGTTCAGAATCTTCGGAGGAGATAGCTCAGGACTTTACAATGGAAAACTCTGTTACGGTATTATCTATATAGATATCTATATTAATAAAATGCAAATTTCATAAGTGTTGTTCACTAAAAACTTTCGTTACAATGCATCAATTTCAACCAAATTTTCAACATTTATGTAAAACGAGATGGAGCAGGTTTTGCTTAACATCAAAATATATTTCCTAACATTAACATGCGTAACTTCGCTGTTATCGATTAAATACAAAAAAAAAAAAAATCAACAGAGTTAATTTTATTTATATATAAATACAAAATTAAATTTCAACAGAATTAATATTTTTACATACTAGCTAATAATCTCAATCTAAAAATCTACTTATATATTTGCCTTATTCTGTCTGTCTGAAGCTCACGGATGGGATTTTTCATAACCATCGGTGGTTCAGTGGTAGAATGCTTGCCTGCCACGCGGGCGGCCCGGGTTCGATTCCCGGCCGATGCATTTTTTTTTTTTTACAATTTTTAAAACTCATTTATATATTATACAAGAATGACATCCACGGCGCCAATTTATAATTGTAAAGAATAGTATTTGAATAAAAGCATTTAATCGGGTAAAACCCGGGCGTTGCCCGGGTCATTCGTATATAATAATTGTATAAACGAATGCAAGACATAATCACCGCGAATGTTTCTTTTTTTTAAGGCAATTTCTTTTTAAGGCAATTATCGTTATTTATCGTTAATTTTTGTTTCGATTTTATTGAAAAAAAAAAACGATATGGTGCCTTTAAAAAATGATCTTTATTACTATGGAGTTTTCTATTTAGTCAATATACCTAAGTTCATGTTGCAAATGTAATTATCTCTATCGATTTAGTAGGTGAAATGCAAAAAAAAAAAAAAAAAAATCGACATGATGAAATCTTTATGAAAATTCACATTTTTATTTTTATATTTTCAAGACACACACAGTTTGGGGCGGGACGTTTCACAAGAGAGACATCCACGGCGCCAATTTATAATTGTAACGAATAGTATTTTAATTAAAACATTTTAAAAACACACAGTTTGGAACGGGACGTTTCACAAGAGTGACATCCATGGCGCCAATTTATAATTGTAACGAATAGTATTTGAATTAAAACGTTTTTAAAATATATACGCACTCGGGTAAAACCCGGGCGTTGCCCGGGCCATTCGTCTAGTATAATATAAAAAACCAACAATGAAGAGTGAATGTAAGATAAAAAGCCAACAATGAAGAGTAAATGTAATATAAAAAGCCAACAATGAAGAATGAATGTAAGATAAAAATCCAACAATGAAGAGTGAATGTAATATAAAAAGCCAACAATGAAGAATGAATGTAAGATAAAAAGCCAACAATGAAGAGTGAATGTAAGATAAAAAAGCCAACAATGAATAGTAAATGTAATATAAAAAGCCAACAATGAAGAATGAATGTAAGATAAAAAGCCAACAATGAAGAGTGAATGTAATATAAAAAGCCAACAATGAAGAATGAATGTAAGATAAAAAGCCAACAATGAAGAGTGAATGTAAGATAAAAAGCCAACAATGAATAGTAAATGTAATATAAAAAGCCAACAATGAAGAATGAATGTAAGTTAAAAAGCCAACAATGAAGAGTAAATATAATATAAAAAGCCAACAATGAAGAATAAATGTAAGATAAAAAGCCAACAATGAAGAGTAAATATAATATAAAAAGCCATCAATGAAGAATGAATGTAAGATAAAAAGCCAACAATGAAGAGTAAATATGATATAAAAAGCCAACAATGAAGAATGAATGTAAGATAAAAAGCCAACAATGAAGAGTAAATGTAATATAAAAAGCCAACAATGAAGAATAAATGTAAGATAAAAAGCCAAAAATGAAGAGTAAATATAATATTAAAAGCCAACAATGAAGAGTGAATGTAAGATAAAAAGCCAACAATGAAGAGTAAATGTAATATAAAAAGCCAACAATGAAGAATGAATGTAAGATAAAATGCCAACAATGAAGAGTGAATGTAATATAAAAAGCCAACAATGAAGAATGAATGTAAGATAAAAAGCCAACAATGAAGAGTGAATGTAAGATAAAAAGCCAACAATGAATAGTAAATGTAATATATAAAGCCAACAATGAAGAATGAATGTAAGATAAAAAGCCAACAATGAAGAGTAAATCTATATATATAAAATTGAATGTCTGTCTGTCTGTACTCTATAGATTCAAAAACCATACATCCAATCGCCGTGAAATTTTGGGATATTATTAGGTATATCACCGGGAAGGTTTTTGAAAAATAATTTCATGAATATCTTGAATATCCTTAGAGTTATTTGCAGATTTGTAGATTTAACTCGCAAGCAGCGCCCCCATTGTGACGATGATAACAAGTTTTCTTATCACTAAGTTTGTTATCTTAAATATTATTTATCAAAAGTAAGATTATCTCAGGATGACACGGCAATTTATTTGAGACAAGAATAATGATACAATTCCAAGGCGAAGATACTATTCCTTTAACTTCCAATTACCGAGGGAACCAATTAATATTGATTTTATTCAACTTATCGAGTATTTTTCAAGGGACCAGGAAAAATGTTCACTAGATAAAACTATGATTTTCTAATGTATAAAATTAGGAAAGACAAAATTCAGGATGACACGGCACACAGGGACCGGGAAAAAATGTTCACTTTATCGAGAGATTCAAATTTACGAGTTTCAAATTATCAAAATATATATATATTTTTTTTTAAATAAGTTTTTAGAGAATTGTTTTAACAAATGTTCGCTAGACAAACCTTTACTCGGGTAAAACCCCGGGCGAAGCCGAGTACGTTTTATAAGTTTATAGAGAATTGTTTTAACAAATGTTCGTTAGACAAACATTCACTCAGGTAAAACCCGGGCGAAGCCGGGCACATCCGCTAGTATATATATATATATTAAAAATTAAAAAATGCATATCCTGACCAAGAGCACATGTGCTTTTCAGAAGGCAGAGCGCCATCTGGTGTAACAGAAATCAACTAAACATTGATTTAGCCTGTTTCCTGATATTTGGCCAACCCATATATATATATATATATATACTGTGTTACATTATAAATAATAATTACCTATACAATCAGTATAAAGTTTAGATATATTTTGGTTATTTATGAAGTATACATGGAAAATCACGAACATGAATAATAGATTATATATCCATAGTGATATTTATTTTGTGTGTGTTATGTTTGTGATTAGAAGTTTAAATATATTTTGAGGAGTATTCATCAGTTTAGCATTTTTTTACAAATAATATTCCTGCTGTAGTGAACATTTATTTATAAATTCTATACCCCCCCCCCCCCCCCCTGAGTGTACCTTAAATTAAAATTTCGCATTAGATTTTATTTTATTTCAACACACAAAACGCGATATCCTGGCTAGGGATAATTGCGTTGATTTACACTTTTTAAACAGAAACAGTTATAAACATATTATACAAGAAAAAGTAATCAAAAATAAAAAGAGAAACAATAATATATATTAGGAACCTGAACCTTTCAGGTTTGAAAAATAATTATTAATATGCTTACAAAAATAGTTAAATCTATGACAATTCTCTCTGGTATTTACAAATTGATATAAGATCTACAACATTATTTATTGTCTGTTGTCTAACGGTGAAGAAGAGTAGGCATTCCAGCAGTAGGTGTCTCGAGTCCTGGAATTCGTTTACACAATGACAGCTAGATTTCCTTTTTAATATTTGAAACCTACATATTAGGATCAAAAACTCGGTTAAACGAACAACTTTTATAGATTTGCCATTGTTTGAAAACAGAACTAATTAATAAATGATAAAGATTAAGGGTTACCATGATTTATTTATTTATTTCAATTTAATTCTTTCTTACAATTTACTTTTTCTTCTGTACACAGTTCTCTGTTCTCGTTAAGATTTAAGAGCTTCTTTTGTCCTTAGAAGGGTTAAACTATTTCATAAATTTTTTCTTCTCTTTTAATAATTATTTATTCTCTATATTATTTATATAATAATATTTTTTAATAATTGAACAATTATGATGTAAATATTTGATGGAAATGATTTTTTTTTTAAATTTTCTCTCGGGTTAATATGATATGACGATTCTATAAGGCCTAAAATTATTATAAATATGTATAGACCAATTAACACAAAGCAATAACGCGCCATCTATACATATAAAATAAAAGGATCTAAAAGCGCGAATGTTTCTTTTATACATAAAACGAACTTCTACTGTCCTTACTGCGATGAAAAAATGTATAGACCAATGTAGAGGCCTACAATTATGAGAGCGCAAGTGTCCCTATGGAGAGCATAGCGCTTTAAATTGAAATAAATGAAATTTCAACCATGATGATATGATATGGAAATACAAGGTATGCCCATAAGTTCCCGGACTATGTCCATAAAAAAAAAAGGTAAGATTTTTAAAAATTTTTTTTATTAAAACTTTTCAAAGTAATCCCCCCTTGCTTCAACGCACCAGTGCCATCGTTTCTCCCAATTGTCGAAACAGTTTTTATAAGCCTCTTTTGGAATGCTCTTCAATGCTAACGGCGATTTTTCTATTATGTCATCCCTGGTGTCAAAATGTCTTCCTTTTAGAACTGCTTTAAGTTTGGGGAACAGGAAAAAGTCATTTGGTGCGATGTCTGGGAAATAGGGTGGTTGAAGTAGGATTTGTGTCCCGTTTTTTCGCCAAAAAACTAGTCATCAAGTGCGCTGTGTGAGGGCGAGCATTGTCATGGTGTGGGATCCAGCCACCATTAGTCCATATTTCTGGCCTTTTTTTTCGAATCGCTTCCCTTAGACGGCGAAGAATGCCCAAATACATTTCCTTAATAACTGTTTGGCCTGCAGGAAGATACTCGTGATGAACAATGCCCTTGTTATCCGAAAAAGCGACCAGCAACACCTTGTTTCTGGATTTTTTGGGTCTAGGCTCACCCTAACCTCTCCACTCGGCAGATTGAGGTTTGGTTTCAGGGTCATAGCCATAGACCCATGTCTCGTCGCCTGTGATTATCTTGTCTTTCCATTCTGGATCCGTTCTTGTCATTTCCATCATGTCCTCACAGGTTGCAAGCCGACACAGTTTTTGCTCATTGGTGAGGAATCTTGGGATGAATTTTGCAGGAGTCTTTTTGAGCTTCAAATCTTCGGTTACGATCCTTCCAATCGTTGTTTGAGAGATGCCTGTGTCTTGCTCTAGCTCCAGCAAAGTGGTTCGAGGATTTTCTTTTATCAAATCGGTGATTATTTGCACATTTTCTTCAGTCCTTTTAAATTTTAGGCGTCCTTGACGAGGATCATCTTCAATGGAAATTCTGCCAGCTTTAAATCTAGAATGCCATTCAAAAACAGTTGTTCTCTTTGGGGCGTCATTGGGGAATGCTTTATTAAGCATTTCAAAAGTTTCGGTTGCTGATATTTGAAGTTTCACACAAAATTCTATGCAAATCCTCTGCTTCAATTTTTTTCCATCGTAAAATCGCCGCAGCGCTAGGTGTGACCTTTAAATAAATTAGAATAACTTTGGCGCGCGCGCAAGTACCGCCTCGATATTGGTACCACCGTGTAGCCAGATATTTTTTCTATAATAAACAGTCAAATTCATTTACATTTTTCATTTATTTATTTTTTTATGGACCCAGTCCGGGAACTTATGGGACATACCTTGTATATATATATTTTTTCTTATCCTCAGTACACGTGGTACAGGCCATGATGAAATCTGTTGACCTGAAACACTACATACTGTAGAGATCTTTAAAATATATATATATATATTTTTTATATATACAAATAAAGTTCACATTCCGCGTCAAAATAAACGCATAAACTATAAGCGTCATCTATTAACAGTCTACGGAAACTTGCGGACTCGGGTCGGTAACAAACTCTACTCAGCTATTACTTCAGCTTTGGCGAATTCATTCAAGCGTCCACCAGGAGACCATGGTTTCGGCCTAATGATCTTAATCAGTCCAGGGCAGCCTTTGACACTATGAGATCCAAACCGGATTCATGAGATCCTCAGAATTTGCCAAATAGGTGTTTAGCTGGTGAAGTGTGTAGGCCAAATCTTTGGACAAAATATAGATGGACATTTGCCGTTAGGATGTTGATATATAGGTATAAAGAACGCCTCTCCCGTCAAAATAGACACTAGTACTAAGCGACATCTATTGACCTTCTCTGCTAAACAGCGGGTCGGTGACAAAGCTGCTAAGCAGGCAAGAAGCCCTTTCTATTTCTAGACCAATATCTAGGAAAGCCGCGTAGGTCAGTAGTGTTGGAGGAGAAGAAATCGACGTCATTCACTGTTGACAAACGACACCAGCCACCATGGTCCAGTTATATTCCTTCTCTGCCGGTATGGACGAAATATCAACTTTATAATTCTGGTTTCGAATGCATCGATACTATCACAACTATCGATATCGGAAGATTAACGACTTCTGCGACGTGTACAACAGAATTGTTTGAGATTCTTCGGTCACATCGAGCGACACAGGGGAATGGAGTACACCATATTGACCGGAAAGACGTCTGGGTGACACATACCTGGACGCCCGCCGACACGCTTCGTGGACCAATTAAAGGAACTCACTGTCTTAACGGTCGCCGAGATGGTACATCGAGCTCAAGACAGAGATGGCTGGAGTCGCATCGTGTTTGGGATGTAATACGTACAGTGGGGGACAACGTTCGATCGCGAAAAAAAAAATATGATGCATTAACGCGTCATCTGTTTAAAAATTCGAAAAAAAAATTTCATTGCAGTAAGGGCAGTATAAATTGTTTAAATTGATTTATCTTAATTCTGATTCAATGGATGTTTTGAAGACATAGCTATTTTCACATCCTATCAACACGGTACATTTGAACTTTCAAAAATGAATTACATAACAATTCACAATAATTTAAATAATCCAATTATATTTTACATAAACATTTTGTCTTGTCTTGTAGATGGTAAGTATAGAAGGAGTTGTAATCTAAGACATAACATCATTAAAAAATCTCAAATAAATTTATAAAAAAGAGAATAATAATAATCAAAACATCAATTCGAGGTTATATGAAAGTTTATTTCTAAAAATATCCAGAGAAGTTGTTGAAGGAGAAGAATCTCTTCAAACCGAGCTCAGTCCATTGTGCTGACCGTCCATTCAGACAAAATGGACTTTTCCATCTTCCACAATGGTTCGGTAGGTTTGGACGAGATATGTGGCTGAATGACTCACGTCTTTTTGTCCACTCGAGGCCAGCTTCACAGCGTACACCTGAATACTAGATTTGCGTGGGTGTGTAGTGGTAAGGTAGGTTAGAAAGTTCCGAAACAGAGATTGAATCAATATGTATACAATTATACAATAGCAACAAGAAAATAAGACCAATATCCAAATAAATTAATAGTGTGTGACGTTTCGGTAACAGCGTTGTTATCTAATGACTCAAGCTGAATTTCAGTTGTTCTATTATCAGGATTTCTTTTTGACCAGAAAATAATAGATACATTTTTTCTAAGAACTTTCGTGATATATGCTTTTATAATTGAACTATATCCCTCACACACACATAAATAAACCTTTTTGTGAAATTAAATTAATCATGAGTCGGTATAAAATACATGGCTAAATAGAGGAAATAGGGAAAGATATAATTCAGTGTCCTATTACTAGACAATGTCTAGACAAGTCTAAACTAGAAAATGGTTTAAATACTATTACAGTTGGGAAAAAATAGTACAAATGTGATATTGTACTGGGATAAGGTGCATAAATTATGAAAAAGGTATCTCCTTATCGTGCAACTGAGAGTTGCTGATGGCTTGCGCCATCTATCGGAATAAATATCAACTATAAATAATAATCAACAATAAAAGTCAACGAGAATAGCTTATATTTATTCCGATAGATAGCGCAAGCCATCAGCAACTTTCAGTTGCACGATAAGGAGATGCCTAAACTATTACAGTTGTTTATATCGGCTCACATTTAGTAATGCTGACCCAGCACACACTAGGGCTGAAGGAAATATAACTTTCAATAGGCCTTGATACCAAACCTGCTCCTGAATACTCTACTTCAATGTTTAAATTTATAAGTCAGTATAATACACTGCGTGACATTGAAAATGGAACACCAAGAAATAGTGGCCAAAAAAGTATGCAAATTTCAGGGTAGACGCGCCTAACCGAGTTATGCAAATGATGCAAAATGCGCAGCTCTCGTGCGCACATGGAGTAAGATATAAGGGAAGGAACTTGCAGAAAGGACAGTATTCGTGTCGTTATTTCTTCAAGGAAAATCATTGTAGCAATTTTGTTCTTGTGTCAAAAGACACGTGTAATAACAGAGAATGCCAGGTCATCGTAAACGGAGGCAGTTCAAGCAGACAGACGCTTTTACGAGGGGCATGGTGATCGGACTGAAAAGGGCAGGTTGGTCCATACGTCAAATCGCAGCTGATACACACCTTGGTACGTCCACGGTGCACCGACTGTGGAGAAGATGGTTGGAACAAGGAAATGTGGCAATTTATAGGAATGTCGGTGCAACCAGAGTGACGTCAGCACGTGTGGATCGGCGTATCCTTCGACAAGCAGTGGCGGCCCCACAAGCCACTTGTACCGCCATCCTGCAACATGTGCAAGACACCCTAGATCATTCCATCTCGACCAGAACCATTTCCCGTCTATTGGTTGCTAATGGCTTGCACTCATGCCGTCCGCTAAGAAGACTGCCATTGACCCCACCGAATAGGCGCCAACGTTTGGAATGGTGCCGGGCTAGATCGACGTGGATGACGGAATGACACAGGGTCGTGTTCTCAGATGAGTCGCGTTTCTGCTTGTCCAGTGACAGTCGCCGTGTACGCGTGTGGCGTCGACGTGGAGAAAGGTCCAATCCGGCAGCAATTGTGGAACGCCCCACCGTGCGACAACGTGGAATCATGGTTTGGGGCGCAATCGCGTATGATTTCAGGTCACCTTTACTTCGTATTCAGGGCACTATGACGGCCCAACGATACGTTGATGATGTGCTGCGACCGGTGACACTCCCCTACCTTCAGGGGGTACCCAATGCCCTTTATCAGCAGGATAACGCCCGACCGCACACTGCTCGCATTAGCCAAAAAGCTCTGCAAGATGTACAGATGCTTCCCTGGCCACCGTACTCTCCTGATCTCTCACCAATCGAGCACGTCTGGGACATCATTGGACGCCGTTTGCATGCCTTGCCACAGCCGCGTTCAGAAGACGAACTGTGGCAAATGG
This sequence comes from Cordylochernes scorpioides, assembly GCA_030710605.1. Classification (NCBI taxonomy): domain Eukaryota; kingdom Metazoa; phylum Arthropoda; class Arachnida; order Pseudoscorpiones; family Chernetidae; genus Cordylochernes; species Cordylochernes scorpioides. Next base: position 93,092,996 of record CP092868.1, read on the forward strand.
TTGAGAGGGAATGGAGAGCCATCCCTCAGGACGCCATCCGTACTCTGATTGACTCTCAACCTAGACGTGTTGCTGCGTGCATCGCCGTCCGCGGTGGTCCTACTTGCTACTAAGCCGACGCCGTTCTCGCTCTGTATTATGACTATCATTTTGAAATAAAGATCACTTATTGTTCGTCCCTGTCTCTCTCTGTCTGCCGAGTTTCATCACTTTCTGGCCACTATTTCTTGGTGTTCCATTTTCAATGTCACGCAGTGTAT
>CP092868.1:93095861-93235343 GCA_030710605.1 Cordylochernes scorpioides
ATGCCGCCGTGTTGTGATCCGTCACGTCGTCTCTCAGCTGAAAATATGTCCAGAGGATATGTCAAGAAGCCTTCCGTCCTCACCGCTCTTCATAATTTCTTTCATTGCTTAAGGATTCACGACCGATTATAATGTACGCCCCTACCTACCAATGAGACAAAGGCGGGGATGTAAAGATCAGTTGGTTTATTTGGTTCAGTGCTGGGCTCGGGGTCCAGTCCAGGAAGGTCATGTGATGTTCGGGGTCTCGCCGGGCCGGTTGTAAGAGGGGTTGGAGCTGTGATTTTCTCAATCGCGCCGGTCAAGATCTAAACAGAATAAAGGGTAAACGATAATTGGGGGCCCGTTGTATTTAACACATTACCTCGAAACGGTGGTCAATAGTCAAATACAATTTATACCCATCATCTCTGTGGTGCCGTGTCTCTCTGATAAAAAAATAATTAAATTAAATAAATAAACAAAATTAAAATAATTTTAATGGTCACGTGTACAATCGGTCCAAAAGGTGCCAGAGGATTTTGGAATCTTGCGGTCACAAATTGATTAGAGGTATTTAAAAGTGGCTTGCCATTTGCATATATTAGTTGCACGATCAGAAGATGCCATTTTTATACTGAAATTATCCACCTGATCCCAGTAAAATTCTCACTACTATTTTCACAGCTGCAAAATATTTTATTAATTTCTGAAAAAAATTATTAATTTTGATAATTACTGTGTATATTATGCTACTCTGTAAACTTACCTCATTGTCTATCTGGTATTTGATAAGTATCTATTTGTTATTGCCTTAAGTAAATTACCGTGTCATCCTGGAGTTTGTCTTTCCTAATTTTCTATGTGACATTTTGGTGGAGATTCTAGCTAGATTAGGGAAGACAAACACTGAAGATCGTCGAAAAGACGACTTCGAGGCCATGAGTGCTGTGATCTTCATTTTTCCGCGACTGACTCTAAGTTTCAATCGCCCATGTCAAAGCCAAGATTTCCTTTCAAGAAAACGATGTCCCTATATACGATAAGACAACAGAGCCGCTCTTCACGCCGCAAGAAAAAGGACTTAAAGGTAATATGGTCAAACATTCAAGACTCCGAGGTAATCCTTAACAGAAGCACGTCAGATCCATGTCAGAAGTAACAAGATTGTAAGCTATGGGTCACAGCTCTCATAGGGAACGAGCTATGTTGCAAAATATTTATTAATTTCTGAAAAGATTATTAATTTTGACAAATATATTATGCTACTCTGTAAAACTTCCCTTATTGCTTTTCTGGTATTTGACAAATGTTCATTTGTTCTTACCCTAAATAAATTGCCGTGTCATCCTGAAGATTGTCTTTCCTTCTACGTGACAATATTAAATGAGATGATTCAAAGATGAAAATACAAATGAAAAATATTCTAAGAGAAGCCTCTGAGAAGAAATCTAAATTAAATTAGGATAATTGGATAACTTTGTGAACATTTAAGATTTTTCTCTCATTGTGCACGCAAATCCGCGTTACCCAGGGGCAAATAAAACCTGTTTTGTTGTGTTGACACCCTCCTCCAATAAAATATATTTCCGCTGTCTTCTGTTATTCTATTTTTATTGACAAAGAACACACAATGTGGCTGGTTTCTCTCAATAAATGTTGAATTAGAAATGTCTAATTATTTTTACAAGGTGCAACACAAAGCAATTTTGATTTGTTAGAATAAACTCTGATATTAAAACATTATTTTTATCTATTGTGTGTTATATTCTAGCATTTTATTTGAATTTTGTTTTGGGTGTTGTGTGCAGTTATAAAATAAAGCTGATTTGTCATCTTGGATATTGTTTATCTCTTCTTATTTCCATATGATGGTCTATTTAAAGGTTTGAATAAACTATTTAATCGAATAAGGAAAACTAGGTTTTTGCGCAAAGAGTTTATTTATTTTGAGGTGTTGCAAGCTTTCGAGTAAATTTTACACCTTAAATGGCAAATCTAGAAGAAAAATAAAAGGGATGGTGCACTCGCAGGCGTAATGAGACAATTCCTGACCGCTAACTCGAGCGTTTTTTAGATAGCAGAGCGCTATCTAAGCGCTATCTATAGCAGAACGCTATCTAAGCGCTATCTATAGCAGAGCGCTATCTAAGCGCAATCTATAGCAGAACGCTATCTAACGCAAAAACGCTCATGTTCGTAGTCAAGATATGTCTAATTTATTTTTAAAATCAACATCTGACTTTTTTATTTTTTAAAATTATTATTTCACACATATATGCGAAAAAAATAATAAAAAAATCAGGTGTTTGGTATTAAAATAAAAAAAAAAAGGCATATTCTGACCACATTTACTAAATTCATGTATGTGTGTTCAGGATATGCCTTTTTGAATTTATTATATATATATCACATAGTTTAACATATATCCTTCCAGGAATTAATAAAGTGATCAGAGGGCGACTTTGAGGAGAATACATGTCGGAAAAGCCAACTGGACTCGCTGCCTACTAGCGGTACACGCGCCAGCGTTCTGCAGTTTGCCGCACGGGGCTCGCGCTTGTCATTCGAAGAATAGTTGTTTACCGGGCTTGAGCCATTTTTGTCCTCCCTGAAGTCGGCGAGTTATTTTATATTTTAATTAATTGAGTCGTTTCTTTCATTTTCATTTTACCCTACGCGTATTATCACACCAGAGTGAGCGGCCACCTTTTTCCGAGCTCCGCCGTTTTTCGCCTTTGGCGTGTGAGAAAATGCTGAAAGGTGTGTAAAATGTGGTATTGACGGAAAGCCCTGAACGAACTGCGTGTGGGCCTGAAAGGCCCATCTCAGAATTTTAAGACAGCACCGAGATATTGGTGAAAATGATTTTGCAAGATAATTATTCCTTTAAAATAATTGCTACTAATATAAATTTGCCCGCTGGCGGATGATTTTATCGCTGCGGATAGCATCGCACCAAAGTCGCCTTCAAACGGCGCTGAAAAATCCCCAAAGATTTGTGCTAATGCAATGGAGGAGGAGGAAGAAGACGTCTACACCGTGGTGAAGAACAAGAAGAGACGCCGTGATTCGACGCCGTCCAGCAGCGTCACAACCAGCGGACCCACCGACCTTCCTCCGCGAAAACGAACGACTGGAACGCGGTCATCGCAAATCCAGGAAGTCAAGGTCACGCAAGCACACATCGCGGACGCCAGGGCGCGGCAGGCGTTCTCCACCCAGGAGCAGTGTGTATATATCGAACACTGCCCTGACTTCACGCCGTACCAATACCTCCAGGCGGTGGATAAAGTGGTCGGAGGAGCCAAGAGCATCGTACAGCGGATGAACAGTCATGTCCTGGTATGCCTTACCACTAAGGCCTTTGCAGAACGCCTCATCGATGGGGGCCTTGAGATCGAGAACACGACCCTCAGGACCTTCCCCTTTCGCAAGAGGTCGAAGAAGCTAACCATTGGGAATCTCTCCTTCTTCGTGAAAGACGCGATAATCATCATCGGCCTTATGACCGTGTGACCTCCATCGTTCTATGTAATTCAAATTGGGGGAGTACACTTATGCATACGGCCGCGCGAGACATATATCCTCCTCCACGACGGCGTAAAAATGGAGAGGCTGCAAACCCGCCTTGACATTAAGACCAAAGGCTACCCCCTGACGACGTTCCTGTCCTTCGGAATAAGCTGCTCGAAGTGCAACAAGCAGGGTCACCGCAGGGGCAACTGCCCAATGTTTGCCAGGCAGATAATTGGCGCCAAGCAAACAACATCCCCCTCTTCTACCCAAGTCCCTTCACCCACCGCGCCTCAGCAGGTCAGTCAGCCAGCACCTGCGCCCTCTGCACCTGTGGGAGTGGCAAGTAGTAGTTCAGCGGCCCACACCTCAGTCCCTCGCTCCACGGCGCCTCAGCCTGCTGAAACTGCGCCTCCTAGTTAACCTGAGGAGGAACCAAGTCCAGCCGTGGTAGCCCCCCCCCCCCCCCCTCTTCCTGTACCTGCCCCGCGGATCCCCGCACCCCGGACCGCTCCAGCACCTATCGATCTGATGGGAGTGGAGACAAGTGAAGAGGAAACTGTTAGTTCCACTCTACCATCCAAGAAAGGCAGAATCAGGGCCCTACTCGACGCCATTCTCGCGAAAGCCTCCAGCTCCCTGTTTGACGAGACTGACCAGCTTGGCCTCTACAGGGAAGAAGTCCTACGTGCCCTCGTCTTCACTGCAAACCTCAAGTCCCTGATGACCAACCTCACAGCCGCCCAGAGGACCGCTTTGCTCCACTGGTCAGTACCCTCATGCAGAGGCGTCTTGACTCTGGCTCTTCCATCTACAAGTGCCTCGTGGTGGCCCGAGGCCTACTTAGCGGCTAGGCTCCATGAGCTTCCGCGTCGCCACCATCAACGCGCGCGGGCTCGCCACCCGAGGGAAGAGCCTGGTACTTTGTCATCTCCTCAGGCAACATCAAGTGGACATCGCGTTTGTCCAGGAGACCAACAGTTCCTATCTGGACCACGCTCAAGATCTCTGCCTCGGCTACAGCGCCGTTATTACGCTACCCGCAGCCATCTCGGTATCTTGGCTCGCCTGTGTCTTCGGGCCAGGCGTCACCGTTCTGAGACAACGTGTCCTGTGGCCGGGCCACTTTGCCTTGGCTGTCATCAATGTCTACGGTCGAGAGATCGCCTCAATCATAATCCATCTTTCCCATAATCCCCACGAACGACTGGAGCAACTAGAGCTAATAGCGGAAGTTGCGATCCAAGAAAAAGCCTGGGTCCTCGGAGACTTCAACATCAGGGAGTACCCGGACTACTCATCGACCTCCGTGGATGCCCTCACCACTCTTCCGGATCTGGCTACGCTGGTGGACGTAGTCACCCAGTTCGACACCGCCCACCTGCTCACCAGGGTCGCTAGCCACGGCGGCCGCATCGAGAGCAGCCACTGGACAGGATCCTTGTACCTGCGGGCTGCCGACGACGGATACGTCGCCCGAGCTAGCCGTTACCCCAAGGTGCAGCTGGAAGTATCGTCAGTCAAGGCTGACTACCCATCCTTGCCAGACATCGCAAAGGTGATGCATCTTCGCCGCCATGTCATTATCGTCAGAAACAACGACGGTCGCGTCATCGAAGGCCCAGAGCTGCGGCGGAAGGCCTTTGATATCTCCCGGCCCCGCCTTACCCGCGCGATCTGTGACCCGGCTGCAGGCACGCCCTTCATCGAAAGGACAACTACCCCCATCGGGTTGATATCACCGCACCTGAGATCGCCGCAGCCATCCGCCACCTCCCTCGCGGAAGGGCTCCCGGCTGACCGGCCTACATTGCGAACTCATCGCCGCTTACGAGGACTTCTTCACGGATGCCCTGCGGTGAGTGTTCGCGGCCTCTTAGTTCAGCGGTGCCCTGTCCATAACCATGCGGCAAAGTTCAATATGCCTCATCCCTAAGTCCAGCAGCGATCGCGGTTAATCTCGCTGCCGTCGGCCGACTACAGGGTGTTTTCACCCATCCACTTCTGTCGCCTCAAACCCCACCTACCAGCCCTGGTGCCGGAGTCCTATACCTACTCAGTCCCCACCTGGAATTACGCTAGGATAAATGATGCCTTCGAGGAGGCTAGTGCTGGGTGCTTGCCACTGGCCGTCGTCTGCGTCGACCTCGAGTCCGCATTCGACTCCCAGGATCGTAGCTTCCTGGTGCCAATCATGATGTCATCGCCTACGCTGTCTTCGAGCCTCTGGGATCACCGTCAACTACGAGAAGAGCACGGGCCTCTGGTGCGGCGCCTGGCGCGAACGCGGCGACTCGGTGCCTCTTGGTCGAACTCTTCGACAAGAATCGTCCCCAGGAGCTCCGTCGTCCACCGGGAACACCATCTCCTGGCCCTCATGAAGTCTGCCTGTTGGAAGTGGACGTCCTTCACACGCGGCCTTTCTCTTGTCGGGCGAGCTAGGGCCGCCAACTCTCTGGTGCTCTCGATCATCCAGCATCAAAGCCCCATTTGGTCACTTGCATTCTCTTGGGCTTTTGCAAACTTTGGGGGATATTGAGGCAATTTTATCTTCAGAAAAAAAGTGCTCAATTCTAGAATCGAACCTGGGTCGTGACTGTCGAAAATAGACCCCCAAAATCCTTAAAAATGAAATAGTGTTAGAATATAGAGGTTTATCGGCTAACCTGTGAATCACGACATAAACATATTGTCATGTTCATACCGGGGACACATTCCATTGGAATAAAATATTCTCTTATTGGTCACTTTGTTTTCGACACGATGTTGTTGATTGGATTCTTTTTGCAGCCGAAACTCCGCGAGGTTATGCTGTACAGTAGAACTGACATATATATATCTCTCCCAGTGGGAACCCCGAACGCCAACATGCTAAGTACATTTCAAGGTCAACACACCTACCTTGGCTCGACCAATAAGCATCCTCCACGTAGGGCAGCTAATTGCGTCGCTAACGACCCTTGTTTGTCAATTCCTGGTCCAACCAATCAGGCTCCCAATTAAAGTGAAGATTTAAAATGATGAGATTTGTTAACTTCCCGATTGGCCCCGGACTTCTTTGTTGTCCAATTAATGGGGACCAAATGGCGGTTCGTGGAATGGGGAGCCCAGTTATACACAGTATATCAACACTCTATCGTTACTTTCATTCTGTATAAATATTAAGTATTAGGAACTGATGAAACAGTGAACAGTAGTTGAAGTTATATGTGTAAAATGGTACCCTTCCAATAAATGTATCTTCTTCTTTCTTATCTCCACTCAATCATATTAGGGTATCAATTTTATAGAGCTTGTTAATGGTGTCTGCTGGGGATGAGTAGAGCTCATCAATGGATGAATCAATACAGTCAATAATGTGTTTTGGGATTGCAGGTTTAGAATTTCACTTAGTACATAGTGGGAAAACCTTGCAACCATTCTGGAAAGTCATTGTTCGTAGATGACCAGACTTAAGTCTGAAAATCAAAGACTGTTTTTCTCTTGGGAGAATAGAACCGGTGCTTGTCCCTCCTGCTCTGTACCAGTCATGTGCAGCATTATATTTCCATTCTTGCAGGCATTGGGTCTTGATGGTACGGAGGATGTCTCTTTAGTCTAGTTGGGTGGTAGATTCCCTGGCCTCAGGGAGGTCAAGAGCTCCAGCCTTTGCCAGAGAGTCTGCTAGCTCATTTCCAGGAATTCCAACGTGAACTGGAAGCCATTGCACTTCACCCCCACAAAAAATGTGTTATGCAATATATCTTCTCGATGATCTCTGAGTGGTAAGCAAGTTTGGTTACGTGCACTCGGTGGTGGGGTTGGACTTTTGCGAGATTCGGGAGCCATTGAAATCTTTTTTTAAATTATAAAACAGTGCTCAATGCGGGATTCGATCCCATGTCGTAGCGGTCGAAAACCAACGGTTTAGACCACCCTTCCACCAACCCTAATTCTAAATTCTATTATGTGATGATCAGTGGTGGACAATTCAACTTCTTTCTGGTCGAAAGGAGAAAGGAAGTCTTAATGCTAAATTTTGCAACTATTCTTTGTAGCGTTAGCCTTCAGTACAACATCTGAGTGGTCAACAAAACAATCAATAACATAAAAAAATATCAACAACAAGCATTTAGTGTAACCCCAGACCTGTTCCTAAAGTATCTCGGCAGCATTTAACCGGATGAGGGATGTCGTCTGGCCAAGTCAAAACACACTTTTAACCATTAACGAGACCTCGTCATTCAGTACTGATACCCTGAATAAAGGTAAACACCCACTAACCCAAGAGTCTTGTTGGAAGAATTGAGGGCAGTTGTTGGCGATCCTGTTCACTCTCGGATGTTGGGAATCGAGAGCGACTCTTCAGTTCTGTCGCTGTCACAGATGCCAACTAACCATCTATCTCTAAGACTAGGTCTGCTGCTACCTCTCTCTTCTAAATATACCTGGAACAAGCCTCAGTAATCGTTCAGGGAAGTGGTTTGAGACTGAAAACATTATACATCAGTGCACATCACAAGCCAAAGCAATGGTAGAAACAATTTGCCTTTTACACTTTCCAGATGCCAGACTCCTATTTTATTAATTGACCTCGCTAGAGAAGGGAAAGTCGTGCCAGAATAAAAATCGGCCAGTTTAGCCAAGAAGCTGCTTCAATGATGGTTGAGTCCTGGTTGACCGCAGAGTTGACCTCCGAACCAACAACTCCAGCCAACCTGTCTTCGAACTTCACATGGATAGCTGAATTCCTAAGACATGTTAATTCAACAAATTTCAGCTTTAAATATTTTGAAACTAACGACGTTAATGACAGGCAGATTTGACCGCAAACAAATGGATCTCATTAAAAGCCTTAAACAAAAAAAGCCCAAGATGGTTTTACATTATGATGTCCACACAAACCCGAGAACCTTAATATATTACCAATTCTGAAATAACTATTTCTAAAAATATTTTAACATTTTGATATAGAACTAAATTATTCATTCACCTTCCGGAAGATGAAGGAACGCGCAAGGCTTCCAATATTCTTGATCCTTTCTTCCAGTATTCTGAAACAAGAAATTCGAAAGATTTCTACAATAGTGTTGTCCCCAGAGTTCTTAGCACTCTCCAAAGCTAAGATTCTGAGAGATAATGGCCGAAAATACTTCATGTCCTATACACATAAATATGTTGAACTCTACTACGACCTGACGCTAGCCCACCGGTAATGAACCTGCCGCTGACTCAGGTCTCTCATCTGGGAGACATTTGCCATCATCCCCCCTGACCTGCAGGGATGGGTACATGGCCTGGATGACGACGCCCTGGCCATCCTGGCGTCTACCAAAACATGTCTCTATAAGCATTATATAAACATTGAACTGAGAGCGGTTCAAATTGATCCTGTCCTTGTCTGGAGGAGGACTCTCTCAATGTGAGGAGCCTCCTTTCCTGAGAACAGTTTTTTAAATATTTTTATCACCAAATTGTAAATAATCACATTTATCTTTGTTTAAATCATCTTTTATTTTTGTAACAATGGACTAAGAGTGTCAATAAAATATATTGAATTGTCAATTGTCTACTACTTTATTGGGAAGTGAGTGTTTGTATAATGGGAGGCTTTATTTTAAAACCGGAGTCTTCGGCATGGGAGCGAGGTTGGCACTAAGTAACCTGATTGAGTTAGGTTATGAACATCGCGATTTGAAGCTAATAAAAAAGAGAGGCGCTGATTTTTTAAAACTATGTATTCGTCAATAAAGACATTTTATTTGAAAAATAAGTCCAGATTTTGTTTTAAAAATTCAAAAAAAAAATCCATTTTATCTAGAAATTTACATAACAGAAATCCTAATATTCAAAACTACAACAAAAAATCAGTTTATTTGTATATTCTGCCAAAAATTTACTAATTTACATATTGTGATATATTCAGCTAGAGAGATTCATATTTGAAAATTCTGCTACATCGTCCAATCGGATCGAGGAGTTATGAGATTTACATGGTGAGCTTACAGTTATGTATAAATACCGCCATTGATCGAGCCAGTGAGTCATACTGATGGAAGGTGCGCACAAGGCTCGGTCCGCGGTCTACTGGACGTGGTGGAGCTGCTGTTGGTTGCCGTCCGTGGGCTGTTGCTGCCTGGCGCCGCTTTTCGTCCTCGCCGCAGCGTCCAACATCGTCCTCTACGTCGCCCTGCGTTTCCGCCTTCTCTTGCAACTCTACGCCCGCATGCGTCAGTGTCCCGAACACAGGACTGCCCTCCTCCAAGAATTCCGGTTAAAATCGACAGAACAGTGGATCTATCTAACCAGGAACCTTTTCCCGGATGATGACATGGTTAAAACTGCTCCAGACGATTCCAAGGTTACCCCAGACGATCCTCCGGTAACCGCGCAGCCTGGCAGTGAATCCTACAGTGTGAAGGTGTGTCACAAGACAGCCATCGACACTAACACCCGCGAGGTGACGACAAAGTCTGGAAGTGTGATCACGGAGATCAAGAATCAAGCTCCAAAAATCCCACTGCAGGGCGATTATTCTGAAAAGAAACCTTCTGCCGAAATGCCTCAAGCAGAGTCCCGCAGTGTTCAGGATGAAGTTCCAGAGCTCGTAGAGAAGAACCGGGGTGTAAGTCCCCAAACCAAGCATCAGACCCTCGATAGATTACTTTGGCGATAGGTTTGATTTCTATTTAGAAGTTCAATAAACTGATTTTTCAAAAGTATGTCTTGTTTGCTTCTACCAATACTTTTGTTGTGGTTGTTCAATATTAACGATTCGGAAAAATACAAATTTAGAGAAGGAAAGAAAGGCAAGAGGTAATTCTATTTAGCTGGCGAAAGATAAATTGTGTCCAATGAAGAGCCTTAGATGTTACCATGCATATCTAGATCACAGCATTCGCAACGTTCTCTTGGGTGTGTAAAGCTGCTGTTCTGGGTCCATGTCATTCTTCAAGGCTGCGGCCATTGCTGGGTATGAGAATATGTAGGTAGGTGTTAGTTCCACACCAGGACCCTTTTTGCATGTCCTGTAGGTTCTTGTGCCATCTGGATGTATTGTCATTCCTTAAAAGTAAAAATGTACAATTAAAGCTAATTTAAAGAAATTGAGAAAGGTCAACATAGTTTTTGTCAGCAAATTAGCGCTGGATTATACAAAGTTATATCCGACTCTAATACCAATATAAAATTTGACATTCAAATTTATTTTGTATATATCTTTGAAAAATTACCTGAACCTTTGTTTTAAAGCCTGGTTTTTCTGAGCTTAAGACTGAAATATTAAACAGGCTTTCAATTAAATTTCATTACAACTCTAAAAATAACTTAATCATTTTTACACATTTTATATAAAAATTCGTGAAATTCTTTATCACTAAATATATTTTAAATATGGTTGAAAATTAAAATATGAAAAGTAACATCAAGCAGTTTGTAAAACTGAACTTTTAAAAAATAAAAAATAATGGGATTTTTATTTATTTAAAAAACTGTTAACCTAATTTATACTTTTTGAAAATAAAGCAATCCATAAATAAAAAAATAATTTTTAAAAAGGCATATATTGGATCATATTACCTTTATCATTTGTTTTACCATTATTTCAGTTGGCTGAACGCCAACCTTTTTCAAGGTATTACAACATGTTATAACATGAAACATCAATATATTACCTTGAAAAATGTTGGCGTTCAGCCAACTGAAATATTGGTAAAATAAATGATATTTTGATCCAATACATGCCTAATTTATACTATTGTAGTGTTTTCGATATTGTTAGTTTCTACTGACTTCGATATACTTTGGAAGCAACGATGAATATCATCTAGAGAGGAAGTGCAGTCAGTATGGAATGTCATATTGTGATAAGCAGGTTGTCAGAGTGAATAGCCAGGTTCTCCAATCTTACAAGAAATGTCAATTTCTATTGATAGCCAACGCGTACAACGCTAATGTTTTAAATGTATATTAAGACATTCATACCGGAATTTATTAAAATATTTCCATAATACTGTTTTTATAGCTTTTTAACTTCACCTTAAATAGGTCATAAAAATACTGGAAAAAAGTAAAAAAAAAAGACAATATGGTTGTACACCCTATATATGTACCTCTTTGATAAGATTCTCATTTCTGAAGGCCTGGAAAACATGTTGATTGTTTTATTCTTGGTTTAGGCCGTCGGCGAAAATATTCACATTTTTAAACAAGCTAAACTATCAGAACCTAACCTGTTCTAATTTAGTGAATTGATGTAATTATGGCTGCAGAAATAAAAACCTAACTACACTTTTATATATGTAGTTTAAGAATTTCACCTTTTGATGAAGTATAGAATTTCTGAATATGTGCTGTGAAAATTTGCTTTTATGTAAATTATGTTTGACGTAAACAAGAGCTAAAAATGATTTTATTCTTGTACTTTTGTTTCAATCATAAAAATTTAAGGAAAATTTGCATTTTGTTCAAACCGAAGGTATTATAATCGTCTTACAAAACTATCAATATATCCATTATTGATATTTGTATCCCTCTACTTCCACTTACAGGAGATATATATATATATTATTACGCCGTACCCAGTCGCTGTTCGTGTTCTTTGTCTAATCAGTATGCCACAAAGATAGACATGTGAGTTAAAAGGAATGCAGCAAAAGTTATCGCTTTATTATACGTAGCACTAAACAGAAGGAATACAGTAAGTGGGACTTGCCTTCAACCTTCCCGTCAGAAGAATCCTTGGCGCCGTGGATGTCACTCTTGTATAGCGTTCCGCTCCACACTACATGTCCAGCCTGGACTACACCGTCTTGTAGACCGCTCCGATGTCAGGCTTTCCTGGCATCGTCTTGAAGGATCATCCACACGCCCGGAGGCAAATCCCCACGTCTTCTACTCGCCGCAGATGTGTCCTTACCCACACAGGAATACTGTTTTTGGCGCCTGCCCCCCTGACAACACATGGCTATCCCCCACTCATCTTACCCAAAATTTACTCTGGAATCTTGGCCTTGTCACCCAGTTTACAATATATATGTATGTACTATCGTCAGTATAACAACATACACGTGGCTATTCAGTACCAATCTAATCGTTCATGTTCTAACGTCAAATGTTTAGAAGAATACAGATTAATTTTATCACCATTTCATCTAATTTCTAATAGTATACAGACTGAAACTATATTAAACGTGCATTTTATTTCACAAACACAAACACTTTATGTTCTTACTTCGGTTAAAATATATTAGAAGTACCTGGCTCAATATTGTTGAGACTCCCCAACGATTTCACTAGTTTACACCATCATACCTCTTTTTAGAGTTATACCTTTGTATAGGACGAGATTGTGTTTATGTATCCGACAATGTAGGGTTAAATGATATTGAAGCAAATTTGTGTAAATATAATAATATATAATTGTATTTGATCGTAAGATCCGTTCAAGTCGGACTTGTCGGTGCACGGGTGTGAGGGGTAGGCATCGTAACGGTCGGCGAGCTCTTAGATTCCGCTCTCTCAGTCGCCTGTTGATGGTCATTTTGGACACTTGTGTGCTGGTCACACCGTCAATAAGCTAGGCAACTGTCCGTTCATGGAAAGGCTCTAGACCAGAGGCCGGCAAACTGCGGCTCGCGAGCCACATGCGGTTCTTTGGATGTGAAGCTGCGGCTCTTTATATAGTTCTATACGCAAATATTTTTATGCGAGTACTATTTATTGTTGGCAAGAAAATTTTTTTGTGACTATTTAAAAATTATGAAGATTTGTAAATTGTAAATTTTGGCTCTTCCGACTCAAAAGTTTGCTGACATTGGTGTAGACCAATAGTCAGACCTGAAAAATATAAAAATCCACCATGATAAAGTAGGTGTGTATGGCACAATATAAATTCTGTTTTACTTCCCATGATATACATGGTATTCTTATGGAACTACAATAAATAACATTTTTTGAATGGGTGTCGGTGGAAGAGTAATTTAAACCGTTGGTTTTCGACCGCTACGACCCGGGATCAAATTCCGTATTGGGCACTTTTTTCTAATTAAAAAAAAATGCTCCAATGGCCCTCGATTCTTGAAAAGGTCCAACCCCACCAAAGAGTGCAAGTAATCAAATGGGACTCTAGCACATTTGCAATTGAAAAAGTCGAACAGCTTTCCACATGTGTAAACATGTGAAGCACTTACAGTAAGAGCTGTCACCAACTTCTACCCACCATGATTATCATGGCTGGTATGTAACATGTGCACTAGGGATAATAAAATAACCTTTTAGTATGTTGGATAGAAAATTTCAATTAAAAAAATATTTTTAATAGGCGTATCGGATTTTTACGCAACAAAGTGTCAACCAAACTGTTGACAGCGATCTGGTCCCACACTTCACCTACGTAAAAACATAATAAGCGTTACTTACTTACTTCTATAGACAGAGAGAATTCTCTAGAAATATAAGTGTTGATATTCACTACAGTACTGAATGATCAACGTTCGTTAAGATATTTATTCCGCTAGATGACAAGATATATCCTTGTCTTGTGTTTACATGGAGATTTATGTTTTAGACGAAGAGAATTCTCTATAGAAATATATTTGTAACAAATATATTTACTGGCAATGTGTTTCTTTTCAATAATACCATCAAATTTCATCTCTACAGTCCTTACTACAATGATATAAGTTATTGAATGAGAGGACTTGGCTCATCAGTAATCATAGCGGTCTAGAGATTATTATAGATTATTTAGATATATTATAGATATTATTGAAAATAAACACATTGACAGTAAATTTAATTGTTACAAATTTCATCGATAAATGGCAATTTGAATTTATAAATTTTATATAGATAAAATTCCAAAAAGTCTTCTATCATTTTAAGCAGAACGCCATTTTAAAAACAAATTTTAAAATTTAATTTTTTGCACAATATCGATTATTTTCCAATTAATATATGAATTGCTAGGAAAATATCACAAGCTTTTTAGATAATTAAAATAGAACCTCCGCCCCTCGAATGAAAATTTTATTTTAAAAATAGTTTTCCAAGCGACAAGTTAATCTACAAATTGCTTTAATAGGAAATAAAATACGCGGAGTTACGTCTATATTAAATATCTTTTCTTTGTGTGTGTGTATTTTATTTCATTTTAAAAATAGAATTGTGTTCGAGGAATTGAGAATTATTCAGATTTTCTTGATTAAATTCCTTTTATATGATAGAAAATGGCAATATATGAGCCATATATATTATAGTAGAACCTCCCTTTAGCGGACACCCCGTTAGAGGACACATCTCTATAAAGGACAGTTTTCGTTTGCAAAATTACCATTTTTACTATTTAGCAACTCTCCGGTAAAAGGATACCTCTCCTTAAAGGACACTTTGGCTCTGCAATTAGGTGTCCTTTACAGGGAGGTTCTACTGTAATTTGGAATTATTGAAATATAAAATTATTACTTGCTGATGCTGATTTTTTTTGTTTACATCGTAAGCAATTTGGTATTGGAACATTATACCAATGATTTACAGTATATGAGTATTTTATGATATTGCAGAGTTGTGGTAAAAATAATTAAAATAGTTTTAATCACAATTCACTTTAATAAATATGATAATTTAATTGAGGATGAAATACTTGACTAAAGGCATGAAGAATAAAGAAAAAAAAAAACGTATTTACATAATTACAAAAAGATTTGAGCCGGCCAATGGAAAAGAGAGAATATGGTTTTACGGGCTACTAACCAAAGTGTATGATTCTTTTGCCCAAAAATGAATGTAGCAAGCAGACAAGCTGCAATGTACTAAACCGACCAACGAAAAACAACAACAATGGGTTTATATAGGGGAAAACGGTGACATCTGGCAGTCGACTTTACAGAGTAGTTTTTTCTGTAAATTATAATTTTAAAATATTTTTATGTAAAATTTATATAACCAAAAGTTAGGGAAGGATGGTATTCATGTACCAGAAATGACATCTCTAAAGTGCATTAAAACAAAGTGTTTCATCACCCTAGTACAGAAGTTCTTCTTCTTCTTTCTTATCTCCACACTGGGTGAAATGGAATGCATCTGCCTTTGTCATTAAGACTGGGAGCACTACTCAGTGACATGCCGACTTAGCCCCAAAAGAAATGGCCGTCTCTGATATGAGGAACAGACGCCATGTGCAGCCGCTCCTAACATGGAGTACACACGCTGCTCATCCTGTATCCCTGGATCAGGAGCCTTTACAGGGTACTATCAGCCAGGATAGCTGAGCCCAGGTATTTTAGTGAGCTTGTTACTGCTCCCCCTCCTCCTTTTTAATCCGGGCTTGGGACCGGCAAAGGCGGAGTTAGTACAGAACGTTGTAGTGGTAATTATAACCGTGATGTAATTAAAATATGGAAAATTTGATCGTTTTAATAACTAACTCCACATGAAGGATGATACGATATTGAAGCCGTCCATGTACTGATGAGGGCCATAGCCCTCGGTATACAGGTAGTTTTGTTTGAATTTGGAAGACCAGCTTCTAACACTTTGCGGTGATTTCAATTCTCGTCATCCAGTTTAGTTCAATAAGGTAACTAATTCCAAGGATATAGACTACAACCAATTATATTGAAGAAGCTAAACTATACATTCTTAACCTTATAATCAATACTTGTCGCGACACTAGTATAATGGATCTCCCTATTTCTAATGAAATTTCATTGAATTCGATAATTGATTGACACACTGCCGAAATATCTAAAACTTCTGAAAATTATTGTGTATACGCGCGCGCGCGGATAGACAAATGTCATACATGTATGACAGCGCAAGTGTCCCTAGGGGGACATAGCACTTTAAATTGGATATAAAATAATAATAATATAATTTGTAAGTAATAACATAAACACATTTACCCTAAATATAAAGTATAAATTCAGTAAAACAAAGAACATATATAGTGTTACGTATAAATTATACATATACCACGAACACGTGAGCTTTTTAGATGGCAGAGTGCCATCTGGTGGAATAGAAATCAGCTAAACGTTAAATTAACCTGTTCCTTGATATTTAGCAAACCCAGAATTATATATATATATTGAAAACAAAGAAGGCATATCCTGATCAGGAGCACATGTGATTTTCAGAAGGCAGAGCGCCATCTGGTGGAATAGAAATCAACTAAACATTGATTTAACCTGTTCTATAATATTTAGCAAACCCAGAATTATATATATATATATATATATCCTTATATATTAAAAATAAAGAAGGCATCTCCTGACCACAAGCACATGTGCTTTTTAGATGGCAGAGCGCCATCTAGTGGAGTGAAAATAAACTAAACGTTTATTTAGCTTACTTCGAGATATTTGGCCAACCCAATTTCTCGATAAATCAAGAAAAGCCATCCACGAACGCGTTTCGCGCTGTTGGCGCTCGTCAGCGTGGAGAAGGCTGTAACCATTGCGACCAAAAATATTTTTTGGACCCAATGGCTTCCCGAGAAATCAAGAAAACGTTTAGTTTATTTTTACTCCACTAGATGGCGCTCTGCCATCTAAAAAGCACATGTGCTCGTGGTTAGGAGATGCCTTCTTTATTTTTAATATCAACACCTGACCCACTTATCTTTTATTTTTTTTCTATTGTTTTTTCATATATATATGTGATAAAAAGTTGCTGTCGACTTATCTGTGATGAGATCCTGTCGACTCTCGCTATAAGCTGTGGTAACCGAGGGTCAAACCTGTAGTAACCGAGAGGGACAGTCAGGGCGTGGAGAGTTTTCCAGTACCTCTCTGCACTTTGGAAGACCTTTAACAGTTTTCACAGAGTACAGGCAGTCGTGGTCGAGGCAGAGTGGAAAGCTTGGGAATGTTCACACACACAAAACGGAGAGACACAGCTGTAGTAGGAAAGTTCCATGAACAGATAGGAGTTGAGCTAAGCAAGATGGAGTTAGGAGGGTTCTTACTGTTTTACATGACGATGAGGTAGTCCTGGCTAAGACTGACAAGGGCTCACGCTGACGGTGAAAGGGGTGACTGCTGACTAACTCCGGACTAACTGCGGACTAACCAGGCTCGGCTAAAACCGAGGTGTTTATATACTATTCCCGAGGAGGGGGGTTGGAGATGTCTGAGAATGTGAACTTTGGATGTCTGCACCCTTTGACCTTGATGGCAACGACTGCCGAATTCCTTTAGAATTGTCTCGATTGTAGACGTTTTTGAACTTTTCAATCTTGCTTTAACTCAGCTCTTAATCTATTACATAGTTTTATTTATTTGTCTTCAATTTGTACAAAGTACATTACATATGGCGATGCAATAACACAGATTAATCATGCGCATAATTATTTATAGTTGTGTTTCTATATACAACATGACAATCTTGTTATAAGTAGTTATACAATATAGGGTTGTTGGTTTAAATTACCATATATATATGTCGGATTGCTGTTGAATCGTGTCGATTTTCTGTCGGATCCTTGTGTATCCTGTCGACTCTATGTGATATTGGTTTTTTAATTGTGTCGGATCCTGTTGGATTGGCAATGTTGACTCTCTGTAACAATCCTGTTGAATCCTAGTGAATTTTGTGTGGTTGGGTGGATTTTATTGGATTGATGATTGATGGCGCAGTCTTGGTCGAATGGTGGTTTTCCACAGGGGAATAACGAACACACCTGGATGGGATAGAAAATAGACCTTGCGAAAGGGAGAGTGATGAGACTGGAGGAGGTATTTGGCCTTTCACATGATGGAGCGGACACTACCTTGGTTGAAGCCTAAGTTGAGCACACCTTGCTTCTAGCACGGTCACCTACCTTCTTTTTAACTTCTTGTCCGATATCATCGTCATTAATTCTCTCGGCTTCTCATTGGTGGAGATCCTTCCACGTGCTCTCTGATGATTCGCTATCAGTTGGTCATGCTTAAAGGTGATTGGTTGTTGATTTGTCATGCTAAACTGTGATTGGCTTAGTACCTCCATTGTCGCCATTATTGCAATCTTCCAGGAAGAAGAAGGCCTTTGAACTTACGTTTTATGGGTCCAGGGCAGTGACCTTTACTTCCTGGATCATGCAATCCTGTTAATTGTTATTTCCCTTTTCGCGAAGCCTAACTTTTATTAAATCTTTTGACCATACATTGCATAGATTGTGGTGGGGTTACATATTGCTATATACAGATTATCACATATAAATATGCTTTTCAGAAGGCAGAGCGCCATCTGGTGGAATAGAAATCGACTAAATATTGATTTAGCCTGTTCCTTGATATATATATATATATTTGACCAACTCATATATATATATACTGTGCTACATTATAAATAATAATTACCTATACAATCAGTATAAAGTTCAGATATATTGTGGTTATTTATGAAGTATACATGAAAAAATCACGAACATGAATAATAAAATATATCTATAGTAATATTTACTCTATCAACCCCCACACAGGAATCTTGTTTTTAGCGCCTGCCACATGGCAGCGGGGGCAGCTGGAGTCCACCTCTCTTTCCCCAACTTTACTCTGGTATCCTGGCCTTGTCGTCCATGTAACAGTATGTATGGGCATTTGAGGGCTATTCATCAGTTCAGCACTTTCTACAAATAATATTATTGCTGTAGTGGACATTTATTTATATATTCTATACCTGATTGCACCTTAAATTAAAAAATCGCATTAGATTTACTTTTAACATTCGAAGTCTGTATATTAGGAGCAAAAACTCGGTTAAACGACCAACTTCTATAGATTTGCCATTGTTTGAAAACCGAACTAATTAATAAATGATAAAGACTAATTGTTAACATTATTTATTCATATCAATTTAATTCTTTCTTTCAATTTACTTTTTCTTTCGTACACAGTTCTCTGTTCTCGTTAAGATTTAAGAGCTTCTTTTGTCCTTTGAATGTTTTAACTCTTATATACATTTTGTTCTCTTCTCTTTTAATAATAATTATTTATCCTATATATTATTTATATATAATACTCTCTTTTAATAATTGAACAATTATGATGTAAATATTTGATGGAAATGTTATTTTCTCTCTTTGTTAATATGATATGAATATTCTATACGGGGCCTAAAATTATTGTAAATATGTATAGACAAATTTTGAGACATACATGTATGACAGCGCAAGTGTCCCTATGGAGAACATAGCTCCGTAAATTGAAATAAATAAATGAAATTTCAACCATGATTATGATACGGAATATATATATATATATATTGTCATAACCAAAAATGTACATAGCTTGTAACTGTAAATAATACATCGGCAGCTTGGCGAATGTTATGTACCTAAGCTCCGATAGGTGGCGCGCGCTGTCAGCTCGGCAAGTGTTATGTACCTAAGCTCCGATAGATGGCGGGCGCGCTAGGCGGGAAGTTTGTAAACAATAGTCGCCATCTTGAGGGGTGGAGCGGATCGCCAGCCGTTTGGGTCTCTGACATTACTTCCTTAATTTACCATTATTTTTATCCATTTAACTTAGTTTACCTCTATTTCTTTTTATCCCTCAAACTTATAAACTATTTAAAGTCATCTAATAAATTATTATTTTATTCTACCCAAACGACTCGTCACCTTCATTACTGTGACATCTGGTGGAGACAAGCTGGATCATCCCTTCGCTGCCCAAGCTATAAGAAGAAGTCGTAGAATCCAAGGATTAAACCCGTTGGAATATTCTAAGATGCAACAAGAAGAAAGAGAGACCCCACAGGGTGAGTACCACTTCAAACATATTAGAAACCCTTCTATATTTTCGGGGGAACCGGGCCAAAGCCCGGAGAAATGGTTGAAAGAGTACCATCGTGTAGCTCGCTACAACTGCTGGGACAGTTCCATGTGCCTAGCAAATGTTTTCTTCTTCCTCTCAGGAACGGCCAAAGTCTGGTTCGAGAATGTAGAGGAACAAATAACCTCATGGGAACTTTTTGAGACAATGTTGTCTCAGGTCTTTGGGCATTACGCAAGCGAAAAAGACCAGCTTTTAGAAAAACTAAAAGCCAGGGCCCAAGGAAAGGGCGAGTCTAGTGAGGCGTATATTCAAGACGTCCTCTATTTATGTCGGCAAATTAATCCCAACATGAATGAAAATGAAAAAGTTGCTCATTTAGTCAAGGCGGTCTCTGAGGAAATTTACAGGGCAATTGTAACCTTTGAAATTGCCACCACCGAGGAGTTTATAAGGTGGTGTCGAAAAATCGAACTATCTCAAAAGAAGCGTGTGAATACGCGGATAGTTTTTGACAGACTGCCGAATGCTGCCGCCATCAACCCAGCAGAATCGGAATCTATGGAGGACCTCATTAGACGTATAGTCCGAGAAGAAATCCACCATGCATTGAATCCCGAGCCAGCCACTCTCAAACCATCTTCCCTGGATCTAATTATTCGAGAGGAAGTTGAAAGGAACCTGTCTGCAATTTCGCAGCCCGTCCAAAGGCCAATGCCACGACTGCAGTACTCTAACCGACCCCAAATATTCAAACAGACGCCACGACAGCAGTTCCTGAACCAAAGAACACCGGCACCCAACCAGACACCACCACAGAGAAGAACTGATGAATGGAGGACACACGAAAACGTTCCAATATGTTTCCATTGCGGTCGCCCGGGACATGTAGCCCGATATTGCCGAGACAGAAGGCGTGTTTTCGAGGAAGCCAGGGTAAGAAGGCCGGCCTACTCCAATAATTACAACACCTGGTTCAACCAAAATGCCGAAGAAGTTGAGTTTGTAGATCGCCGCTTTCGAAACCCGTCGCCCTATCCTGGCCGTGGAAGATCCCCCTCAAGACGAAACGCAACGCCGTCGCCCTCTCGTCGATCCAGTCAATCTCCTCGCCGCCTAAGCCAGGGAAACTAAGGAGAGCGACCGAGACTGGAGGTAAGGCCGCTGACGAAAGTAGAAATCCTCCCCCTATTATAACTGCGAACATGAAACGGAACTACGTTGTTATCACCATAAATGGACAGAATGTTGAGGCCTTAGTCGATTCTGGAGCCGAATATTCCGTAATCTCGGAAAGTTTTCGCCGATATTTGAAAATTCCGTTCTTTGCAGAAAAAGGGCCTGTACTGAGAGTCGCCAATAGGAAGCATATCGAAACTCTAGGGCGCTGCAACTTAAAAGTGTCAATTGAAGAACTTGAGATTTATTTTACTTTTGTTGTCTTCTCTGAATGTAGCCATCACATAATCCTTGGTCTTGATTTCTTTCGAGCCACAAGTGCAGTGATTGATTGTGGAAGAGGTGAAATACATTTGAAGGAAAGTGTGAACGACGGCCTAGAAGAAGATCTGCCTACACATGCGTTAGAAGACTGCTTTATTCCAGCTCGCTCAATTAAGAAAATCACGGTTATTAACGAAGAGATTCGAGGTGGAAAAGATCTAATGATAGAAGGCAGCAAAGATCTCATCTTAAAAAAAGAATTGGTCATACCATCATCCATAATTAACTTCCATCACGGCAGAGGGGAGATATGGGTAACTAATGGGACTTATCAGAATCAAATAATCCCAGCTGGTATGCTTGTAGGATACTTGAGAAAAATTGGAAGTAGCGGAATCTACAGTGTTGACACAGCTGAAGACGAGAAAACTCAATCAAACATTAAGAGTGAGGATAGACGCCAACAAATCTTATCTCTGGTAGACGAGAGATTAGATAAAGAACAAAAGTCAATGATTTCAGAATGTCTAGAAAAGTACTCGGAGGTTTTTGATTTTGAGAGAAAATCATTCAGTACAACCTCCAATGTGAAAAATAAAATCGACACCTCAGACAGCCGTCCTATTAAACAACGACCATACCGGGTGTCTCCTGTCGAAAGACGAGCTATACAAACTGAAGTCGATAAAATGATAAAGATGGGAATTGTACAACCGTCCGAAAGTCCTTGGTCGTCTCCAGTAGTTTTGGTTAAAAATAAAGATGGGTCCTGGAGATTTTGCGTAGACTACCGAAGGCTTAACAAGGTCACCAAAAAGGATGTGTATCCTTTACCTAGAAATGATGATGTTTTGGATAGCTTAACAGGAGCTAAATTCTTCTCCAGCATGGACCTACGTACAGGATACTGGCAAATAGAAATCGACGAGGAAGATCCAGCAAGCAGGCTTGTGTATTAATAATGAGAAGTGCCGTTTTGGGTCAAGAGAAATCAAAGTGTTAGGGCATCTGGTTACAGAAAGCGGCATTCGCCCTGATCCCGACAAAATTGAAGCAATTACAAATTTCCCGACTCCAAAAACAGCAACTGAAGTAAGAAGCTTCATGGGATTGTGTTCATATTACAGGCGATTTGTGAAAGATTTTGCAAATAAAGCAAAGCCGTTACACGACCTCCTGAGGAATAACGTGAAGTTCTTTTGGTCTAACGAACAAGAACAATCTTTCCAAATATTAAAATCAGCCCTAACTACCGATCCTGTGCTTGGCCATTTTAAAGAAGATGCTGAGACACTTGTACATACCGACGCGAGTGGATATGGCCTCGGAGCAGTGTTAACCCAACTGGTAGAAGGAAAAGAAAAGCCTATCGCCTATGCATCAAGAACCCTTAACGCCGCAGAAAGAAATTATTCCACGACGGAGAGGGAATGCCTGGCTGTAGTTTGGGCCATTTACAAGTTCAGACCATATTTGTTTGGAAAACACTTCACCGTCGTCTCCGACCATCATTCCCTGTGTTGGCTAGCTAATGTAAAGGATCCATCGGGAAGGCTAGCCAGATGGGCATTGCGACTTCCAAGAGTTCGACATATCTATTGTGTATAAGAATGGTAAAAGACGCCAAGATGCGGATTGCCTCTCAAGAAGTCCTCTCCCCCAATCCAACGAAGACAACATACCAGAATTGTCTTCAATTACCGACATAAGAAAAGAGCAAAGAAGCGATGTCCAGACCAAAAAAATAATTCAGGAAATTGATTCCGAAAGTGGATACAAAATAATCGACGGCATCCTCTACCGCAAAAACTACGATCCCATGGGCAAACCTTGGCTCTTAGTAGTGCCCAAACAAATGAGGGTTGACATTTTGAGGGAAGCCCACGATGCACCAATGGCGGGACACCTGGGATTTGCAAAAACATACGACCGCGTTAGAAGAAAATATTTCTGGCCCGGCTTGCATAGATCTGTGCGACAATATGTGGCTCATTGTCGAGAATGTCAACGGCGAAAAGGTTCTACCGAACGTCCACCAGGACAACTTGTGCCAATTCCGCCGGTTGCACGACCTTTTCAGAAAATAGGGATAGATTTGTTAGGAAGATTCCCTACCCCGAACGATGGCAATAAATGGACCGTGGTCGCGACAGACTATCTAACAAGGTATGCTATGACCAAAGCCATACCAAATGGAAGTTCGGAAGAAGTTGGAAAATTTATAGTAGAAGACGTGATCCTTAAACATGGAGCCCCAAGAGAATTGATTTCAGACCGAGGTCGAACGTTTATATCTCACACAATACGGGAGATTAACAACCTCTGTGGAACCGCACATCGCTTTACTTCTGCCTACCACCCCCAAACAAATGGCCTGACCGAGAGACTCAACAAGACACTTGGTAACATGCTGTCTATGTATGTTGACGTAGACCAAAGAAACTGGGACTCAGTTCTCCCTTACGTAACGTTTGCCTATAACACCGCCAAACAGGAAACCACTGGGTTTAGCCCTTTCTATCTTGTACACGGACGCGATGTCGAGACCCCATTGGACACCATCCTGACGTATAGAGAGGAAGCTAATCTAGAAGACTACGTGGAGTGTTTGGTAACAAATGCCGAGGACGCACGCCAGCTGGCCCGTTTGAACATTTTGAAGGCGCAAGAAAAAGACAAATCTCGATACGACAAAAGCCACAGACCTGTCCAGTACCGCGCGGGAGACCTTGTGTGGGTGTACACACCTGTGCGTAAACAAGGACTGTCGGAGAAGCTACTTAAAAGATACTTCGGCCCCTATAAAGTTTTGAGACAACTATCTGAAGTAACTTATGAAGTAGAGGCCTTGGAGAGGAGACCCCGACAACGGAATATCAAAGACATCGTCCACGTCCTGCGGATGAAACCATACAGAAGCCCAGAAGAACAAACACAGGACTGATCTCAGCGTGTAGAATTTTTTTTTTAAGCAGCGGGTCGCTGCTTATTTTTGAAAAGGGGAGTAATGTCATAACCAAAAATGTACATAGCTTGTAACTGTAAATAATGCATCGGCAGCTTGGCGAATGTTATGTACCTAAGCTCCGATAGGTGGCGCGCGCTGTCAGCTCTGCAAGTGTTATGTACCTAAGCTCCGATAGATGGCGGGCGCGCTAGGCGGGAAGTTTGTAAACAATAGTCGCCATCTTGAGAGGTGGAGCGGATCGCCAGCCGTTTGGGTCTCTGACATTACTTCCTTAATTTACCATTATTTTTATCCATTTAACTTAGTTTACCTCTATTTCTTTTTATCCCTCAAACTTATAAACTATTTAAAGTCATCTAATAAATTATTATTTTATTCTACCCAAACGACTCGTCACCTTCATTACTGTGACAATATATATATATATGTGGTAATGTAGTAGTAGTTTATGCTGTTGGATGAATGCAGTGTGGCATGTTGGCTAGAAGCAGTCGTGGTTGTTGAGCGATGGGTGGTAAGGACACACAGGAGACAGGATCCAGAGGCAAAAACCCGTGAGGAAATAGATCGGGGAGGAAAGATAGAATGTCCCAGAACAACCCCTAGAACAACTGGCGTCGAGGCCACTTCGGTGAGAACTGAACTTTGATCATCCCGTCTAGCCGCTTATAAGCCGCTTTAAGTAAGATAAGTCCCCTAGGGGAGATAATGAAGTCGTGATACTTGTTTACCAAGGGGGTTGTTTGTTAACCTCGCTATCTTCCCTCTTTCCTTGTACTCCCACACAGGCCATTTTATTTTACATATTTCCAAATATTATGACAGATGTCCCCCCTTTCAAAGAAGAATTTGTGCAGGAAATTCTTTGAGGGTGGGAAATAATTTGGCTATGTACAAATTAATTTTATGTGTAGGTTAATATGGTACAGAGTGTAGGTATGGACAATCATAGCTATGTACAATATGGATACGTGAATGAGGAGGTGAAGAGAATGGAAAGGTGGAAAGTAAGAGAGCTGTAAAGTAAGTGGTTCAACATTCTAAAATGAACAAAGGAAGCCATTAGAAAGAGGCTGGAGCAAATAGTCATCTCTGCAGCATTCGTCAACAAAACGTATTGAGACATTTTACAGAGATACTTTAGAATGAAGGAGATTGATTAGGCAGACAACTTATGTGCGGTTCTCTTGAAGACACTAAAATTAATAAATTTAACAAATAATGGACATGCACGTACGTGAAAAAGACCTTCGGGGTCGAGTGAGAAAAAAAAGTGGACCTTTGCGGTCAATTGACAAAAAATAAGACCTCTGAGGTCGAATGGTTGAAAAAAAAAAAGCCTTGACTTTCAGAACCTAAGTTTCAATGTAGGAATAGATACACTGCAGAAAGACTGAGAGGTTCAGCGAAAATTTGGTCATTGGTTCATAAAAAACATAAGTTGATATACGAAAAATTAAAAACAAGAGTTTTTTTTTTTTTTTTTTTAAGAGCGATGGTGTGAGATAAGAAAAATTTTCGAGAGAACATGTTATTGAGAATAAAATAAGGCATTGTAAGCTTGAAAGCTTGTGGCATATTATGGTTTTAAAATTGATATGAGATAAGTTATTTAGAGCATGAACTGTGCTAAAAGTGGGCTAACATGGATGTGATATATATAACAAGCAAAAATGTAAACGGAGGAAATCACAATAAAGTTAAACACTCACTGTTGATGGGCTTCTGTTGGACTTCGAAGCTGGGTTGTGTTGAAGACTTGGTTCATGTTGGAAAGTCCCGATGGGGAATGTGGTTGCCGTACATGGCGTGTAGACGAGTCCGCGGGACGTAGGCGGCTTGATCCGCTCGTGGTGGCGTAGACTGGCAGGGGACGGCGTTGTTGGAAGAAATTATTCCAGTGGGGTTTTCCATTACTCTACTACAGTCGGAATGCTCGCAGTCACCAAAGCTCTCGTAGCACTTCTTCTCACTGAGACTGGGGCTGTCTCGCTTGTCCGGCGTGCTAGAGTCACTAAGGGCTGTGTCCTCTAACAGTTGGCGGTTGTCATGTTGAGGGTTCTTGGACATCTCATCTTCCACAATCAGCTCATGTGGATCAGGGGTAGTGGGATCTTGGGAAGTATGTGCAATTGGGACTTGGGAAGTTTGTTCAATTGGGACTTGGGAAGTTTGTTCAATTGGGACTTGGGGAGTTTGTTCAATTGGGACTTGGGAAGTTTGTTCAATTGGGACTTGGGAAGTTTGTTCAATTGGGACTTGGGAAGTCTGTTCAATTGGGGCTTGGAAAGTCTGTGCAATTGGGACTTGGGAAGTCTGTTCAATTGGGACTTGGGAAGTCTGTGCAATTGGGATTTGGGAAGTTTGTTCAATTGGGGCTTGGGAAGTTTGTTCAATTGGGACTTGGGAAGTCTGTTCAATTGGGACTTGGGAAGTTTGTTTAATTGGGACTTGGGAAGGTGCGACGTGGAATATTTGGGGCGTGGCTATTGGTTTTGTAATAGCTTGTTCGATGGAATGGATTTGCGCATCCCGGAGAGAAGACCTCTGTTCAGGGGTCTGTACCTGGTGGAGGAGAGTATTGTCGGCGGCGAATGGTTTTTTACGACATTTTTTGTTGCAATGATTCTGGCCACAGCACCGACATGGTGAAGATGGCAGGCTGTTTGCACTGTGGGAAGACCTGGATTTATATCTCTGGGTGCTGGTGTAGGGTCCCGAGATATAAGGTGGACCACTGCTCGCTTGGCGTGTCGTTGGCTGGGTATATTCCCGAATCCTTGTTACCCTTTCATACCACTCGGTTAGGGAGGTTGGCGGTATGATCCTTACTAACTGTTGGTCACCGAAGGGTAGTCCTTCGGTCAAGGTTTCCAAGATAGCCTCTTGAGGCAGGCCTAGTTGTAGCCCCATGGCGGTCTTGGTGCGGTAATATTCTTCCAGGGACTGACCTTGTAGGCGCAGGGCGAAGTATTTAGAGTAGGTAGCTTTGCTGGTCGAGGGGTAGAGATCCAGCAAGGCGTCTCTCGCCTGAAAGTAGTTCCGAGTGTCCAGCCGAAGCTGGTGGAAGTCTTGCAAGGGCTGTTGGACCAGGAACAGCGGCAGTCTGTCTAGTTTTTCGGAAGCGGAGAGTCCAGCTCGGTCCGCTTGGTTGTCGTAGGTCTCGAAGAAGCTTTGTGCTGGATACGCACCGTCATACTTGGGCACCTCTAAGTCTTGACGGGCCTTTGGGCGGAGATTTTGTAAGGCAATTGTGAGCTGGGTTACCAGGTTCTCCAGAGTGATTGGGGCGGAGGGAAGCTCCACTCTCTCGTCGATCTGGTCTACCTCCGATGGGGTCTGGTTCTTGTCCTTGTTCATCCTGTCGACTTTTCAATGTGGTAATGTAGTAGTAGTTTATGCTGTTGGATGAAAGCAGTGTGGCATGCTGGCTAGAAGCAGTCGTGGTTGTTGAGCGATGGGTGGTAAGGACACACAGGAGACAGGATCCAGAGGCAAAAACCCGTGAGGAAATAGATCGGGGAGGAAAGATAGAATGTCCCAGAACAACCCCTAGAACAACTGGCGTCGAGGCCACTTCGGTGAGAACTGAACTTTGATCATCCCGTCTAGCCGCTTATAAGCCGCTTTAAGTAATATAAGTCCCCTAGGGGAGATAATGAAGTCGTGATACTTGTATACCAAGGGGGTTGTTTGTTAACCTCGCTATCTTCCCTCTTTCCTTGTACTCCCACACAGGCCATTTTATTTTACATATTTCCAAATATTATGACATATATATATATATATATGTGATATCTTGGGACCTCTGGGACCAGTGTTACCTGATGCTAGACGAACCTCGATGTCAACTCTACCGTGCAGTCGTGGTGGAAGGCGACACAGCTGGGCCAAAGGTGAAATAAACAAACAGAGATTCCACTAAAAACGTCTGACGTCAAGAAGGAATGGGATGAGGGGAGAGAGAGATCTTAAGAGCAAGTGTTACCGTTGGAATCCAAGCGAAGACTGACAATTCTAGGTTCTCGATTTAACACCACGACCTTGCTGCTTTCTAATTGGCTGACCTATTTAGGTGATTCTTTCCTAATTGGTGGGACTTTTTCACGTGGTAGTGGGCTATTGGTTGACCTACTTAGGTATTGTCTTCTGATTGGGCCTGGCTTATCTCTTTGACGGAAGAATACGTCCGGTCTTGTTCCGGAAATTCGGGGCGTTACTCTTAGTTTTTATGGTTTCCGCGATATCAGATACGCCCTGTCCTGTCAGGAAGTATTGACTTGTAAATTATTTATAGTTGGGCTGGTTTTAAGCCTCTTTTGCTAGGCCTTGCTTCGACTTCTGTCCTAAACCTGATTTGTTTTAACCTTAACTTTCTCCTGTCTCTCTCCATTCCTTCTATCTGTACAGTTGCAATACTTTATTAGATTCTTACGCGGTACAGATTGATGTTAGTTGAGGCTTTCTATGTGCAGTACATAAGAAGTTATATACAGTCATGGGGTGGAACATGTGGTAGTGGATATTTAGACTATTTACAACAATTCCATGGTCTTAAATCATCACAGATGGCCCCGGATGTGAGAGGGTTCATATGGAGGGATTTAAGAGAGCGGAATAGGAAGACTGTTATTAAGGAAGTAATTTTTAAAAATTAATTGAAATGAGTTGGTATATAACATGGGGTTGATTTCTGTATATCCATAAGAGATAATAAAACATAAACAACTAATATTAAACATACAAGTAAAAATAAAAATATGAATAAAATATTTAATAGAGAACATATAATGATTATAGGTGAAAATAAAAATGATTGGATGGGTAAATCATGATCTTTTCGTGATGGGCGTTAGAAAGGGTTGAGGGGTTAGTTATTACTTGGTTGAGGCAAGGTCACTTTGACTCAAGTCCCAAACCATTTAATGTGCACGGCGCGGAAAACCTAGGCCATGTTTCACATGTAAATTTAAGGACCTAATAAAGTTACAGTACCACAATCGAAAAGTAAGATAAGGGGATTGTTATGGGTTTTAGTAATTAGTCGTTAAGACGTACGCATGCAGGATAAAGAGGGCGAAGATCAGTGACCAGAAATCAAAGTTTTAATTAGAGTCGTCAGGGGCTTAGCGAGAAAAAGAGTAAAATAAAAAAAAAGATGTGCCCTGGAATAAAAAAAAATACAATTTGCACGTATCCAAGCCAGAAGTTGGGAGAAGGTAAATCTGGGGGACGATGTGTCAAGATTGTTAATTACGAAATCAAAGTAGGTCAAGTCTAGCCTGCGAAGGAGTTAAAAGTTCCTGCGGAAAAGGAATGTTAGTAATTCTTAAGAAGTAACCTTTAAAGTGGTTGTTTAAGAGGTTATTGAAGATTGCCCTGTTTTTAGATCATGATTTTTAGTTTGATTATAAAAGAATATATCATTGAGATATGAAATTGCGAAATTAAGGCTTTGCATATAGCGTTAAAGGATTTGAAAAATCGAAAATAGAATGGCGAAGTTAAATGCAAAGTAATCTTAAAAAAAAAAAGTAAAAATAGTGATGATATGATACAAAGATTTACACACTACAGCAGTATATAAGGGGTAATAGAAAGTGAAAATATTAAATGAAAAAAAAAAAATAATGAGCAATAATATACTCGATAGCATTGACATGGTAGCGGAAGGTGAAACAATGTAAATAACATCTAATTTATAAAGTGAGAAAAAATATAAAATGATAAATGCAAATTAGTGATATAAACATGAAATATAAACTTGAGATTATTAGATATGATATGAAAGATAAAATATAAAGTTGATTATAAAATAGAGTCATAAAGCAAAAGTAAATAAGTTTTGATAAAGAAAAATAAAAAAAGACAATAATCTAAACTAATTGGTTGACGTAAAAAAAAAAACAATTATAAGAGCTATATAATGATTATATAAAGGATATTAAAATGAAAAATTTTTGAAAAATGTTCATCGAGAAGGAAGAGCAAGTAAGATTATATATAGAAATTATATATCGTGAAAGAATGGAAAGTTGTAGGCCAAATGTAATGTTCCTGTTTTTTAGGATGGGTGGAGAGAGCTTTAAATTGTCCTCGATTGATATCTTTGGTCTTGTTGGCCTAAGTTGTTCTAACTTATCGAATTTGTTTTAAGTTTGATGCGACTCGTGGATCACATTGTTTCTAACTGTGAAACTAACTGAGTCCTAATGTTGTCGATTTTTTTTTTTTTAAACTTATGTGGGTGTGTGTGATTTTTGTAAGTAAAATGTTGTCTTTGGCACGCACTAATATTTAATTTAATAGGTGGCGAAAGTTCATTAGAGAACACGGGGTGGCGACGGATGTAACAAGATGTCGGCTGTTTGTTTGCTCGGGGGGCGAGGGGGAGCGAAGCTATTTTTAATGCGATTCCGGATGTAGGTCAGGGCGGCCTTTTGCGAGGCTGCTTGCTTTCTTTCAACTTATTGGAAGTTAATTCGAACTACGTTCGGAGATATTATTTCTAAAATTGTAAACACAAAAGCGTTTTGATTTGTCACTTTTGGTGAAAAGCGTTATGGGATTGATATAGGGAGATACAGAGGTTGAATTATTCCGTGTGTTCAATCATTTGTTAGATTTGTGTTTGTATTTCGAGAATTCGGATATTGTATCTGTTGATATTAAATCGACTGGTTGTTGTGTTTCGATATTTTGCGGACTTAGTAAAAATGTTATTCATGGATATCAGGTTAGAATTGAGTGAAATTGCGACTATCGACGTGAACAATGTGTGGTTAAATAAATGTGTCACAGGCGTGATGAAGGCGTCTTTGGCCTGAAAATTGAAAGAGTTTAGTGGTGTGGCGCTGTGACACGAAGCGAAAAAATTGTAAATGAAAAGGTATCACGTGAAGTCTTTGTTTTGTACAAAATCTAACCTGTTTTACTAAGAATAACAAATTACTAAAGTCATGGTTGCTGGTTGTACGAACATATCGATAATTTTTATATTATTAGTGGATATGACACGTTTAATGTGAGAAAAAAAAAAGATTGTGTGTGTTTAGTAGGGCGACGTTCTAAAGCTTGTGTGGCTCGAAATTTGATTTGGGTGTGAAGTCGCGCATTGAAAATTGTCGTCAATTGGAAAAAGTTATGTGATAGGGTGTTGTTTATTTTGTTGAGAGCGATTTGTCGATATTTAAATATGCATGTAAAAGGAAGGAGTGTAGTTATGGGGAAATTTAACGATTGGAATAGTTTTGGAAGGCTGTGATTTAAGTTACTTCTGTCCAAAGATATGAAAGAAAAGGACATAGGGGCGTTGAAAATGGGATTAGGAACATTACAATAAGATTAAATAAGAATGTTGGAGTTCACCACGTGTGAGCAACCTGTTCCAGGAGGGAAAAATTTAGTAAATGGGACAGTTTTATTAACCTGTCCATGGGACACGTGTTGCTTGCACGAGGTGAATTTGTACAAGGTAGTTGGTAGAGGTACATTATATTGATACAGGAGTAGCTGAGGACAGTTTATAATTAGTAGAAGTCGTTTTATAGCGTTAAGGGATAATATGATAAAAGGCAAGGGTGTATCGATGATATGGAATTTTAGATTCCGCGTTATGTTAACTATTTTCACGTTTAAAAAGATATAACCTATGGTGAAAACATTGTTAGATATGGCGTTAATAGTTAAGTTAAATGGATGGACAGGTATTTTCTTTTACAAACTGATTTCTATTATTTTAAAAGTATTCTGCATAATTATAGCTATAGATGCTTCTGTATCAAGTAGTAGAGGTAGGTTTTCATTATTGGACAGTTCAGCTCGAACGAGCAATTGTTCAACAAAAGTTATGTATGGAGGAACCTACTGTTGTGTCTTGTATGTCGGGACAGTCCTGGTCTTGTGCCGTGGTTGGAGGATTCTTGGGAAGGTCAGAGTTCATTGTTTGCGCTGGGCTCGTGGTTTAGAGATGGTCGGGGGAGCAGGTAACATACGCTCGCGTGTTGGTAACTCGGAGGGGCGCTTGCAGGAGGTTTGCTGGCTTTCTCAGTCTTGTAGAGTTTTGTAGTTGGGCCCGATCTGCTTGGGCGTCGTAGTTGGTGAAGAAGCTCTGCGCCTCGTACGAACCATCGTAGCGATTCCACCTCTCGCGATGTCCGGTCACGGCAGAAAGCTGATGTAGCGTCGTCGTCAACCTCCCCAGGACATCTGACACCGGCGGCGGGGGTGTGACGTCTTCCTGGCTGGAGACAATTTCCTGCGTCCTACCGAGAGTGTTTTCTTTCTTCGGAAAAGTGGGGTTGTCGCCACTTTCGTAGTCGGGATCGGTCTTCATTGGTTCCTTTGACTCCTCCTCTCTTCCCTGTTCCATCTTTCTGTACAGACAGTGGTCTATTTGCTTACTTGTACCTTGGCGTCCACTATCCTGTCGACTCTTCGTTACGGGGGAGTCTGTGATATCTTGGGACCTCTGGGACCAGTGTTACCTGATGCTAGACGAACCTCGATGTCAACTCTACCGTGCAGTCGTGGTGGAAGGCGACACAGCTGGGCCAAAGGTGAAATAAACAAACAGAGATTCCACTAAAAACGTCTGACGTCAAGAAGGAATGGGATGAGGGGAGAGAGAGATCTTAAGAGCAAGTGTTACCGTTGGAATCCAAGCGAAGACTGACAATTCTAGGTTCTCGATTTAACACCACGACCTTGCTGCTTTCTAATTGGCTGACCTATTTAGGTGATTCTTTCCTAATTGGTGGGACTTTTTCACGTGGTAGTGGGCTATTGGTTGACCTACTTAGGTATTGTCTTCTGATTGGGCCTGGCTTATCTCTTTGACGGAAGAATACGTCCGGTCTTGTTCCGGAAATTCGGGGCGTTACTCTTAGTTTTTATGGTTTCCGCGATATCAGATACGCCCTGTCCTGTCAGGAAGTATTGACTTGTAAATTATTTATAGTTGGGCTGGTTTTAAGCCTCTTTTGCTAGGCCTTGCTTCGACTTCTGTCCTAAACCTGATTTGTTTTAACCTTAACTTTCTCCTGTCTCTCTCCATTCCTTCTATCTGTACAGTTGCAATACTTTATTAGATTCTTACGCGGTACAGATTGATGTTAGTTGAGGCTTTCTATGTGCAGTACATAAAAAGTTATATACAGTCATGGGGTGGAACATGTGGTAGTGGATATTTAGACTATTTACAACAATTCCATGGTCTTAAATCATCACATATATATATATGCTTATCCCTAGTACACGTGACAATTAAAACATACTTTATTGACACTCGTCAATAGTTACATTCAATCAAGAGTAAATGGGATTTACAGATTAGGGGGGGGGGGGGGGGGGGAGCATTTCGCTGAGTATGCGCAGGCCCTCACGCACAAAGGGATCTGAGCTCCGAGCGCGCTCAGATGCAGCGCTGACGATCCCGGCAAGAGTGGTTCTCTTCTGAGTGGAGAGGCGCCTGAGGAGAGGTTCCCTATCCTCGGGGAAAATAATCGCCTCTACGATGTCACCCTCTGTGACTCCGATATCGGATAAAGGCTCCGAGTAGCGCTCACGGCTTAATTAATAAATTATGTCATTTGCCTGGTCGTAGCAGGCATCAATGAATTCGGTAGACAGTGGAGGTGGAGGTGTCGCGATGTCCGGCGACGTCTTTTCCCCGTGGAGAGCGGGTGGTGTTGGCTTAGCAGGCCAAGGCGCAGGCAGTGTGGGTGTTGGAGGCACTGCTTGTGTTGTCCTGAGCTCGGCCTTGACTTGTCCGAGGACTTTGTAAAGGTTGCTGGCTGCTCCGGGCCTCAGATCTAAAATTTGCCCGATCAGGCCGGCGAGGGCGTCGCACTGCAGAGGCGACAGGAGGGGTCCTTTCCTCTGCGCCTTGGTCCTCGAGGATAGGAGGTCTAAGACCTCCTCCCGCCCAAGACCAAGGGCGTCCGTCCCAGCGAAGGACACGCTGGGGTGCTTCTCGATGAACGCATCGAGGTCGACTCTTGTTGCGTTCTTTGCCGATGACGTGGAGGACACAGAGGTCTCCTCCGCGATGGACATCTCCACGTCCGGTGTTTGTGCCGCAGGCTCGCGACTCCCAGGTGTTCGCAGGGACGGAGCAGGGGTCACTGGTGGAGGGGCAGGAGGCGCATCCTCCGCAGGTAAGGCCGAAGGCGCTGGTGGTGATTGCCGGAGTGCTGCAGGAGGATGGAGTGCAGCTCGGCTTGTGGGAGGTACGTCGGAGACCTCCATGGTTGGGCTGGGGGATGCCGGAGGTGGAGGCTGGGCAGATGGTTGTTGAGGCAGCCTAGGCGCAGTCGCTGGTGGGACGCTGGTTGGAGAGGTTGGTGTGGCCGGTCCAGGAGCGGTGGTTCGCCCTGCAAGCAGGGGACAGTTGGCCCTGCGGTGCCCCTGCCCGTGGCATCTGGAGCACTTAATGCCGGAGGACAGGTAAGCGGGCCAGGCCTCGCCTTTGATGGTGATGTTGAGACGGGTGGGGAGCCTCTCGGTGGTCACTCCCTCGTGGAGGACGATGAACGCCTCACGGCGGCCGTCGGTGTAGGTGTATGGGCCGGCCTTCATCATTTTGGGCGCGATGGATGTAATGCGCCCATAGGGCCCAAGGGCCTTAATGATGGCTGAGTCCTCCACGAAGAAGGGGAGGTTGCCCACCGTTATCCTCTCCGCTCTTTTGCGGAAAGGGAAAGCCCTGAGGAGAGTGCCCTCAACTTCAAGGTCGTTGTTTATGAGGCGCTCGGCGAGGCCTCTGTTGGCCAGCCCCAGGAGTTGGTGGCCGTTTACCTTGGAGACTTGGACGACTCCGGCGGTTCCTCCAAGTAGCCTGTCCAGCGCCCTCAGGTAATCGAAGGGCTGCAGTTCGGGGCCGTGTTCCAGGTAGACGCAATGCTCCTCAGCAGAGGACGTCTGCCGCGCCCGGGCCTCCGCGATGTAGGCCCTGGTTGTCGGGATCTCCTGCGCCCGCGGCACCGAACGCGCCGATGGTTGAGGTCGGCGAATGGTTCTAGAGCCTCCGGGATTGGAGGATGGTGCAGCCGCCGTAGGCGAATCTGCCGAGCCACGGCGCCTCTTCCTACCCTGGACGAGGGTAAATCCTTCCTCAGCTCCAGGATTCACCTCTTCTGTGATGTCAGCCCAGTTTCTCCGGACTTGAGCAGCAGCGTTAGAAGTTGGAATAGCCGCAAGGTCGACCGGCGCGGCAGAATTTGCATCCTGGCTGCCGGAGGGCAAATTTGCATAGTGTTGATTTTTAGTCAAAACTATTGGACTTTTGTTCTGCAGATCTTGGTTTGCAGATATTTCTGCACATGGTTGTGCTTTCAAGCCGTGCCTTACAGGCCCTTGCTCGGCTTTTGACGGGCTTCCAGCCCATACCAAATTTGTCGCTTGCTGCGACATTTTTCCGCTCGCCAGAGGCGAGAATCACGGAGCTCGCGCGACGCGTGGCCGCACGGTCGGTGTAGACATGTGGTACAGGCCATGATAATCGTGGTGGGTGGGTAAAAGTTAGCGACTGCTTTTACTGTAAGTGCACCACATGTCTACACATGTGAAAAGCAGTTCGACTTTGCACTTACAAATTTGCCAGATCCCAGTTTGGTTACTTGCATTCACTGGTGGGGTTGGACTTTTGCAAGAATCGGGGGCCATTGAAGCATCTTTTTTAAATCAGAAAAAAAGTGTCCAATACGGGAATCGAACCCGGTCGTAGCGGTCGAAAACCAACGGTTTAGACCATCCTTCCACTGACCCCCAAAATATTTTTTCCGGACCCCGGAAAATATTAAAATATATGCTATATTCAATGAATATACATGGCGCCACCGCGTGGAGAATCGCCAGCAGGTCTTCAGTGACACCACGTATTTAACGGTGTACGAAGAAAATGTGAATCGCAAGCTTCCCCGCTGAGGAGATGGTGATAGTATGGTTCTTGATGATCGCTTAACAGAAGGCTTAGTGATGGAATTTATATACTGATCAGATATAGTTATATCTATCGTTGAAGGACGACCGTGGAGATTCTAGAGGGCTGAAAGCTCTTTGCTCTTCTATTCTCAAATACTTTGAAACCAAGAATGATGTGAAAGAAACCATCTTTTCAGACTTATCAAAAACTTAAATTAAAAAATTCGTCAGTTAATTCTTAAAGATTTTAAAACATCAGAGTTTTATAGCGATTCACATTTAAAACCTAAAATTTTATTCCTCTGGTGGACACCTGAATCCAGAATCGACTGTATGTGGTGTAGAGTAGTTTACTGTTTACGTGTTTTATATAGGCGCTTTATAAATTTATTGGATTTTAAACTTTTTGTGCCCACAGTTTATGTACTTTGTACCTACAGTTTTTATACACGTTGTGCCTACAGTTTATGTACTTTGTACCTACAGTTTTTATACACGTTGTGCCTACAGTTTATGTACTTTTTGTGCACAGTTTTTATGCACGTTTTGCCTAAAATTTATGCAATTATGCCTAGAGTTTATGTACTTTGTGCCTACAGTTTATGTACCTTGTGCCTACATTTTATGTACTTTGTGTGTCTACAGATCATGTGAACTTTGTATTTACTTATGAAAAGTGATATGGATCTATAAAACACATTAACTTTTCATTAGCACACACAGAGCTCATTATTTGATTTTACTAAAAGACCAAAGTCACTGAGCTAAAGATGATGGAAGAATGGGTGGCTATATCTTGTGGCGAACTTTCTAAACGTTTCACCAGTTTTTTGTATGAAAAAGTGAAAGTTGTATAAGCTTATGATTTAGCTTTGTTTTTAAAATGAATCGATGTTGGTTCCATATGCTTGAATTGAATATTACACCTTAGTTCTATATATTTTATTGCTTAAAAAGAAACACAACAAAACAAAAAAGAAACTACAATTGCAAATGATTTGATAACAAACTAAGGGGAAAAAAATAATAATTGAAAATGATGATGATAAAACTGAATATGTCTGCCAGAAAAATGCTTCTATGAATTAAAAAAAATAAGAATAATTACAAACTTAACATATAAAAACTTCAAACAAGTTTAATCTACCAGACACTGCGCTACTAGTATATTGTCTTACAAAATGTGAATACAAAGTGGAATTGAACGTCTATTTACCGATATTGAATGATAATTACAGAGAAAGAAATAAACTAGACAATATTGCTGGGAGGTATCACCATTGTTGAGCCAGACTGCTTCAGTGGTTGTGGATATGTGACACTTTCGAAAGAAAATGTTGAATTAAATAATTAGTAAATAGAAAAAAATTAAGGCACGAATACTTTTTTTAATGTATAAATCAAACTTTTACTGTCCTTACTGCGACGAAAAGATATTGGGAGGGCTTGGCTCATTAGTGGTGAACCCTTCCAGCGATTTCGCCAATTCAATCTACCAGACTGCTTCCTTAGAACTCTAATACTGTATTGGACCATTCTGCTTATATATGCTACATTGAAAGGTGGAATCTCAGAAATGGTAATCAAGCAAACTATGGACATAAGCTTTTAGGACAGTAGAATTACATATAAATATTTACATCGAGCAATGCTCTTCCGCAAACAATAGGACAAGGCCGGTTAGGCATAAATTAATACAAAGTAATAACGCTCCATCTATATACAGCAAATAGAAATATTAAGACATTGATTTATATGTAAAAGAAACACTCGCTTCTTAAGGCCTATCCAAATTCAGGGTGTCTTGTAACCCTTGATTAAAACTTGACGTCCCTTCGGAGAAGGCTTCGAGTTTGATGTGAATATTTGTATAAATTCTATTGTTTATAGCTGTAATTTTATTGGAACCTTTTCGTATCATTGTTGACTAGAGGTCAATAAAGTTTGTTTTTCATTCTTAAAGTTTCTCTTTTATGTATATAGATAGCGCGTTATTACTTCATATTGAAATATTTATTTAGAACTGTCGGTATAAATGTGTACATATAATATAATTAATGAGAGATTTGGACCCTTTTTTGATTGTTGATTGTTATTCCTATGTAAGACCCTGTTGACTTACTGTAGGATTGGTGACTTGTGGTGGTTGATGGCGCAGTCGTTTGGTCGAAATGGTAGGGTTTTCACAGGGGAAATTACGAGAGGGAACACAGGATGGGGTTGAATATAGGACTTCGCGAATAAGGGAGAGAAGGTTTTGGGACTAAGGGGGGTACTTTGCAATCACATGGTCGGAGAAAACATGTTACCTTGGTGAGAAGGGATTAGCACGTCCTGCTCCTCTGTTGGAAAAATTTCGGGTGTGAGGTGTTTAAATGGAAACGTGTAATTGTTCCTACGTCGTAGATGGTGTATTTTTGTTATGATTGGTGTTATGTATTGGGTATTTTTGTGTACGGGTTTAGTTTGTTTATGTGGACTATATCGATGTTTCCTTGGAGAGGTTGGTTGGATCTATCGATACGTTTTGTCAATTGGCAGGTTGGACAGGTTTTGACCTTTTGGGCAATGTCTTGTGACATGTCCTGCCAATAATATTGAGCGGAGATGAGTCTCGTCATCTTTGAGATGCCTGGATGGTTGTATTGTGTGTGTACTGATTGAAGTAGTTTGTTGGTCAGTGTTTTGGGGATGACTATTTTGGTTACACCTTTGCGGGAAATGGTATGAAGTTCGTTGTGATCAATGGTCAGTTTAGAATTTCCGGATAGGGAAGGCTGATGGCTCTTAATGAGGGGGGCTTCTAAGAAGCCACAAAACGGGTTACGAGTTATGATGTCCGTTTCATATTGTTGTACTCCCTTTGTGTAACGAACCTCATATTCGTATCTCGATAGCCGTAATCTCCATAGAAATAATCTACCTGACGGGTTTTTGATCGTTTTCAGCCAGTGTAATGCGTGATGGTCAGAAAATATGGTAAATTTTCTGTCCATCAAATAGACGCGGAAAATTATCCACACTCTCAACGATTGCTAGGCATTCTAATTCAGAGATTGGATAATTCCGTTCGTGCGAACGTAGGGAGCGGCTGAAGTATTGGACTGGGTAAGTCTTCCCATCAGGGTGGACCTGTTTGA
Source organism: Cordylochernes scorpioides (assembly GCA_030710605.1). Classification (NCBI taxonomy): domain Eukaryota; kingdom Metazoa; phylum Arthropoda; class Arachnida; order Pseudoscorpiones; family Chernetidae; genus Cordylochernes; species Cordylochernes scorpioides. The sequence continues at coordinate 93,135,566 of CP092868.1, forward strand.
GGACGCCCGCTATGCCGAGTGCTGATGCGTTACAGTACACTTGGCATGGCAGACCTTCCTGGTAAAGGTGTAAAGTGGGGTGTGTTGTGAGACTGTCCTTCAGGCTAGTGAACGCTTTCTGGCATTTATCATCCCAAACCCACGTGACATCCTTTTTGAGAAGGTTGATAAGTGGCGTCCGCAAGCGGCCGTAGTCCGTGATGAATCCTTTATAAGCGTTCACAGCACTTAAGAAGGATCGCAATGTTTTGCGATCGTGTGGTGGTTGGATGGCGTGAATTGTTTCTGTTTTTTGTTAGTGGTGTGGTGATACCATCAGTAATGGTGCATGTGTTTGAGTGGTGTTTCTGTCGCCTTTTGGTGTGAGTGTCGCGCTTGTTGCGATGTTTGCGCGTGTGACGGTTGTGTGACGATGTGTGGTCACGAGTGTACTTTGTGTGAGAGTTGTCCTGTTGGATGGACACTAATTGGGCATTTTTGTGATGAGTTTGGGCCATTGTGGCCTCGTGCATTGAGGGCATATAATAAGGGCAATTGGCCTTAGTGAAATAATTGTGTTGTGCGTGCGCGTGACTAGATTGGCATGTTGGCAATTGGTTTTTGACCAATGGATGCGCGCATTGGGTGCCATGTGCGGAAGGCTTGTGTGTGTTGTGAGCCCTTTGTGACCCCGCTTGGCATTCCCAATAGGCGCATTCACTGGGGATGTGAGCAAAATGGTAGGTGGTAGGGGGCAAAGGGGCGGCGAGTTGGAACATAGTGCCTTGGTTAATGTCTATTGTTAATTTAAATTTTCGGAGGGTATTTATTCCGAGAATTACAATGGGTGTAGGTGCTTCCACCACATGGAAATTCTCGTTTATGGTTATTTTACCTTTTGTCAGGGGGAGGGTTATTTGACCTATGGTCGGTACCAGACCGTTTAGGGCCTGTAGGTCTATGGACTGTTTTTTTACGTTGTAATTGAGGTAGGCTAATTTCTAACTTTTTATAGAGGTTATGGGGCACTATGTTCAGACTTGCGCCTGTGTCAAATAGAAAAGGGTGTGAAAGTTCATGCGTCAGTTGGCTGACGAAAAGTGGGTGGTGCCTTCCTACCTGGTTGGCGAAAGGCTGGGACGTCTTGGGCGGCTTGTCCTTGTGGTGGATGTAGGGCGTGTTGCGGTAGAGGTTGGGTCGGCTGTGGATGTTGGGCTGGTTGCACTGCCCGCGCGCTCGCGTGTTGAGCTGGTTTATATCGGCATTCACTGTGCCAATGATGGGCGCCGCAGAATTTACAGTTCGACGGCGGAGCAGGTGCAGTCCACGCACCTGTTCTTCTGGGTGTGCTGGTGTATGGACCCGACATGGTGGGCGGTTGTTCCTCGTGGTGACGTGCAGTTGGGGCGCTGGGTCCGTGGATCCGCTGCACTAGTTGGAACCACTCTCCCAGGCTCTCAGGAGGTACCACGCGGACCAGGCGTTGGTCGGAGAGCGGCAACCCCTCTGTCAGTGTCTCGAGGATTACCTCCTGTGGGATTCCCAATTGTATTCCCAGCGCTATCTTCCCTCGGTAGTACTCCTCCAGGCTTGCCTGTCCAGCAAGCTTCATGGCGAAATATTTGGCGAAGGATGCCTCGTTGGATTCTGGGTAGAGATCCATGAGGGTTTGCCTCACCTGGAAGTAGCTCTGGGTGGCCAACCGGAGTTTCCTGAAGAGTTCCAGGGGTTGGCGCGTCAGGTAGCTAGACAACCTGAGCACTTATCGGGGGTGGTTACGAGGGCTTCGTCCATCTTCCGGTCGTAGGCCTGGAAGAATTGGCGGGCGGCGTATGTCTCATCGAAGGGGGGCAGATCCGTCTCCGCGCGCTGGGTCGAACCCACTTGCGTCAGGGCGGCCGTCAACTGCAGTAATATTTCCGCTAGTGGGCTTGTTTCGCCGACTCCGGTGGCTTCCTCCCTTGTCACGTTGCCGCTCTCATTTTTCGCACCTTGTTCTCGCTCGTCTTCCATTATATATCCTGTCGACTCTCTATAATTTAATAAATGAGAGATTTGGACCCTTTTTTGATTGTTGATTGTTATTCCTATGTAAGACCCTGTTGACTTACTGTAGGATTGGTGACTTGTGGTGGTTGATGACGCAGTCGTTTGGTCGAAATGGTAGGGTTTTCACAGGGGAAATAACGAGAGGGAACACAGGATGTGGTTGAATATAGGACTTCGCGAATAAGGGAGAGAAGGTTTGGGACTAAGGGGGTACTTTTCTATCACATGGTCGGAGAAAAGATGTTACCTTGGTGAGAAGGGATTAGCACGTCTTGCTCCTAGTCCGGTCGACTTCCCTACTGCTAACTTTGAGTCCGAGATTTTCCTCGTTAACTCTCTATGCCTCTCATTGGTTGAGATCGTCTACGTGGTTACTTTTGGTTGGCTGTTAGTTGTTCATGCTGAACTGTGATTGGATATTGGTACCTCCATTGTCTTTTCATGATTACCATCCTCCAGGAAGAGGAAGGTCTTTGAACTTAGTTTTATGGTTCCTGGGTAGTGACCTTTACTTCCTGGATAATGAAATCCTGGTAATTGCTGTTCTCTCTTTTTCGCGAGGCCTAAATTTTATTAAAATTTTCTGGACGATACATTGCATATATTGTGGTGGGGTTACATCTTGGTATATACAAATTATGACATACATCTGATAGATGGAGTTATGTGCTATCTTTCAAGTTAAAGTTCTTGTAATGAGAAACCATCAAATATGTAAAATAGTGTGGAGGAAGGAAGATGTGAAATCTGTTGACCAGAAACACTACATACTGTAGAGAGATGGCAAATAGATGTGAAGAGATCTTTAAATAATATTATTATCTATACAACTAGAGTTCACATTTCCCGTGAAAATAAACGCATAAACTATAAGCGCCATATATTTAGAGTCTACGGAAACTTGCGGTCTCGGGTCGGTGACAAACTCTACTCAGCTATTACTCCAGCTATTTGAAGTTTATATGTTAATTTTGTAATTATTTTTATTTTTTAATTCATAGAAGCATTTTTCTGGCAGACATATTCATTTTTTATTATCATTATTTCTGATATTATCTTATTTTTTTTAGTTTGTTAGTTATCAAATCATTTTGCAATTGTAGTTTTTTTCTTCTTTGTTTTGTTGTGTTCCTTTTTAAGCAATAAAATATGTAGAATCAAGGTGTAATATTCAATTCAAGCAAATGGAACTAACATCGATACATTTTTAAAACAAAGCAAAATCATAAGCTAATACAACTTTCACTTTTCATAAACCAGCTTTGGCAAATTCATAGCGCCCAGGAGACCGTGGTTTCGGGCTAATGATCTCCATCAGTCCAGGGCATGCTTTGACACCATGAGATTCGAACAGGATTCATGACACCCTCAGAATTATCCAAAAAGGTGTTTAGCTGGTGAAGTGTGTAGGCCAAATCTCTGGACAAAATATAGATGGAGATTTGACGTGAGGATGTTGATATATAGGTATAAGAATCGCCTCTACTGTCAAAATAGGCGCTATAACTAAGCCTTATATATTGATCTTCTCTGCTAATCAGCGGGCCGGTGACAAAGCCACTTTCTATTTCTAGGCAAATATGTAGGAAAGCCCAGTAGGTCAGTAATGTTGGAGGAGAAGAAATCGACGTCACATACTGTGACAGATGACACTAGCCGCCATGGTCCAATTATATCCCCTCTTTGCCGGTATGGACAAAATATCACCTTTATAATTCTGATTTCGAATGCATCGATACTATCACAACTATCGATTTCGGAAGATGACCGACTTCTGTACAACGGAATTGTTTGAGATTCTTCGGTCACATCACGCGACGCAGGGAATGGAGTACACCATACTGACCGGAAATATGTCTGGGCGACTCATACCTGGATGCCCGTCGACACGCTTCGTGGACCAATTAAAGGAACTCACTGTCTTAACGGTCACAGAGATGGTACAGCGAGCTCAAGGCAGAGATGGCAGGCGTCACATCGTGTTTGGTATGTAATACATACAGTAGACCACAACCTTCGACCGCGAATAAATTGATTTATAATGCATTAGCGCGCCATCTGTTTGAAAATTCTAAAATAAATTACATTGCAGTAAGGGCAGTAGAAATTGTTTAAATTGATTTATCTTAATTCTGATTTAATGGGTGTTTTGCATACATAGCTATCTTCACATCCTATCAACACGGTACATTGGAACTTTCAAAAATAAATTACATAACAATTCACAAACATTTAAATAATCCAATTACATTTTACATACCCATTTTGTCTTGTAGATGGTAAGTATAGAAGACGTTGTAATCTAAGACATAAAATCATTAAAAAATCTCAAATAAATTTATAAAAAAGAGAATAATAATAATCAAAACATCAATTCGTGGTTATATGAAAGTTTATTTCTAAAAATATCCAGAGAAGTTGTTGAAGGAGAAGAATCTCTTCAAACCGAGCTCAGTCCATTGTGCCGAACGTCCATTCAGACAAAATGGACTTTTCCATCTTCCACAATGGTTTGGTAGGTTTGAACGAGATATGTGGCTGAATGACTCACGTCTTTTTGTCCACTCGAGACCAGCGTCACAGCGTACATCTGAATACTAGAGCTGCGTGGGTGTGTAGTGGTAAGGTATAGGTTGAGAAAGTTCTGAAAGTGAGATCGAAGAAATATGTATACAATTATACAATAGATACAAGAAAATAATACCAATATCCAAATAAAAATAGTGTGCTACGTTTCTGTAACAACGATGTTACCAAAACGTCACATACTATTGCTTTATTTATATATTGGTCTTATTTTCTTGTATATATAATCTATAATCCAAATTGTGCTTTATCATATACAATAGCAGTTACAGAAAAGATATATAAGTTATAATCATACTATCGATTATATTTTTAATATATATCTTATATTGGGGGGGGGGGGGGGGGGGGGGGGGGGGAAATAAAAAAAAGGTAATCTATTATTAAGTAATGTTTAGTTTGTCGAATGCAAATTTTACTTACAAAAAAAAAAAAGAAGAATGAAATATCAATTATTAGCAAGTATGAAGAGCTTTGCTCGATGCAATACCTTGAAATTATATGTATGTACCTCTACAGACCAATAAGCTTATGTCCATAGTTCACTAAACACCCCTAAGCTGCCTTCCATAGAAAATACAGGGTATACTCCAAACCAATCCAATACAATAGTAAAGCGGTCTAGAGATAAATTTGGCGAAACCGCTGAGAGGGTTCACTACTGATGAGCCAAGCCCTCTCATTCAATAACTCATATCATTGCAGTAAGGTCTGTAGAGATAATATTTGATGATAGTTAAAAGAAACGCATTGCCAGTAAATTTATTTTGTGAAAAATTTAAACGATAGATGGAAATTAAACGTAATTTATTAGCAAATATGCTTATTTTATTTTAAACAAATTTAACAATATAATATTATATATTTGGCAGATGAGTTTATTAGAAAAAACACATTTAATCAACCCAAAAGAAAAAAACAAATCTATATATACAACAGAACAGAATAATAATTAAAATGAGCTTTTTTTTTGGTCGAATTAGAATAAATATTTATATATTAAAAATATTAAATTGAATATAACATACACTGCGTGACATTGAAAATGGAACACCAAGAAATAGTGGCCAGAAAGTGATGAAACTCGGCAGACAGAGAGAGACGACAGGGACGAACAATAAGTGATCTTTATTTCAAAATGATAGTCATAATACAGAGCGAGAACGGCGTCGGCTTAGTAGCAAGTAGGACCACCGCGGACGGCGATGCACGCAGCAACACGTCTAGGTAGATAGTCAATCAGAGTACGGATGGCGTCCTGAGGGATGGCTCTCCATTCCCTCTCAACCATTTGCCACAGTTCGTATTCTGAACGCGGCTGTGGCAAGGCATGCAAACGGCGTCCAATGATGTCCCAGACGTGCTCGATTGGTGAGAGATCAGGAGAGTACGGTGGCCAGGGAAGCATCTGTACATCTTGCAGAGCTTGTTGGCTAATGCGAGCAGTGTGCGGTCGGGCGTTATCCTGCTGATAAAGGGCATTGGGTACCCCCTGAAGGTAGGGGAGTGTCACCGGTCGCAGCACATCATCAACGTATCGTTGGGCCGTCATAGTGCCCTGAATACGAAGTAAAGGTGACCTGGAATCATACGCGATTGCGCCCCAAACCATGATTCCACGTTGTCGCACGGTGGGGCGTTCCACAATTGCTGCCGGATTGGACCTTTCTCCACGTCGACGCCACACGCGTACACGGCGACTATCACTGGACAAGCAGAAACGCGACTCATCTGAGAACACGACCCTGTGCCATTCAGTCATCCACGTCGATCTAGCCCGGCACCATTCCAAACGTTGGCGCCTATTCGGTGGGGTCAATGGCAGTCTTCTTAGCGGATGGCATGAGTGCAAGCCATTAGCAACCAATCGACGGGAAATGGTTCTGGTCGAGATGGAATGATCTAGGGTGTCTTGCACATGTTGCAGGATGGCGGTACAAGTGGCTTGTGGGGCCGCCACTGCTTGTCGAAGGATACGCCGATCCACACGTGCTGACGTCACTCTGGTTGCACCAACATTCCTATAAATTGCCACATTTCCTTGTTCCAACCATCTTCTCCACAGTCGGTGCACCGTGGACGCACCAAGGTGTGTATCAGCTGCGATTTGACGTATGGACCAACCTGCCCTTTTCAGTCCGATCACCATGCCCCTCGTAAAAGCGTCTGTCTGCTTGAACTGCCTCCGTTTACGATGACCTGGCATTCTCTGTTATTACACGTGTCTTTTGGCACAATAACAAAATTTCTACAATGATTTTCCTTGAAGAAATAACGACACGAATACTGTCCTTTCTGCAAGTTCCTTCCCTTATATCTTACTCCATGTGCGCACGAGAGCTGCGCATTTTACATCATTTGCATAACTCGGTTAGGCGCGTCTACCCTGATATTTGCATAATTTTCTGGCCACTATTTCTTGGTGTTCCATTTTCAATGTCACGCAGTGTACATATATCAAAAGGGCATATCCTGACCACGAGCACATGTGCTTTTTAGATGACAGAGCGCCATCTAGTGGAACAGAAATCAACTAAACGTTGATTTAGCCTGTTCCCTGATATTTGGCGAATTCATTTTCTTGATAAATCAAGAAAAGCCACCCAGCTCATGTGCTCGTGGTCAGGATGTGCCTTTTTTTATTTTAATACCAACACCTGACCTTTATTATTTTCACATATATATATACAAGGTATGTCCCATAAGTTCCCAGACTGGGTCCATAAAAAAATAAATAAATGAAAAATGTAAATGAATTTGACTGTTTATTATAGAAAATATATCTGGCTACACGGTGGTACCAATATCGAGGCGGTACTTGCGCGCGCGCCAAGGTTATTCTAATTTATTTAAAGGTCACACCTAGCGCTGCGGCGATTTTACGATGGAACAAAAATTGAAGCAGAGGATTTGCATAGAATTTTGTGTGAAACTTCAAATATCAGCAACCGAAACTTTTGAAATGCTTAATAAAGCATTCCCCAATGACGCCCCAAAGAGAACAACTGTTTTTGAATGGCATTCTAGATTTAAAGCTGGCAGAATTTCCATTGAAGATGATCCTCGTCAAGGACGCCCAAAATTTCAAAGGACTGATGAAAATGTGCAAAAAATCACCGATTTGATAAAAGAAAATCCTCGAACCACTTTGCTGGAGCTAGAGCAAGACACAGGCATCTCTAAAACAACGATTGGAAGGATCGTAACCGAAGATTTGAAGCTTAAAAAGACTCCTGCAAAATTCATCCCAAGATTCCTCACCAATGAGCAAAAACTGTGTCGGCTTGCAACCTGTGAGGACATGATGGAAATGACAAGAACGGATCCAGAATGGAAAGAAAAGATAATCACAGGCGACGAGACATGGGTCTATGGCTATGACCCTGAAACCAAACCTCAATCTGCCGAGTGGAGAGGTTAGGGTGAGCCTAGACCCAAAAAATCCAGAAACAAGGTGTTGCTGGTCGTTTTTTCGGATAACAAGGGCATTGTTCATCACGAGTATCTTCCTGCAGGCCAAACAGTTATTAAGGAAATGTATTTGGGCATTATTCGCCTTCTAAGGGAAGCGATTCGAAAAAAAAGGCCAGAAAAATGGACTAATGGTGGCTGGACCCTACACCATGACAATGCTCGCCCTCACACAGCGCACTTGATGACTAGCTTTTTGGCGAAAAACGGGACACAAATCCTACTTCAACCACCCTATTTCCCAGACATCGCACCAAATGACTTTTTCCTGTTCCCCAAACTTGAAGCAGTTCTAAAAGGAAGACATTTTGACACCAGGGATGACATAATAGAAAAATCGCCGTTAGCATTGAAGAGCATTCCAAAAGAGGCTTATAAAAACTGTTTCGACAATTGGGAGAAACGATGGCGCTGTTGCGTTGAAGCAAGGGGGAATTACTTTGAAAAGTTTTAATAAAAAAATTAAAAAAATCTTACCTTTTTTTTATGGACCCAGTCCGGGAACTTATGGGACATACCTTGTATATATAGATGGTAAATTTGCCGGAAGGAAATTAATCCATAGAAGCATAGGTTTTGACGTTTATTTTGACGGGAGAGGCGCCCTATGCTTCTATATATATGTGTGATAAATAAATATATTTATGTCATAATATATGCTCTTCCAGGATTAATAAAACAAACCTAGAATTAGCCAGAGAGAGATGGGTAGCTAAATGGCGTCACTTTAGAGATCACGACATTCCAAAGGGGCGGCAAAAGGGGCCCGCCCGTCAACACCTGGGGACTATTTTGGTAGTCGGGGGGTGACCACACAAGACAGTCGTTCAGCGGACAGCCCTCTCGCTACCTCTCTCTCTCGGATGGCTTCCAGATTCCTCTTCCAACTCGTCGTGTGATTATTTCTCTCCTCACCATATTATTACCACTATATTGTCACATTGAAAGTCGACAGGATCATATCACATAAAAGTCGACAGGATCATATCACAGAAAAGTCGACAGGATAAGACCTGGCCGGGAAGCGAATCCCTCATATACCGGAGTATGAAGAAACAAGAAGCCAAGCCACGATGATCGACCAAACCCAACTCAACTGTAACCACTCCTCTTCGAGCCCTCAACCCCTTCCTCGCCAACTTTTGAACCGTTACCCTGAAGAAGTGATCGCCTACGACGGAGATGAAGCTGCCGCCCACTTCTTCCAGCACTAGACCTGCCCAAGAACGATCTCCGTTCCAGAGCAGGACACCTCCCACCATCATGGACAAGACTCCGCCATATCCCTGCCGCTACTGTTATGTACAACACTGGTACGCACAGTGTCACAGACAGAACTCTCCCAAAGCTCAATGAACTTACCTGCGCCCTAAACCAACATAACTCGTGAGTGTAACTGTTTTAACTCCTACCATTCATTCTTTAAATAAGTCATTCCTTGTAAATTGTCCCAATATTTACATAATTAGCTCCATTTATTTTCTCCACGCCTATTAACAATGATTTTATTCTCCATATTATTTATCTAGATATTTGTAACTCATTTAATTAGTTACCTTACCAGTAGATTTAACAATCGTCATTTTAATTAAATAATTTCCATTTTAACGTAACTTAAAAGAAAAAAGGAATTCTACCTATTAATGCTTTACGATTTTTACTATTAACAATAGATTTTTCATAATCAATTTATCTATAAAAATATGCCTCCAGCACCTAAACATTTGTATACCTATTTGTATATGACCTCTCCTACTTGTAAGCACGGCTCACGAAAAATAATTTCTTTCGCTAAACGACTCTAAATTCACCCTGTAGGTCAGGCGTCGAAGAATTTCAACCATCACGTGAGCCTTGCTTACAACCAACCCTTGGTGACTCTTATCTACCTTCCCCTTAATGTCCCACTCATTCTTACAACCTTGTTAACCTTATACCAGCTCAGGACCTTTATAGAGAATTATTGATTAATCAATTATCGAACTTCTATATTGTCATTTCAAAATCCTAACCTTTGCCCTTCATTTATGATAATATATTTCGTAGTTCATCTCTAGCATATCCACCGACCCACACCATCTAGCCAATGGTGTGTTCGTCACAGGATGCAGATTGACTAACTGCTAGATATTTATCAACTCCTTTTAGTTCGCACTTGAACAATCTGCATCGAGCGACACAGTTCGCCCCTTCTTCTCGCGCCACACGTTCGCCACTTGGACCCTGTCTCCAAATCTATGTTTGTCCCTTGTCCAAACCAGCACGATATAGCCTACCTCCGATATTTCCCACGGAGGTACGTTAAACATCGTCGCTGATTCTGTCCGGTCCGTCATCATTTCGCGCAGACATGGGTCTTACGTTCAACCCACCGCGAAATCATCGCCTTGCACAAGCTCCCACGACGGTTCAAACACCTCGTGTCCGAGCAGCTTGTCACTTGTAAAGGACAACGCAGTCCTCGTCCCAATTTTTGGCACTGTGCGCGCATACTTTCCGCAAATTAAATATAAGTCCATTCGACTTCCTCACCTACAGACGGGACTTTTCCCCTCGGACTCGCTACACAAGTAACTACATAGATAAGGTAGAATGGCCCAGGGCAAGTTTCTCCTCGCCCTGTTCGCCAAGGTTCTAACATTGTATGTAGTTTTATATTTACCTCAGTCCTGAGCTCACACAATTGCCAACCTCAACCTCATTTCTCATACTCTACACCTATAGCATAGAAAGCCCATGCCAAGTTTCCCCTTGCTATGTCCGCCTGAAAAATATCTTAAAGTGTAGAGTTCCCCAGTCTTAATGATCTTCAGAATTTCATCATGTGTTTGTGACTCCCCTTCTCCTTGTTCACACTCCTCAATGTCATTTCCCATAGTACATTAGATTTTGTTGTAAATAGTCTTTTATAACCTTGATATTTTCAAAGATTTCCTTAAATGTCAAACTCTCCGGTGTTGTAAAACTGCTTGTAAATAATATTTACTTGTGTACTATACAATATTTTATTTACATAAAACTATGTCACCATTACCTTAACTAATTTCAACTGTAAAATTATTGTCTCTATTCCTGGCTTCTCCAGCTTCAAGTATACTCAAACCATGTTCAGCCTTCTTCGACGGGGGCCATATGTCATAATATATGCTCTTCCAGGATTAATAAAACAAACCTAGAATCAGCCAGAGAGAGATGGGTAGCTAAAGGGCGTCACTTTAGAGATCACGACATTCCAAAGGGGCGGCAGAAGGGGCCCGCCCGTCAACACCTGGGGACTATTTTGGTAGTCGGGGGGGGTGACCACACAAGACAGTCGTTCAGCGGACAGCCCTCTCGCTACCTCTCTCTCTCGGATGGCTTCCAGATTCCTCTTCCAACTCGTCGTGTGATTATTTCTCTCCTCACCACATTATTACCACTATATTGTCACATTGAAAGTCGACAGAATCATATCACATAAAAAGTCGACAGGATCATATCACATATATATATATTTAATTGAAAAGGCATATATTGGATCAAAATATCATTTAATTCGCCAATATTTCAGTTGGCTGAATGCCAACCTTTATCAAGGTGTTATAACATATTTAATGTGTGTCAACAACAAACTCAGCGCCAACGTTGTCAATTCCTCACTGTGAGTTTAATGGCTAACTTAAATTCACAAGGAATAGTAAATCCAATTACAAGGGTTGTTTATATAGCCCACGAAATATTTATCTCGTTAAAATTCATTTCCCGTTCTATTTGAAATCACATCTAGATATGTTTCCACATCAATATAAACCTGGGCTAGACACGAGCTCTTCATTACATCCTTAGGTAGTATAGTAACAACTCTCCTGTCTTATTTACATATTTACATTGAGAGCTAGAGGCCTAATTTTACCGGATGAAAAGAATTATCACTTCGGTTGATCAAAAACTCGCCATTGTAAACACAAAATTTATAATATTATTTAATATAGAAAATATATAATAAAGATTCTCCCCTGCTTTTACATTTTGTAACAACCATAAGGAATCATGGATTTGGTTTCTTTTCTCATTTTTTTCATTTCTCGAGCTTTCGGGCTAACATGCCCTTCAACACGGAGATCCTGAAGTACAACTTCTGTTCTTTTATTTCTCGAGCTTTCGGGCTAACATGCCCTTCAACACGGAGATCCTGAAGTACAACTTCTGTTCTTTTATTTCTCGAGCTTTCGGGCTAACATGCCCTTCAACACGGAGATCCTGAAGTACAACTTCTGTTCTTTTATTTCTCGAGCTTTTGGGCTAACATGGCCTTCAACACGGAGATCCTGAAGTACAATTTGTACTTTAGGATCTTCGTGTTGAAGGGCATGTTAGCCCGAAAGCTCGAGAAATAAAAAAAAATGAGAAAAGAAACCAAAACTTTGATTTCTTATTGATTGTATCAAATTAAATATATAACAAATATAAGAACATTAAGTGTGTTTCTTTCTCAAATAAATCAAACTTTTACCCTCTTTATTGCCATTAAAAATATTGGGAGGGCTTGGCTCATCAGTGGTGACCCTCCCAGTGATTTCGCCAATTTAATCTACCAGACCGCTTCTTTAGAGCTCTAATACTGTATTGGATCATTCGGCTTTGTATGCTACATTGAAGGGTGGAATCTTAGAAATGGTATTTAAGCAAACTATCAACATAAGCTTTCAGGACAGCAGAATTATATTTTAATAAGCTAAGCCTTCCTAATATATTTTTTCATCGCAGTAAGGATAGTAGAAGTTTGATTTATTTGTGAAAGTAACATTCGCGTCTTAATGTTTTCATTTGTTATATATTGTTATTGTTTTGTATTAATATTGAAAATATCTAAATTGCATTTTTATGTGTTTATAATAAATTATTGTGTCTAATGACTCAAGAGCTAAATTTCAGTTGTTCAAATATCAGAATTTTGTTGTTCAGAACATAAATGATAAATTTATTCAAAGAACTTTCGTAATACAGTTAAACCTGTCTATAGCGCTCCTTCTTATTTTTTTAAATAAATTATAATTCACCTTATTCATTGATCCCACCTTGTATATTTATGTGTGAAAAAAATCCAATTGTTTTTTTCACATGTTTAGCGTATTTACGCAAGTTTGGCCTTAAATACCCATTTCTTGGTTTTTCAAAAAGCCTCTGGGACCAGAAGATTTAGGTCTCAGAGGTACAGCCTGCACCACGCTGACGAGAGCCAACAGCCCGAAACGCGTCCTTTGTTGGCTTTTCTTGATTTATCAAGAAAATGGGTTGGCCAAATATCAAGGAACAGGTTAAATCAACGTTTAGTTTATTTCTGTTCCACTAGATGGCGCTTTGCCATCTAAAAACACTCATATTAGTGGTCAGAGTATGCCTAATTTGTTTTAAATATATTTATGTGTGTCATCCACGATAAGGAAATGCCTTTCATTCTGAATTTATGCACCCAATCCCAGTACAATATCACATTTGTACTATTTTTTCATAATGAAATATATTTTATATATTCTAAAATTGGATGGAAAACATATATGCGATGCCAGGTCATTTTTCTAGTAAGAAATATATAGATCAGAGGTTATATTTGAAGCATTCCATTTATATGATTAAAACTTTAAAAATAGTAAAATAAAATATAGAATATGTGGGGGCAATTTGATGGATTATTCTGTGTGGGTTTAGTTTATTTATAAACAGTATATTTTTGTTGTTGAAACAAAAATATGAAAAGTTTTAAAATAATTCTATTAATTATGTTATGATGCATTAGCGCGCCATCTGTCATCAAAAACTATTATAGACGCGTATGATTCTTTTTTAAAATAAACAATTTCTACTGTCTTTACTGCAATGGAAACTGGCGAAACCGCTGGGAGGGTTCACCACTGATGAGCCAGTAAGGGCAGTAGAAATTGTTTATTTTTAAAAAGAATCACACGCGTATATAGTAGTTTCGAATTATATTAATGTTGAGGATATTTTTAAAAGGTTAAATATTTTAGGATATTTAAATTATACATAAAGAATTCTCAATTAGGTTAAATTATTATAGAATTTAACTTTCTCATATATGTAGCTTATAATATATAATTAATTATGAATATGGTGTAGATTTGCTCACTCTTTATGTTTGTATTAAATATAATAATCTGAAAAGGTTTCGATTAATTATGTTCAAAGTGAATATATTCAAATCTTACACAATAAATTACCACAGCTTTTGTACAGGAGAGAGAGATTTATAAACCAGGTTCCTGGAGCCCCTTTGTCCAATAAATAATTTGAAAGAAGTTTACTGTGATGTGATTGAATTATATAAAAATCGAATTAATTTTTAAAAATTAATAAAAATAAAAATTCGAAACTATTATAGACGCATATGATTCTTTTTGAAAATTAAACAATTACTACTGCTCTTACTCTTCAATTGAAAATTAAAGGGGGGGCCTAGCTCATCGGTAGTGACCCCTCCCAGTGGTTTCGCCAGCTTAATCTACCACTGATGGCCCTCCCATTAAATATTCATTGCAGTAAGGGCAGTAGAAATTGTTTAATTTTTAAAAAGAATCATACTCGTCTATAATATAACGCGTCTATAGAAACTATAATAGTTTCGAATTTTCATAACAGATGGCGCGCTAATGCAAACACAAAATAATATTTGTTGAGCATCTTTTTTTTTTTTTAATTATACTCGGGATATATTTGTGTCACTATACAGAGTCCATTGCGAAGTATATATATTTCTCAAAGGTTATAGGTAATATCTACCCTCCTTATATTTAAGTTTTAAAAACAATGAAAAAAATCATTTTTAAATAAAATGTCACTTTCCTTGATCTAAGCATAAACTTGCAAAATAAAGGTATAGAAGTATAGGACAAAATATTAAAATTGATTTCAACATTATTAAATTTAATACAGACGATTCAAATATTTCAACACATTTTACGAAAGGAATTTATTTTGGAAACATTTTAAGAATTTATAGAATTAACAACAAATTGGACAAAAGATTTATGAACAGAATTAAAAATATAAATATAGAATTTATAAACAAACGGTTTCAGTCAAAATGTAATTAAAACACAAATTCGGTTATAAATTCAATCTCAATGATTTTGAAATTTTTTTATGATATCGTTATTTGACTTTTGACCGTAAATATATAATTGTTTTTTTCCGTTAAGTTTAAAGTTTTGCTTTATATATATGACTTTTTATTTTCAGCCGATTATAATAATATATATGCTATACAAAAATAATAAGGTATAATTTGGATTATAGATTGGAAACATGGGGTACCGGGAAGGAATTCAAATGAAGTTAGGCGTTTCGTTAACAGCGTTGTTGCTTTAATCAGATGAAGGTACTCTAAATACTTTTGTCAGTTGATGGAATCGGCGTTGTCGACTAGAGTTTCATGGTTTATTCATTGGGATTTGTTGTTACAGCTTTGTTTCTATATCGTATACATTTAATGGTATTTGACTATTTTTCTTTTACATAATTGAAATCGGGGTCTCACGCAATTCTGACCCTTTTTCATGATTTTCCAGGATGCCCGAATGACCAGTTTTTTTGTCGTTTAAGTACAGCTTGCACCACGCTGATGAGGGCCAACAGCCCGAAAAGCGTAGGTGGTTAGCTTTTCTTGATTAATCAAGAATGGGTATTTAGCCTATTCTGGAATAATTAAAAATCAACGATAATAGTTGATATTTATTCCGATAGATGGCGTAACTTTCAGCAATTTTCAGTTCAACGATAAGGAGATGCCTTTTTTTTTATGTTTTATGCCCCTTAGCCCAGTACAATATCACATTTGTACTAATTTTTAAAAATTGAAATAATTTTTTCTACATTTCCAATATTTAGAACAAAAATTAACTAGGTATAATCGATATTACATAAATTAATCTAATAAAAGATTATTTTAAGAAACTGAAGTCATATCATTAATTCTAATATACATTATTTTTCCATTTAATTATTGCCATAATTTACTTATGAAAAATTTCATCAAAAAAGCATAAATATCAATTAATTATACTTGATCAATCTTTATCAGGGGAGTATTGAACAATCAATCTAATTGATGTGAAGCCTCAACAACCATAAATATCACACTTCCTTATATATAACACAGAAATAATGGATATTGATCAATTCTTGTTTTTCTTGTGCAAACCTTTTATTTCCAAGCTTTCGGACTTTTCAGTCCTTCAACAGGAGTATCACATTATTAATTAATGATAAATACTATTTTATACAAATTATTATTTAAATATTTAAAATACTTCTTATATTGAGAAATGTTCTACAATATTTGTGTGTATGTGCGAAAACGACTTTTTGAAAATATACGTGCATGGTGGATGATACGTACTGGTTGAACGATATCTTAAGACTTCAAACTAAATTTTGTAAATTCGTGAACTGTTGTGGTATATATGGAAGACACTCTAAACTATTATAGACGCGTATGATTCTTTTAAAAATAAAACAATTTCTACTGCCCTTACTACAATGGAAAAATTAATGGGAGGGCCTGGCTCATCAGTGGTGAACCCTACCAGCGGTTTCGCCAGTTTTATCTACAATACCTCTGTTATATTGCATTTTTTCGATCTTCCTTTTATACTGATACTGATGCTAGACTCTTGGAATGGGTATTTTAGATGAACTATGGACATAAGCTTTGAGGACAGAAAAATTACATAAATTATAAATATATAATATGCTTCGAGAAATCCTGGCCCTCCCATTAATTTTTCATTGTAGTAAGGGCAGTAGAAATTGTTTTATATTTAAAAGAATCATACAGGTCTATAATAGTTTCGAATTTTCATAACAGATGGCGCGCTAATGCATCATTATATAGAAGACTGCCTACATCTATGGGATGGTATTTGTCTATATTGTTTCGTATGTTTCTGATATTTCAATACATCTGTTTATTCTTTCTTGCTGTTTGGCTTGTTATCATATATTCTTATATTTATATAAAATACTTGGAAATATAAAACATGATGTGTGTTCTTGTTCCGAGACGACTTCTTATCTGCTTTTGAATACCTCTCTTGTAGACTTATTTTACATTTCTATACTGTATTTGTCTACATAGAGCATATTGTTATATTCTATAAATAGGTATAATTGGATGTTACATTTATAATTTCATATTGTCGTAGTTGGAATCCCGCATCGGTTAACGCATCTGGTTATACGAATTAGAAGATTCCAGGTTCGTATCCTGGCAGATCGTTTTTTACGGTCGTTGGACTATCTTCCATTTTATTTCAATTTAAAGCGCTATGTCCCCCTGGGACACTTGAGCTGTCATACATGTATGCCTTTACATTTGTCTATATATATATATATATATATATATATATATATATATATATATATATATATATATATATATATATATATATATATATATATATACACTGCGTGACATTGAAAATGGAACACCAAGAAATAGTGGCCAGAAAGTGATGAAACTCGGAAGACAGAGAGAGACAGGAACATACAATAAGTGATCTTTATTTCAAAATGATAGTCATAATACAGAGCGAGAACGGCGTCGGCTTAGTAGCAAGTAGGACCACCGCGGACGGCGATGCACGCAGCAACACGTCTAGGTAGAGAGTCAATCAGAGTACGGATGGCGTCCTGAGGGATGGCTCTCCATTCCCTCTCAACCATTTGCCACAGTTCGTCTTCTGAACGCGGCTGTGGCAAGGCATGCAAACGGCGTCCAATGATGTCCCAGACGTGCTCGATTGGTGAGAGATCAGGAGAGTACGGTGGCCAGGGAAGCATCTGTGCATCTTGCAGAGCTTGTTGGCTAATGCGAGCAGTGTGCGGTCGGGCGTTATCCTGCTGATAAAGGGCATTGGGTACCCCCTGAAGGTAGGGGAGTGTCACCGGTCGCAGCACATCATCAACGTATCGTTGGGCCGTCATAGTGCCCTGAATACGAAGTAAAGGTGACCTGGAATTATACGCGATTGCGCCCCAAACCATGATTCCACGTTGTCGCACGGTGGGGCGTTCCACAATTGCTGCCGGATTGGACCTTTCTCCACGTCGACGCCACACGCGTACACGGCGACTATCACTGGACAAGCAGAAACGCGACTCATCTGAGAACACGACCCTGTGCCATTCCGTCATCCACGTCGATCTAGCCCGGCACCATTCCAAACGTTGGCGCCTATTCGGTGGGGGTCAATGGCAGTCTTCTTAGCGGACGGCATGAGTGCAAGCCATTAGCAACCAATCGACGGGAAATGGTTCTGGTCGAGATGGAATGATCTAGGGTGTTTTGCACATGTTGCAGGATGGCGGTACAAGTGGCTTGTGGGGCCGCCACTGCTTGTCGAAGGATACGCCGATCCACACGTGCTGGGGTCACTCTGGTTGCACCGGCATTCCTATAAATTGCCACATTTCCTTGTTCCAACCATCTTCTCCACAGTCGATGCACCGTGGACGCACCAAGTTGTGTATCAGCTGCGATTTGACGTATGGACCAACCTGCCCTTTTCAGTCCGATCACCATGCCCCTCGTAAAAGCGTCTGTCTGCTTGAACTGCCTCCGTTTACGATGACCTGGCATTCTCTGTTATTACACGTGTCTTTTGACACAAGAACAAAATTTCTACAATGATTTTCCTTGAAGAAATAAGGACACGAATACTGTCCTTTCTGCAAGTTCCTTCCCTTATATCTTACTCCATGTGCGCACGAGAGCTGCGCATTTTACATCATTTGCATAACTCAGTTAGGCGCGTCTACCCTGGAATTTGCATAATTTTCTGGCCACTATTTCTTGGTGTTCCATTTTCAATGTCACGCAGTGTATATATATATAATAATTTTAGGCCGTGAATAGAATAGTCATATGATGTTAACAATGAGAAAGAGGGGGGAAAACGAGAAAAGATCTGTGTACAGAATAAAGAAGTGTCTGGCAATATGTACAATAAGCATAATATAAATTATCAGTTTCTTAAAAGGTATTTGTTGCTATATAATCTAAAATATATCTACAAAATGTATTGAATTTAATATACATTTCTTTCAGACATACTTTAGCCACGTTTTAAAAGTTAAAAGAGAAAACGAAAATATAACGTGGTGAGTTTCTTTTTATTGAACATACAAGCTTTCAAGCAAAACGCTTTTCTTCAGGTAATCCAAGAAAATGTGTGGAGAGATATATATGCCCAATTAAGGAAGATTTGAATATTTACATATCTGGAGAATGAGTGAGAAATTTGTATACAACGGGATAAAACAAAGTTAAGCTAAGAGATAAAATATACAAAAATCAAGTTTAAAATAAGTTTAAAATAAATAAAATATATACATAAATCGGTAATACACTTGAGGTTAAAATTCCTTATGCGGGATCCATGCTATTACAAAAAGCTATGTACTGCGGGGGTAGTTCAATTTTTCTATTGAGGCTCGGAATTTTATTGGAAACCAAAGCCTCCAGGACCAGTCGTTGATATTTTCCGCGTATGTTACTGCTAAATACATTGGGTGTCTGTAAAATCAAATGTATGCTGTGTTTCTGCCATGTGCTGATAAATCTGGGAACGGCTATCTTTGTTCATGATGTTTCTATTGTTTTCTTTAGTTCTGATTTCAATGGTTCTGCCGGTTTCACCAAAATAATGTAGTTCGCAATTTGAGCATTTTATTTTGTACACTGCGTTAGGGGCGGATAGTGGGTCCTGCTTTTTAGAACTTTTTGTGATGGGATGCCGGAGTTTGAGTTCGACGGAAGGTGAATTACTAAAATACGTGCGAATACCGTATTTTCGCAAGAAACGGGCAATATCGACGTTGGTTTCGGAATACGGGAGAACGCAAATCGATTTGTAAACGGTTGGGATTGCATATGTACGTTGTTGGTACGTATGGCGCCGAATAAAATCTATAGGGTAACCGAAAGACGAAAGGTTGCGATAAACGTTATTTCTCTCGACCGTCCTAAAGATTTCTAGAGAACAATGAGTGAAGATCCTTTTTGTTAGTGTTTTGATAGTTGTGATCTTATGAGATGCAGGTGCATGAGAACCGTAATGAATATATGTGGGGTTAAATTCTGGTTTGTAGTATACCGTGGTTTCTATGCTGCTGCCGGTATTGATGACCAGCACATCCAGAAACGGGATGACACCATTCTTGTCCTGGTTTTGGGTGAACTTTAGGCATTCGTGATATGCGTAATAAATTTATTTACTAGAAATTAAAATACTTGGATCTGTTACTATTAAATTATTTTCGATTCTGTAGTCTTGAAAAACAGGACAATCTAGTAAAAGATATATTGAGGTTTGTTCCTCATGTCCACAAAAACAACTCGAATCTTCCACCGCTTTAATTCTTTTTGAAAAGCTTCTGAAATTTCAATAATTAGAAATGAATTGAGAATTATGAAAATTTGGTCGGAAATATTTTGGTATGCTGTTAGGGAAGAAACTTTGAAAAGTTTCATTTGTGTTGTTCTTTAAAGTAGACATTTAAAAACTAATAAAATCTGTTTATATGCTTGGGATATCTAATATGATACAGTTTATCGACACTCAGTGTTTTTGACGGTTATACAGTAGAACCTCCATGAGAGGACACTCGCGCTAGAGGACATCTCTCTACAAAGGACAATTTTGATTTACAAAATTACCATTTTTACAATTTAGCAACTCTCCGGTAAGAGAACACCACTTCCTAAATGTCACTTTAGCTCTGCAATTAGGTGTCCTTTATGGGAGGTTCTACTGTACATGGTAAGTCCATGTTATGTGCTAATATCAATGCGGATGTGTGATGGTTATATTTTAATATTATTCAAACTATATTTTTCATTAAAATGTTTGTGTGTGTAAATTGGATGTATAGTGGTACCTCGACATACGAGCGCCCCAACATACGAGTTTTTCGAGATACGAGCCGACGAGCAAGTGATTTTTTGCTTTGAGTTACGAGCGAAATTCGAGATACGAGTTCGGTTCGGTAGTGTTGAAGATATTAATCTGTGATTTTAAATGGGAATTTTGTATGGGGAAATTTGCTTCGAGATACGAGTAATTCAAGATACGAGCAAGGTTGCGGAACGAATTAAACTCGTATGTCGAGGTACCACTGTATACCCGCTTGATTATGTATTTAGTACCATTTGAGAATATAAGTTGTCATACCCATCGCTCCACTAGTCCATTTAAAAACCATCATTAGAAGAGACCAAGGGCATTCTTCCTAGAAGTAAATATCACTGCGATCTTTCAGATCATTATTTTCATAAAGGGATACATCGAATTCTGACATCTTGACCTTTGGCCATTTAACCTTTTTATATTTCTTAACCTAACAAACACAATCTGTCCATCTGGTAACAAGAGCCGTGGTCTGTGAAATCAAAACTAACAATTGCTTTAAAATCTTCTGCACAAGTAATCCAATTATCAGATGCTCGTTAAACAGGGATTAGAGTCGGCCTGCCCCCTGGCGGATGGTCACTGGTACCACAGAGTATTTTTACTTTTAATGTTTTGTTTTTCTCAATTTCTATTTTATTGCTTAGGATTTGAACTTTAGGGGTAACAGTAAAAAAACTCAATATAAATATTCAAATCGCGTTTTTTTTAGCTAAGATCAAGTTTCTAAAAGAAATTAAAAAGAACTAAAGAAAAAAGTTGAAAATTTAACAGCGAGAGCAAATATAATTTTCTAGTGCTTATGTACTTGAAAAAAAGAGTTGACCACAGACGTAAGGGCGAATAGGAATAATATCCTAATAAGTGAATCCTAAATAAAACCATTTCCTCAATTTTAATTCTCTCAAATTACAAATTTAATGAGCCGAAGAAACCATAAACAGAAAACGCTAATTTTTCGTGATTCCGTTTGTTTGTTGTTATTCATATTGTAGCAAAATATTTATTATTTTATTGGCAGAGTATCATTTTTGATGTTTATATTTTGCTACTCTGTAAACTCTCCTAATTTCTTATTCTTTTGTGTATCATTCATAGTTAGTTCTTTCCTCAAATAAATTGCTGTGTCATCCAGAAGTTTGTCTTTCCTAATTTCCCACGTGGCATTTTAGTGGAGATGCTGGGTAAATTAGGAAAGACAAACTGAAGATCGCCGAGACCTTGAGGCCATGGTTTCTGTGATCTACATTTTCAGAGATTGGCTCCAGGATTCCACCGCCGTGTCAAAGCCAAGATTTCCTTCCAAGATGACGATGTCCCTATAGACGACAAAGCCGCTCTTCACGCCGCAATAAAAATGACGCAGAGGTACTGAGGGCAAAGTTCCAAGACTTCGATGGAATCCTTGACAGAAGCACGTCAGATCCATGTCAGTAGCTACAATAATTGTAAGCTGTGGGTCATAGCTCCCATAGGGAAGGAGCTATGTAACAAAGTATTTATTATTTATTAACAGAGTATCATTTTTGATGTTTATATTTTGCTACTCTGTAAGCTCCCCTCATTGCTTATCCTTTTGTGTATCATTTCATAGTTTGTTCTTGCCTTAAATAAATTGCTGTATCATCCCGAAGTTTGTCTTTTCTAATTTTCCACGTGGCAATATAGTTGTAGTGAAGATATTGGATATCCTGAAGAAATTATTTTCCTTGTGGATATACAAAGTGATTTCATATGTTAATATAAAGAACAGATTCATCAATGCACAGCAATAATCGCTCCTTTGAGATTATAAAAAGATTTACTGGCCGAAGTATCTTTAATTTTAAGAACTATGAATGCCGGCCAGGCAGCCTCTATCTTTACAATACCTTAAAGTGAGTATGGTTTTACGGGTTAATAACCAAAGTGTATGATTTTCGAGCCCCAAAAAAGGTGGAGATGCTGGGCATCGATCCCAGTACCTCTCGCATGCTAAGCGAACGCTCTACCATCTGAGCTACACCTCCTCTAATTAAAGGACCACCAACACCAATTGGATCTAGATGATAGGTCTCCCTTTCTCTAGTCTAGGATTGGGCAAACTTTTGAGTCGGAAGAATCAAAAATTACAACTTACAAAATTTCAAAGTTTTTAAAGAGCCACAAAATTTTTCTTGTCAACAATAAATAGCGCTCGCATAAATAATATCGCGTATGGAACTATATAAAGAGCCGCAACTTCACATACAAAGAGCCGCATGTGGCTGGCGAGCCGCAGTTTGCCGACCCCTGTACTAGTCCAAGAACATCTTAGAAATCCAAGATCCCGTACTAGATCACAGTCTCTGGCTCCTGTCTTGCCAGCTTCGGTCTTGCCAAGTCTAAAATTTCTACATTAATACAAATGAAAACACCAAAACGCGAATGTTTCTTATCCCAAATAAATCAAACTTCTACTGTCCTAACTGCGATGAAAAATATGGGAGGGCTTGGCTCATCAGTGGTGAACCCTCCCAGCGGTTTCGCCAATTTAATCTACCAGACCGTTTCTTTAGAGCTCTAATACTTTATTGGATCATTCTGATATTATATGCTACACTGAAGGGTGGAATCTTAGAAATGGTATTTAAGCAAACTATGGACACTAGCTTTTAGGACAGTAGAATTACATATATATAGAAAGGACAGTAGAAGTTTGATTTATTTGGGATAAGAAATATTCGCGTTTTGGTGTTTACATTTGTATTATATAGATGGCGCGTTATTGTTATTTCTATATTAGGTTATCACGAACGCTGTCCCCCACCTGTTAAACCTTGCTGACAGAATCGATAAAATGGCGGGGTTACATAGCTCATCAAATTCCAGTAAACAAATTACGACCATTTACACCTCTTCCACAACAATAAATTCAATAAATGCTCCCAGCTAATTATACGGACTAGTTAATTAAGGCTATGGAATAATTCATCCAGTTAATTGAGCGCACAAATCCTGTCCTATTTAGTCCCGTGCTGATGACATTGGGTCCCCTGTGTTCCATGCACTCTCTAATCCTGATCATTCTCTACGGACCCTATGCTTTCTTCTCACCACAATTCCTATAGAATATTCCACAGATTGCACTACGCTGATGAGGGCCAACACTCCGAAACGTGTCCGTGGTTTGCTTTTCTTGATTAATCAAGAATGGGTATTTGGCCAATTCTTGAATAATTAAAAATCAACGAGAATAGTTGATATTTATTCCGATATATAGAATATTCCAATTATATTGTCACGTGGGAGGACAAGCTTCTGGATAACACAGAAATTTATTTAAGGAAAGAACAAACTATTAATGATAAACAAAAGCAACGAGGGAGTTTACAGATTAGCAAAATATAAATATGATATTCTTAATAAAATAATAAAAACTTCTTACAATATATAAGTTTATGTGTACCAAAGATGACACCTCTTACTTCGAAAATGCGCTCAAACAATACATTTTTACTAATCACCCAAGCACAAAACGTGATGAATGAGCTATACCACCAATTATATCAAATTGAAACAAAAAGCCAAACTGTATACCATGATTTCGTTCTTTAGCTCTCATCCGCCATATGGAGGCTTAGATATACGGATATTGAGGGATGAAATCAGCCGTTATCATGATAATTAGTATATTTCGAGATCCAGTTGAATGTGGAAAGTTTTTCTTTTTATTCAATAATAATAAAATATATAAATAGTTTTGTTGCATCAATTTTAATGCGCCCTACATTTATTCAAAATATTCTATGATATTCAATATTTATTTAAAACAGATTATTTACATTATCATGATTCCTTTTTATAGATTCATTCCTTTTTGTAATATTTTATTGTACATATATCTTGATTGGTTATTGGAGCGAGAGAGGACCTGGACGAAGACTGAGGATCACGAACTACGAGGAAGACAACGAATAAATAAACACAATAAATTTGAAAAGTAATTTACTTTTATTTACTTTTCTTTATTAGCCTTGAGTATGGAAACCTGCTCGGGAAACGTGTATAACACCAAGAAACCAAGGTCGACGAAAAGCTGCAACTTGGTGCAACAATATGGAGGTTGTTGTCATGTCCAATGAAGAGCCTCAGACACTTCAGTACATCTCTATTATAGTAGTTGCAATAATTGGAAAATGGGTGCCGTTGCCATGTTAGTCACCTTGGACCAGAATATAGTCAAATATTCCAAGGGTCCAGGGTGCGGTCGGACTTTTCACCCTCCCTCAATCACTATTTGAATTTCAACATTATATTTTTATTGTATTTCAAATGTGAAACCTGTTTTTTCATTCTAATTGCAATGCAACTTTATGGTTTTATACTGGGACTACACTTATCGTATAGAAGTTGTATTAAGTTTGTTTTAGTTTTTAATATCGACTGAGTATTTTTATAATACAATCTATTCTTCCTTTATTTTCGATTTTTTTATATTGTAGCGTAGAAATCGAGTCTTTAAATATCTTAAGATGTGAAAGTATTTATTGATGGCGTCAGTACGACTAGTCGACATTTATCCAACAAGCCCCAAAAACTATATACAGCTAGAGAGAGAGAGAGATATTTATAACCCAGGTTCCTGGAGTGCAGAGCGCCAACTACCCGGGGAGTCACTAGTATGGACTAATGTTGAGTGATTTTACTCCATAGATCTAGGATTGAGGTGGGTCAGTCCAAGCAGGATAGCTGTTTGTATCCTATGTCTCAGGAATGCTGGACAGCTGAAGAGAAGATGATCGACTGTCGGTGGCTCTTCTGAACAGTGGATGCAGGTAAGGTCTGTTTTGGGATGCACGCGTGTAATGTCTGCCAGTACATGACCATGGCCCCTGAGGATGGTGGTAGGGGTCTCTTCATGGCGGATTTTTGGTAGAAATTTAGGAGAAGGCTTGGAGTGGAAGCAATTCTTCTGAGGGATCTGGTCGAATGGTCTTGGGAATATACTACAGTCCATGATAATAGAGCAACTTTACGTGTTAAGTTTCGAGCATGAGTTCGAGGCAGGGTAGTGTATGAGTGTGGTAGGACATAATTAGCGTATATTTTCGCTGCACTGTCTGCTAGGTCATTGCCATTGATTCCAGTGTGTCCGTTTACCCAACACAGCCTGATGTAAGGAGCTATGTTAAGGACTTTTATTATATTTGCCACTAGCGATGTCCGTGTTGGTCCTGAGGAGCAGATAGCTGCTAAAGCGGATCTACAGTCCGAGGCAATGGTCACTGCTGTTTTGGTTGGGCTAGTCTCCGCGATTTGAACTGCCCAGAGAATTGCTAATTTCTTGATCAATCAATAAAAGTGAGAAGGCCAACATCCCGAATCGCGTACATGGTTATCTTTTCTTGATTAATCAAGAATTGGTATTTGGCCAATTCTGGAATAGTTAAAAATCAACGAAGAGTTTATATTTATTTCGATAGATGGAGCAAGCCATCAGCAACTTTCAGTTGCACGATAGGGAGATGCCTTTTTTATTAATAAAGAATAAGTTTATATACCTGCCTCAAATATAACAATTGAGTTCAACCCTGTTTAGATAAAATAAAATCAAACTCAAATATTCAATAGGAAATCGTTTTGGATCAAAATTTAATAGGTCTTTTCAACATTCATCAAGGTTATATAACCTTATTTTGTACCTCAATAAAAATCTTTTAACGATTCCATATATATATATATTGGATGTTAGCTCTCTTACCTTTTTTGATTAATAAAAAATGGGTATTTGGCCAATTCTGGAATAATTAAAAATCAACGAATAGTTGATATTTATTCCAACAGATACCACAAGCCAGCAGCAACTTTCAGTAGCACAATAAGGAGATGCCTGTTTTTTCTTAATTTATCCACCTTATCCCAGTACAATATCACAATTGTACCTTTTTCACATTATTATTTATTATAATTCAATACTAGTATAATGCGGCCTACGATTTTAGAACGACATTTGAAAATTATCCCGCATGTGTTTCTTTTGAACGAAAAATCGAAATTTTTTTCAAGGAAAAATAGCGATTATTTCTAACCTTAGGGATGAAGTATGAAAGGATGAATTGTGAAGTGTAATGATAAACGGGGAAATAAAGTGTCCAGGGATGGGTATTATTCTCTATTATTAATACCTTGAAAAAGATTAACATTCTGACAATCATAAATATTGGTAAAATATTCAAACCAATATATACTTTTATATAAGGACCAACTAAACATGGAAGTGTATTCGGAAATAAAAGAGGAACAAAAACATCATGTTGTTAGTGAATAAAATATAAACATGGAATCGTTAAAATTTTGTTTAATGAGGTCCAGAAATTATTTTAAATCTCTACTTAATTCTCTCTCTCTTTTCTTTCAAATTGTTCTAAATACTGCGCTCTCATTAAAATAAATTGCCATTTATAATTTATTTCTATCTATATACAGAGTAATTATAAAGATATAAAAATAGATATAAAAGCATCGGTATTATAACAAAAAGTATCAATTAATTTTGGTCATTTTTTATAGATTAGAAAAGTCGTAAATATCTTAATTGGTGTTTATTTTACATTTGTTCGACAATGTTACAATGTCCTGGGGGGTTGGCTTCATGTCAATGTTAGATTAGTTCATATCAATATTATATTTTGAAAATAGAGCAATCCATACTTAAATCATTAGGTTGTAAAAAGTAATATATTGGATTTAATAAAATATTTATTTGCCAATATTTAGGTTGGCTGAACGCCAACCTTTATCGAGGCATTACATTTTTGTATACAAAAATTCAGCGCCGTATAGATAGCAAGATAACACTATGCGGCGCTTAGTTTGTTTATACAAAAATGTAATGCCTCGATAAAGGTTGGCGTTCAGACAACCGAAATATTGGCAAATAAATATTTAATTCAATCCAATATATGCCTTTTTACAACCTAATTTATATTATAAGTGAGACCAGAAAGAGTAATCATAAAGCAAATTTAATTTAATGAGGAAAGTATTTACAAATTTTGCCAATCTTAAAAAAACTGAGAGATATCTAAACAACAAAATATTTACAAATAAAATGCTGATGTCTCGTGATTAATGATGATAAACCGAGTAGATCGCCACAGATTATTCAGTGACAATATATTTGAGGATTAATGAAAGAGATTTAGCTCTAGCTGTGCTGTCACACGGGGTATAGACGTTACTTCTGCGCATACCACAATAACTACTTTTATCTTAAATATAGAGGTTGCCATGCTGGCATCCATATTTCTTCAAAATATTATTCTGGATGATGGCATGTGTATGAAAAAGTGAAAGTTGTATAAGCTTATGATTTTGCTTTGTTTTAAAAATGAATCGATGTTGGTTCCATATGCTTGAATTGAATATTACACCTTAATTCTACATATTTTATTGCTTTAAAAGGAACACAACAAAATAAAAAAAGAAACTACAATTACAAATGATTTGATAACTAACTAAGAAAAAAAAATCCAAAGTGATGATGATAGAAAATTTAATATGTCTGCCAGAAAAATGTTTCTATGAATTAAAAAAATATGAATAATTACAAAATTAACATAAAACCTAAAACAGAATGTTTAAGGGAACTAGGATGATTTGGTATATTTTACAGAGAAGTTCGCCTCTGATAGGTCGTTCCCACATATTTTGATATTTTTCTCAGGATTCTTCATATCTCGTAAGATGAAGTCAGTTAGCACAAATGAAATTTTATTTTTAACTCACAGATGGCGCTATATGACCAATTCAATGATAAAATTCTAAATTACACGGTTGAAGTTGGTGAGGGACAAAGAATAAATACCTTTATTTCGTTCTTTTCAAATAAATCAATCACTTTTTAATCAATAGTATAATTAAGAGCTAATTTCATTAGTTTCATCTCAGAAGAAAACCATTTTTTTCCACAAGATTAGAAATTTCAGTATTTCACACCAGAATTTGTTTAGAAAAGAATCATATACACTTAGGTAAATGAAAGTGTGAAAATATACTCTTTTACTACACTATTTAATTACCTTACTACAAT
This sequence comes from Cordylochernes scorpioides, assembly GCA_030710605.1. NCBI lineage: Eukaryota > Metazoa > Arthropoda > Arachnida > Pseudoscorpiones > Chernetidae > Cordylochernes > Cordylochernes scorpioides. The sequence goes on from CP092868.1 coordinate 93,164,669, forward strand.
GTGTATAGTTTGAAGTCAAACACACAGAACACGCAGGTATTCTGAACAAGGAATAAATTAAAGTAAAGATAGAGGTTGCTTGGCCAGCATTCATATTTCTATGGAAATAGACACTTCGGCCAGGTAGAGGTTTTTATTTATCACGTGAGAACGCCCTTGCAACCTCAAAACAATTTTTAACGCCTTGCCAATGCTTAATTTTTATTTACTTCTCCTGACGAAGACAAAAGATTTTTGTCGAAACGTTGAGAAAATAAAAAAACTCTAACTGGCCGAAGTGTCTATTTTTCATATAAATAGGAATAAATTGTGATCTAAATCTTTTAAAACGATCTGCTTTGGAGAACAGGAAACAAAGTGAAGATGGGAATAACTAGGAAAGATATTTATTCCGATAGATGGCCTCCTATCACCAAATTTCAGTTCAATGATCGGGAGATTCCTAGTTCATTCTTTTATCTCCTTAACACACACATATATCTATTTTGATGGTAGAGGTGACTTTGTACATTTCAAGATCAATATATCAACTCAAAGTTCATCACAAATCATGGTAATTTCGGAGAATTTGTCGAAAATCGGGGCAACGGATGATCCTAGCTGCTTCTGTGGAAAATAAAACCAAAACTCAATATATTGTAACAGAGTATTCATTAATTTTATTACTATTATTAACAGAGTGGTCATTTTTATGTTTATATTTTGATACTCTGTAAATTTCTCTCGTGGCTTATCTTTTGTTTATCATTCATAGTTTGTTCTTGCCTGAAATAAATTGTTTCCTCATCCTGAAGTTTTTTTGTCTTCCCTAATTTTCCACGTGGAAATATTTTTTAGTAGAATATCCAATATTTCACAGCTACAGAAGTAATCATTTTTATCCCATCGAAGAAATTTGCGAATTTGTATATAACAAAGACACTTATTAAAAATTCAATAAATTTTGTAAATTCATTTTAGGTTTTCTTTTCTGTTTGATAAAACCATCGTGTCAGTTTTAATTGTGTTTTTAGTCCAGTTATTGAATTGTATATAATGAATTGTATATAGGTTGATAAAATGTATTTAGGCGCAAGTATCCCAAGATGGGATATCGCGTCCGATATGTCAAATAAAACGAGATAAAAAGAAAAGATCAATATATCCTACCAAAAAATTGTCAGGAATATAGGACTATATGCTGTAATAATATTTTCTATAATGGTTCTAACTTGATCGTTTAATTTTTGAAATATATTTGACTACATTTTTATTATTTGCACACGTATTTTTCAATATTTCATTTTTAATTAAAAAGGCATATATTGGATCAAAATATCATTTATTTCACCAATATTTCAGTTGGCTGAACGTCAACCTTTTTCAAGGTATTATAACATATTAATATGTGTCAACAACAAACTCAGCGCCACATAACGTCAATAGAATTAAATTAAAAAAAAATAGTTTTTCTTATAATCAATGGGGAGGAAAAAATTGATATATATATATATTTATATTATGGACAGAATAAATTTTGTGAAATAAGGGTGTGAATATTTTGAATATTAACAATGACGCCTATCTTTTTAGTATATGAACAAAAATTTAAAATATATAACTATTATTATTAATTGGAACAGTTTAATAGAAAGTTTATGGGCATGAAGTTGCTTTTTTAAATACTTCGATTATAAATATTTTATAAAATGTTTAGTACAAATGTCACTTACCGTATATAACTTGGACTGAATAGGAGAAGATATTTTGGGAAACACTATATACAGGCTGGAATAGACAAAACATTATGATAATTATTTTTATTATGCTCATGAAATTCTAGTATTTTCGGGGAAATTTTATTTTAATAAACATATGCAAATAAAATACTAAAATATTTGGGGCTGATAGGACAAAACTTGAAAGGATGGAATTTTTTATATCGCTGATCGTCTATGTATTTTTATGGAGAGACAGGGGCAATTTTGTTCACTCTTTGTTATCTCGTGTGAGTTCAATAAAGTCACTGTTCCATGATTCAAGATACAATTGTGAAAATTGTTTTAAAAACTAAAATAATACATTTCTCACGATGAGGTATTTTGTAGTCACAAAGGTCACTGTACATATCAAATATATTTCTGAGTTATTGTCTGAATACCAATATAAATGCTAAAAGGTACAACTTCCTTATTTTTTGCCCACACTAGAGTAGATAGACTCGTTTTAAATAAATACAAATTAAAGAGAATGGTATTGCAATTATTTCCAATCATAATATACTTTTAAAAAGTTTCACTCTAACATTTGAAGAGGAGAGAGGTGATTCATTGTTTATAAAGATTCTGAAGCCACAGAATATGTGAATTTTAACCTTTTTGACAGAAATATATTATGAGTAGTTCATAAAACCAGTGTAATAGAACGCAAGAGCATAATATTTAACAAATAAAAATACATCTTTTAAAAAAGGTCATTTAAATGCACTAAAATAAAAAAATTAAATATTTTCGCTTCTTCCATTGATCAATTATATTTATATAAGTGAAAAGGCGGAGAGGATGATCATCATGAATTTCGAACCTAATGTAATTTTATATGAAGCAACTGATTAGAATTTTTTATATGTGTTTACTAAAATTTACCTTTTCAGGTCAGAATATGCCTAATTTGTTTTTAATACCAACACCTGACCTTTTTTATTTTTATTTTTTTGTCATTTTTCTACATGTTTAGCGTATTTACACAGGTTTGGCCTTAAATACCCATTCTGTGATTTCTCAACAGGCCTCTGAGAACAACAAATTTTGGTTGCAGAGGTACACAACGCTGACGAAGGCCAACAGCCCGAAACGCGTTCGTGTTTGGCTTTTCTTGATTCATCAATAAATTGGGTTTGCCAAAATTCAGGGAACAGGTTAAATCAAAGTTTAGAAGATTTCTGTACCACTAGATGGCGCTCAATCATCTAAAAAGGAGCTCTGTAAGTAGTAAGGATATACCCAGCTTGTTTTTAAGAGAAAAAACAGTTTATTAAGACAAAGCAATAACGCACCATCTATATATATAAAATGAAAGAATTCAAGCACGAATGTTTTTTTATACACAAAACAAACTTCTACTGCCCTTACTGCGATGAAAAAATATATTGGAAGGGTTCACCAGTGATGAGCCAAGCCTTCCCAATATATTATTTCATCGCAGTAAGGACAGTAGAAGTTTGTTTTGTGTATAAAAGAAACATTCGTGCTTAAATCCTTTCATTATGTATATATATTCTTTTCTTTTGGTGCCCGGGCAGGACGGGAACGGTGCGCTCTCGCCCAACACACCCGCCTTAAAGAGACTCAACCCGGACGACGGCTCCAGTCGTTAGACCCAGCGACCTCCCAACACTCCAAGGGGGTCACACCCCTCTCCACGCTCCAGAAGGAGGGTGATGCTCTAGGCACCTCTTATTTGATATAAAACAGTTTATGTTCAAGCCAAGACAAGTTTTTAAGTGTTGTTAGATTGACATTGATGTAGAGGTGTCGGCGTTGGGACTCGACATGTTTGGTTGTTCTTTATGTAATAATGCTGTGGTAAGTTGGACAGCGATACTGTGTATAGCTACGGTTTTTGATCGTCGATGTGGAAGCTGATATGGCGACCATGGTGGGGATAAGGTAGATGATGATATTTGCATCCGTGTGGGGGGATTGGCAAGAAATATTTAATAAAATATTCCCCTGTATAAGGGGAAATATCAGCCTTCTGAGGATGAGTTTCTTTTTGAAATAAATAATTTCCAAATCTCTCTAGGCTTCACGCACGAGAGCCCTTCTACAGGAGGGCACACAACATAAGTGCCCGAAGTCTAGAGATAGAGAGGGAGAAATTGTAAATTGAAATGTTTTAAAAGAAACATCCCTGGAAGCCTGATATTTTAACCATAACAGGATATATTAGTCGACACTCTTTAACCTTCAGAAGCTGCACTAAATCTTCATGGGTTTTACAAGGCAGCGAGCACGGTATCATAACTTGTGGAGAGTCATCGGGAGGATTCTATGCTAAACTGAGGTTCCAAATAGAAGCTATATTAGTATGAAATCAATATCATTCCCCTCTTTTATTCAGTCATGAAAAATTAGAGAATTTTTGAGAGAATTTGCGTTATTAAAAGAATATCAGATACGCTTCAAAGTTTCTCTCAAAATTCTCTCGGTTTACAGTTTCAATTTATTCGAATTTTATTCAAGCATTTACATATGATATGCATATAACGTATAAATATTTATTCAACCTTGGAAACATATTCAGACCAGATTTTAAAAATTTTGACAAAATTGGAATAGTAGGATTCACGTAGAATATTCCCTAATAAATTAGCGAATATTAGCGAGTTAGAAGAAACAGGAAATAAAACTAAACCTATATGAAGAGCAAATTTAGCCATTTCAATCATTAAAAAACTAAAACTGAAGTTTGACGGCGATGGAAAAACTTGACTGTAAACACTCAAAGTCCAATTAGGCTCCCGGTGGTTGTTAGCGGACAATCCCCGAGTTATCGGAAACAATAATAATGTCTGTGGCCACAAATTGTCCTGCGCAGTCGTCCACTACTTCCTGCCTGTTTGGACGCCTCCGATACTGGATGAGTTGCTCACTTACTGCCCTCAACTGGAGATCTCACAGTCCGGTCTAAACGCTCACTTACTGCCCTCAACTGGAGATCTCACAGTCCGGTCTAAACGCTCACTTACTGCCCTCAACTGGAGATCTCACAGTCCGGTCTAAACGCTCACTTACTGCCCTCAACTGGAGATCTCACAGTCCGGTCTAAACGCTCACTTACTGCCCTCAACTGGAGATCTCACAGTCCGGCCTAAACGCTCACTTACTGCCCTCAACTGGAGATCTCACAGTCCGGCCTAAACGCTCGCTTATTGATCTCAACTGGAGGTCTCAGAGTCTGGCTCAGTTGCTCACTTATTGCCCCCAACTGGAGATCTCACAGTCCGGCTAATCGCTCAGTTACTGCCCTCAACTAGAGATCTCACAGTCCGGCCTAAACGCTCACTTATTGATCTCAACTGAAGGTCTCAGAGTCTGGCTCAGTTGCTCACTTACTGCCCTCAACTAGAGATCTCACAGTCCGGCTAATCGCTCAGTTACTGCCCTCAATTAGAAATCTCACAGTCCGGCCTAAACGCTCACTTACTGCCCTCAACTGAAGGTCTCAGAGTCTGGCTTAGTTGCTCACTTATTGCCCCCAACTGGAGATCTCACAGTCCGGCCCAATCGACCATTTACTTCCCTCGTCTAAAGGTCTTACACTCCAGCCCAATTTCCCATTTAACCAATTGAGATATCCAACTTACATTTTTACTCTCTCTCCTATAATTAAATCGAAGAATATTGATGTAAACTCATTTACAGAATAAATAAATATCATTTACCTAAAAGGTATCCTAAGCAAAATTTATGTATACAAGATGTGATCATTAAGTAGGGAGACGACTATTTCAAAATATTATGAAAATAACGCCACCATCCGGATTTTGCAAAAAAGCGGCGTAAGGCGAGGGTGGCGTTGTATCGAACACGTTTAAAATGTGAAATTTAAAGATACAATAAATCATTTATAACAATTACTAATAACAATTTATATTTAAGTCAATATATAGAGTGCAAAACCGGCATTAATTGATTAATATGACAAATAGAAAGAATTAATTTATAATTTATTCATTAAAAAGTAATTACATTTTCTTGAAGAAGTCTGTGATCACAACTTGTGTTTTCTCTCCCTCACTTATGCCATAGACACGGTGTAACAAATCCGCCGATAGATTGACGTCGTCAGATGTTGCTCTCTTGGAGTGCTCAAGAAACAACAATAGTGATACTGATACTAGACTCTTGGAATGGGTATTTAGATTAACTATAGGCAGAAGCTTTGAGGTTAGTAGAATTTTACATACAATTATAAATATACTAGCCGAATGACCCGGGCAACGCCCGTGTTTTACCCGATTGAATGTTTTTATTCAAATACTATTTGTTCCAATTATCATATTAGTTACGTATTGTGGACGTGTATAGTTGACAAACATACATACATACATACGCTGACTTATATATATATAGGGATAATAATATAAATGGGTTTTAAAAATTGTAAAAAAGAAAAAAAAAATGCATCGGCCGGGAATCGAACCCAGGCCGCCCGCGCGGCAGGCGAGCATTCTACCACCGATGCTTATAAGAAATGGCCCTATTTGGGTATTTATTCCATTCACAAAAACAAACGATGACAGAATTGTTGATGACTCTGATACTTGTATTTATAATTATGTTAGCATAATGAATTAGTCAGTATTCCCATGGTCTCCAGCGAAGAGGTGTGAATTGACTTTTTGAAAATATACATAATTATAAATATAGAAGCTTCTATAGAAATAAATAAAATAAGCCGAAATAGCTCAGTTAGGAGAGCGTTAGACTGAATATCTAAAGGTCCCTGGTTCGATCCCGGGTTTCGGCATCTTTTTTAATTTTTCAAATTCATCCGTGACAGAGGCCAGGAAAGACGGTCGTGACTATATTATTTATAAATATATAATATATAATATTTCTATCGCAGTAAGGGCAGTAAAAATTGTTTAACTTTCAAAAGAATCATACGCTTCTATAATAGTTTCCAATTTTCATAACAGATGGCGCGCAAATGCTTTTTATGTAATAAGGTGCTATCATTGGATAGCTCAGAATCTTGAATTCCAAGTTAAATGTTTTGTACTCGTTTTTCACCAGTTTTTAGAATTATTTTATCCGATCGTTAATATGACCTTATCATAGACTTCTGAATATTTAATTCCATATTTTCCATCTGATTTTGTTTTCAAATGAATCATAAATTGCGTAAAACAGATGGCGAGTTAATTCATAATGTTCATATTAAGTCTAAATGAACTTTACTTGTTGTTTGCGGAAGAGCAGCGCTCGAAGCATGTTTAGGAATTTATAAATATTTGTATTTCTACTGTACTTAAGCTTATGTTCATAGTTGTTTAAAATCCCTTTTCCAATAGTTTATCTTCAGTATTACTATAAAATAAAAACAGGAAAATACAAAAATTAAGCGGGGTGGTAGATTAAACTGACAAAACCGCCAAGTAGATTCACAAATGATGAACCAGGCCCTCCCATCATTTTTATCATTGCGGTAGATATACTAGAAATTTGGTTGTTTTTAAAATGATCATAGGCATCATAAATAGTTGAAATTTCCTACAAATGAATATATTGTATTATTTTAGGTCCATACGATTTGTTAATTTGTTCCTTGATATGATTTGAGAAGTTTATGAATAGAAACATTTCTAGGCGAAGCTGACCTAAAATATATAAAGGCCCCTCCTCTCTCTCCCGTCAACATAGATACAATAACTTTGCTATATATCTATTAGCCATTTTATTCAATCAAGCAGACTCTGGTGGGGTCAATGCCACAATAACATCTTTGTAAAATTCAGAATGTCACCAGGAGACCATGGTTTGGTTTATGGCTCTCGGCAGTCTAGGTAGAGCTTTGATTTCATGTTATCCGCAAGGGATGCGTAGAATTTATCCAAAGAGTTATTCAGCGCTCTCAAAGTGGTTAGTTAATTCTATGGGGGAGATATATATGTAAATTTGTCACTTAACCGAGAGAGAGAGCCTGCAAGGTTGATGAGGCATTCAATCAATAAAGGCATAGTTCTGGCGTCTATTTTGATGCAAAATGCGACGTTTATTTTTTGCTAAATCTAGTATATGATTGAGGGTCACCCAGAGTTCGAAAATGGCACTGAATTTAATGAAATCTTTCAACGTCATATAATCAAGGAAGGGCATGGTACATCAGTGGGGAATCCTCCCATCGGTTTAGCCAGTTCAAGCTCCAGACCGTTCAACTATTGTTATAGATGGATTCTATCATAGTTTGATTTTGTTCAAGAATACTGGATATATTTTGGGGCTAAGCTGATAATGTTATTTTCTTTTCTTTTTAAAGTTATAATTGTTTCTGTAACTCTATTTATGTGATTACTTGGTGTTTATTGATTTTTTTCAGCAAGGATGGTTTATAGCATTTAATGTAATCATTTTATCTCATTCAAAGTCCATGCATCACCAGACCATGTCATGAATATTTTCGCAAAGGGTTTCCATGCCACCCAGGAGGTACCTGCTCAGCGCGTTAGCCTTTGTTTATAGTGGCGCTTCGCCTCCGTAGAAGCCCTATTCCACTCTTCTGGCACAACCAGAGCATCCAACTCGCTCTCGGCCGAGCTGATGGTCCAGGCCCTGCCAGGAACTGGTCTGCCGATGCTATGGACTCCGTCTCAAAGATCAAAGAGTCGGGGGAGAGGAAGACAAAGCCTCAATATCTGAGGAAACAAGTAAATTCGGACAGAGTCTCAAAGCAGACCCGCCTCCACCTCAATTCCCAACCGACTGGCCCATTGTTGGACCGTTGGAAACGAAATTTTTATAGCGTCCTAAAAATTCAATATATTAATATTTATATGAAATAAAAAATAATATGTACCTTATTAAATTATATATTATCTGTTTGAGATATATTTAAAATAATCTCCATCATTTTGAATTCAATATGAAATAGAATTTGGAACAATAAGAATATGACTAAATTTTTTACTTCAATAACCTCAAAAATAATAAAAGAAATATTATTCAAACATTTGTTATTTATATAAAATGCTTTGAAGCTTCGAATATGTACACTGCGTGACATTGAAAATGGAACACCAAGAAATAGTGGCCAGAAAGTGATGAAACTCGGCAGACAGAGAGAGACAGGGACGAACAATAAGTGATCTTTATTTCAAAATGATAGTCATAATACAGAGCGAGAACGGCGTCGGCTTAGTAGCAAGTAGGACCACCGCGGACGGCGATGCACGCAGCAACACGTCTAGGTAGAGAGTCAATCAGAGTATGGATGGCGTCCTGACGGATGGCTCTCCATTCCCTCTGAACCATTTGCCACACTTCGTCTTCTGAACGCGGCTGTGGCAAGGCATGCAAACGGCGTCCAATGATGTCCCAGACGTGCTCGATTGGAGAGAGATCAGGAGAGTACGGTGGCCAGGGAAGCATCTGTACATCTTGCAGAGCTTGTTGGCTAATGCGAGCAGTGTGCGGTCGGGCGTTATCCTGCTGTTAAAGGGCATTGGGTACCCTCTGAAGGTAGGGGAGTGTCACCGGTCGCAGCACATCATCAACGTATCGTTGAGCCGTCATAGTGCCCTGAATACGAAGTAAAGGTGACCTGGAATCATACGCGATTGCGCCCCAAACCATAATTCCACGTTGTTGCACGGTGGGGCGTTCCACAATTTGCTGCCGGATTGGACCTTTCTCCACGTAGACGCCACACGCGTACACGGCAACTATCACTGGACAAGCAGAAACGCGATTCATCCGAGAACACGACCTTGGGCCATTCCGTCATCCACGTCGATCTAGCCCGGCACCATTCCAAACGTTGGCGCCTATTCGGTGGGGTCAATGGCAGTCTTCTTAGCGGACGGCATGAGTGCAAGCCATTAGCAACCAATCGACGGGAAATGGTTCTGGTCGAGATGGAATGATCTAGGGGGTCTTGCACATGTTGCAGGATGGCGGTACAAGTGGCTTGTGGGGCCGCCACTGCTTGTCGAAGGATACGCCGATCCACACGTGCTGACGTCACTCTGGTTGCACTGACATTCCTATAAATTGCCACATTTCCTTGTTCCAACCATCTTCTCTACAGTCGGTGCACCGTGGACGCACCAAGGTGTGTATCAGCTGCGATTTGACGTATGGACCAACCTGCCCTTTTCAGTCCGATCACCATGCCCCTCGTAAAAGCGTCTGTCTGCTTGAACTGCCTCCGTTTACGATGACCTGGCATTCTCTGTTATTACACGTGTCTTTTGACACAAGAACAAAATTTCTACAATGATTTTCCTTGAAGAAATAACGACACGAATACTGTCCTTTCTGCAAGTTCCTTCCCTTATATCTTACCCCATGTGCGCACGAGAGCTGCGCATTTTACATCATTTGCATAACTCGGTTAGGCGCGTCTACCCTCAAATTTGCATACTTTTCTGGCCACTATTTCTTGGTGTTCCATTTTCAATGTCACGCAGTGTATATTTTAAAATATATAAAATGATGAAATGCGGAAAAAAATTGATCAAATTCAGACGTTTGCTCTCTCATTTTGCATTATCAAATATCAGTTGTCTTTCATACTTCACTATGAATATGCCTTATAGAGGAATACAAATAAAATTTACTGTCTATTCTCGACTTGAGACTGAGCTATGGGACTCGAAATTTCTGTTCCTAAACACAGTTAGGTCTTATTCCAGTGATCACCATAATCCTCATATCGCTGATATACACTGGTCCGCAAAATTAAAGGAACAACATATTTTTTCATTTATCTCAAATTTTATTGAACATATATCAATGAAATTTTATAGGCAAATTTATTATTCCATTATTAATTAGAATACCCGAAATCAAAGAATTCTAACCCATATTTTATGCAAATTAGCCGCTCAAGCAATGATCTTCTTGCAGTCCGTGCATAAATAATTCGGATATTGTTGTTCATATGGGGTGTGATCGCCTTTAACTGATAGGCAGGCTCTACATCGGTGACCCATACTAATAATTAGGGAGTTTATCAGCTCCTGTGGAATCAACGCCCACTCTTGTGTTAAGGCTGTTTCTAGCTCATGAGTGTTTCTAGGAGGGGGTTGGAGGGATGAGATTCGCCGTCTTAGGTTGTCCCATACATGCTCAATGGGATTTAGGTCTGGGGATCGAGCTGGCCAATTCATCCGAGAAATTGCATGGTTTTGGAGAAAAGTGTTGACCACACCAGCCCTATGTGGACGGGCATTAGAAGAACGTTTTCTCCCATTTCCAATGCTTGAGGCATCACATATGCTGCCAAGATCTCGTCCCGATACCTCTGTCCAGTCAGGGTTCCTTGCCGAAAAATATGGAGTGCTGTGCGACCGCCCAAGAAGATTCCAGCCCAGACCATAAAACCTTGGCTTCTGTAGGGATCCCTTTCAACCATATTCCAGTAGAGTTGCAGCACAGTAGAACAGTGATTCGTTGCTTCATCCTTTTACTAGTTTTCATCTTTGTGAGCAAGTGTTCGGTCAGGAATGAGCTGAAAAAATAATCCTGTTTCGTCTGCATTGTATATGTTGGTTGGGTCATATCCGGAGTTGGCCAGCATACTGTTCAAATTTGTAAGGTGTTCATCAATGATAGCTGGAGAAATCGATGCGCCTTCCCCACAGAGCCGTCGTTGCGAAATATGGAATCTCCCTTTAAATCGCTGCAGCCACCCATTGCTGTACGTGAAATTTTCTGGTACGTCCAACTGCTCGCCAAGTTTTTTTGCCTTTTTTCTTAGGAGGTCATCAGTAATAATAATGAGTAATAATAATATTATTGGCACGCTTTTGGGTAAACCAGTTGAAGAGAGCGTCTTCCAAGTCACTAAATTTCCCGACTCTTTGTCTCTTTGAAGAACCAACAATATAATTTTCCCACTTCTCAGCCTGAGTGAGAATATCACGGACAGTTGTTCGTGGAAGTGAGAAACGCTCTCCAATCTCATTCTTCGACAATCTTGCCAACTGGCATATCTCCTTCTTTTCAATGGTGATCGACTCCAGTTTACACTTTTGGGAACTCATGATACGACAATAAGGTTGTTGTGTTGACGTTAGCAAAGGATGAAGCGACTGTGTATGTCCCAGGCACAAGCAGGAAAAGGGTCTGCTGGCTGTTCACACAATCTGTTGTGTCAACAGCAGGCAAAGTCCGGTGCCGCTGGCGGAAAAAAAAAAAGACAGGAAAAGGGAAGTGGGGGATGAGGGACGTTGTGAGCGGCGCTATAACGAGTGGTTTTTGCTACTTGGGAAACGAAAAATCAGCGGCGGAAGGCGAACAGCGAGGGAGTGGCGTTATATCGAGAAAAATACATTGATGTCGATTGGGACAAAACGAAAAAGCGGCGTAAGGCGAGGGTGGCGTTATATCGAGTGGCGTTATAACGAGAGTAGACTGTATTATTATTTATTATCTAATCTTCCAAATAAATTTTAATTTTTGACCATGGCACGTGCGCACGTGATTTAAATTCATTTTATAAACGAACGAAGTTTCCAGATAATTCTTCGAAAACGTTTCTTTAAAAAATGGGTAGTTTCAAGTAACGAATCGCTATTAAATTGCGTTTCAAAATCGGTAAAACAGCTTCAGAAACGAATGCTTCAATTAAAGAGGCGTATGGAGATGAATCTTAAAGCAGTGAAGAAGTTTTAATTTGGCTCACAACTTTAAAAATGGAAGAACAAATCCATTTTGCGAAGTTCGAACTGGTCGAGAGTGCATTATCAGAAACCAGGTAAATATCGAACAAATCAAAAAGCTTTCATGAAAAATAAACCCTAAAATGACAATCAAGGAGATGAGATACAATTAGAGATATCACACGGATAGGTGCAATCAATAATAGGCGAAGATTTTGATATTGAAAAAGTAGGAGCACGGTTTGTTCTAAATTGTTAACAATGGTACAGCGAGAGGCTAGATTTTGAATTTTTGAAAACCTTTTGGAAAGCTACTTGAATAACCCAGACATACTGAAACAAATAATCACAGGTCGTGAATTATGGGGTTAGAGTGCATTATCAGAAACCAGGTAAATATCGAACAAATCAAAAAGCTTTCATGAAAAATAAACCCTAAAATGACAATCAAGGAGATGAGATACAATTAGAGATATCACACGTATTGGTGCAATCAATAATAGGCGAAGATTTTGATATTGAAAAAGTAGGAGCACGGTTTGTTCTAAATTGTTAACAATGGTACAGCGAGAGGCTAGATTTTGAATTTTTGAAAACCTTTTTGAAAGCTACTTGAATAACCCAGACATACTGAAACAAATAATCACAGGTCGTGAATTATGGGGTTAGAGTGCATTATCAGAAACCAGGTAAATATCGAACAAATCAAAAACCTTTTATGAAAAATAAACCCTAAAATGGCAATCAAGGAGATGAAATACAATTAGAAATATCATACGGATTGGTGCAATCAATAATAAGCGAAATTTTAATATTGAAAAAGTAGCAGCACACGGTGTATGTCCCTAAATTATTAACAATGGAACAACGGGAGACAAGACTTTCAATTTTTGAAAACCTTTTGGAAAGATACCAGAATAACTCAGATATGCTGAAACAAATAATCATAGGTGATGAGACATGGGTTTACGGGTATGACCTGGAGACAATACACCAGTGAAATGTGTGGGTCGAACAAGGGGGAACTAAGGCCCAATAATCAAGAAAAAAAAAACTCAAAGGTCAAAACTTTACAGAATACTTTCCACAATTTTAACAGTCTTGTTCATTTTGAATTTCTTGAAAAACATTCAAGAATATCACAATACGTGTATTCGGATATTTCTCGTCTTTTAATGCTTCAATTTAACTCAAAAGACATGATTTATGGGAGAAAAATATGGGATCCTGTTACACGATAATGCTCGACCTTACAAAGTCCTTTCGGGTTTGCTCAGTATTTAGTGAAGAACAGAGCCCTCCAACTTCCTCACCCTCCTCATTCCCCTGATATCTCTCCCTCTGACTTTTTCTCCTCCCCAAGATATAATATTTATTATTTTTTAAATGGTAAACATTTTGAGGGTGTAATTGAAATTATAGAAAATTCAAAAATAAATAATAATAATTTAAAGTGCAATTACGAAAAGCCAAGTTTCTCTGTGTTTTGAGTAGCTAAAAAATAATGAAAACGTTGTTGTGTGGCGCGAGGATCATACTTTGAAGAATACTGGTTGTTATACTTGTATCTACTATAATACAATTTTAACAACCTTGTCTCCCTGCTTAATGATCACAACTTGTATAATTGAATCTCTTTGAAAAGACTATCTGAATATATTTTGAAATATTTGTACACGTTTCTCTTTATAACAAATGAAAACATTAAGGCATGAATGTTTATTTTCACACATAAAACAAGGTTCTACCGTCCTTACTGCGATGAAAATTTATTTGGGAGGGCTTGGCTTATCGGTGGTGAACCCTCCCAGCGGTTTCGACAATTTAATCTACCAGACCGTTTCTTTAGAGCTCTAATACTGTATTGAACATTCTGATTTTATATGCTACACTGAAGGCACTAGCATATATAAACAGAATGATCCAATACAGTATTAGAGGACTAAAGACGTGGTCTGGTGGATTAAATTGGCGAAACCGTTGGGAGGGTTCACCACTGATGAGCCAAGCCCTCCCAATATTTCTTCATCGCACAAAGGACAGTAAAAGTTTGCTTTATTTGTGAAAAGAAACAGTCACGTCTTAATGTTCTAGTCTGTTAAACAAGATGTTATACGTGTATATACACGTAGATGGCGCGTTATTGATTTGAATATGTTTCTCTTTACTCTCTAAATTAATGATTCTACTAATTACAAAATCTATAATTGAGTTTATTCCATTTAATTTTAATTCCCTCTTTTGTGCTATTTATAACCAACGCAAGAATTATAGTCTTATCTAGCACACACAAAAAATCTCTATCATTTAAAAGAAGATATCAAAATATTTAGAAAGTAATATACATTTTGAACAGAATTATTTTTGTAAAACGACATTTGACAATTATCCCGCATGTGTTTCTTTTGAAAGAAAAATCGAAATTTATTTTAAGAATAAATAACGATTATTTCTAACCTTAGAGATGAAGTATGAAAGGATGAATAGTGAAGAGTAATGATAAACGGAAAAATAAAGTGTCCAGGGATCGTTATTTATCCTGAAAATAAATTTCGATTTTTCGTTCAAAAGAAACACATGCGGGATAATTGTCAAATGTCGTTTTACAATCATAAGCCGCATTATATTGTGTTATAAAATTATTTTTATATAAAATTCACTACTCCACATGCCGTCTATTTAAAGGAATGTAGTTTTATTTTCCTCATCCATTGATGATCTCTACTCTTCCCCGGCAGACACCATCAACCAGCTTTACAAGCATAATACCCTAATATGATTGAGTGGAGATAAGAAAGAAGAAGAATAAGTTATATTTTCACTAATAACTTTTTTATTCGAAAAGGTAATTTATGGAGAAATGCTAATTGAGTTTATTTATAAATTCATTTATATGGTAATGTTTAATGATAAGGCACAATTTGAATTATAGATTATAAACACAAGGTAATAAAACTAAATCCAAATAAATAAATAGTGTGTGAGGTTTCGGTAACAGCGTTGTTACCATCTTCAAGAATAATATTCTGTGTTTCTCAGAAAACTATCTTCTTCTTACCTGCTATCTTGTTTACACACTTGATAACAGTAACTATTTAAAACATGCTGTGGTATATTTTCTCATTCAGTACTTTTGTCTGAAGATAACAACGCTATTACCAAAACGTCACACACTGTTTATTTATATGGATTTGGTCTTATTACCTTGTGATGGTAATGTTTATTTATTTTTAAAAATTGAATAGAGTTACAAATATTGAAGAGAAAAATAAAAATTTGCCGTTTTCTTTCTCTCTAAGAGCAAATATACATATTTTCTAAATTTTTATATAATTGTGATATTTTCTAAAATATTTTGAAAATTAATTTCTTGCTTTTATTGTTCTCAAAGATTCAGCTGAATAATTTCAAGCAAATGTGGTGAAATATTAATCAAGTGTTTATATTTATTATTTAATCACACACAAACATTTGAAGAGGATTGTTGGTGATTCTGTATTCCCCCAGGTTCCTACCCAGGTCGTGCAGATGTTACAAGCTTCTCTGGATTATTTCTACAATAGAAACTCCTATATAATTCTCTAAGATACTTCCTGCATATGAATATTTTATATTGTAACGAAGAAATAATTTTAAAATTTAATATAAATAAACATAATGAAAATATTGTAACAAAGTTTTTATTATTTTATTAGCAGAGTATTATTTTTATGTTCATATTTTGCTCTACTCTGTACACTTCCCTCTTTTGCTTATTTTTTATTTATCACTCATAGTTTGTTGTTGTCTGAAATAAATTGTTGTTTCATCCCGAAGTTGGTCTTCCCTAATTTTCCACGTGACAATATTTATATGTAATTTTCCTGTCCTTAAACTTCATGTTCATAGATTGCTTAAATACCATTTCTAAGATTCCACTCTTCATTGTAGCATATATAAGCAGAATGATCCAATACAGTATTAGAGCTCTAAGAAGCAGTCTGGTACAATAGATTCAATTGGCGAAACCGCTAGGAGGGTTCACCACTGATGATCCAAGCTTTTCCAATATTTTTTCATCCCAGTAAGGACAGTAGAAGTTTGATTGATGTGTGAAAGAAACATTCACCTCTTAATGTTTTCAATTGATATACAGTTAAACCTGTCTATAGCACCCCCTCTTGGACTCACCAAAATAGAATGCTATATAGAGTGGGTGCTAAAGACAGGTCACTTTTAATGTAAATCGCATCGTACTACGTATTTAAAATCGGGCGCTAAAGAGAGGGAGGCGCTATTTAGACAGGTTTAACTGTATATAGATGGTGCGTTATTGCCTTGTATTAAAAGACAGTGCAGTTAGGTCTTTATATTTGTTCATCGCAGTAAGGACAGTAGAAGTTTGTTTCATATTGAAAAAGAAAGATTCGTGCTTAAATGCTTCCATTTCTTGTCTATAGAAGGCACGTTATCGCCTTGTATTTATAATTTAATTTATTGTGAAAACAGATTCCTCAGTTTATTCTTCACGTATTTACAATACTAGCCGAATGACCCGGGCAACGCCCGTGTTTTACCCGATTGAATGTTTTGATTCAAATACTATTTGTTACAATTATAAATTGGCGCCTTAAATAAATGCATATGTTAGTTAATAACTATAGCCTATGTGCTTTATCTGTCTATGTACTGTTGGCTTCCGTAGGCGTCTCTTACTGGGAAAAAGAAAGAGAGGATTCCATTTAGTTATTAACTAATATATGCATTTATTAAAGGAGCGACTCGCTCCAACACAATAGTTACAAAAACGAAAAGGCGAGTGGGGGGGGGGGGGGGGGGGGGGGGGCAAAGGTGGCGTGATCGTAGTGGCGTGACAGAGTTGAAAACTGATTAAGAGATGAAGAATGACGCTCGTAACTGTATATAGAATATTAGTCGTTATTAGCTGTGTGTCGGCTGTGATTGATAAATTGTCGTCCAGAGAGTCCTACCGACGTAAAACATTTTACATTCTTAAATAACCGACAACATTTATTCCGTTTCAACATGAAGACATTTTAAAATTGTACACATATTATACGCGCAATAGTTACCCAGGAATTTTTTTAATAAAAAATTGATTTTGAGTGAAGAGTTTAGATATATATTCCATTAAGACTTAATGCGCGGTTGAGGACTCTAGCTGTCATTGTGGCAACAAATTCCAGGACTTAAGACATCTACTGCTGGAATGCCCACTCTTCTTCGCCGCTAGACAACAGACAATAAATAATGTTGTAGATCTATATCAATTTGTAAATAGCAGAGAGAATTATCATAGATTTAACTATTTTTGTAAATATATTTATATAAAATGAAAGGATTTAAAAGCACGAATGTTTCTTTTATACATAATACAAACTTCTACTGCCCTTACTGCGATGAAAAAATATATTGTGTATATTGAATGTAATTCTACTGTCCTATAAGCTTATGTCCATAGTTTTCTTGAAAATCATTTCGGAGATTCCATCCTTCAGTGCTGCGTATATAAGCAGAATCGTCCAATACAGTATTAGAGCTCTGAGAAGCGGTCTGGTGGGTTAAATTGGCGAAACCGCTGGGAGGGTTCACCACTGATGAACCAAGCCCTCCCAATATATTTTTTCATCGCAGTAAGGGCAGTAGAAGTTTGTATCATGTATAAAATAAACATTCGTGCTTTTAAATCCTTTCATTTTAAATGTATAGATGGCGCGTTATTGCTTTGAGATATATTTATGATCATCTTTCCAACCTGAAAGGTTTAGGTTCCTAATATATATTATTGTTTCTCTTTTTATTTTTGTTTACTTTTTCTTGTATAATATGCTTATAACTGTTTCTTGTTAAAAAAATGTAAATCGACGCAATTATCCCTAGCCTGGATATCGCGTTTTGTGTGTTTAAATAAATATATTAAGACTTTAATAAACTAAATAATTAATAAGATAAAATACATTTTAAAAAAAGCTTTTATTTGAATGCACTAAAAAGTAAAAATATTTTATCTTTTGTCATTGAGCAATTAGATGTATCTGAGTGAAAATAAAAGCGGCGGGGGACGATCATATTTATAGATGAAGTAAAAATATAGCAGAAACATAAAAACATAATCAGTTGCTACATATAATTCACATTAGGTTCGAAATTTATGATGATGGTACCCCGGCGCTTTTATTTTCACTCAGATGCATCTAATTGCTCAATGACAAAAGATAATTTTTTTTCTTTCTTATTGCATTTAAATAAAAGCTCATTTTAAATGTATTTTTTCTTATTAATTATTTAAATTTATTAATCAAAATGCGCGATATTGATATATTTAAGCCTATTACAGAAGAAACAAACAAATTAGAACTCATAATTAAAAAGATTTACATGTATTAATTGACAGAGTTCACAATATTTATATAGACAAAGTGGCTGATGTAAGAGAGTTAAATCATTCAGATCAGGGAACAATCGATGTCTCACTTCTGCAAAGTTCGGACAGTCGTAGATAAGGTGAAGAGCAGTTTGTTCAGTTTCTCCGAAGAAACAATAATATCATTAATTTCATTAAATACCTAAATCAAGAATTCCATTTTAGGGACACCATTGGCTATATACTAATTTAACAATGAATTATCCTATTTCAGGGAAATATTTACGTTTTCTGCATCACCGGACCAGGTCATAATATCGTGATATCTGGCTCTTTTACCAAAGATTTAAGAATGTCGTTGATGGCAAGAAAGAGGATAAATAAAGGGTGCTATCGGCGCCAGTTGGGGTGTACCGCGACAGAATGGTATAAGCCAACGATAGAACAAAAAGACGGGGGGACCGACAGTGCAAGGAAAGTGACCGCGGGGTTCAAGGAGGAAAGTGACAGTCAGTAACAGCAGTTCGACAGCAAGAAGTTCTGTAACACAACACATTCTAGTGGATAGCGCTATTGGCTTGACCGCGGGGTAACCCTGAATCTTGCCAAACCGTCTTGGCGACTGCACTGTATGGAACGGTATATTTTGTGGATTTGGACACCGAAACGTTTGTGTGTCTACAGCGGCAGCGATTCAGCCTACGAGTCGGTGTCGTCCAGGCTGGGCGTGGACTGAGTGTGGAGCGGGATGCCTCGCAAGAGTATTATCCACGGCACTAAGGATCCTCCTGACGATAGAGGTATGTCCCACTTATTGTATTCCTTCCAGTTCGTAACATTCTACTAAAGTGCTCTGACTTAGCTACATATCTTTACGAACTTGCGTACCATCTTTGTACCATAATGATCAGATAAAGAACACAAACGACCTCGGGATTCTGACGCAACAATATTATATTGAAGGGGTTCACGCTACTGAAGGACGTACCTGCCTCAGCACGTTAACCTTTTTTGATAGCAGCTCTTCGCTCCCGTTTCTTGCTGAAATGGATTCACGAGCTCGCTCATCCAAACTACATGTTTTTGTTTGGGATGACTCTACCGAGATAGATGGTCCACGTCCGGCCAGGTACAGGACTACTGATGCGATATTCCCGTCTCAGTTAGAGGAGGGGAAGGTAAAGACTCAATACTCGAGGCAGCCGATGTTTTCAGACATGTTCAGAATTGCCTCCCCAATATATATATATTCAAAATTATATTTTTCA
This sequence comes from Cordylochernes scorpioides, assembly GCA_030710605.1. NCBI lineage: Eukaryota > Metazoa > Arthropoda > Arachnida > Pseudoscorpiones > Chernetidae > Cordylochernes > Cordylochernes scorpioides. Next base: position 93,184,671 of record CP092868.1, read on the forward strand.
ATGGCTGTTTCTCTTGATTCTTGAACAAGTGTTATCCCACCAATGACTAAAGTTTTGGCACATTTTAAGTACAAAACTCAAACTTCTTCTATATACCCTCATAGTCAACACTTAGGGATTTTTTTTCTGAAGGAGATAGAAACAATTTTGTTCACACATGGTTACCTCGTGTGTTTTCAATAGAGGTCACTGTGATATCTTTCAGAGTTATTGTCTAAATCCCGAAATACATGCAAAAATGTAAAGCTTCCTTAAGTTTTGTGTAGTCCATGAGTGTATAGTTTACTCAGAGTATTAGGAGTCGCAAACCAACCATGATTATAATGGCCTTTTGTACCAAGAATAGGTACCACAAACCGCGAAATTTCTTTGAAAATATACAATTCATTGACAGTAGAAATTTCCAGGATATTAGGAAAGAGCTACTAATAGAAACCTGTCTAATTAGAGTTATGGATTAAGTCAATTAGGGTTGTTGAAAGTGTCGCCGAGTTGTCTGAAATGATCGGTGACAGTTCGTGGAAGTGTCGGAGAGAAGTGACGGGAATTTCAAATGGAAAATTCCTCTCAGACTTCAGTATGGGATTAACTACACACTATTATATTGATGATATTTATATTGACAATTTTATAAATTGTAATGAAATGAAACCATTTCACTTTTCGTTATTATTCTTCTAGCTTTCTACAACCGGGGATTTCTCTTCCGGTCAAATATTGAGATGTCTTTAAATAGGCTGAAACGACCAAAATACGTATTGTTTCGACGCTTCTGAGCTGTCGATGTTTGCGTTCAAGGTTTCTAAGAAAACAATGTGGATTCTTTGTGGATACAGCTTAGTACGGTATATTTATTATAAGAGCTTTAAAGAGTAGATAAGTAACTATATACAGTAGATGCCTCCATTGTCCGCCACCAGAGGGATCCTCCTCGTCACCGTCTTCCCGGTCAGTCCATACGGCCACACGTCCGGAGCCCACTTCCTGTAGCCAACTTGCCACATCTTCTGTCACTGTAGATCTGTCTAAAACTGTCCTCCTCCCCCCACGTTGGAATGTCGTCGTGGCGCCTGTCCTCCCCACACACATGTGGGATCCTTTCTACAACTTCACTCTGGGATCCCTGCCTCTCGTACATCTTGTCATATAGTAAGGAGAGAATTATCTATATTACAATATGTACTAGAAAATACATGTTTAAACGAGAGAAGTACTTTTTCCGCAGATAAATACCTTCATCCAGCAAATATACAACGTGTATACTAATTATTCCGCGTTTATTTTTATATTTGTCTTTTTAAATTTGTGTTTTTGCTTGTCTAGCTTGGTGGAAATTGTGGAATCAGTAATGTCGAATTCGTATTACAAGCCTTTCTAGATTTAAACATTCATTTAACTCCTGTATATTTTGACTTAATCTATTGACATTACAATATATTGTCACTGAATAATTATTTTTCATTATCCCTAGTACACGTGGTACAGGCCATGATAATCATGGTGGGTAGAAGTTGGCGACTGCTTTTACTGTAAGTGCACCACATGTCTACACATGTGAAAAGCAGTTCGATTTTGCATTTACAAATATGCCAGAGCTCCGTTTGGTTACTTGCACTCGCTGGTGGGGTTGGACTTTTGCAAGAGTTGGGGCCATTGGGCATTTTTTTTATATATAGAAAAAAGTGCCCAATGCGGGATTCGATCCTGGGTCGTAGCGGTCGAAAACCAACGGTTTAGAACATCCTTCCACCGACCCCCTCCACTGAATAGTTATAAAATTTAAACACTCAGTTGTTAGTTTATCAACTAAAATATTTGGCTCCGTCACTATACTCCTTATCATTCTTGTAGATTATCACTTGTAAAATTATCACGTTTTGTATTCTTTAGATTTTGTTTTTAAATTATTTTCAACTTAAACCTTTGGAATACTTGTCAATTCTGCCGTGACAATATATTTCAAAACGTATGCTAAATATGTGTTTCCTCGGTGTAAAGGCCTACTTGAAGTCAGCACAAACCTATACGTTACGTACTAGCTTATATTATTCGGGCAAAAAGAGGACAGATTCCGAGCGTTACCATTTCCAAAACGCCTTAGTCAACTGCAATGGCCATCGTGCGGGGGCCCTTCGTTTATAGAGAACCGTTATTTTGATTGTTCCCCCTTGCTGACGCCTATTAAAAAAATATAAATGGTATGCATATGTAAAATATCTATTCAAACTTCGTTTTCGATTGAGCCATATTCATCTTTGATAAAGAAGCAATTGATATAATAAGGATTTTTGATATTACTAAATACGTCAACCTATGGAAAATGTTGATTATAATAACCAATATGATGCAGAAAAAGAGCTCGACTTGATTTTAGAGACTCAAATATAACTAACTGGTACATTCTCTCTGATATGTTGGCATATTGTCATTTTATGTAAATAATTATACAATGTGTGTAACATCTAAATAAATAAAGCTTGTTTCGTTATATGATAAAGAGGACAAAAAGAAGTTCAGGTTTTTCTATCTTTATATTGTCGTGGAGATAAATAAAGCAAGGGCAAATTTGGGAATAATTAATTTATTATAAAGGGTATTTAACTTCTAGTTCTCCAATAAAATTATATAAAAGAGGTTTTTATAGGGAGAGAGATAACAACTCATCCCAAGGTAAAAAATAATAACAATGAGAGTGGCCAGCCACCGAGGCGTCCCGTTTTCCTTATTTGCCGATAAGATTCCGAGAACTCCTCACATCTGTGGTCGTCCCCCCGGAGTCCAGTAATGATTGACAGGTGTCCCATGGAGCTTCCTGTAGTTGTAGAGCTACTTGACAATATGTATTTCTTCTTTTGCATGGCTAATCGCATTTACATACATCGGCCCAAATTATACTTTAAATGTGTTTATCAAGAAGTGTCTTTCTTGACATTCTTAGTGGGTCTTCGAGGCACCTCTCTCTGTTCTCAGTAGTCTTGGGGTTTTCGCATAAGTCATGGAAATATATCTGAGCAACAATATTGGAAGTTTTCTAAAGAAAGTTTTATCGATAATTAAACTGATAGATGGCAGTATACTATCATAAGTCCAGTTATATAAGCAGTAGTAATGCCAGAATCTCTGATGGTTCAATCAATGGACTATTTGTGTCATGGGGAATTCTTTTGTTCCACAATTTAAAATTCGAATCCTTAGCCTATGGGGGCGGGCAATTTATATATAGTGAAATATTTTTTTAAATAACATTATCATATTATGAAAAATAGTACAAATGTGATGTTGTACTGGGATAAGGTACATAAATTAAGAAAAAAAGGCATCTTCTTAACGTGCAATTGAAAGTTACTGATGGCTTGCGCCATCTATCTGAATAAATATCAACTATTCGTTCATCATCAACAATTCACCATCAGCAACTTTCAGTTGCACGATAAGGAGATGTCTCTTTTTTTCTTAATTATTATATTATTTTAATTGAAGCATATATAATCATTTAATTTTGAATATATTTTTTAGACCTTCTTCCCACAAAGCGCTCCATATTTATTATAAAAATGGAGGATTTAAGATAAGCTTTCTTTTCGAGAGAGTTAAAATTTCTCTCTCGTTTAGTTTTCAAATTATCAGAAGATTAAAGTTGTTGAATGTGAGAGAAACTAATTTACTTTTGCTGGGCCCACATTTATCTTGGACACTTCTCATTATTCACCATTATGGTCGGTGGAAGGATGGTCTAAACCGTTGGTTTTCCAAGGTTACGACCCGGGTTCGATTCCCAAATTGGGTCTTTTCTTTTATTATTAATTAAAAGAATGCTCCAATGGCCCCTATTATTGAAAAAGTCCAACCCCACCAGCGAGTGCAAGTAAACAAACGGGACTCTGACACATTTGTAAGTGCAAAGTCGATATGCTTTATACATGTGTAGACATGTGATACATTTACAGTAAAAGCAGTCGCCTACTTCTACCCACCATGATTATTATGGTCTGTACCACGTGTACTAGGGATAAACAAAAAAAAAACCTTTATGATCGGTGGAAACCTACATTTTAGGCTAATTTAAGTTTTTATAAGTTCAGTGAATCTTCGATACACGTTGTCCCGTTTATAACGTTATTATTTTGTAGAGTCCCGGTTTGAAATTTCATTCACAATTCTTTCCTCTATATATGTGGATGTTATATTGGGCATAATTATAGATTCGTAGAAGAGAAAGAAGGCTGATAATTACGAAGATCCTTTATTACTTAAAGGTATTTATAAATAATAAGGAAGGATAAGAGATAAAATTATATGTACATCAGCAGCTCCCGCCAGCCTGTCCTATCCAATAACCACTAGCCAACAACAGTACAATCTAACAAAGCTGAGATATATAGGGATGCAGGGATTCAAATTTTAGCAAAGACAATACTACAACAATATACAAAATACAACATAGTACGGGTAGCACAGGACGTCGGGAGTTTAACTCCTGGTAGGGCCACCCTAGGCGTGAAGGCTGTACTACATACCTGGCTAATGTAGGAAGGTATCAATTGTCTGTTCTCCAAAGGAGCGGCTACACTCCATGTCAGGAGACCAAAAGTCACACTGAGTGGTACTTCCAGGTCTTCAGACCAACAGCAGGTGCACCCCTTTTTCCTTTTCCATGATGTGACCTCTGGGAAAACCCCAGGACTATAATCGAAAAGCTGAGACAATGGAACCTAATGGAGAACGTTTAAACGACTTGAAGAATAAGCAACAACAACATAGTATTACATCGCTGATATATCCCGGAATCGCCACTTTCAACATGTTATGAAAAATACTATTTTGAAAGATTTTCTAGAACAGTGTCTGTGAAGCCGCCAGCAAGATAATACCTAACTTTATATAAATATATTGTTGTTTTATTTTGGCCGGCACAAAACCTTTTGTAAATATGTAATCAAGTGTTTTATTTTCATTCATCGTTATGCCACAAAACATGCACTTCTTTCTCAGATTATCTTATGTCTGAAAATAACTTGAAGAGATTTAAAAAAGAAAAAGAGGTATATATATATATATATATATATTATATATATCTCCTTTCGGGCAACTGATTTTCTGTCACATTTTCAGCCAAGAAAAATTATAATTAACCAAGATCTAGACTATTCATTTTTTTAGTGAGAAAAAGACAATGGGGTATTGCTTCATCAGGTTTTCTGGGTAGAAACAAAATTCTTTCGGGGAACATTCACTTCAGTAGAACACGGGCGAAGACAGATCTTTTTTTTTTTTCACCTGAATAGCATATTTACGCAAGTTTGGCCTTAGAATACTCATTTCTTGATTTCTCAAGAAGTTTCTAGAACTAAACATAGTTTTGGTCGCAGTGGTACAGCCTACTCCACGCTGACGAGTGCCAACAGCGCGAAACATGTTCGGAAATGGCTTTTCTTGATTTAACAAGAAATTGGGTTGGTCAAATATTAGGGAACAAGCTAAATCAATGTTTAGTTGATTTCTGTTCCACTAGATGGCGCTCTGCCATCTAAAAAGCTTGTGCGAGCGTGGTCAGGATATGCCTTTTTTGATATATATATATATTATATTTTAATAATTGGTATTCTAAAAGAAAATTGTACTGAGTTGATTTTGCGCAGTCGAGGCCTTTCGTTGAAAAAAGATCAAACACTTTCACTATTGACGAGTTTATTTATTAACCAAAATCGTCACAGTTTTTGAAAAATCAATGGTAATAATAATCTTGAGGCCTCTTGATAGGTAGAGTACCTCAAAAAATTGAAAGAGAGAAAAAAAAAACTTAATAAAAAATAATGATAATAATATTTACACACTGGCCAACCAAAAAAAAAAAAAATCTAACTCACTATGCAAAAAAAAAAAACTATTTATATTTACATCCGCGCCGTCTGGTGTTCTTGGCGTCACAGAGTTCATCTATGAAAATAAATAATAAAATATTAATAAAAATATACAAATTATGTAGAATATAATATTACCAAAATTTATTTACAACATATATATATATGGTAATTTAAACCAACAACCCCATATTGTATATAACTTATAACAAGATTTTAATGTTGTATAGTAGAAACCTATCTGTAAATGGTTATATGCATGATTGACATGTGTCATTACATCATCATATTAAATCCAAAAGACAAAAAACCTCTCGCAATCAGTATCTTTTATTATTACAAATAACAGACGCTAGCTTTCGAACAATTAGTTCTTCAACGGGCGTTCTTACAAAACGAAATCAGATTCTTATTAATATATAGAGGTAATAGAAAAAATAGAAAAAATAAATACAAATATTCGCTCAAAGATATGCTAAAAGGTAAATTAGAGAATTGAAAAATAATCAGATATGCAAAAATTTCTTTAAAACTAAATTAAGTTTAAAACTAAGTGGGGAAGGGGGGACATAGCAGAATTCGTTCTTCAAACTCTTTTAAAAAAGGCAGCGGAACTGTTCCGGGACATCTATTCTTCTGTTTATGCTGTCTTTACAACCAGAAACCAAGGATTCCAAAATTAATCTTTCTCCTTTGTATCTGATGTTGTTGTAATGGCAGATGGGGTTATCCAGATCAAAACTATGTCCTGTGTTTAACGTGTGTTGGTACAGAAGGGATCTGGGGTCTTTTGAGCTGATATTGTATTTGTGTTCTTTGATTCGGTTTTCGATTTTTCTGCCTGTTTCTCCTACATAAACGGATTCACAATCGTTGCAGGCAACCGAATAGATCGCGTTGCCTTTATGTTGAACATCATGTTTAACTCCTGGTTTGGTAATCGGGTTCCTCAGTATATGTCCTGTTGTGCTTGTGCTGCGATAGGTGAACTGGATTCCATATTTACTCAAATCATGGGCTATTCGCTGATTGGTAGGGGAGAAATCTATAAAACCCCTGGTTCTATTGACTGTGAGAGTAACCTTTTTGAACGGAATGAATGTATGTTTTCTTATAAAGTCTGGTGGGTATCCAAATGTTCGTAGATTATTGTAAATATTCTCTTTTTCTTTTTCTTTTAAAGCTCGAAGGGAACAATGGGTATGGAGTCTCTTAGTTAGGGTTTTGACAACTGATATTTTGTAAGAGACTGGACTGTAGGAGTTAAACGGGATATATGATGGTTTGGCGGTGTCTTTGTAATAGACAGTTGTTTGAAAACTATTCCTATTTCTAAAAATGAGGGCATCCAGATATGGTAAGGAGTGGTTTTCTTCTCTTTCTATTGTGAACTTAATTTCTGGGTGGTAACTGTTAAGGGTGACAAGGATGGCTTGGTCCGCTCCTAGGTGATATTCACAATATATATCATCAATATATCGTCGCCAATTCTTAATCCCCAGATTTTTTCGACTGTTAATCCAGCCATCTATTGTCAGTAGAACAATTTCTGCTACTGTGAGGGAAAGGGGGCTACCCATGGGTGACCCCTTAATCTGCCTGTAAATCTGGTTCTGATATGTAAAATTATTAATGGAGAGGCAAGACTTGACCATGGTACAAATTGTATCAATATTGTCAAGTTCTGCCTTCACAAGTATCTCCCGTAGGTTGCTGATTATGAGATCATGAGGGAGGCAGAGGAAGAGGGATTTCGCATCGAAGGAACAAATCCTACTGTGAGGGTCGGGTATAGATCTTCTAATATCACCTATAAAATCTGCTATGTTGTTAATTGAATAGATGTTCCGTGAACGGACATGGGGCGACAAAAGTGAAGACAAAAAACGAGATACCACTATAGCCGGCGAAAGGTGGTATGCGACTATTGGTCTTAATGGGATATCTTCCTTGTGTAACTTCGGAAGGCCATATATGTAAGGAATATCTGTGTTATTGTTTATGAATGACTTGTATTGTTCATAAGTAATCTTTTTGTTCTTCTTGAGTGATGCTAACGTTTTCTTAAAAAGAGCTATGGATTTAGAATTTTCGGCTTTAGATATGGGTTCAAAAATCTCATTGTCTTCCAATGTTGTCTCCATCTTATTCTGGTAATCCAATCTGTCGCCCCATGTCCGTTCACGGAACATCTATTCAATTAACAACATAGCAGATTTTATAGGTGATATTAGAAGATCTATACCCGACCCTCACAGTAGGATTTGTTCCTTCGATGTGAAATCCCTCTTCCTCTGCCTCCCTCATGATGTCATAATCAGCAACCTACGGGAGATACTTGTGAAGGCAGAACTTGACAATATTGATACAATTTGTACCATGGTCAAGTCTTGCCTCTCCATTAATAATTTTACATATCAGAACCAGATTTACAGGCAGATTAAGGGGTCACCCATGGGTAGCCCTTTTTCCCTCACAGTAGCAGAAATTGTTCTACTGACAATAGATGGCTGGATTAACAGTCGAAAAAATCTGGGGATTAAGAATTGGCGACGATATATTGATGATATATATTGTGAATATCACCTAGGAGCGGACCAAGCCATCCTTGACACCCTTAACAGTTACCACCCAGAAATTAAGTTCACAATAGAAAGAGAAGAAAACCACACCTTACCATATCTGGATGCCCTCATTTTTTAGAAATAGGAATAGTTTTCAAACAACTGTCTATTACAAAGAGACCGCCAAACCATCATATATCCCGTTTAACTCCTACAGTCCAGTCTCTTACAAAATATCAGTTGTCAAAACCCTAACTAAGAGACTCCATACCCATTGTTCCCTTCGAGCTTTAAAAGAAAAAGAAAAAGAGAATATTTACAATAATCTACGAACATTTGGATACCCACCAGACTTTATAAGAAAACATACATTCATCCCGTTCAAAAAGGTTACCCTCACAGTCAATAGAACCAGGGGTTTTATAGATTTCTCCCCTACCAATCAGCGAATAGCCCATGATTTGAGGAAATATGGAATCCAGTTCACCTATCGCAGCACAAGCACAAGAGGACATATACTGAGGAACCCGATTACCGAACCAGGAGTTAAACATGATGTTCAACATAAAAGCAACGCGATCTATTCGGTTGCCTGCAACGATTGTGAATCCGTTTATGTAGGAGAAACAGGCAGAAAAATCGAAAACCGAATCAAAGAACACAAATACAATATCAGCTCAAAAGACCCCAGATCCCTTCTGTACCAACACACGTTAAACACAGGACATAGTTTTGATCTGGATAACCCCATCTGCCATTACAACAACATGAGATACAAAGGAGAAAGATTAATTTTGGAATCCTTGGTTTCTGGTTGCAAAGACAGCATAAACAGAAGAATAGATGTCCCGGAACAGTTCCGCTGACTTTTTTAAAAGAGTTTGAAGAACGAATTCTGCTATGTCCCCCCTTCCCCACTTAGTTTTAAACTTAATTTAGTTTTAAAGAAATTTTTGCATATCTGATTATTTTTCAATTCTCTAATTTACCTTTTAGCATATCTTTGAGCGAATATTTGTATTTATTTTTTCTATTTTTTCTATTACCTATATATATTAATAAGAATCTGATTTCGTTTTGTAAAAACGCCCGTTGAAGAACTAATTGTTCGAAAGCTAGCGTCTGTTATTTGTAATAATAAAAGATACTGATTGCGAGAGGTTTTTTGTCTTTTGGATTTAATTTTATGCGCAAGTTCTTTGATCTTAGAACATCATCATATGTAATGTAATTTGTACAAACTGAGGATAAATAAATAAAACTCTGTAATAGATTAAGAGTTGAGCTAGAGAGATAGAAGTCAAACACGTCTAAATTCGAGATAGATGGAAGCCACAAAGCAACATCTAAAAGATAGATTGGAAGCTGTCAGGACGGCGCCAGTAGAATGTCACCAGACGACCCCCTCTCACATCTGGTGACATGCAAAACCCCCTTTCTCAGAAATGGTACATAAATCCCCGTCCTAGCTAAAAATACAGTTAGTTCAGCATCTGCGCGAGCCCACGTCGGTCGTACCTCAGGTCCATCTCATCCATCCTGTAGACCAGTAAGAAATCTTCTATCTCCCCATCTTTCGCCCTTAGCTCAACTTTTATCTGTTCACGGAACTTTCTTAGTGCAACTGTGTCTTCGTTTTTTTGTGTATGGACATCCCCAAGCTTTCCAGTCTGCCTCGACCACGACTGCCTGTACTCTGTGAGAACTTTTAAAGGTCTTACAAGGTGCAGAGAGGTACTGGAAAACTCCCCATCCTGACTGTTCCTCTCGGATCCCTTCACATAGTTTAAGTCGACTGGATACCTCACCACATCACATTTCTAGTCGACAGGATTCTACAAGAGCTACCAGTAACTCAACTCATTTTACATATATATACTTGTATTAAAAATATATCGTAAAATAGGCTTTAAAAATTTGAAAAACATATGAACAATCTGGAAGAAGTGCGTGGTTGGCTTTTCTTGATAATTCAATAAAGGATTATTGGCCAATTCTCTGGATAATAAAAAGAAATCAACAGATAATTGATATATTTTCCGAAAGATGGCAAAAAAAGGCATCAACGACATTCAGTTTCACGGAGAGTAGGTGCCGTAACATAATAAATATTCTAAAAAAATAGTACATATGTGATATTGTACTGAGATAAGTTGCACAAATTAAGAAAGAAAAGGCATCTCCTTATCATACAACTGAAAGTTGCTGATGGGTGGCGCCATCTATCGGAATAAATATCAGCTATTCACGTTGATTTTTAATTATTCCTGAATTAGCCAAATACCCATTTTTGATTAATCAAGAAAAGCTAACCACGTACGCGTTTCGGGCTGTTGGCCCTCGTCAGCGTGGTGCAAGCTGTACCTTAATATAATTTTATTATATAAGAAATAATTAAAAATCAACGAATAGTTTATATTTATTCCGATAGATGGCGCCAGCCATTACCAACTTTCAGTCGTACGATAGGAGATGCACTTTTTTTTAAATAAAATATCTTAAAATCCTTTTTTTTTGGTGATTCTATTGAGAAAAGGTTGAAGTATGATGTTAGAACGCAGTGGTTTAGATATTTTTGGTTAAGATGGTTTCACAGAGAGTACTTGGCTTAGGATTAAGGACAGTAGAAGTCTGATTTATATGTGAAATAAACATTCGCGTCTTAATCTCTTCATTCGTTATATATTGTTGGATCGTTTTTGAAGACAACTCTCAGATTTATAAAATTATTTTATTGAACATTTTAGATATATATAGAAGCGAGTTAATTATCTCGTATTTAAGGCAACAAAAGATTCATCTAATTTCATACATTTTCTAACCAGATTCAACTTGTGAAAACAGACGACAAAGGAAGAATAAACAAAATAAAGATAGAGGGTAAGTTCCTATTTTTTGCGAGCTTTCACACTCAAAGAATATTCAACTTCTTGCTTCAATCCTCCCCTGTGTGGAAGCTTCTTTTATGAAAGTCCTATTGAGCCTATGCACTTTCTTAGTTTATCTTTTGGAAGATTCTTTGTTAAAAAATCAGCTTCCATTTCCTCACTCCGGACGAATTCCAAGTTTATTGCTCCACTTTGAACTTCCTCTTTTACAAAAAAAATATTTTCGATTTATGTGTTTTGTCCTTGAAGTTATTTGTTCGGACTGGATCCATTTTATGGCAGATTGGCTATCAGTTTTCAAAATTATCGGAAAATTAATATCTCTGGACAATTCCTCTATTAGTCCTTTAGCCCATTTTACTTCACAGATTCCTTCGCATATGGAAATCAGCTCTGCCTCGCATGTTGATAAAGCTACTAAATTTTGCTTTTTACTTCGCCAGTTGATAAGGCTATTTCCAAGTTTAATTGTGTATCCTGAATAAGACTTTGCGTCCTTTGTTGAGCACCAGCTCGCGTCTGTACTAACGCCAATATTATTTTCTGTTGGCCTATATCTTAAAATTGTATCTCTGATTCCCTTCAGATACCTATATATTCTTTTGACTGCCGTCAAATGCACTTTTCTTACATCGTTATTATATTGCGATAAATTGCTCACATTGTAGGATATATCTGGACGAGTTCCCGTTGCCAGATACATGAGTGACCCGATCATCTCTTGGTACAATGTCTTGTCTACTGGCTTGGAGTCTTTATACTCATCAAAGTTCTGATTTCGATCTCCTGGAGTTTTTACGATGTTGCATTCCTCGAGTCCAAATCTTCTTAAAATTTTATTAATGTAATGGGTTTGTGACAAATCGTAACCATGTTCTGTTCTCCTTATTTCTATACCTATGAATGGTTCGTTTTCTTCTTTTTCCTTTAAATCATCATATTTTCCTATTTCTAATGCTAAATTATCATTGAATGCCTGGTCTGTTCCGGCTATTAGGAGATCATCAACATATAACCCCAAAATTCCAAATTCTCTTCCCTTCTGTAAAGTATACACACATGGGTCGTATCTGGATCTTATCATCCCTAATTCGGACAAAATTTCGTTGATTCTTTTATTCCAACAGCGTCCAGATTGTGGAAGACCATATATGCTTTTTAACAGCTTGCAAACTTTGTCTTCTTCATCCTTTTTAACAAATCCTTCTGGTTGCTTCATAAAAATAGTTTCCTTCAACTCCCCGTTAAGGTATGCCGTTTTTACATCATACGATTTTATGGTCAAATTTAACTGTGCCGCTAAGGCAACAATTATGCGAAGACTTTTCTTTCTGATCACTGGTGAAAAGGATTCTTCATAGTCGATGCCGTATTTTTGGTTACCGCCAATGGCGACTAATCTCGCTTTTCTTTTAGGATCGCCCATACCTGATTTTCCCTTCATGCTGTAAACCCATTTGTTATTTATTATCTTCGTATTCTCTTCTCTAGGAACTAAAACCCATACTTCATGTTCGTTAATAGATTCCAATTTTTTCTTCATCGCAACAATCCATTCATTCCTATTTTGGCATTTCATGGCCTCCTCATAATTTTCTGGAACATATTCTTCGTTTTCTAATACTCTTCGCCTTATTCATTTCTTTTATTCTTTGTGAACGCCTAACTCCTTGTTCTTGCAACTTAATTTAATTTTCCCTGATTTTTGCTCTATGTCTTTCCTCCAAAACCTTTTGGGTATCTCCTTTCTTGCGACCTGGTTTTACATTTCCTTCTTCGATAGGTTCTTCTTGTCTAGAATCCGTAGAATTGTCTACATTTGATGTCCCTGGTCTAATATCCAGACCGTCGCTTTCTTTATTAATTAGCGTTTCATATACTTTTAAGGTTATAATTTCGCCAATATTTTCTTTATTTTCATTTCTGTACGATAACTCGCCATAATTCGTGTCTTTTCGGAGATTATTTGGATAATGAATTCCTTTCTTATTTTCTATAAATTTCACTGATCTTACTTCTTCTATTTTCCCAGTAAAGATGTTATAGACTCGGTAAGCCTTTCTACTTAAGGAATAACTTATAAAGATGCCCTTTTGACTTTTAGGCGAAAATTTGTTTCTACGTCGTTTATTAGTGGGCCAATACACTAAACAGCCGAATATTCTAAAATGCCTAATAGAAGGCTTCCTCCCTTTCCATTTTTCCATTGGCGTAGCATGTCTGAGAGACTTATGCGGAGTACAATTCTTGACATAAGCTGCCGTAGCTATAGCCTCTGCCCAGAAAGGCATTGGTAACATTGAGTCGATCAATAGTGTTCGCGCTTTTTCCACTAGAGTTCGGTTTATTCTCTCCACAACCCCGTTGCTTTGAGGCGAGTAGGTGGTGGTGAGTTGGTGGTGAATTCCGTTCTTTATTAGGAAACCTTTAAATCTATCATTGATAAACTCCGTGCCATTATCACAGTTCGCACATCCTTTATTTTTTAATTTAGTTCATTTTCGACTCTCGCCTTGAAATCTTTAAATCTATCAAAGGTTTCATCTTTGGTTTTTAGAAAATAGACAAAAGTCCTTCTGCTGAAGTCATCCACTAGAACAAAGAAGTACCTTGATCCTCCTAAAGATTGGTTAGCCATTGGACCGCACAGATCCATGTGAATTAATTCAAGTGGCTCAGTGGTATTATTCCCTGTAACAGGATTGTAAGGATCTCTACTCAGTTTTCCCATTATACACGATTCACATTCCGGGAGATTTCTATATTTAATATCAAGTCCATACACCAGATTTCCTTGGATCATCTCTTTCATGTAAGCTTGGTTCAGATGATTCAATCTTCTGTGCCAGATACTAATCTTGTCATTAGAGGTATCGCTGGTGGCCATAGCATTCTCAGGCTTTCTTGAATTATCAATTCTTAACCATGCCTCCATTATAAACATTCGGTCTTTAATCTGGGCTTCGGCGATTAAGTTGTTTTCTTTATTGTAAATTTTGGCTTCTTCATTATTAAAAATTATTGTATTTCCCCTTTTTGTGAGTTCGTACACAGAAAGAAGGTTCGACCTCAGATTAGGTACAATGTAAAACATCCCTAATCTGTACATTCGAAAATTCTTGGCCTGTACTAGTAGTCACTCTGATATTATCTTTAGCAGTAGAGTGAGTAATTTTATCCTTTTCTGCCAAGTCTATTTCACTTTCATATGACACTACATCTTCCATCCAATAGAGGTGTAGTGATAAGTGTGTTGTGCATCCAGAATCAATACACCATGATCGTTTCTCACCATTACTATCTGTGGATACATCGCTTCCTTCATCTATATAGCTATTGAATGCTACTTCCTTAGGTGTGCTTGATATTTGGTTTGTACTATTTCTAAAATTGCTTTTATGATGATTCGTACTTAATTTTGCATTTCTATTTCTTTGTTGTTCTTGAGATCGCTTATTTCTAAACCAACAATCTTTGGCCACATGTCCCTTTTTGCCACAAATAAAGCATTATTTCTGTCTGTCTGGATGATAACCCCTTCTATCTCTACTTCTGTAGGCCTGTTCTTGTTCCTCCGTGTGAATTTCATTCATTTTATAATGTAATCTGTTTTTTTCCTCCTTGAGAGACTGTTGTATTTCTTCGAGGGTTATATCTCGTCGGGATCTAAGTACAATTGCTATTTTCTCTAATTTTGGATGGATGCCTCGAACAATATGGTAGGTTAGCTCTCTTTGGGATATTTGGTGTCCGAGCGATGAGCTCTTTGCTCCAATATTTTTGGCTCTAGTTAAATATTGATCTACCGATTCGCTATGATTCATTTTAATATTTTTGAGTTCGAGTCCTACATCTATAATTTTATCTTCTCGAGATTTCCTGTATAGATCCTTTTTAGGTCATCCCATACCTTTTTTTTCCTTAGTTACATCTAAAAACATTCCAGCTTGTTCGTCTGAGAGTGTCGTTATAATTATACCAAAAGCTTCATCATTCTTTTCGTTATATGTATCCCATAAATCTTTATCTTTAATATCAGGCTCGGGATCAGAAAGCACACATTTAAATAACTTCTTTGCACGTAGAAGTGCCCCGACCTTTAATGCCCATATTGGGTAATTTGTACCATTTAATGGTTCTATTCTAGCCACGGGCAATGAGGAAGAATCTGCCTTTTTTTTTCTATAAGCTGGTAAAATTTTAATTTTGCAAAGCTAGTACTAAATATTAATTAGAATTATATTTTCTTACTTACAATTTGAAGATTAGATTTTCTTTTATTTTTTTCTAATAACCACGTTCTGCAGCCATTTGTTGGATCGTTTTTGAAGACAACTCTCAGATTTATAAAATTATTTTACTAAACATTAAACATTTTAGATATATATAGAAACGAGTTAATTATCTCGTATTTAAGGCAACAAAAGATTCATCTAAATTTTATAAATTTTCTAACCAGATTCAACTTGTGAAAACAGACGACAAAGGAAGAATAAACAAATTAAATATAGAGGGTAAGTTCCTATTTTTTGCAAGCTTTCACAGTCAAAGAATATTCAACTTCTTGTTTCATATATAGATGGCGCGTTATTACTTTGTATTAGTAGTACTTTGTTCTAGTCTATATACTCCAAAGACTAACTGCACCACGCTGACGAGGGCTAACAGCCCGAAACTCATTCGTGGTTGACATTATTTGATTTATCAAGATATTGGGGTGGCCAAATATCACGGGACAAGTTAAATAAACGTTTAGTTTATTTATGTCCCACTAGATGGCGCTTTGCCATCTAGAAATGCTCATGTGAGCCTTGTCAGGATACTCCAAAAACTAAGAAAATTTCTTCTGTATAATGCATTAGCGCGCCATCTGTTATCAAAATTCGAAACTATTATAGACGCGAATGCTTCTTTTTCAAAAAATAAACAATTTCTACTGCCCTTACTGCTATGGAAAAATTAATGGGAGGGCCTGACTCATCAGTGGTGAACCCTCCCAACGGTTTCGCCAGTTTAATGTATCTTGCTATAATATATGTTTATTTTTAGAGTCAATTAATAAAATAATTTTAAAGATAAAGGTTGGCCTGGCCGGGATAAATTGTTATCTTTTAATATATTCTTAATATATATAATATAGTCACGCTTTTTCTATCACGTTTTTGGCTTCCTACAAGGCCATCGGAAGACGCGGCAGGATCATTGTGGACCACGTGATCCTGAACTACGAGGAGTCTGTCCGCATCGGCTACCGCTGCTGTGGCTACGGCCATAACGCTGATAGGTGTACCAAGGCTACGGTCACCTGCTTCCATTGCACTTCTGGTGACACCAAGGCCGAAGCTGTCCAACTCTCGCCAACCCGCGCACGGACAAGTGCGCCAACTGCTCAGCCAAGGGCCTCTCTGCCGACAACGAGGCAAGATCAATGTCTTGCCCAACTGCCAGAGCTAGAGCTGTAAAGATCTAGTCCTCTCGCCTTCTTCCCGCCTCCTGACCTCCGCGAACCCAATCCGGCCTAACCTGCCTCTTCCCTAACGGATATCATGTCCCTAGCCTCCCCAGCCTGGTCATAGTGGTTTGCATATATTCCGCTTTACGCGGCCATTGGGGCTCAAAAATCTTTTTATTTTAGTTAGCAGTCCCTTAAATAAAGATATTTCCTATCACGTTTTATGTTTATTAGATTTTCGCATCTCACGCCCTGACATACTTGTCGACCACTTAAAAGTCCGATATTTTGTATTCTTGGCAAGGTTTGACAGAATGCTTAAAATTTTTATCTTCTACGTAGTTTTTGGAAGCATATTTCAAAAATGCTTATAAGTTTTGGACAAATATAAATTTAAAAACAAATAAAATAAGACATTTTCAAGAGAAGGTAGTTCGGCTGTTTGAAATATCGCATATATTCAGCCGTAAAATATATATATATTCCAATTTATTCAGAAATATGCAGCGTCATTGAAAGTTGGAAGGAATTTGTTAAATAAGCATTTTGTCCAAAATAAATCTAGAAAGTGTGCAGCGTATTGAAAGAATAATAATACTCTGTTATTTATGATTAAATGGGAATAAATTTTTGTTCAACAAACTTGTCTCAATACTTGCCTCATCCAGACGACACGGCACATTGTGAAGAGTGGATCTGAAAGGAAAATTCGGTATAAGTTTAATTACGTGACTCAATTTAGCCTGATAACTATTTTGAGAAATTTTATGAAAAAAATATATAAAATATTTATAATTGCATATAATTCTGCTGTCCTCAAAGCTTATGTCCATAATTCATCTAAAATACCCATTCCAAGAGTCTAGCATCAGTATCACTATAAAAGGAAAATCGGAAAATGCAATATAACAGCGGTATGATAGATTAAACTGGCGAAACTGCCTGGAGGGTTCATTACTGATGAGCCAGGCCCTCCCATTAATTTTTCCATTGCAGTAAGAGCAGTAGAAATTGTTTAATTTTAAAAATAATCATACTCGTCTATAATAGTTTCGAATTTTCAAAAAGAAAGAAATAAATTAGATTTTTGTTAATAATTTTATATGATTAGTAAGTAGTTTGATAAATTAGAATTCGAAATTATTATAGTCACGTATGACTCTTTTAAAAATTAAAAATGTATCTATTGCCCTTTACTGCAATTATTAATATAATTATAATTAATATAATAATTTTCCATTGAAGTAAGGACAGTAGATATAATTGTCTTATTTTTAAAAGAATCATACGCGTCTATAATAGTTTCGAATAATCATAACAGAGGGCGCGCCAATGTAGCATAGTATAGTTTGATAAATATATATATCTAAGGACATAGTTATTGAAATAGTGTTACGTCGTACCCAGACGCTGTTCTTTGTCTAATCAGGATGCCAAAAAGATACATACGTGAGTTCGAAGGGATGCAGTTAAAGTTAGCGCTTTATTATACGTGACACTAAACAGAAGGAATACAATCTTTGGAAACTTGCCTTCAGCCTCCCCATCAGAAGGATCCTTGGCGCTGTGAAATGTTCCGCTCCACACTCTACATACCCAGCCTGAACTACACCGCCTTGTAGGACGCTACGATGTCGGATTGTCGGGTCCTAATTTCATAGATGATATCGCCCCACACAATAGGCCAATATTTCTTGCTGCATACCTTTCCACAATTACAGTCCTGATGGGGTTTCTTGGGGCCTACGTTTTAAATATATTCTGCCCTTTATGAATCCCCAAATTGAATCTGAATTTACGAGAAAAAAATGACAGAAGGCCATTCTTGAGCCCAAAGACTTCTCTCATCACAACAGCTGAGCATTCTGTCGCTTCTGTCTCTGGCAGAGTCAATTATTAATAAAGGCTACGGAGTTCTGCTTCGATAAGATGGTTATCAATAGTGTTGAGAAATGGTCCAGATTCATTCTGCACAACTACTGCTGCTGTATGTATATAGATACAAAAATATTTGCATCACTTATAAATACTTAAAATAATTTTAGAAAATATGCAAACTTAATAACATTAAAGCATGTAAATGGTTAATTTTCTGAAGCGTAACAAGACTTTTTATTTACCTATATTCTATATAGTTACAGAATCATCGGTACAGTTGTTGTTCTGTCAGCTACATCATCCTTCGAATCTTCCTATCTTCTCTCTCTGTTATTACCTTATGACGACCTGACCAAAGTTTTCTTTAACTTTTCCTTTAACCATCCAGACCAAATCTTTACAACAGTACTTTGATTGCAGCTCTAGTCCAAATTCTACTTTCCTACTAGCCTATGATTCTGTCTCTTGTAAAATCAGAAATTTGCTTATATGACCCTCTTTCTTTTCTACCTTGGTATTTTACAGATTGAAGATATATGATCTTTTAAGAATAAAAAACAACAAATTCTTTAATTAAGGATACATTAGGAGGCTCTATTTAATTATTCATTTATATTTTTTCGCCTAATCTATACAAATATGATAGAGAAATCTGTAACTATATAGAATATAGGTAAATAAAAAGTCTTGTTACGCTTCAGAAAATTAACCATTTACATGCTTTAATGTTATTAAGTTTGCATATTTTCTAAAATTATTTTAAGTATTTATAAGTGATGCAAATATTTTTGTATCTATATAAATATATCAATATGTATTCTGGCTTTAAAATATCTTCGGATTTCTCTATCACGTTTGCATCAATCAGGAGAGTCATTGACCATTTGTGTGACCTTTTAAATTTATCCAAGTTGAGAGAGAGAGGTATGTAGTTTATTTACTATTAATTTAATTTCATTTATTTATTTACTTTTTCATTAATTATTTTTAGATAAAAGGTCTTTTCTGGAAAAATAAACTTTTATGCGGCAGAGTTTCCTTGCCACCCAGGAGGTACGCGGCTAGTGCGTTACCCTTATATCGGTACATCCTCATACGCGGTCCTGAGAAATCCACATCTAGCTTTGACTATCACCTTCTGACCTGATGACGTTATAAAAGATGGGAACCCTAGACAATTGATAATTAAAATAATTTTATTGACATCTTAGGAATACATGCAATATGCACAGTCTTCACTATTTTATAAATATAATTATAACTGAAAGTTGCTGATGGTTCGCACCATCTATCGGAGGTACGTTGAGGTACAGCTTGCACCACGCTGACGAGGGCCAACAGTTCGAAACGTGTACGTGGTTAGCTTTTCTTGATTAATTAAGAATGGGTATTTGGCCAATTCTGGAATAATTAAAATATCAACGAATAGTTCGTATTTATTACTATATATAGTGCGAGCCATCAGCAACTCTCAGTTGCACGATTAGGAGATGCCTTTTTCTTAATTTATGAACCTTATCCCAGTACAATGTCACATTTGTACTATTTTTCACAATATATATATATATATATGCGCCAAAAGGGGTACTATTTTAAAAAATGCCTTAGTATAATTCATTTAGTGTAATCAGCCCAGTACAAAACGCAAATGTAGTGAAAAAGAATAAACTGAACACAAGTTTTGGAAAATTCAGACATAATCTAACTTGTATAGCATGGTTTTGGGGCTAGGTCGATCATCAGTACACAGTTCACAACATCCAACGAGAGGGTTATAATGTCGGTCGAATTTAGCACAAAGGTGTTTCAGCTTGTGAACTTTTAAATTATGATGCATTAGCGCGCCATCTGTAATGAAAATTCGAAACTATTATAGGCGCGTATGATTCTTTTAAAAATAAAGCAATTTCTACTGCCCTTACTGTAATGGAAAAATTAATGGGAGGGCCTGGCTCATCAGTGCAGTAAGGGCAGTAGAAATTGTTTAATTTTGAAAGAATAATACGCATGCATCTATAATAGGTTCGAATTTTTAAATTGTCAAATGTTACGTTGTTAATGTAATTTTAACGGGAAGGATTCCTCTGTTGGTACATCGATACCATCCTCCCGCAACTTGTTGTTGTTTATAAATATTACTAGCCGAATGACCCGGGCAACGCCCGTGTTTTACCCGATTGAATGTTTTGATTCAAATACTATTTGTTACAATTATAAATTGGCGCCTTAAATAAATGCATATGTTAGTTAATAACTATAGCCTATGTGCTTTATCTGTCTATGTACTGTTGGCTTCCGTAGGCGTCTCTTACTGGGAAAAAGAAAGAGAGGATTCCATTTAGTTATTAACTAATATATGCATTTATTAAAGGAGCGACTCGCTCCAACACAATAGTTACAAAAACGAAAAAGCGAGTGGCAAAGGTGGCGTGATCGTAGCCAACCAATAGGAGGGCGCCATTCCAAAAAAAAAAAAAAGCAAACGGTGACAGAGATGAAAACTGATTAAGAGATGAAGAATTGATGACGCTCGTAACTGTATATAGAATATTAATTATTTGCTTTTGTGAATATTTTAAATATATAACCCTGAATTGTCAAAGATAGGTTATCCCTGTGTATGGGACAGAGAGACAATGAAAAAGATTTAACTGACTTCCAGTCAACACACAAACACTCATAAAAATAATATAAACAAGTTCAAAACAAAATCAAAAATTGAAAATTTAAAATTATTTACATTATATGAATCCCACTGAGGGTCGTCTGGTATGATGTCACGTTCCGTCCTAAAGTCGGACAGATCTCCCCGACTATTGTCATGTCTAAGAATAGCCTCTGCCCGGGTGACAGGTAGTCGTCCTCCCTCTTAGAAGGAGAGACAACAGCGTCCTCTAGTTATAAAAATATTTATAAATAGGTTCTAGTATGGTGTTAGCATTCAAGTTCTTGAACAACTCTCTACTTTTGGAATAGTGATCTGTATATGCTGTTTCCTTTGGAGGTTTGGTGTGGTAGATTGTCTGGGACAGGAAGGACTATTATGTGGGACATGAAGGACCCGTGTGTGGGACAGGAAAGACGAAGCGCCGCGGCTGTAACCAGGGAAATAGTTTATTGACGTTTTCATTTCTGTAGAAATTTACACAAGCGGAGGAGTCAGCGGGCAGTGGGACTGCTGGGGTCGTGGCCCATGATGTTCTCCTGGCTCCTGCACAATCCGACATGGCTCAGAATCTCCTAGTAGTCATGGATGAACATTTATGAGCTTTGACATACTTCTATATTTTCCAAAATTTCTTCTTATTTTTAATGAAAACATATGTAACAAGTGATTTTATATACGGAATAAACTAGTTACACAAGATGATGAATTTGTCTTAAAACTTAAATAAAAGAATTGTATTATATTGAGACGTTACAGAAACAATTTTCAATTGTACATAAATTCCTTTAAAATGTTACTTTAATTTTTCATATGTTTATTTTCAATTTCTTTTTCTCATTCATCAAAAGTCAATGATGTACATACTAAATTAGTAAAAACTCAATAAAAACGATATGTAAAAATACACATACACAAATGGCTTGTAAAAGAAAGCGGCAATAAAATGAGTTTAGGTAAAATATCTATTTCATTAACAAACATTTCACTTTTAAAATAATAAACTTTAAACATAAAGTTTTACTAAACTAAAATTAGCGTTTTAAAAATAAAAACGTGGCATATGGCGCAGTCGAGAAGGATACGAAGAAAAAAAAATGGCGGAAAATCCAAACAACCGGTTGCAAAAGTTCAACGGCTCGAAGTCGGCAATTAGGCCTGAGTCATGGATCAAATTATATGATTTTGAAAATAATTCTTTAAAAGAAGATGAAAAAATCAAAAATCTTATGTACTACTTGACAGATTCAGCACTTGAATGGTATGCAGATGAGATTATTTCAAATCCTGCAATAAAAAGATGGGAAGTTGTAAAGGAAAAGTTGATTCAAAGATTTGGTTCATACAACGCAAATCCAATTGTCTAAGCATCACATCGAAGATTAAAACGAGAAGAATCAATAGAAAATTATTTTCAAGATAAAATTCGCCTGTTAAATCAAACCCATCTAACGAAGGAGGAAAAAATTAATTTATTAACAGACGGACTTCCAAATGATTGGAAAGATTTAATTGTGGCTGCACAGCCAACTGACGCCACAAAATGGTTTCATATCGCAGCTTCAATTGAACAAAATAGGGCTTCAATTCAGTTTAAGCCTAAAAACAAAATACATCTCGCGACAAAAAATAATGATAATAGAAAAAATGTTTGCCCATTCTGGTGTCCAATATGTTCGAAAAAGGGAATAAAAATTAAACATTGGGTCACAGATTGTGAGGATTATGATCCTAATTATAAAAAGGATAGGCCTAATCAAAACACTTCAGTGAAACAAGTATGCGGAGCCCCGGAATTGTTGAATGTAAGTACTTTGACAAATACCCCTACACAAGGAGCTTTCAAGCTTATCAACATAAGTGTTGAAGTAAATGGAATTCCTGCGCAAGCATTTGTGGATACTGGAGCAACAGTATCAATAATCAATTGGCGATTGTTCAAGCGAACCCGTCTTCAACTTCAACCAAATTCAGACATTCACATCAGCCAAGCGGATGGTGTTACCAGGACATGTGGAAGCCTTCAGACCAAGGTAAGAATAGATAAACTAATTAAACCTGTAACTCTCCATGTAATGAAGAACTTTAAATATCCACTCTTGATCGGATTAGATGTTGCATCTCTTTTTAATCTTTTAATAGATGTCAAAGACAAAACAATTTACACCAAATTTGATGGATTACAAAATCCAATTCTTGTAAATCATCTAGAAGAGATAAGAGAACATGAATTAAAAGAATTACTTGAACACAATAGGAATGTATTTTCTCAGCATGCTATTGATTTGGGAAAAGTAGCTATACAACATAAGATCATCACGAAAAGTGAACAACCAATTTCTCTTAGATCCTATCGTCGTCCTCTAAAAGAGTATGAAGAGATAGCTGAACAAGTTAAAGAACTTCTCGAACACAAGTTAATAAGAACTTCAGATTCTCCTTGGGCATTTCCTGTTGTTATGGTTCCCAAGAAGGATGGAAATAAAAGGATGTGCATTGATTACAGACGTCTTAATGAGATCACACTGGATGACAGGCAACCCCTACCTCACATACAGGACATGTTTGATCGATTGCATGGATCCAGATTCTTCTCTACCCTTGATGTTGCATGGGGTTATTGGCAGATCGAAATTGACCCGCAATCTATTCAAAAAACTGCATTCGTCACAAACGATGGTCATTATGAGTTTTTAGTGATGCCCTTTGGTTTAAAAAATGCTGCTTCAACGTTTCAAAGGATAATCCAACATATTCTAGGTGAATTATTATGGAAAGGAACTTGCTCTTTCCAAGATGACATATTGGTGTACACGAAAACATGGCAAGAGCACATAGAGCTTCTTAGTAAAGTTTTTGACAAATTAAGGCAGTACAACATGAAATTAAAATTGTCGAAATGTATTTTTGGAAGAACTGAAGTAAAATACCTCGGTCATATCATCAGTCACAATCAATTAAAACCTGATCCAGGAAAAGTAAAATCTATTCAAGACTTTCCAAGACCTGATACTGTAAAGAAAGTTCGTCAGTTCATGGGATTGGCAAATTATTACAGAAAATTTGTGAAGGACTTTTCTAAAATTTCATTCCCCTTGGTTCGACTCACTCGGAAGAATCAGCCCTTCATCTGGAATGAGGAAGTAGAGGAGTCATTCGCTAAACTTAAAATGGCACTATCTACAAAACCTGTCCTTGCTATTTACAACCCGGACTACCCCTCTAAAGTTTATACAGATGCCTCCAAATATGGAATTGGAGCAATCCTAACACAAATTGGTCCAGACAATGAGGAACATGTAATTGCTTATTACTCCAAAACACTGCAACCACACCAAGAGAATTATTCTGCTTATGAGATGGAATGCCTAGCCGTGATACAAGCAACTGATTACTTTCATGTATACATAGAAAACCAACCATTTGAAATCATCACTGATCATGCGGCGCTCCAATGGCTTTTCACCATGAAGAAACCGAAACCTAAGTATTTTAGATGGATTCTTAGTTTATCCTCGAAATCATGTAACATCGTTCATCGTTCTGGAAAGCAACAAACTCATGTTGACGCCTTATCAAGACTCCCAGTTGTTAACATTGCAACTCAAGAACTTCAAGAACACCAAAAAAATTCAGATTTGAGTTTCTTGAAAAATTCCCACACTCACGACGGTGTGGTAATGATCAAACAAAGAGGAGTTTTTAAAGCAGTTGTCCCGAACTCGCTTACCAAAAAAATATTGGAAGAATATCACGATTCATTGAGTCACCCATCAATAACCAAAACATGCAAACTTATAACTCAATGTTATTGGTGGAAAGGAATAACAACTGATATCAAGAATTATGTTCGATCTTGTAAATCTTGTCAACTAGTGAAGGTCAGACATGAACCAACTTTAGGAGAAATGATCACTCCAACGTCAAATATCCAACCATTACAAATGATCGGTTGTGACACTATTGTACTGGGAACAGCAGCAGCTAACACAAAGCATAAATTCATTCAAGTTTTTGTTGATCACGCAACTCGTTATCTATGGGCATATCCCACAATAACAAACACTGCTCAAGCTGTCACTCAATGTCTTGATAAGATAATCAAATCTGTTAATTCGATCAATACTATCTTAACAGATAATGGCAAAAATTTTATATCAAAAGAGTTCAACAAATTTCTTTCTTTACAAGGAATTAAACACACATATACTTCGCCTTATCATCCTCAGTGCAATGGCATTTGTGAGAAATTAAATGATACGATAATGACAAAACTGAGAATAGCTGTTCTAGAGAAACCTAGATGTAAATGGAGCACATTGTTACCGCAAGTTGTCAAAAATTATAATTCCACACCACATGACGTGACTGGTTTTTCACCGCTTTTCTTAATGTATGGAATCGGTAATGTACCCAAATTTGCCGACCAAACTCCAATTACAATTGAAGAAGCCAGGAAGAAAGCTAGCCTGCGGACAGAACAATTTAGAAGTAAGTGGAAGATTAAACATGATAGCCATCACCCCAAGTATGTCTTTAAAGAAGGAGACTTAGTCATAAGAAAAATTGCCTTCAACGACCCTCGTCTCATCAAGACATCACCAAAATATGAAGGACCATTTGTCATTCAAAAAAAGATATCTGATGTAACCTACGACATCTCTCTGAAAGACCAAAAGCAAGCAAGAAGCGTTCACATATCTCAACTTCGACCATTTATTACCCGAGAATAAATGCTTCAAGAAGGGGAATATGAGACGTTACAGAAACAATTTTCAATTGTACATAAATTCCTTTAAAATGTTACTTTAATTTTTCATATGTTTATTTTCAATTTCTTTTTCTCATTCATCAAAAGTCAATGATGTACATACTAAATTAGTAAAAACTCAATAAAAACGATATGTAAAAATACACATACACAAATGGCTTGTAAAAGAAAGCGGCAATAAAATGAGTTTAGGTAAAATATCTATTTCATTAACAAACATTTCACTTTTAAAATAATAAACTTTAAAAATAAAGTTTTACTAAACTAAAATTAGCGTTTTAAAAATAAAAACGTGGCAATATAGTTAAACCTTCTTCTAATCATTCAAAGTGAAGAATTCAATACCTGCATGCTATTAATAGACTTTCAAGCTTATTCGAAATATCTATTCTGCGCATTCAGATTCAGGACCACAAAGATTTCAGGTTTTAACAACGACCAAAGAGTAAAAGGTAATGCTGCCACTTGTTGTTGTTTTTTTGTGAGTAATTACAGAGGTGTTTAGGAAAGCTCTTTATCATCTTGATGTAGAATGTAAAATTATTAAATATAGTGAGTCAAGGTACTTGTAGTGTGTTATTTAGAATATCGCTGTATATTGTGAACAGAATTTTGAAGTGTCCTATCTAGACTGTACAAGGATTTACCTCCGACACCGGTATCATCATGTTGTAGTAAGCAAAATCAATAAATATTGAGTCAAGGTACTTGTAGTGTGTTATTTAGAATATCGTTGTATATTGTGAACAGAATTTCTAAGTGTCCTATCTAGAGTGTACAGGGATTTACCTCCGACACCGGTATCATCATGTTGTAGTAAGCAAAATCAATAAATATTGAGTCAAGGTACTTGTAGTGTGTTATTTAGAATATCGTTGTATATTGTGAACAGAATTTTCAAGTGTCCTATCTAGAGTGTACAGGGATTTACCTCCAACACCGGTATCATCATGTTGTAGTAAGCAAAATCAATAAATATTGAGTCAAGGTACTTGTAGTGTGTTATTTAGAATATCGTTGTATATTGTGAACAGAATTTTTAAGTGTCCTATCTAGAGTGTACAGGGATTTACCTCCGACACCGGTATCATCATGTTGTAGTAAGCAAAATCAATAAATATTGAGTCGAGATACTTGTAGTGTGTTATTTAGAATATCGTTGTATATTGTGAACAGGAATTTAAAGTTGGACTCTCGACTGTACAAGGAAGGAAGTTACCTCCGAAACCGGTAGAGTTAGGACAGCTCTTTATCATCTTGACGTAGAATTTAAAATTAAACAATTTTGTGAGTCAAGTCGGTACTTGTAGTGGGTTCTTTAAAATATTGTTGTATTTTATGAACAGTATTTTAAAGTGTGAACTTTACACTGGAGGTCTGTACAAGTTACCTACGACACCGGTAGAATTAGGACAATTCTTTATCATCTTGACGTAGAATGTAAAATTATTAAATATTGAGTCAAGGCACTTGTAGTGTGTTATTTAAAATATCGTTGTATATTATTAACAGAGTTTTAAAGTTGGACTCTAGACTGTAGGTGTGTACAAAGAGGGAAGTTACCTCCGACACGGGTAGAATTAAAATCGCTCTTTATCATTTTGATGTAGAATGTAAAATTATTAAATATTGAGTCAAGGTACTTGTAGTGTGTTATTTAGAATACCATTGTATTTTGTGAACATAAATTTGAAGAGTTATATATCTAGACTGTAGAAGGAAGGAGTTACCTCCGACACCGGTAGAAGTCCGCGAACCCCGTGTACTCGCAGTTCACAGATCCGTCTCCGAAGAAGGAGATCGACATCTCTCTCACTCCACCTGGACACAACAGTGATTGTGGTCGTCGCAGCAACAATGGGCATTCCTTGTATCAGCTACTACAGCACTAACTTCCATCAATTAACCACGGAGACATATCAACAGGCGACATACATCCCATTATATTTATTGATACAATGCGATCGTTCTTTAAAGGAAGAGCCCTATTCTTCAGGCCAAGATTAAATGAGATAAAGAAATAAAAATCGAAGCTAAAGATGTAAAATTCTAAGAAAGCTATTAAAACGTATATAGTTTTAACTCGTTTTTAACTTTTTTTTTCGCTTTAAACTTGATTTTTATCTCGTTTTATCTTGTATTGCCGTTTGGCCTAAAGCATGGATAAAGCCTTGAAAATTTTGATTTAAAATTTATTCGAGGGGTTGGTCGAGGGATGGTACAAACTGTCCGACATCCACGACCCTGGATCGAATTCCACATTGGATCCTTTTTTTCCAAAGAATGCTCCGATCATAACCGGTTTTTCCCCTCAGTGAGTAAAAGTAACCAAACGGAGCTCGGGAAGACATGTAAGTTCAAAAGTCGAACTACTTGCTACATATGTAAACAGGCAGTACACTTACAGTAAAAGCAGTCGCTAACCAACCACCATGATGATCATGGTCTGTACCACATGCACTTTCCATACGGACAAGGCATCTCAGTTAGCCGGTATTGTGGTCAGGGTGCATTGGGGAGGTAGGTTTTCTAAAAACCTTTGTTGTTGTAAAGCTGATGTCAAGGAATAGTAAGCTTCTTTGGTTTTCTTATTCTATTGTGATTTGAATAGATGGGTTAAAGTTATTGAAGGTTTCTAAGATGTAATTTTCACAATTTTTGTAATGATGCAAAAAAAATATTTTACCTACCTTGACCATAGTAAGATTTTGTTGGCGTTTTTTCGGTTATCCATGAGTCAATGGTAGATAAAAAATTTCAGCTAGGGTTGTAGAGAGTGGATTTCCCATCGTGTGCCTTCTATCTGATTGCAGTATTCGCCTGTGAATTGAACAGTTGGGCTATTTAGACAGATTTCTTTTAGTTTCAGGATGGCTAGGTAGTTCTTTATTTTTCATTAGAATGGTATGTAGGGAGTCTATTATTGAGTCATACGGTAGCCTTGTGTACAAGTCTATGACATCGTATGATACAATTTGGTGAAAGGTTTCCAATTTTAAGTCCTTGGTATTTTTGTAGGTTTTCTTCAGAATTTCTTTATAATACGAGTTAGATTTTATTTTAATTCATAAATTTTGAATGGCTGGGTATTGGAAAAAATATGCTGGTGATTGGTGATAGGCAACTATTAGTCTAAGGGGGGTTTTCATGTGTTTTACATGTGTCTAAGGGTATTTCATGTGTTTTTCATTTGTCTAAGGGTTTTTAATGTATATTTTGGGAATGCTGTAGATGTATGGATGAGTACCAGGCTTTTCCAGAATTTGTTTGTTTAAAGATTGATCAATAATTTAGTGTTTAAGAGGAGTGTTGATAAATATATTTTTTTATACAGCTATTGATTTTTTAAGGCTTCTTGTGACTCAATTTCATTGATGAAATCTGTATTGTTCAGGTAGGTTCCCATTTTATTTTTTAAGAAATATATTATTCATATGAAACAATATTCCTTTTATTTCTCAATTCACTAAGTCCATTAACATTTTCATAGATAAATCTTTAAATTTTTCAATAATATAAATTCTTAAATTCTTATGTCCTATATTTACATATATCTACATATATTTATCTTTAAAATAATATATAATATATCTCCATTGCTTTGATTTTTTCTTAGTTTGCCGAAAAGGGATTTGCCTGAAAGTTACCTTAAACCAGGCAAATTGAGTTGCGACCTCTTATGCTTTTTTATGTCAGTTTATTATAGCCGATATCCCCAGTAAAATTGAAAAATATTGGTATACGGTTGAAATGTACCTTTTATAATTTACCTATTAAATGGTTTAACTTATTGAAGACACCCACACCTGATGTATGGCTCAGGGGACACAAAGGCCATAGTACAATGGGAGCTATACCACAATGGCACCAATCCTTCATATTCCGGACATATCGAACTGTGGTATTATCCTTAGGAACACAATGGTCTGTCGTGGATTCTTAGTCGATCAAACAAAGGTCCAAGTGTGATGAACACTCGGCAAACACTCCACCCGCGGACATTGGAAATAAAGCTTCCAGGACTGAGTTTCATGTGCAAACCTTTTGTTATCAAGATTTCGGACTTTTCAGTCCTTCAACAGGAGTATCACATTAACAAATTGATGATGAATACTATTTTATACAAAATATTATTTACATATTTTAAATATATATTTATGATATCGAGAGAAATATATTACATTTTTTGTGTGTGGATTAAAACTAATTTTGAAAATATACATGCATGATGCATGATACATGCTGGTTTGAACGATATCTCGAGACTTCGAAAACCTAAATTCAATAAATTCGTGAAGTATTTCTGCTTACAAATTACAAACTGTCACAAGTTGCGTATTAAAAATAATCATTACAGTAACTCTAAGTGCATCAATTTCAGAATGATAAGAGTAAAAATAGTGCATGTGTTCCCCGAATATTCTGATTTTTAAACTATATTTTATTATATTATCATACATATCACAGGGACAAAGGTCTTCTTATAAAGTTATTTACATTTTCTTACAAGTTGGTTAAAGCTGTAATCGGTATATTTTTATTAGTCTATTACTACATTCTATTATATTCTACGAATATAGCAAGATCACTAAAGTTCAGTTCAACAGCTAGCATAGGATCGCAAAGGTTTAGCCTCCACCGTTTGACAATTCCCTTCTCCCAGTTCTCTTATTTACATATTTGAAATATGAGAATGATTGCAGCTGTTCTATGAAAGTATAACTTCAATCAAAAATAACACTATTTATGAATAGTCACATTTGATTTTTAAAATATTCGAGTTAACTATAAAAATAAACCGTTTTATAGAATATCGAAAATTTTAATTCCTAGCTTTATATATATTATAGAATTGTGTTGCTGCCGTCTCTAAGTTCATCGTGAAGTGGATGGAGTTATAATGGAGGTCTATTCTATCCCCCGACTATATTTGAACAAGTCCCGGCCATGTGAACAAGTTATTTAGAAGATTAACTCCTATGATGATGTAGCCCAGTGTGTAGTTGGGCCGAACTCCCAACAAGAGAAGTGGATAATTAGGTTTCTATTCAAACTTTCTTCTCACCCAATTACCTGACGTGAGAGGACTGCCACATTGTTCCAGCTGTCCACCCGCTCCTGGCTTCCCTAATTTATGGACCTCGCAAACATATGGTTACATCCCAACATAGGAATTCATTATGATGTGGTGCCTCTCTATTATATATCTTCGCCAACATATGACTTCACTGACATGTGGCCTAACCAACATTTAGCTTCACCAACATGTATCTTCACCAACATGTAGCTTCACCAACATGTATCTTCACCAACATGTGGCTTCACCAACGTAAAACTTCACCAACATGTGGCTTCACCAACGTAAAACTTCACTAACATGTATCTTCACCAACATGTGGCTTCACCAACATGTAACTTCACCAACATATAAATTCACCAAGATGTAGCTTCACCAACATGTATCTTCACCAACATGTGGCTTCGCCAACATATAACTTCATCAACATATAAATTCACCAAGATGTATCTTCACCAACATGTGGCTTCACCAACGTAAAACTTCACCAACATGTGGCTTCACCAACACATAACTTCACCAAAATATAAATTCACCAAGATGTGGCTTTACCAACTTGTATCTTCACCAACATGTGGCTTTACCAACTTGTATCCTTACCAACATGTGGCTTCACCAACTTGTATCTTCACCCACATGTGGCTTCACCAACTTGTATCCTTACCAACATGTGGCTTCACCAACTTGTATCTTCACCAACATGTGGCTTCACCAACATATAACTTCACCAATATGTGGCTTCACCAACTTGTATCTTCACCAACATGTGGCTTCACCAACATATAACTTCACCAATATGTGGCTTCACCAACTTGTATCTTCACCAATATGTGGCTTCATCAACTTATATCTTTACAAACATGTGGTTTCATCAAAATTAGCTTCACCAACATGTATCTTCACCAACATATGGTTTCACTGAAATTTAGCTTCATCAACATGTGGTTTCACCAACATATAACTTCACTAACATGTAGCGTCACCATGCCCTGTCATTATGAAGTTTGTCTTTCCTGACTTTCTACGTTGCAATAATTAAAGAATAGATACTCAAGACTTAAATCTAAAAATTGACATATCACTGACGGTCATTTAAATTTCGATCAATTCCGCCGTATTCTAATAAAATTGACACAAAATTCCATTTAAATAAAGTGTAAGCCATTTTTCAAGTAAATTAAATGTTTGTTAAATAAGTTGAAGGGAATTCCAAACGGTTAAACATATTATAATATACCCTATAATACTTTAAAATATAACTTTACTAGATATAGGGCGATTTTTTATAATTTGCATTTATATTTATGTTAAAAAATTACAATGATTCCCTTGGTTTTAAAGTAATTTTAACTATAATTTTTACGCTTAAATGCATTTTTACAATTTTTTGAAGAGTGATATTAGTAAATTTAAATAACTTGAGGCAGAGACAACAGAAATTAAATTAAAATCTAAAGTAAATTAATTTTAAAGTTCTTTAAAGCTTTCTTTCAGTGAGCGAAAATTGAGAAAATTAAATTAAACAAATATTTTGATTTTTAATGATTCTATTAGATTGCAGAATCTATTCGAAATATCAACAAAAATAAATTAAATTTTCAGCTCAAGAAGGATGTTTTCTTTTGTTTCCATTAATAAAAATGTTAAAGGGAAATGTTTAAAGAACTTTTGTGGCTTTGTGTGATTCGAATGAAGCGTAAATAAAATAAACGCATTCAAATTTGAATGTAAATTTTCTGCAATAATTAAACGCTTCTGAAGAATATTTTTATTCTCGCTATTGATTAAAAGATAATTGTATCTTATTTATTTGTTTTGATTTTAAAAAATCTATTTTTATAATGTGCTCTCGTGTGTGTTGTGTCCTGTAGTTTAAAAAAAATCTTTAAAAGCTGTTGATATATAGATTTTTAACTTTTAATTAGACATTTTAAATTTATATTTACTTTTTTAATTTTTATTTAGACACGTGTACCTTTTTAAATAATCTTTATTTAAGACACTTTGAAACACAACTATTATAGCACTAAATATAATATTAAAATATTATCGTCTGATTTCTACTAATTTTAAAATGAATAGGGGCTCATATCAAGTAATATCAAAAGGAAAACAGGAACCTTTAATCAAGTTGGTATGCTTACAAGATGAAACTATGTAAAAGCTTCTAGGTCAAATAAAATTATTTTGGGATATAAGAAATGTGTTATCTTGTGATGTAAAATACTCATTTCTGATTTGCTGATGGAAGTCAGTTTCAATGACGTCACGTCAAGATATTATGTATTTAATATAACAATTCGTCTCGAGAGAGGAAAACAAAATAATCCTCTATATTCAAAATGGCGGCATGTCCTGCAGGACACACTATCGTATGGTGGTAAATTAAAAGTGAAAGGAAGTGACAAAAGTTGGAAACCTTGTCACAAATTCTCTTCAGACACCCCCTGGAGACTTTACTCCTGACAAAGTTCAAAATTGACCTTTTAACTCTTCCATCACTTTCCGGGTACTTTTTCTTTCGTATCATTAGGAAGCATGGATTATTGATATTTTTTATCTTTTTTATCTGGAGGAGAACTCTCTCAATATGGGGAAACCTCCCTTGCTGAAGAAATATGTACATATATACAACTGTATATATTTCCCTACATTTATCTACACTTTATTTACTCCTTTGTCCCAATTGATTAGAAGAATCAAAAAATTGTTTAAATTGTGTTTATTGCTGATGTAGGACTTTTAAAACATATGTAGAACAGTTCGTAATTGTAATTGAAAACTCTAATTTTAGTATATTTTCCATTTACAACTAATCCTTTGTATAAAATCATGCAACCTGTATGAAAGTTGGATGTCTATCCAGTCTCTTTACCGACCATATACCAGATTAGCGGTCACCTCTCTAATATTAGGTTGGTACGGAGTTAGGTCGGGATTTTCCGTGACTTTTTGTTTCATAAATAAGTTACGTTTTTTTTAATGAAAATATAATCCTCACTTTTTTTCTCATATAATAAGAATGACGCTTAACAAGTTTTGCCGCTAATGTTTCTTTTTGCACAAAACGAAAAATCGTAATTTTAATTATTTTAAGGAGAAATAACGACTATTCCTATCCTTATAGGATATCCCTATATGTTACGACCACTAAATTGGTCGTCTTTGTTTTATGCAAATATGTTTGACTTTAGACTATGTTACGACTGCTAAAGTAGTCGTCCTTATTTATGCAGATATGTTTAATTTGAAACTAGGATAAGAAAGTATGTAAATTTCTTTTGTTGTACAAATTGTTATTTTCTTTGCTGTATAGATTTACTATGTAAATTTTCGTAGTGTATAAATTGACCGAGTTTTTAATAAAAATAGAGTTCTGATATAAGAGATTGTGTGCGCGTCGTGGTTACCCTTTCTTCAGGCCTTCCTCTTGGATATAAGTAGCTGGACTGGACAAGAGAGGCACTAGGTCGTCTCCCGAGGTTAAAGAGGAGACACCTTTCCAATATTGAGTAAAAGGCCTCAGAAAAAGTTGGACTCAACATTTGTGGCGAGCCTGCCAGGATTTCAGAAAATTCCAGGATACTAAGAAACCAGGATTCTAAGATACCAGAACAAGAACATTTCAGGACTCCAGGATGGAGACTTTAAAGGAATCCATGAATCTGAAAATTTTGAAGAGATCAAGAACTCCAAGAAGAATCATCTTCACCAAGAGGATAAACGAAGCTCGGGAAGAGATGAGGAGAGTCTCCCCTGACGAATGCCTCTTGATGCAAGGGAAAGAGATCATTGTCCAGTGTTACCAACAGATTAAGGAATTTGACGAGAAAATAGAAATCGAGATGGTTGGAGCAGAAGAATATGAAGAAGAGGCTAAGATGAAGGAATTGGAATCCACTACACATTATTTGGAAATGTACAGTAATGTACTAATGGAGATCAATAAGATCTTAGAGGCTAAGACTGAGGAAAAAGGGGCACTGTCGGTAGCCGGAGGTGAAGGCTCGAGAAGAGCTCTTCTGAGATTACCAAAAATGGAATTGCCATGTTTTGATGGTGAATTGGAAGGATGGATATCATGGTGGTCCAGATTTAAAAGGATCCATGAGGATAGAGAATTGGACGACGACGAGAAAATGCACTATCTCGTCCAAGCTATGGTCCCGGGTTCCCGAGCACATCGCCTATTGGGGGCTTACACCCACACCGGGAAAAACTATGAGAGTGCCATAGGAGCTCTAAAAGGTAGGTTTGGAGACAAGAAATTACTGATTGAGTTGTACTTGAGAAAGTTAATCGATTTAGTTGTGCTTAATGCACGTAGACAGAGTGCAAACCTGGACCGTCTTTATGACGAGATTTCGGCCTACCTCCAATCTCTAGAATCGTTGAGTATTCCTTCGGAATACCTGGAGGTTTTCCTTTTCCCACTGGTGGAGTCTTGCCTACCCACCCAGATATTGCAGGTGTGGCGAAGAACACCCGAGGCCGGTTATGGCCGGGATGACGAGCAGGAAGTGGAGCAAGGAAAAGGGGACCGGCTGAAGGCCTTGATGGGCTTTTTACGGGCCGAGATAAAAGCTCAACAAAGAATAAATATCTCGAGGATTGGAGTGGGTGAGAATAACCCCAAGTACAATTTTCCTTCAAGACCTTTACATTTCAATAAGAGCAACAAAGCAACAGCATCACAGCTGTATGTTTCGAAAAATAAAGAGTACAAATATCCAAAAGGATCATTTTCGACCACGAGCTACGAGAGAAAAACCAAGTGCATCTTCTGTGATGGTATGGGCCATGAAAATTGGAAATGTTTCAAAATTGGAAGAATGACTCGGGAAGAACAACTTAAGAAGATGTCTGACGCAGGAGTCTGCTTCAAGTGTTTGAAAAGAAATCATCTAAGAAGAGACTGTAGGACAAAAATTATTTGCCAGAATTGCAGAGGACCCCACCACTTGATTTTCTGTCGGGGAAACAACTCAAGAAGGAACTCAATCTCGGAAGATGGAGGAAGTAGTCAAGAGAGGAAGAGCAATTTTTCAGTACAAAACCAAAGGTCTACCATTCTGCTCACACAGTCCTGTGCATCCGAGGTGCTTTCAATGACAGTGAGAGCGGAAATCTGTGGCTCTGAGACATCAAAAAT
This sequence comes from Cordylochernes scorpioides, assembly GCA_030710605.1. Lineage (NCBI taxonomy): Eukaryota > Metazoa > Arthropoda > Arachnida > Pseudoscorpiones > Chernetidae > Cordylochernes > Cordylochernes scorpioides. Next base: position 93,220,979 of record CP092868.1, read on the forward strand.
TATAAATGTTTTGTTGGATTCGGGGAGTCAGTATTCATTCATTAAAGAATCTTTGGCAAAGGAATTGGGATTAGAGAAATTGGGAGAGCGGAAATTGACGAAATGCCTTTTTGGAGGTCGACAAACAAGAGAAGAGAAGCACAGCCTTTATTCCTTTTCCATCACAAATATTTTAAAGGAAGAAACCGTACAGGTCAAAGCGATGGGTCAACGGATGATCTGTGACAGAGTTCCTATTTTGACAGCAGGAACTTGGATGCGGGATCTCGACAAAAAAGGTGTCTCCATTATTAGAAAGAAAAATGTTGAGACATCCGAAATCGACCTTCTGTTGGGCGCTGACAATTTAAGTAAGATCTGGACTGATCAGGTGGTTTGTTTGGAGGAGGGATTGACGGCGATCAATACGAAGATTGGTTGGGCAATTTTCGGAGAGATTCCTTCGAAGGAGGGTTTGGCTTCGGAGTATGCATCTCCTGTTTTCTTGACCATGAGTCATAATATAAAGGATCTTAGGAACTTAGAAATGTCGGGTGTACCAGACCCTGTAGAAAATATTTCACAGGGGGAAAAGGCTCAAGTTGAGGAAAAGTCTGTTGTTGAAGAAAGTTAAAAATCTCAAGTTGAGAAAAAGTCTGAAAACAGAAGCATAATGAGATTTGATGAGCTCTTTTGGGGTAGAAAGTTAGTCCCTGTTGGAAAAGGCACATGGCCAAAAATGTTTTTGATGGATGTTACTGATAATGGCGGATCTCCTGTTTATAGAATTGAAAAGATTTCTGAATATAGGAATCCTAATATTAATCATAAAAAAATGGGTCTTATATTTCTCCTGGAACGATTAAAAGGGAAATTAATATTTTTGATGCTTCACGAGCCTTAAAGGGTAGTGCTCAAGCTGATCTTTGTTATCCTAGGGATTTTTGATTGCTCGTGATTTGGAATCTGAATATTTTTCAAATGTTATTGAAGACAGTGAAAAAGATAGTAATTTGGATTTGAATTTATCTTATTTTGTAGTTTTTCGTTCTGAATCTGGAGGAAAAATTTTCCAATCAAGAAGATTGTGAAAATGTGCTCTTTTCTTCTGTTGAACTCCCGTTCAACAGCGGGGGGAGTATGTTACGACCACTAAATTGGTCGTCTTTGTTTTATGCAAATATGTTTGACTTTAGACTATGTTACGACTGCTAAAGTAGTCGTCCTTATTTATGCAGATATGTTTAATTTGAAACTAGGATAAGAAAGTATGTAAATTTCTTTTGTTGTGCAAATTGTTATTTTCTTTGCTGTATAGATTTACTATGTAAATTTTCGTAGTGTATAAATTGACCGAGTTTTTAATAAAAATAGAGTTCTGAAATAAGAGATTGTGTGCGCGTCGTGGTTACCCTTTCTTCAGGCCTTCCTCTTGGATATAAGTAGCTGGACTGGACAAGAGAGGCACTAGGTCGTCTCCCGAGGTTAAAGAGGAGACACCTTTCCAATATTGAGTAAAAGGCCTCAGAAAAAGTTGGACTCAATACTATAGTTGTACATCAATCTTATTGTCTAATTGTCTGAGAGAGAGATTGTAGAAATCACAAGTATTAATTTTCATAGAACATATTTCGTAATGTCAATATACCGGTTGAATTATTTTATTAATTTTTCTATAAAATGTATTTCTTATATTTTAATATGAAATTTCTTAAAGTTAATATAAATGTTGACTAAATTATTATTTTCATAAAATATTCACATGGAATTTTATTTTCGCATCAAAAGCTTCCTAAAGTCAACATCTTTTTTATCATTAAACTCCTTCTTTATTCACCTTTTATATATTTAATCTCTTTGTAAATGCTATCAAGCATTCTATGTATATAAACATTTTTAGAACGCACTTTGATCTTCTGAATAGAAATAGAAATTTCTTTGTAAATTTCTCAAAATACAAGATAATTAGAAGTGTTATTATTATGGAAATTTAAAATATTTATTTCGTATTTTATATAATGTCAAAATTGGAAATACTTTTATTTATTATCTACTCAATAAAAATAATGTTTAGATACATTTTTTTTTAAATATTTATTTTTATCTTCGTGGAAAAATCCTTTGAATAATATCCATTAAATATTACTTCTTACGAAGTCAGTTATTAGAAAATGTGTTTTTTTATGTGAGAAATAAATCTGAAATGGAAGGTTATTTCAGGAATTATTTAATATATATATATATATTATTTTGTGTTAATTCTTTCATTATTTATATCAGTCTGATTTCGCAATGGAGTAACTTGAAGTCTATTGGCTGGATTCTGTATTCCTTCAAGCAGCAAGTTCCTTCGCTATGGTAATCTTTCTTAATCACACTTTAACACAAATTCAGTATCATTTATTATCATACAAGTTGCCGCTTTTGGCTGATATATCAGCCGTCATCTGCACAAGTTCTAAATGTTCTTTTATTTCAACTATATATAGGTCAATATAAAGCAATAACACACCATCTATATATAACAAATGAAAACATTTAGACGCGAATATTTCCTTCACACATATATCAAACTTCTACTGTCCTTCGTTGAAAAAAATATTGGGAGGGCTTGGCTCATCAGTGGTGAACCTTCCCAGAGGTTGCGCCAATTTAATCTACCAGACCACTTCTTTAGAGCTCTAATACCGTATTGGATCATTTTTCTTCTATATGCTACACTGAAGGGTGGAATCTCATAAATGGTATTCAAGCAAACTATAGACATAAACTTTTAGGACAGAAGAATTACATATAATATTTGCATCGAGCAATGCTCTTTCGCAAACAATAAGGACAAGGTCAGTTAGGCATAAATTAATACAAAGCAATAACGCTCCATCTATATATAACAATGAAAACATTAAGACGCGAATGTTTCTTTCACACATATATCAAAATATATTTTTTCATCGCAGTGTAAGGACAGTAGAAGTTTGATTCGTGTGTGAAAGAAACATTCACGTCTGAATGTTTTCATTTGTTATACACGTATATAGGTCACTTGGGTCAGTAAACAACTCGGTTTAGTTTCGGAATTCTGCTTCGAACATATATGTAACACAATGGTCCGCAGTCGATGTACTGACACAAGACGTGACGCACTGTTAGAATTATCTTTGTCAATTGTATATATTGAAAATATATCACACATTACTATTATATTTCCATATAACTTTATTGAAAACCTTAAACTTCCAGGAATAAGTTTTTTTTTAATTCAATCTACAAATCTCTCTATCTAGCTTTCGGTCACGAAAGGAATCTTTAATGAATCAATTTTTATAAAGATATATTAGATAGTAAAAAGCATATATTGGATTGAATAAAATATCTATTTGTGAGTTTGTGTATACAAAATAGGTAATGCCTCGATAAAGGTTGGCGTTCAGCCAACCGAAATATTGGCATAAATATTTCATTCAATCCAATATATGCCTTTTTACTATGTAATGATTTAAGTATGGATTGCTCTATTTTCAGAACAAAAATAAAGATATATGTAAATATATCTTTATAAGAATGGATTCAGTAGAGAGTGATTATTTACTCGAAAAATTTATTTTATCAATCATTCGTCAGAGCCGGGTACATCCGCTAGTATGTCGTAAAAGCTCAAATTTATCTTTGCAAGATTGAATTGGAAATATTGAAGCTGCAGAAATGTTCCATTTGTTGGAATAGCTTGTACACGCGTCATAGCATCAGATATTTCCGTGGAAATAAATGTGGGTCTATGTCATCAATATATTATTCAGGAAGGATTGGTTGGCTATCAGAAGTCATCAGTAATTCACAGAAATTTGTTGGATGGCGAGGTTTCTTTAGCTGAATCAAATATTTCAAGGAATCCACAACATTAATGGAAGATTTCGAGAACTCATCTATATTTCAAGGAGGTCCATCGGTCGTTTATTTAGTGGACTTTAATTAATGTCTTCTGCTTCTTTTTCCAGGCGGCTGCTTGCATTATTAACTTGGCGGTGGATGATGGAATGGACACTGGGTATTGCACCATGTTCTACCTATTCTCATTATGTATCCAAAGGGTCAATACCTGTCTATTATGTATGAACCAGTCATGTCCATTAGGGTTTTTACAGGTTCATCGTGTACCAAAGAGAACCATTATGTACCACACATATCCACTGTGTACCTCACATGTCCACTGTGTACCACACAGGTCTTCCTTGTATAATTCATACAAGCCAATGTGCATATTTCACTTAAAGACATGCTCTAACTGCAAACCCTTCATAATATCGCGTTACCAAGATTTCTTTTAACTTTAGAGCAGTGATTTACAAAGGTTAATTCATTAAATGAAGTACCAAATTCCCAATAAGAATTGGTACATAATCCGGTCTACTTGAGATGTACTGGTTGATTGTGCAGTTTGACGATCATGTAATTAGCTACTGAAGTTAGAGAACACACAACTTGGCTCAAACAAAATCCAATTGTGGCGATCAAATTGTCATTATCCTCCTGTCAATTATAGATGGGTGCGTTAATTAGCAGTAATTGGCTGTGGCAGGGTTAGCTGACAGTAGCCCGGGTAATGTGGTGTGTTCCTTGGTCGGAGGAACTAGGGTGGAGGATTTGATCATTTTTATAAATTATGGAAAATCCTAGAGCTGTTCCCAGATATACCTGCCCAATACTGTATCAATACGCTTAGGTTAGGTTATATAGTCAAGTTAGATAAAATTTTAACAAATAAATTTACTGGCAATGTGTTTCTTTTCAATAATATCATCAAATACTATCTCTACAGACCTTACTGCAATGATATAAGTTATTGAATGAGAGGCCCTCTCATTCAATAACTTATATCATTGCAGTAAGGTCGTTATAGATAATATTTGATGATATTATTGAAAAGAAACACATTGCCAGTAAATTTATTTGTTAAAATTTTATCGATAGATGGCAATTGAATTTATAAATTAATTTACTAGAATTCAAGTTAGGTTATTTAAAAAAAAATGGAATAAATTTCCAATCAGGTTCGCAGTTTGATGTGAACACAACCTTAAGATTCTCTCAGAATTTTGAGATTGAAGGGTATGTATATAAGGCGGGAGAGAGACTATGCAAATAAATATATATTTGAATCTATTTCCGATCTCGAGCCATCAAGATGTTTTATCCCTTCCGACCTACGCTGACGAAGCTAATCAACTGAAAATGCTTCTCTCATAAAGACGCTATAACGAAGTTAATATTTACCTGAGTCTTTGTTCTCAAATACAAGGTTGTCACAAAATTTCGTAAACACTTGCAAAAAATTGAAATACCAAATATATTCGCCGTTATGTATAATGTCTTTGTGTTATGTATAAAGTAATTGTATTTGTTGGGATCCGGCCAACGGCTTCTGTGAATATTTTCAGAATATATTTCAAAATATATTTCTATGAATGGTTTTGTTTTTTTTAATTGTATTCGGCAACATTGTAATTGCCTTTTTAGAACTCTCGTTTGTTTTGTTGATTGTAGTTTTGTAGAGTTTGCAGCTAATTGGTATGTTATGTTTTTGTTTTAAATTTCTATAGGTTAATATGTAAAGTTTTCATTTTTGTTATAAAATAAATTTGTTAATCAAAAAGAGATGTCTTGATTTTAAAAGTAGTCAAGCAGAATATACCCTAACAGGTAAATCGATCTACATAAGAATATTTGATACGAGATAAATATTTGAAATACCACCATTTTTGGTAGCAGAGCGCGGTTGATAGAAAATAAATATTCTAAAAAGTGTATATTATGGATATTTATAATAATATGAAGATCGAAATTCTTAAAGGAAATAATTATCAAATATGGTCGATGTAAATTGAGGCCCTTTTAAATGCTAAGGACTTATTTAAAGTAATTGAAAATGATATTCCTGAAAGAATAGAAAGCGATCTCAAAAATAAAGAAGAAATTTTAAAATGGGAAAAATTAAATAGAAAAGCTTATGGCCTAATTATACTTTCTATTGAGCCATCAATTGCATTAATATATAAGGAAAATAGAAGAGCAAAGCAGTTATGGGAGGCCTTAAAAACAAGATATTCAGGCATATCTGAAGAGAAAATGATGAATTGTTATCTGGAATTATCAAGATTAAGAATGAAAGCCAATGAAAGTGCTGAAGAATTTATAACAAGAGCTCAGGCGTTAAAGTACAAGTTAAGGAATTGGGGAAACAAGTTTCAGACATGGAAGTTACCCGATATATAACAGAAGGCTTATCTCCCAGATTTAACCCTCTACGCCCTGTCATTATCGCAAATAGAAACATGTCCATTGATGCACTAAGACAACTTTTATTGGACTTTGAGAAACCATTGGAAACGACCGCTAGCAACTCACATACACAGGCTTTAAAAGCGGAATATGGCCACATGTTTAGGGAAAAAAGATGTCATGTGTGCAATAAATTGGGACATCTCAAAAGAGACTGTTGGTATAATTCTGACAATGCAAATTCAAAATTTACAAAGAAATACCAAAATGTACGCCATCAAAGTGAAAATATGCAAAATCGAAAAACTAATAGGGATAATAATCGGCGTAAGGAATATTTTCCTCAACAACATCATGCCCTTATGGCTTGAAAAGAGCAGACTAGAACACTTGAAACGGAGTGGCAACTTGACTCTGCATGCTCAACTCATATGACAAATGATAACTCATGTCTAGAAGAAGTCATAGAATGCAATCAACCTATATTATTGGCAGAAACTCATCGCTCAATAGAAGCAACCCAACAAGGCAATATTAAAATAGTTTCAAATGAGAACTCTCATATTGAATTACAAGATGTACTTTATGTCCCAAATCTAAGATGCAATCTATTGTCAGTTGCTTCTATAGTTAACAAAGGAAACAAAGTGATATTTGACCAGAATGGAGCAACGATTTTAAGTGAAAAGGAGGAAATAATATCTAAGGGAATAATGAAGAACAATATGTTCAAAGTCACTTTCAAACCTGAAGTTGTTAAAGAAAGTGAAAAGTGTATGCACGTGTCTAGTGACAATATGGAGTTGTGGCACAAACGACTAGGACATATCAACTCAAGCTATTTAATGAGGATGCACAAAAACAAAATGGTAAAAGGTCTTGAAGACTTAAAGGGAGAACTACCTTACTGCGTAAGCTGCAACAAAGGAAAGATCACAAAAGCTGAAGGAAGTCCGTCACTCGGAGAAACTACAGCAAGACCACTGGAACGAATACACGTTGACATATGTGGGCCTTTGACATCAACAATTGGAGGAAGGAAATACATGTTAACCATAGTTGACCAATACACTAGAAGATATTTTATAGAAATTCTTCACAGTAAAGATGAAGCTACCAGCAACATTGGAAATTTCATAAAGAGAAGAGAAAAAGAGACAGGCTTGAAAGTAAAGAAATTGAGATCAGACAATGGCGGTGAATTTATAAATACAGAAATGAAGAATTTTCTAGAATCAAAAGGCATTAAGCATGAGAAAACAGAACCCTATTTGCCGAGAAGCAATGGTATGGCGGAAAGGGCCAACCGAACAATCCTGGATATGACGAGAACTCTTCTGATTGAGGCCAATTTACCTATCAAGTTTTGGGGTGAGGCGGCAAGAACAGCTGTTTATCTCCATAATTTGACGCCTACAAAATCAAATTTGACTAAGACTCCAATGGAAATGTGGACTGGCCATAAACCATCAGTCAGACATCTCAAGATCTTTGGAAGCCCAGTTGTTTATAAAATAAATGATCATAAAAGATCCAAACTAGACCCTAAAGGAAAGGAAGGAGTACTCATCGGCTATTCAAATGAAAGAAGAGCATATCGAATATATGATATGGAGGAAGAAATGGTTTATGAAACAATACATGTTAAGTTTGATGAAGAAAGACCAATAAATACTAACCAAAATACCTCATGTGATAAAGAGTACAATTATTTCCAATACAAATCTGGGATAACCTATGAAATGCGGAATTCTCTTGAAGCACAAGATCAAAAAATTGATGAATCGAATATTGGAGAAGATACCGATGATGGAGTGATTTCTCAACCATCAATAATGGAAGATGAGAGTCATACAGATATTAATTCCCAACAAGAAGCCGAACAACGTCCACAAAGAAGACGTGTGCTGCCAACTAAGTTTGGTAAATTTGATGAATATGTTGTCTATAAGACAGATAAGGACATACCGAATAATTATAAAGAGGCGATCGACTCAAGTGAAAGGTCAGGCTGGAATGAAGCAATGTTAGAAGAGTTGAATTCAATAAAAAACACAAAGTATGGCAATTAGTAGAGAGGCCTAGAGATAGAAAGGTCATTAACAGTCGCTGGGTATACTCAAAGAAAGACTCTGAACAAGGATTGCAACCCAAATATAAGGCCAGGTTAGTGGCCGCTGGTTACAACCAAATAAAAGGAGTAGATTTTGTAGAAGAATACAGTCCAGTTATGAAACTTGGAACTTTGAGGGTTTTGATATCTTTAGCTGTTAACCAAAATAAGAATATAAGACATTTGATGTAAAAACTGCCTATTTGAATAGTGATCTAGACTCTCCAATATATATGGAACAACCACCAGGCTTTGAGACCAATCCTAATGAAGTATGCCTAGTATCCAAGGCAATATATGGATTACCACAATCAGGACGGAAGTGGAATGAAAGGCTGGATGCTATACTCGCTAAGAGAAACTTGAAGAGAACAACTACAGATCCTTGCTTATATCGAACAGACCCAATAACAGGAAAAGAAATAATTCTAGAAGTATATGTAGATGATTTCTTGATCCTATCCAATTCATCTAAGGATGTGGATGACCTAATATCAAGTCTCTCAGAAGACTTAGTTATCAATGAAGTAACACAAAATAGAAAATTCTTAGGAATTACTATAGAAAAACAAGAGAATGATATACTGTTATCGCAAGAAGAATTCATCGATAAGATTCTTGATAAATATGGAATGAGAGAATGCAAACCAGTGAAGTCACCTATAAATTTAGGAGAGAAATATGATGATTATGAAAACAGTCCACCTTATTCAAAGAAGATGTACCAAGAAGCAATAGGATCATTACTATACTTAACTAATGCAACAAGACCAGATATTGCATATGCTATAAATAGCCTATCACAATATATACAAGATCCAAGAGAAATACATTGGAGAGCTATCAAGCGAATATTGAGATATCTGCAATACACAAGAAATATAAAACTAAAATTCAGTGAAGGATCAGAACAATTAACTGCCATATCAGATGCCGGCTGGTGCACTACGAAAGATGCCAAATCATTTGGTGGACACTTTATTAAAATTGGCAACAATATAGTTAATTGGAAATGCAACAAACAAAGAATGGTTGCAATGTCCACAATGGAGGCTGAGTTATTAGCTTTTTGTGAAGGAGTTTGTGATGTTAAATGGTATGATAATCTTCTGGATGATCTTGGATGCAAAACTCAAAAGCTAATTCAAACATATACAGATAGCCAATCCCTGATAGCATGGCTGAAAAACCCAATACAAGGATTGAAAAGTCGACATTTTAATAGAAAATTGTATTTTGTAAGGGAAGAATTCCAGTCAAAAATAATAACACCCGTCTATAAACCATCCGAAACCATAGAAGCAGATATATTGACCAAAGGACTGTCTATCTCCAGACATGAACATCACATAAAGGAAATCTTCAGTACAGAACAAGTCGAAGAACACCGGTAATGACTTTCAGAAGTAGTTGGACGGATAAGGAGGGAAATGTTGGGATCCGGCCAACGGCTTCTGTGAATATTTTCAGAATATATTTCAAAATATATTTCTATGAATGGTTTTGTTTTTAATTGTATTCGGCAACATTGTAATTGCCTTTTTAGAACTCTCGTTTGTTTTGTTGATTGTAGTTTTGTAGAGTTTGCAGCTAATTGGTATGTTATGTTTTTGTTTTAAATTTCTATAGGTTAATATGTAAAGTTTTTCATTTTTGTTATAAAATAAATTTGTTAATCAAAAAGAGATGTCTTGATTTTAAAAGTAGTCAAGCAGAATATACCCTAACAGGTAAATCGATCTACATAAGAATATTTGATACGAGATAAATATTTGAAATACCACCAGTATTATGTATTATTATGTATTCGTCGTAATAATTCGCCAAGTAATAAGAAAAATAAGGTTTTAAGAAAAACGCGAACTTTTAAAACAACCTTATAGATGCGAATATTTTCTTGAACTGCAGCCGCAGGATTGATTGGATTGGGGATCCTAAGCAACAATGTCTACCATTTCAAAGATATATAAGACATTGTCGGCACGTTCGCTAGCCAATTGTGCATCCGCTATCAAACATCGTTGCTAAAAATGTCCATATAGGATTCATTAATACAAGATAAACCAACTATGTTGTGAATACATTCCCAATTGTCCTCTCTATTCACCGTTTATTTCCTGCCCTCTACACCAGGAGTCTGCAACTGAAGCTCGCGAGCCACATGCGACTCTTTGGATGTGAAGCTGCGGCTCTTTAGTTACATACGCAAATACTTATTCATGTGAGTATATACTATTTATTGTTGACAATAAAACATCTTGTGGCTCTTTAAAAATGTGAAATTTTGTAAATTGTGATTTTCGACTATTCCGACTCAAAAGATTGTCGATCCCTGCTTTAAACCGACCAATAAAATCCCCATCTACATTTTCTTCTATAAAAAGACTTCCCTTATAAATTCCTGCTCCACAATCTCAGAGGCCAGAAATCCAATCACGTAAATTTATTGCTCAAACAGGGCGCCAATTTACTTCGCCTCGATCATTTCTTTCCAATTTTGTTTCCTTCTCGAATAAACAACACGCCATCATGTTACCTGTCCACTGACATCTCCCACGTCAGTCTCACTATACATTACCTTGTGCACTTTTAAAACGAATGATGTAACCATTTTAGTGCGCTTAAGGTATGTAACATGTATTTATTACCATAAAGATAGAGGCTGCCTGGCCGACATACATAGTTCTTAAAATTAAAGATACTTCGGACAGTAAATCTTTTTATTACCTCGACGTTTTGACAGAAATATTTTGACCTCATCAGGATCGAATAAGAATTAAAGCATTAAAAATTATTCTGAATAATTTTAACGCCTTGCCAAATTGCTTTAGTTTTTGTTTGCTACTGACAATGACAAAATATTTTTGTCGAAACTTCGAGATAATAAAAATAGTTACTGACCGAAGTAACTTTATTTTTAAGAACTATGTATTCATTAAATAATAATAATAAACACTGTATTATTTATTTAAAGTATGTCAATTGCTTGCTGTTTTCGAAAATCCTGAAAGATCTGATACTCAAATCTACCGTTCTCGGTGGGAATCAAATCCAAAGCTTTTAACTTTTCCTGTGACACAGAATATCTTAAACTTTCCACGATCTAAAAAAGCATAGGGTTCCTCACCCGTCAAATTGAACGTCAAAACTAGACACCATCTATTTTTGGTGTTTAATTTGACGGTAGAGGAGCCCTATGCTTTTTTAGATCAATTTTCCTCCCGAAAAATTTCATATATTCTGTTATGAAGAAGTATTATTTAAATATTTACATACAAAAATTTATAATTATCGCGGAGGAAGAAGCTTTGAATGGTTTAATTAATGTTAAAAAAATGTTTATGCTTTTATAAATAATTTTTGATTATACTTGTGGATGATTTAAGAGTTTTCTGACCTAGATTTGAAAGTTGATTCATTTTTTCTGAATTCTATAGAATAGACTGCGAGAATTGTGTGTGTGTGGATTATTTATAACTTACTAAAATATAGCTGATGTTATGACTGGGCATTTTGCCGTCAGGCAAAGGCTATGGGCTTCATATGCCGTAAAATAATGAAACGTGTCTCAAGATATATTCTGCTAGGACCGAAACTAGCAAAATTGACGTGGAGAAAGACAGCGCGCACTAAAGCTAATATGGGGCAAACATCAAGTGAATTAACCTTGAGGGAGACCTGTAATGAACATTAAAAAAGATAAAAGACAACAACATTATGAGAAAATGCTGACAGTTTGGAGGAAAACTCCAGGGGAAGAGATCGAGGGGAAGGAGACGACAGGGATACACAGACGATCTAAAACAATGGACTGGACGATACGAGGAGATGAAGAGGATGGCGGAGGAAGTATGGAGAGACCATCACCCTCAGTAGAGGAAGGCATTGAAGGAGGAGGAGGAGAATATTATGAATCTAAAGTTGAAATTAAATTAGGAATGAGAAAAACCAATGATGGACATGATAATGGATGATTAGCCGTCTTGCTAAATAACCCAACTGAACTAGAATAGAGAGATTAATATAGCCTATTCGAAAAGAGAGATTTTTCTGTCACTAGATGAGAAGATCTTTTAATTTATCCAAGACTTTGAAGATAACAGCGCTGCCGTGGAATATTTATAAATAAATTGGGTCAAACGATCTGGAGAAAATATTAAGCAACAAAAGAAGGCGTCGATTTATCGTTTGGCGAATTACGCAGTAATTAATAGAGCGGCGTAATTGTAGCATGATTTATTGAGGTCGAATAAAACGATTACTCTTCGCGGAATCCGGCAGATTTGTCTTTTTTAATGGGCTTCAAAAATAACCCTTTTTTCTCGGTAAGCCGCCTCCACATATCTTGCTATGCCAGGGTGTGTGCTGCAGCGTTTCTGGAACATGTCGAAACTCAGCGTTGAATGGCCAATACTTGATTTATCTGGGGATCTGAAATTGGCAGTTCTTTGATTGTAGCAAAGTCACAAGATAGGATCTTGGGCCAATCCAGAAAAATCAAGGTTTTGAGACATCAGCAAATTGTGGAGTTGATCTCCATCAACTCATGGTGTGGGAATAAGTAACAATAGCCTGGAGTCATTTGAAAATCGAATCGTATGTCTAAGATCAAATTTCTGTATTGTTCAAATTTCTCTGGTACAGTAAAAACTATTTATTAGAGTTCTCCCGTATATAGCGCTATAGTGCGCCTCATCGGCCAATTTTTTGTCTTGTTGTTGTTATATGGAAGTCTTGTATTTGTATGCCCGAAGGAGTATAAACGGAGGAACTTGAAATTACACACAAAGACTTGGTGTTGTCACCAGATTTCTGACAGAGCCAGACAGTCTTTAGGAAAAAACTAGAAACTGTAAAGGCCGAGTCCGAAATGTGTTAAGTAGTTTGTAAATTTATATTATTAATATTTTTTGATAATTATGAAATCATTTCCTGAAAAAATGTGATTATTTATATTACTTCATAAATGAATACTTTTAAAAAGTATTTCGCTTGTTAATGATGTGCCAACGACGGTGTTGCTGATTTTATTGCATTCACAGGTATATCAACTGTAGGGGCGAAATATCTGCTGTTAGGTGAATCAATGAACTTCATCTACCAAGATCAGCCGCTATTACAAGGTTTTCCCAAAAGTTCGTATTCACTTGCCAAAAATTGAAATACCAATATTATTCGCCGTTATGTATAATGTTTTTGTATTATGTATAAAGTAATTGTATTATGTATTGATATATATTCGCCGTGATATATTCGCCAAGTAATAAGAAAAACAAGGTTTTAAGAAAAGAGCGAACTTTTAGGACAACCTTATATTCGCTGGAAGATCGGTTCTGTTCTTAAGGCATACAGGTAAGTCATCAATATCTGTCGATACTTCATTTCTGGGAACATTCTAGCATGTTGGTGATGGGACTCTTCAACTCTCTTTTTTTTTTAATGAAGGACATATTTTCTACAATTGGTGGTGGTGGTACTTATTTCCATGGTTAAACCAATTCCTGAAGTCCACTCCTCTCCAATTTTGCGATGGTAGTTATAGGCCTGGAAAATAGGTCCTCTATTGTCAGTTTTGAGCATGATATGTTCCGGAGAAGCTTCTGCACTATTGCATTTCAAGCAATTATTGAAGGTTTTTTTTTTGTCCATTTTGAAATTTTATGGTTTTTATATGGCCACTTCTTAGTCTTTCTAAAGCTGTTTGTTGATTTCTATTGAGTTTTTGAAGTTATTCTAATTGTTTCAATGGTTTGTACCAGTGATGGTTTGCATACAATTGGAGAACTGAATATGAAAAAGAGATTAGGGAAGGCTTGATACATCAGTAGTGAATCTTTCCATCGATATTTCGCCTATTTAATTCACCAGATCTAAGCCAGATCTAAGATCTATTATTGTAGGATGATTCTGCTTATATAATATCTGAGGTAGTGGTGGTGTCTTATCCATGTTGCTCCGTGGAAAGTGGGGTGCTATTGCCTCGTTAATCAGCCACAT